>OY743180.1:9797808-10443238 GCA_963555705.1 Ligustrum vulgare | reverse complement strand
CAAGACAAATTGATTTGGAATTACTCAAGTGATAGGCCAGTACACAGCTAAACGAGGATACCAACTGCTTATGGAGTTTGGAGAGCAAGAGGAAAATTCTAGTGGAACAAATGCTATCTCATGGTGGATTATCCTTTGGAAGCTTAACATTTTCCCTCGATTGAAACACCTTGTCTGGCGCATTCTAAGAGCATCTCCAACCCATTTACTCCATTTTGGAGTAAATTTACACTAAAATAGTGTAATTTTGCACTATCCAGCAAAGTCATCTCCAACCCAGAACTCTAAATCTTACACCAAATGAACAGTAAAGTTTATATTTTATTATTATTTTCAATTCTCAACAATTAAATTAATTCGAAAAGTATTTAATTATATATTTTACTACCACTTAAATTTTATAAATTTATAATTTAAAATAATTATCGAGAATATTACGCTTATTAAAAAAAGACATTAATATTAATATCACAATTAACAAGATAACCATACGATTTAAAAACGTTACATATAACATGAAAACATTCGCACAATACAAATAGGATGAACATAAATCTTGTATACTAATTCTCGGAATTAGTATATTTATCCCACAAATGATCAATTAATGCATTTCGAAGTGCTATGTGAGATTCTTTATCTTTAATTCGTCTATGTTGAATAAGAAATTCTTGAAATCGAACATTTTCATCTACAACCATCTCAACTGTAGGAGGGGGTCCTTCTTTAAAAACTTCGATAGGCGCTTGAAGATCACGTTCATCCTCGATAATCATGTTGTGCATAATAATGCACGCAGTCATTATATCATTTAATACATGTTTGGACCAAAATCGTGTCGGTCCAGCAACTATCGCAAATCGCTGTTGAAGAACGTCAAATGCTCGTTCGACGTCTTTTCTACAACTTTCTTGTCGTGCTGCAAAATACTTTTTTTTTGGACCTTGTGGATCATGAATTGTTTGCACGAGGGTAGACCATTTTGGGTATATGCTATCAGCTAAATAGTAACCCATGTCATATTCTTTTCCTTGAATGATGTAATTAGCGGGAGGAGCTATACCTTTAGCGATGTTTGCAAACAAGTGGGATGCCTCCAACACATTGATGTCATTGTTAGATCCTGGCAAACCAAAATGTGCATGCCATATCCATAAATCATAATCAGCTACCGCCTCAAGAATAACTTTTGGGGATCCACTACGACCTGTATATTGTCCCGCCCAAGCCGTTGGACAATTTTTCCACTTCCAATGCATACAATCTAGGCTACCCAACATGCCTGGAAAACCACGTTGTTCACCAATATGGAGTAACCTCGCAATGTCATTAGCGTTTGGCGATCTAAGATATTGTTGACTGAATATCTCTACAATTGCCCGACAAAATCTCTTCAAACTTTCAATTACAGTGGATTCTCCTATTTTAACGTACTCATCAGTTGCATCTGCTGCAATACCATATGCCAACATCCTCATCACAGCTGTAATCTTCTGTAGAGCAGATAAACCCAGTCTACCAAGCCCGTCTCTCTTCTGTACGAAGTAGTTGTCATGTGATTGGACTGCCTGAAGTATACGTAAGAATAAGCTTCGTGACATTCGATATCGTCGGCGAAACAGCAATTCGCCAAAC
Source organism: Ligustrum vulgare (assembly GCA_963555705.1). Taxonomy (NCBI): domain Eukaryota; kingdom Viridiplantae; phylum Streptophyta; class Magnoliopsida; order Lamiales; family Oleaceae; genus Ligustrum; species Ligustrum vulgare. The sequence goes on along the minus strand of OY743180.1, from coordinate 10,441,603 downwards.
AGTGGGTTTTCGGCAAAATAGTCTTTATAAAGGTTTGCATCAGCAGTAGCTCGATCGCGGTTGATAACGACATGACCAGGTATTGAGCCTCCATGAGTTGGGTTGTTTCGTTGCTGATCAAGGAAGTGAGAGATGACGATGTTGTTGTTGTGATACAAACGAGATATCAGTTCTTCTTGTGTATCAATTGCTTCCAGATGAAGAGTCAGTTATTGATCTCTGTCATCATCTCCATCAGAAAGAGAAGACGAAGTAGAAGATGAATAGTTAGAGGGACCTCCAATATTGAGATTCATTTTTTACTTCGAATCAATTTGATGAATTCATTTGAGCACAACCTAGCCTCTTATATAGTCGTCCAATAATGATTTCATTTACATCTTAGCTGTTGGATGAAATTCTTTAGCTTGGAGTCGTTGGATTTGAATCTCACACCTTTATCTTGTACACTTCGAGTTGTCACATCATAATCAAAGAAACCACACCTAGCCGTTGGATGAAATTCTTTAGCTTGGAATCGTTGGATTTGAATCTCACACCTTTATCTTGTACACTTCGAGTTGTCACATCATAATCAAAGAAAATCATTACCTAACCGTTGGATGAAATTCTTTAGCTTGGAGTCGTTGGATTTGAATCTCACACCTTTATCTTGTACACTTCGAGTTGTCACATCATAATCAAAGAAAATCATTACCTAACCGTTGGATGAAATTCTTTAGCTTGGAGTCGTTGGATTTGAATCTCACACCTTTATCTTGTACACTTCGAGTTGTCACATCATAATCAAAGAAACCACACCTAGCCGTTGGATGAAATTCTTTAGCTTGGAATCGTTGGATTTGAATCTCACACCTTTATCTTGTCTATAAATATGGTATGAAGTTTTACATTTTATCTCACACTTAACTTGTTGCAAATCCATCTATCATACTCTACGAAATCTCTTCACAATGAGTTCAAACAAACGTAGTGCGTCATACTCAAATGAAGAAGACAAACACTTATGTCATATTTGGCTTGATATTTCCCAAAATCCAATTGTCGGTATTAACCAATCGAAGGATAAATTCTGGTCTGGAGTTGAGTCTAGCTATAATAGCTCCAAACCAGAATATATCACTCAAAGTCGACCCCTTAGGTCTTTACAATCTCGAATGTCTGTTATTTTAACTGATGTTGCTAAGTTGAGGGGATGTGTTCGACAGGTGGAACTTCTTAATCCAATTGGTGCATCAGAACAGGATATCGTGAGTATTATATATAATATTTTATTTCACAATTCTATGTTGAATGAGCTCAGAAACTTAATTATTTTCCACAATCTTGCAGATGGATCGAGCAAAAATATTGTTTGCACAAGACAAGGGTGAGAAGAAAGGTTTCAAGTTTGATCATGTCTGGTATATCCTGAAAGATATTGAAAAGTTTACTAACGATGTTAGTACAACATTACCACACTTTCAAATGGAAAGTGGAAATTTTGCATCATCACAATCAGAGTCTCCCACTTCCGTTCATCCAACACCTGCATCTCCTGGATTATCATCGTTTTCTCTTCATCTAGATGAAGATAGTAGTGGCGGTTCTGTCCAGCGACCCATTGGGGTCAAAAAAGCAAAAGGAAAAAGAAAGAATGATGACGAATCTTCAGGTATGATTCAATCAATTGCAGAGAATAATCGAGAAATCACTCAAATTCTAAAGAAAGGGAGCGATGATAGGCAAAAAATTTATGAAATTCATATGCTTCGAGCTGAAACTGAGTCGAAAAAAGTAGCCGTTGCAGAATTTCGTGAAGAGAATAAAATTTTATTGAAAGACTTAGACTCCATACCAGATCCAAGTCTACGTGAGTTTATTCGAAGCGAACAACTGCGAATTATGGAAAAGAGATCTCAGCAAAGAAGCAAGGAATCTCAAAATAGTTCAACTCCATTCAGTCAATATTTTGATGGTCTAGGAGGATCTGGAAATGATTTACCAGATTATTAAATTCTCGTAATTTACTTGTCGTATTTTATCATGTCATGTTTAGTTATCGTCTCGTAATTTTATGTTCATCAAGTATGTAACTTTTTATTTTTAATCATGGGCAATTTTATTTAAATATTATCATTAATTGTTATTTATATTAGATTAAATTAATTCATTATATTAATAAAAATAATAATCCAATAACAAAGAATATAAATAAATTTTAACCAAACAAAATAATAACAAAAAATTGATCCATGGATATAGAAGGAAAAAACAATTTTAATTAAAAAAAAAAAAAAACATAAAAATAAAAAAAAAACGTCAAATGAACAGTGGGACGCCATATATGGCGTCCCACTGTTCATCACACCATTTTGAAGATGAAAATAGAGTTTGGTTGGAGCTTCAAATCCACTTCAATTTGGTGAAAAACTCTAAAATAGAGTATGGTTGGAGATGCTCTAAATAAGGCAATTTCATCTATGGATAACCTTCGGTCTAGACATATCTCTGCCCAACTGAGGTGCCCAAGGTGTGGGGCATCGGAGTCTAAGTACCACATCTTCATAGTCTGCCCTTGGTTGAAAAAATTCTGGAAAAGCCTTGGTGTCTGGAGAGTGTGGAAAGAGGTTCACTGCACCGAATTAGAGCAAGATTTCCGTGAGATCATGGTTAGTTGCCTCCTCAATTACCCTACTGATGTTCTTGAACTTGTTTGTGTTGGCTTGTGGAATATTTGGAAATCAAGAAATTAGATTTTGCACCGGAGATGAGTCAACCAGCTGAGTTTTTGAGCGGGCTTGCGCAATGTCAGATAAGTGACTTTGAGGCTGCAAATAGACATCAAGTTTCCATTTGGAAAAGTAAACCTAAAGCCCAGACGAGATGGGAAGGTCCTTTTGGGAGATCAGAGAGGCTTATTCTGGCGACAGATGTGGCAGTGAGGAAACAGGATGGTTTCTTTGGCCTAGGGGGTTGGTTTAGAGATTATCTGGGTTTGATCCATGCGGATTTTTCTTGCTGCGTTCGGAGTTTTAAAAATGTTGAATTAGCAGAGGTTCTGGCTATTAAAGAAGGCATCTTATTCGCAGTAGAGAGAAAGTTGCCAATTAAAGCTATCGAGAGTGATGATCTTCGTGTTATCCAAAGCTTGATCTCACATAATTGCTGTGACCTGAATGTCAACGTTCTAGGTTCTAGGTTCTAGGTGATGTTCGTGATATTTTAATTAGTAGTAGTTGTGATTCTTGTTACTTTGTCCCTCGCGAGAGGAATTTGGTAGCCCACAAACTTGCTCAATTTGGGATACTACATGTAATCATATTTGAGAAGATTGTATTCCTAGGTTTATTTCGTCCATTCTTCCAGTCCATTCTTCCAGCTAGGGAATGAACCTTCTTTCTTCTTGAATGCAATAGCCCATTTCCCAAAAAAAATGGATCAATGAACCTGTAATCCTTAAATTAAACAACTTTTATGTTGATTATGTCGATGCATCCACCATGGATCAATTAATTATTAAATTTTAATCCTTAAATTTTCGTTTTCAAGTATTTTATTATGAATAAAATTATTTATTTCTAAGTCGAAGATTAGTTATATTGTTTTTTATATTTTAATTTAATAATTTTTGGGATAGAATATTATTATTTTATACATTTTATATTTGTAATGATTATATAAAAGCATTAAAATTTTACGAATATTTATCGAAATGAATATTGCAAAAAGCGCTCGTGGTAAATACTAATATACATGATAAACTAGTTTCACGCTCGTACAAATACGGACATATTAATTAAAAAGTGATTTGAGAAATTATGTTATTTATAAACGGATTTATAATCAAGTTTATTTCTTTTATCAAACACTACCTAAATGATCACATTCGTGCATAAAATGGTTTTTATACGTTCTACCACATCAAATCAGTAAGTACAGTTATCAATAGCATTTTTGTAGCTTTTACCGAACGAAATCGTCATCTGAAATTCTCCAATACAACTTTCTCAACGAGGCAGTGATATAGCTTCTACGACAAAAGGCCTTCTTTCAAAAACACGTTAACTATACACATACAAAGCTATGTGAAAGACCCAAAAAAACTCACTTCTCCCATCTGAATTCATTAACCTACCCTATACTGATTTAACTTGGAACCCAAAAAAAGACAATTTCCAAGAAACCTCAGACAATTACATTAAGGAATCAAGATATCCATATGCATGTCTTCGATTATAATGTAGCAAGCTTGCATATGTCCGATCCCAGAGTCCGATATAGAGAGACTCGTCGTCTGGACTCATAGTTACACCGGATATCTCCCCAAAGAAATCTATCTCTTGCCTTCTTTTGAAATCTGCTTTAGTACTGTAGATGTGCACAAAATCTGCAGGTTCGGCCATCACCAGAAACTGCCCGTCTGATGAGAAATGGATGGATCTGATTGCGCCCATATTTCCCTTGAGGACTGCAACAGGCAGTGACAGGTTCCTCGAGTCCCATACTCTACATGTCTTGTCCTGATTCCCCGTGGCAAATATAGTTCCCTCAGGATGCCATGCAGAGGCAAATGAGTAGTCCTGATGACCTTTGAATGAAGCGACTGTCTGAAAACAGAAAAATATAAAAAATCCGTTAAACAATGATGTTACATTTGCTCGAATAACCTAGTTTAAGCCTGTCTTAATCTATTTTACTAAAAAGTACTTCCATTTGTTTCTTAAGTTTGGTCTCTGTTCTTTAATACCATCATTACAATTTATAAATCAAATTATAAACAACACAATTTCTCAAACAACTTTTTTACCACGCACATTCTCTCTTCCACTTTTCAGTCACATATTTTTTCTCGAAAACATATATAAATCAATTTATAATTGATACGCGGTTACCGAACAGAGCTTATAGTTAAACATTCTTAGTTTCTTACAACCTATTCATTAATACTACTGCTCAAGTGGATATGTGAATTATGCAGCGTATATGAAAGTTTCCAGGATAAGGAAAATAAAAATAACGATACAAACACTTTTAAAAGGTTATATACCATGTTAGCATATGGAGATGATCAAAGAGGAATGTAGCTATTAATCGACTTATGATTAGAAGTATCAAAGTTACAGACAGTTTATCATTCCAACCTCTATAGGACAATTATAAGAATGCTAATGAAAACATTACTTCTAATCAAGAAGGGAAAAAAATATTTGCTCGAGAGGATCATATCTAGAGGATTTTGAATACCTTCCCATTATGTGCATCTATAAGTAATCCATCAAGGTTATCTCCGACAACAGTAAGGAGTTTCCGGTCTGGGCTCACTGATGTATGCTGTATCAAGGAACATGAAGTATACTAGTTTCAGCATTGAGATTTTAAACAAATATACATAGCATAATTTGATACAAGAAAAACGAAATAAAATCTTGCACAACCAGACAACCTGTATGGTTAGGACTCCTTTTATATTATTTTACTTCTTCATTTCCATATTTATATTCTGGGTGGGGGTGGTGAGTGGGGATAGAGTAAAAAATACAACAAAACCAGCAGATTCAACTTAGAATAATGGGTTTTTTTTTTTTTTTTTTTTGGGGGGGGGGGGGGGGGGGGTGCAGAGTGAAGAAGAAATGACATATTAATGAATTAAGTGAAGGTTCAACATAGCAAAACAAGACGTTAAAAATTCAGTCCCAACCATGGAAATTCCTTTGTTCATATCATCTATTTGATTTCTTTTCAACATTTTTTTCTTCTACAAAGCTCAATCGGGAAGAGGGTGGCACAGGAAGATAGTATTTCATAAAGAAATTTAGTTAAAAGATTCTACTTGATGTCATGTAACCAAGATTGAAGTAACCAAAATCAGTGTTATCGATTTATTGTAGTGTGAAAAAAGTGGGAAAAAGTTAGACACTGAAACAAGAGTTGCTTTAAAGAAGAAGTGCCTTATTCTTACACTTTCTTTAAAGTGGCCAACATGCTCACAGTCAATAAAGGGAGAGAGGAAAACAAAGGTTGATATGAATTGACAATCTAACCCAATTCAATCGGTAAAGATCTGTGCAGGCTGATCTGCCAAGGGAATAAGGAAAGGAAAAAAAATAAGAGAGAGAGAGAGAGAGAGAGAGAGAGAGAGAGAGAGAGAGAGAGAGAGAGAGAGAGAACTAACATTGACTGGCCAAGGGAAACGGAAGTGATTTAAGAGCTGAAACCTCTCCATGTCATATTCTCTTACACCACAGTCATTATTCGATGTTGTGAAATGAAGCCCACTGCTGCAAAGTAATTTGCAACTCAAAATTTATTGAACGAGCATAAATATAATTCACAAGCAAATAAAAGACCCTTGGAATACCTAGAGCTGTCAAATATTTCAATAGCATTTGTAATAGCACTCTCCTGAAAAGTGGTCCGCGCACAAAAGCTTACACCTGGTTTATCCAAACACTGCAATGTCAAGTAGACACTGTAAGCATAGGTAGTACAAGCAAAGTCTATGAGAAAAGATAAGCGAGGTAATCGTAGTATAGCAGAAACAGTCATTCACAATGATTGATGGTTATAAGAGTATAATTCTGTCTTAGTGGTATTCCAAACATGTGTAGAGAAAATCTAAATCAGACCAAATCGCAATATGATCCCCTATTATGTCAGAAATAAAATGAATGCCAGTACAGGATATCCATGAACTCGTATACCTCGGAAAACATCAGGAATAAGGTTCAAATAGATATATACTAGTTTAAAAAGAGGCTCAAGGTAGATCTTTGAAAATTAGTTGTCTAGAAGTTTAGGGATTCTGTCATACAACTAGAGGTAAATTTCAGTATCAGATGTAGCTTAAAAGCTTAGCAAAACGTGATGGACTCTGAATAAAGATGATAAGAAAAGGTTAATGATTAATGCTTGATCCAAGACTGGAATGCGCATTAACAGGTTAACTGTCAACAAGTACAAGTAAAGCTCCAATGGAACCTTCTAAAAACAAAGGAAGTTATTTGAACCACTGGACAACTTTTCAAGAATGTCGATACCCAGAATGTCAATTACTTTCCTTTTAGTCAACTAATTTCATATTTTAACTAATTTGAGTAATTACTTATAATGTAGAAGGCAATTCGCTTTACAAGGCACAGTACAAGGAGCAAACAAGCAGGCCATTCCAGCAGCTCTGGGCAGTACAAGTCAAGGAGACAACAGCTTAAAAGTTACTAATGGCAACCAGAAAGTCGAGAAACATCTCTTAAGCAAAGCCACATGATGCTCTTCTGGATCAATTGGCACCAATATCAAAATAACGTACAAGAAAACTCGATGCAATTTATATGAAAGTATTTTCCCCGCTAAGGTCATAAAAAAAAAATACTGCATCTTTGTAGTAAGTTCTATGGAGGCCTCTCCTCATTCTATCAAAAATCTTAAATATTTACAATTTATTTTACCCACTTCACTTCATTGACTTGTCCCAACATTCAATCTCAAACATCCAAAAATCCTGCATGTTCACTCCTCACAAACTCGGAAGTGCCAAAAATCTTACATATGTACAATTTATTTTGCCAAGTTCATTGATTTGTCCCAACATTCAATTCAACATCAACCATCAAAAAACCCTGCATGTTCATTGCTCACGAAGTTGGAAGTGTACATTTACCTAATCACTCACGTCACAACATCAACCTCGATAGCTGGATCATTTTGTTTCACCCCCCATAAATGCTTAATTAAAAAATAATAATAAATAAATAAATAATAAGTTTTAAGTGATTTTTATCAAGAATCCAAATCAAAATCATGCATGTGAAGTTGGAAGAAAAAAAAAACAGAGAGCTAAGTCTTGTTTCAATATAGCTGAAGTGAAGAAAAAAATTATCTTCTTTAATTTTTACTCAAAACGTGAGAAATTTATAAGGTCCTGGATGTTTAACTCACCTTACAGACAAGTTCTCCATGGAAGCCACCTGCCACCAGAAAACGGTCCTTCACTGCCAGTGTGCTGACCTGTGTTTGTGTAAAACCTTCTGACAAGCTCCCCGGATGTTTCTAGATGACCAAAAAAAGGAAATTGAACAACCAAAAAAGGTAACATTTGTGTGTGTGTGTGTGTGGGGGGGGGGGGGGGGGGGTGGATTTGATTCTACTTCTACCCATACAAAAGACCACAAGGTAAACAAGAACTTCAACACATAATATTTAAGTACCTCAGTAGGCACTATTTGACCAGAGAAATTAAGAATCTCGGTCAAGTTCTGAAGTAATGATGACCAGTGCATAACTGAATAGTTAGAAATGAGATACACGTCATGTTTTGATGTAGCCCAGACCAAATTCCTGAGCTGCATAGATAATACAAAACTGTCAATGGTGATTATATATAAATTAAACAAGACTGTTATATGGACAGTTAAAAGTCATATAGCATGAACAGTAAAATAGAGAAAAATCAATTAAACAAAATTGAATTTTTAACCAATCGAAATAAGCTTACTGCTTACAGATAATTCCCTACCCATGACACACTAAATTCCATGCACCGTGAGTGAGCAAAGAACCAAAAAAGAAAAGAGGATAAACACAACTTTGTTGAAATCATCAAATTGATGGACAGTTCTCAAAATATCTACCTTCAAAGTGCAAAAGGAAAGGCAAAAACAAACATATTGTAATATTAATTTCCCATTTGTAGTGCAAACAGCAGAGGCATTGTAGAGAATGGTACAACTCATAATGTCTAAGGTCCTTTCATAGTTCCGTTTTATGTTCATGACAAAGCTGGAGATGATAATATTGGAAGGAAAAGCCTCCTAGCATATGTACAACCATACATGTATTCTTCCTTTTCTCTCGTTCTGCCCATCACATCCAGCCCATGTTTGGTACGGATTAAAATCCAGATTTTAATTTTATTCAAAGTTAATAATTAATTTTAACCACTCATTTCATAGGATCCACAACTTTTCAACCACACATTTCATCAACTTATATCAAAATCCACTAAAAATATGATTTTAATTTCCACCAAAAAGGGGCCTAATTTAATGTCTGGATATGTCTTTCTTAATTATATTAATATATATTATTTCAGTGTGCACTAGCATCGGGTGATGTTTTCATGAATAGTTTAGGTGTAGGTGATAATTTTCATGTCAAACTCTCAATTAGAATGCATCTAATGAATCCCTGAAAAGACAACTAATTATAATTCTTCCCCAGACAATCGGCTATCCATGGTGCCATAATGCCATTTACTCAAAAAAATCTTTTGGAAACTATCTTGGACACAGATCAGGAATCTTCAGCAGAGTCAAATTTGATTTCATCTGTCCAAAGAAAAAAGTACTTCTGTTGACTAGGAATTGAAATGTTACCACCCGGCTAGTCAATTTTCGGGTGTATGATTGAGTGTTAGCTGCAACCGTAGTATACAAGCTGAAAATAATGCAAAAATGCATAGCATGACAGCTTCACTCGATGGTCAGTATAAGGAACAGAAGGACTAGGGAAAAAATGTGGTTCCTATTAGGTAGAAGTTAAATATAATTCTGTCTAAGAAGAATATAGTTTTATGGGAAGCAGAGAGGCGACCTAATATAGTGTTTAATAGAGACAATTCCAGTTGATGGGGGAAAAACGTTATTCCACCGCATGGTGAAAATCTAAACAGAAATAGAAAGTTAAAAGGAAAGTACTAAATGAAAATTAGGTCTAATCATGTTTAATGCAACTAAAGTCATCCTTCAAGCAAATAACTCCAGAGATGCTTCGAACAGACGTAATGTTTGGACAGCCTATTCCTCAACTCCAAATGAACTTTAGACCAAACTGCTGCTAAACTAATACTTCAATGCCATTCTAAAATACATCAAAAGAATAAAGGATGTAATAATGTTACTCCTGCAAATCAAGAGCTCGTGTACCAAAAAAAATGCAGCAACAAGTTCATGATAATGATGAAGAAAGTAGAGAAATAAATCAAGGAGAAATGAAGCTAACCAAGTCGATTCTACACAAACAGTTGTGACAAGCAAAGTAATGACATGAAAGGAAACATAACTATTTACAAGTACAAGTAACACCATGGTTGTAAAATCTTGAAAAGGAAAAATAAAACACCTGGAAGTGAAGGATTGTGGGCTTCACTATTCTTGAATTGTGAAAGAACTCGAAGTAGTTGCTTCCCTTCTCAATTGGTCCGGATTCCTGCTATAATTAAACAAAGGAGTCAATCCACAAACATAATCCAAATTTACCTACTGAATAGGTACGAGTAAAAAGTAAAAATCAAAAGAATTGTCCGTAGCTCTCACCTTATCAACAGCTTCCCCAGATACAGGTATGCTCTCATAATTCCTATACTGCTCAAGCCTTGTAGATCTGTAATTCTCCCTTGTTATATTTAATTTATCCCAGGGAATTCCCTGGACATCTTTCCCTTTCCTTGCTTGTGCAGCCGATGTGTCCGTCACTTTAGTAAGCTACTCAAACAAAATAAGATTGAATTACTAAATGAATACTTTACAAACTCGGTACAAAGAGAAGAAAATCTAGATAAGCTCTCAATTCGACCATGCCTTCTCTCACCTCAGGAGGGGAAAAATGGAAAACGAAATAATAAAGTAATTTACCATCTCATAATCATCCAAGTTTTCATCTTCAGCATCATAGTATTCCTCATTGATTTCATCCATGGAATCTACCGCATCTCTCTCATCCTCCATGTAATCTATTTGGCCTATTTCGTTGTATGAAATATTGTTTTTTGTAAACCTGCTTACGTAATAATTTTACGAGTTAGTAAAGCGCTGCATTGCTAAAATTAAGTACTTCTTCAACCCCACAAAAGAAAATGACTCGTAAAAATCAAACCACCTTTTCAATTTCAATAATCAAAAGCAGAACCCATATTCACCTAATAAGGGAATAAGCCCCAATTCAAAACATTTTAATTGTAGACAATAGAGAAACATGTACAGCCAAATCAAAAGCATAAGATATCAATGATCTCTAGCCCACAATAAAAAAAAAAAAAAAAAAGTTAATAAATAAATAAAGAACTCACAAACCAAAAAAAAAAAAAAAAAAAGAGTGGAAAAAATTACAAAAAAAATAAATAAAACAAAAGGTATCCCACGTAAATTCACACAAAACCAAGCTCAGATGCTAGCGCAAACTCAATAACACATCTCTTGTTATAACGGAAAATCTAGAAATCTGAAATTGCACAAAAAAAAGGCAAGAAATATAATGTCTAGGCAAGCTTAAAAAGGGAGAGTGAAAAAGTGCCATACTTGCACACAGATGAATTTGGTGTTTGTTTCAAATCCGTAGAGTACCTGTAAATTGGGTTCTATAAACTGGTGGATTTAGAGTGGAACTCAATGATTAAGAGTATGCGGTTGAAATTATGAACAATAATGTGATTTGTCTTGTCGGGTTGCAGAAATATTATCTCCAAAAAAGTGAGATAGTGGATGAGTTCAAGAACGAGTATGAATAAATGCATGCGCGTAAGTTTTTTTCTCATTCTTCATTGTAAAATGTGGAGCAAATGGGGCTTTTGTGGGCTCCAAGATAATGCTTTGCTTGCCTACCACATACACTACGCCTCAACCCGACCCCCCTCCCCCTCCCCCAGTCCCAAACCCTATCCCTTTAATGTTTTTTATATTTTTCTTTCATTTCATTTATTCCGCTTGATGAACTGTCTATAAATAATACATTTCTTCGACCATTTTTTAGTCACATATTTTCTCAAATTATTTTTCAATTATATATTTTACATCTCAAATAACAAAATTCTATTTTTAAATAAAATCTAAACCGTCGAACAGCCGTGAGATTGAGGACCTGTTTGTATAAGTTTAGTTCATTATAAAATGGAATATATTTAGGTGACAAGTAACTAATTCTATGCCCAAACAAGGAATATATATATATATATGAGTCAAAAGAATCATGCCAATGCCACGTTTGTTAGAATATCTATTTCACATCACGTGATCTACGTGTATTTGATATTAATATTGGAAATATTATTTTTATGAGAAGTAATTTTTATATTTACAAGCATATTTTTAAAAATTTAATCTATCTGTATATAACAGTGTTCAGATTGAGTTATCAATTGATGTGTTGACTGATTTGTAATTGTTGATTTTGAAGATAATATAATATAAGTTGATAGATATTTGTCAAATCATGTATATGTAATTCAATTGATAAACTGATACATACGAGTAACATGATTCAATTTTAAAATGTTGTGTTTGCGTCTGCGTCTGCGTCTGCGCAAGTTGAAATTAACTTTAAAAACTCATCAATTTTTCAAAAGTATCCTACGAGAAAAAAAAAATCGTGCTAAAGAATAATCTTCAAAAAAGTTAAATACGAGTACATATAATAATTTCTACAAAAATTAAGATCGTATTTTATAAGTTCAAATTTTGTTTTTGTCAATTCATTTTCTTGCTAATTATTACAAGTGTAGAGAGAATGGTTAGGTTAATCATTAATTTTTATTTCCATGATGGTGTCGTGTTAATCATCTATACATTTTGATGAACGAGCTTTGTTAATCATCATTGTGCAAGTTTGTAACTTGTTATAGTATGAAAATGAATAATATTGTAATTCCTATATCGTGCAGCTTAAAAGAGTTTTTTTTTAAAAAAAAAAAAAAAAGCTTAAAAGATTTTGGCATTACATGGTTTTTCTTCATATTTTTGGAAACAATTTTTTAAATGAATTTTATTGCGAAAAATTCAAATTTATTATTCATAAACTGTCAAACAAAGGCTTTAAGAAAAAAATTTGTTTGCTAAGTTTATAAACAAAGTATTTCTCCAAATCACTTTTATACCTCAAGTATTTTTCCAACTACATTTCAACCATAGTCCATATATTTTGTTTTTTGTCAATTCAGAATCTGTATGGTAATGTGATTTTTAGAAGTTTTTGTGTTTTTTTTTTTTTTTTTTTTTAAAAATGTTTGAAAAATCAAAAATTGTGTTCTTGATTAAGAATAGATGGTTGAAATTGAATTTTAAAAGTTTGTGTGAAAAAAAATCATTTTACCAAACATCTCTCATTTTATAAATCATAAATAAGAATTTCTAGAAGGTTTTTGATAGTCTATTCCATTCTGTTTTTTTCTTTTCTTGTAATGTGCGCAACAGGAGCTGGAGCCTTGGCTAAAATAGGAATGACAACGGGGCCGGGATGCCTTTCCCCATCCCCTGCCCCGTTAATGATTTATCATCCTCATCCTCACCCCGTCCCAATTTAATTGGGGATGGGTGGCGGGGATGAGAAAATCTCCGTTTACATCCTCATTTATTTGTTTGTTTGTTTGTCTTTTTTTTTTAAGTTTTAAAATAATTTTATCCAGACAATATAAGGAAACATGTAGAAAAAATCCTAATATTTTCTAAATCTAATAATCTTTACATATTATTTGGACATTAATCGAATATACATTCATCTTTGTTTGTGTCTTTATTTAATAATTGATTAGATGAGAAAATAGAACTCGATAAGCTTAATAACGAATTAAACGCCCCGATGCCACTGTACTTAGTAAAATGATTCTGGAATGCCACCGTACTTTAAATCGTTCATAGAATGCCATTAAACTTTCAATAATGCATCCTAAATGCCACTCTGTTAACTATCGTTAAAAGTTAACGGATGGCATACTATTTTTACCCCAAATGCCATTGTACTTAGCCAAATGTTTCTGAAATGCCACCATACTTTGAATTGTTCCTAAAATGCCATTAAAATTTTAATAGCCCAAATTTTTTTCTTTTCTTTTCTTCTTTCCTCTTTAATTTTTTTAATATTCATAAATGAAATATTTTTTTTGTTACTTTCATATTATATAATTTAATGAGATCTTCAAAATGAGTATCATATTAATATATAAATTTTGCTATTTTAAAAATAAATTTTACAACCCATAAACTCCAAAATAGAGTGATTTTAAACATTTGCTTTTTGGCCTAATTTCATACGTATGAAATTATACCAATTCGGAAAAATAGGAAATTTCATACGTATGAAACTATAACTGTTTTCATATCTATCCAAATTGGTCTAATTTTATGGGTAAACATCACAAATGGTCCCCAACCTTTAGGTTTCTTGCAAAAATGGTCATCAACGTTTAGATTTTGGCATTTATACCCTCAAAATCACCAAATGTTGCGAAAATGGTTCATATCGTTAGATTTCGTTAGTTTTCACTGTTAAAAACGTGTAAATAGCACAAATGACAATTAGACCAATTCGGAAAGATAGGAAAACATTTATAGTTTCATACGTATGAAATTTCCTATCTTTCCGAATTGGTATAATTTCATACGTATGAAATTAGGCCAAAAAGTAAATGTTTAAAATCACTCTATTTTGGAGTTTATGAGTTGTAATATTTATTTTTAAAATAACAAAATTTATATATTAATGTGATACTCATTTTGAAGATCTCATTAAATTATATAATATGAAAGTAACAAAAAAAATATTTCATTTATGAATATTAAAAAAATTAAAGAGGAACGAAGAAAAGAAAAGAAAAAATTTGGGCTATTAAAATTTTGATGGCATTCTAGGAACAATTCAAAGTACGGTGGCATTTCAGAAACATTTGGCTAAGTACAATGACATTTGGGGGTAGAAACAGTATGCCATCCGTTAACTTTTAACGATAGTTAACAGAGTGGCATTTGTGATGCATTATTGAAAGTTTAATGGCATTCTATGAACGATTTAAAGTATAGTGGCATTCCAGAAACATTTTACTAAGTACGGTGGCATCTGGGGCGTTTAGCTCGCTTAATAACTAATAATTAGTAAATTTTTCAAAATAAGTATTTAAAGTTTATGACTTGATAAGTAATAAATATTTGGTGAAAGAAATTTTGACATCATATGACTTTTGTATAGATAATATAGGACTCTTTTTATGGCTTTTTAAATTTTAATGAAACTTGTTAATTGGGGATGGGGATAGGGCGGGGATGGGGATGGGGCGGTCATTCCTGTCCTCGCCCCGCCCCGCCCCGTTCCCGGTTCGGGGATGCTTTTTCATTCCAATCCCCGTCTTTATCGAGGATTCTCCGCCCCATTCGGAGCGAGTCTCCATCGGGTTCGAGTATTCCCAGTCCCGTTGCCCTCCCTATGCCGAAATTCCGTAAACCATCCTTCATACATATATAGAGTTTGTTTAGCCCCATTATTTGTATAATTTTTGTGAGTTTTTGAAAAATGTGTGGTGTAGAATCCATATCTATATTTATGTAGTATATATAAAGGGAGAATAGTATATTAGTGTGAATGCAAAGTTGATTAATGTGAATGCAAAATTTGGATAAATGTGAATGCATTTATTGTAAAATTTGGATAGATGTGAATGCATTTATTGCATGACAATAAATGCATTCACATCTATCCAAATTTTGCATTCACACCAATCCATTATTCTCCTTTTATATGTGTGTGTGTATATATATATATATATCCAAATTTTGCATTCACATCAATCCACTATTCTCCCTTTATATGTATATATATATATATATACTAGTATTTCACCCGTGCGATGCACGGAAGTTGTTATCCACAATATCGATTTTAATGAGTATTTATAAAATTTTAATGCTTATACATAATCAACACATATATAAATGCATAAAAAAATAATTTTCTATTTCAATAATTATTAGACTTTATAAAATAATATACCTAATTCAAATTATTAAAAACATATTTGAATAGTAAACGTCAGTTTATATATTTAAATATTTGAATTTAATGAATAAAATTTTATTTACAAAAATAAGCAGTCAAAATAATAATTTTTAAAATCTCACAATTATCATGATACGACAATCGAGTAATGTTAGAAATCACGAAATTGTACCGAAAATCTTATACTCTGTAATCTTTAAAAATTTATCAAAAATAAGTATAGTTAAAAAATATTAATCATTGTATTAATATTATTGACTTAAAGGAAATCAAAGTATTAACTCTTTAATATTAGTCTTTGTTCAATAACTTTTTCGATAAATTATTTAAGAGAAACACATTTTCTTAACCCACTTTTTAATCACATATATTTCTCCAAAATTTTTCTCAACCACACATTTTATTATAATACTAAAACATAAAGAATTTAATAATTAATTCTGCCAGACTATCCTATTTTCATATACAGTTTAGATTTTCATCAGTGCAATGAACTAAAATTGTTATCCGTAATATCGATAAGCATTCATTAAAATTTAATGATTATACATAATCAATACAAATGTAAAAGATATAAAAATAATTTCTCTATTTTCATCACATATTTAACATTTTTCTCAATTTTCATTCAAAAACATCAATACAATAATTAAAAATATGTGTTTAATCTTAATATACGACAATTGAACAACGTTGAAGATCAAATAACTATTATATCATATAATCTTTGCGCAATTATTAAAATTAAAAATGATTATAAAATATTAACCATTATTTACCATAATAGTAGACTATTAGTGCATATATATATATATATATATATATATATATATATATATATATATATATATATATATATATATATAAGACAATAAATGCATTCATATCTGTCTAGATTTTGCATTCACACTAACCAAATCATATAAGGGATGTGCACTTTAGGCGGGAAAACAATAGTTTCAATTGTCGTATATTTTATGAGTTAAGATTAAACACATATTTATAGATTATTGTGAATTTTGAACAAAATTGAGAAAAATTTAAATACGTGAGACAAATATAGAAATTATAATAAATATATTTATATCTTGAACAAGTATCAATATTTGTACTCATAATATTACATCTAATATGATATACAATTAAAAACCAAAAAAATTTGCATTTATCATTCAATGAAGTTTTCAATAATTTAGATTATTTATATTGTTTTTAAATTTTCATAATAGTTGTAATAAAAAAAATTATTTTTGTATCTTTTATATTTGTGTTGATTATGTATAATCATTAAATTTTATGAATGCTTATCTATATTGCGGATAACAATTTCAGTTCATCGCACTGGTGGAAATCTATATTGTATATAAAAGTAGGATAGTTTGACAGAATTTAATTCTTAAATTCTTTATGTTTTAGTATTATAATAAATAATTAATATGATGTTATTTTTATTTGTATATTTTGGTTATAATTATTATTTTTATTATTAACATTAATATTAAATGAGTTCAATCAATATTTTTAATTATCGGTATTAAAATCATTATTTAATTATTGATTTTTTATTTATTTGTTGTTCTTAATATTATAAATCATATGTGTAGCCATCAATAATTAAATTGTATTTTAATTATTAATGGTCAAATCATTTGTTATCTTTAATATTAAAAATCATATTTTCTAAATATATATTATATATTTATTATAATTATTATTAAATATTTTAATAAATTAAGCATCTGTTCAGCAACTATTTTAAGGTAAAATATGTGATTGAAAAATAGTTCTAAAAAAATATGTAGTTAAAAAATGAGTTAAAAAAATGTACTGCTTATAAATAATTTATAGAAAAAAGTTATTAAACGAAGGTTAATATAGAAGAGTTAATGCTTTGGTTTTTTTAGTTAATAATATTAATAGAATGATTAATATTTTTTTAATTATTCTTAATTTTAATAAATTTTTAAAGATTATAGAGTATAATTTCGAAATTTTCAACTTTACTCAGTTGTCTTATCATAATAATTGCAAGATCTTCAAAATTATTATTTTGACTACTTATTTTTGTAAATAAATTTGTATTGGTTAAATTCAAATATTTTGACTATTTATTTTTTAATTATTGCGATTGATGTTTTTTAATGAAAATTAAAAAGTATGTTAAATACAAGAGGTAAAATGTAGAAGTTATGAGATATATGCTAATACATTTCACATGCATCAATATTCGTGCACATAATATTACATCAAATATGATACACCATTAAAAAACTACTAAATTTACATTTTCAATGAAGTTATTAATAATTCATAAAAATTATTAAAATCAATAATAATTTATTATTTAAATATATAAATTGACGCTTACTATTCATAGAATTTTTTAATAATTTGAATTACTTATGTTATTTTTTATATTCTTATAATTATTGTAATAGATAATTCTTTTTTATGCATTTATATATGTGTTGATTATGTATAAATACTAAAATTTTAAGAATACTTATTGAAATCGATATTGTGGATAATAATTTTCGCGCATCACACGGATGAAATACTAGTATTTATAAAAGGAGAATAGTAGATTAGTGTGAATACAAAGTGGATTAGTGTAAATGTAAAAATCTGGATAAATGTGAATGCATTTATTGCCTTACTTATATATATATATATATATATATATATATATATATATATATATATATATATATATACACTAATATTATTTTATGGTAAATACTAAACAATGGTTAATATTTTTTTAAAAATTTTTAATTTTAATAATTGTGCAAAGATTATATGATATAATAATTTCTCGATCTTCAATATTGTTTAATTGTCGTATATTTGATGAGTTAAGATTAAACACATATTTATAGTTTATTATGATTTTTGAACTAAAATTGAGAAAAAGTTAAATATGCGGAGCAAATGCAGAAATTATAGTACATATATTTATATCTTGAACAATTATTAATGTTTGTACTCGTAATATTATATCTAACATGATATACAATAAAAAAAAAACTACAGATTTTGCATTTATCATTCAATGAAGTTTTCGATAAGTTGGATTATTTATGTTGTTTTTAAATTTTAATAATTGTTATAATAAAAAATTATTTTTGTCTCTTTTGTATTTGTATTGATTACGTATAATAATTAAATTTTATGAATGAATATCTATATTGCGGATAGAATTTAAGTTCATTGCATTGTAGGAAATTTATACTTATACTATATATAAAAGTAGGATAGTTTGGTAAAATTTAATTCTTAAATTCTTTATATTTTAGTATTATAGTAAATAATTAATATGATGTTATTGTTATTTGTATATTTTGGTTATAATTATTATTATTTTTATTATTAACATTAATATTGAATGAATTCAATCAATATTTTTTAATTATCAGTATTAAAATTATTATTTAATGATTGATTATTATTTATTTGTTCTTAATATTATAAATCCTATTTGTAGCTATCAATAATTAAATTGTGTTTTAATTATTAACGGTTAAATTATTTGTTATCTTTAATATTACAAATCATATTTTCTAAAATACATATTATATATATATTATTATTAAATATTTTAATAAATTAAGCTTCTGTTCAACAACTATATTTTTGTTTCAAGATAAAATGTGTAGTTGACAAATTGTTTTGAAAAAAATATGCGGATAAAAGGTGGGTTGAAAAAATGTGCAGCTTATAAATAGTTTATAGAAAAAGTTATTGAACGAATGTTAATATTGAAAAGTTAATGCTTTGATTTTTTTTAGTTAATAATATTATTAAAATGATATATATTTTTTAATCATTCTTAATTTTAATAAATTTTTAAAGATTAGAGGGTATAATTTCGTAATTTCTAACTTTACTTGGTTGTCGTATCCTGATAATCGCGAGATTTTCAAAAATTATTATTTTGACTACTTATTTTTGTAAATAAAATTTTATTGGTTAAATTAAAATATTTTGACTATTTCTTTTTTAATTATTTTGATTGATGTTTTTGAATAAAAATTAAAAAGTACGTTAAATACAAGAGGCAAATATAGAAGTTATGAGAAATATGCTAATACATTTCACATGCATCAATATTCGTACACATAATATTACTTCAAATATGATATACCATTAAAAAATTACTAAATTTACATTTTCAATGAAATTAATAATAATTTATAAAAATTATTGAAATCAATAATAATTTATTATTTAAAATATAAATTGACGTTTACTATTCAAAGAAATTTTTAATAATTTAAATTACTCATGTTATTTTTTAAATTCTAATCATTATTGTGATACCGAATTCTTTTTTATGCATTGATAATATATGTGTTGATTATGTATAAGCACTAAAATTTTACGAATACTTATTGAAATCGATATTGCGGATAATAACTTCCGTGCATCGCATGGTGGAATACTAGTTGTTTGAAAAGTCAAGTATTATTGATTTGATTAAAAATAAATGATTGAGATTGAATATTAAAAAAATATGAATTTAAAAAAATGGGGGTCAAAGAGGGAGGCTTATTGTTCCAAAACCACTCCAATACTAGTTTTTACAATTATTTATTTATTCTTAAAAATGTATTGTAAAATGGTCATCCTCGTGGAAGTTTAGAATCCACGTAATTGACTTATAAGCAAAAAAATTGGAGGGTCAAAATAACGTTGCATATTTCTTGACCACATAATCATTTTTTTCCTTGTTTGATTTGATCATAAGAGAAGAAAAACATTTGTTTGACTGAGCTTTGAAAAAAAATTGATTTTATTGTAAGTTTTGCAGCATCGAAATTATTTTAGATAATTACTTTTACCAGAGACGGAGATAAAGGGGGTAGGGGCGACCTCCCTTCCAATATTGTCCGCTGGTCCTCTATTTTTAGTTAATTTATAATATATTTTTCAGTTTCGTCCCTGCAAAAAATTGGACTCGACCTCGCAAAATTTTGAAATTTTTTATTTTTTTACATTAATAAATATTGACTCAATAACTTACACTTTAAAATTTAAACCATACAAAAATTTTAGACATAAACAAAAGATCCAATAGTTACTTAAATAAATAAATAGCGCAAATTCAATACAAAATCAAATGACCCAAATCATTTACTCAAAAACATATCAAACTCACCTAATCTTGTAACGGCTAATCAGACTACACACATCAGTTCTCACAAGCCAGAACCCTTGGACTCATTCTTCCTCAAATCGACTCTTCTCCGCAGCTCTGCCACTGCCAGCGCTGTGAGTTCGGTTGCTCCGCCAACGAAACTCAACTTCAAAACTTATAGAGAAGATAGATGGGATGGATTGTTGAACAATGTGAAGTCATTTTGTACTTCAAGACACATAATAATATGACTTCTTTATATAGAGTAGGTCGAGGGAGGACTTCTAAGCAAAAAGCTCCTATTACTTAACAACATCATTAAAAAGTTAACTTGTCTCTTTTGGTACTCAAAATTGACGTTTCAAATCTTCTTAGTTAAAAAAAAAAAATTCGGAGGCTTCGCCCCCGAACTCCTAGGAGGGGGGGCCCGCCCCCCGTATTTTCATCACCCGCAAGACTAAATTCTTGGATTAGTCCTTGACTTTCACAAGTACTTAAAGTTACTTTCTTGAAATTAATTTTACTTTTATCGCAAAATGGGTCAAAAAAAAAAAAAAAAATACTCCGAATAGTTATTGAGATTAATTTATAATCTTTAATTTTTTTACCCCCACAAAAATAGTGCATGCTACCATGTGCGATACTGTCAACCTTTTTTGGAAAATGGGTAAAAAAAATTTTGCATGAAAACCTCGACATACAATTTATTTGAGCAACATGATTTTCTTCCCTGCATGGATCGTTAAAATTCAATTTGTTATTAGTTAAATAAATAAAACAACCCTCCTAATGCTAATTAGGCCTGAATTTGTAATGTAAATCTTCAAGCATTGTTCTAAAAAACTCACTAATGCTTACACTTAGGCTTGAAGCTTGGTATCGTCGATTCGTCATGCTCCTCTCACGCATTGCTATACTTTTTTCGCGTCTAGGCCAGTGGCGGATCCACCATCAGGTGAGCTAGCGCAGCCGCGCTAGCTGGCCACGAGGCGCCGGCCCCGACAATGCACGCTGCAGTCTGCAGTTTCTTTTTTTTTCCTTTTGGTCTTGGCCCAAGCAACCTACCAAAGCTCAAACTGCAAGCCCAAAAGCTCCAAACGGAACCTCTAGCTTCAATTACCTAATCCCTCCCGACCCCAACCTAAAATCTCATTCTTCGAGCCCTTCAAAGATCTCCGTTCCGTCTATGTCCAGCCTCCAAACTCCAAGCCACCCCTGCAGCGCTCAGCCTCTAGACGGCACGGTTCACGCTGCCGGTCACGCCCACAGACCACCTCCAGCTTCGGTTCGACGGTGGGAGAAATGCTTGCTCGGTGACAATAAATGTAATGGTTTCTCCTCTTTCCTACTTTGTTATGTTGACCGAGTGTTGTTTTGTTCATTTGTTGTAATTTTTTATTTTTTGGGTTTATAATGTATAAGTTTTAATCAATAATATTGAATTGATGTTTAATTTCTCAAATTTTTAGTTAGATCTGCCCAGACCCAGCAGTCACTGCCATTCTCAATTTTTGATGATTTGTGATTTCTCATTTGAATTACCAGGTATTTAGGCTAAACCTTGATTAATTATAATTATTTTGGGGATTATGCATAAACGTTACATTTAAGTTTTTGTAATGTGGTTAGATTTGTGAATTGTAAATATTGGTGAAAATATGATTTCATTTTGAATTGTTGTGATTATTGATTATAGGTTGTGAATTGAGACTTGGTGAAAATATGGTTTGATTTTTGAATTGTGATTATTGAAATTTGATGAATATTTGATTTGAAAAAGTTATAATTGATGAATAAAGAGATTAATTATAACACAATTTCCAGATGAAGGAGACGTTGGATATAATAACTTTGTTCCATATGTCTTTAAAGAAGTGTTAAATACTAACTTCAGGTTTAATTATCTTAATTGCTACAAGATTAAATGGAGAAAGAACTTGAAGCATTTAAGGTCCAAAATATTTTATCTGCTTTGTCTAATATTGAACAACCCTTTACATCTTCAAGAACATCTTGTTATAGGACTGCTTTTAGATACTTTAATGTCTAGTATCTAATAAATAGTTTATTTAGCCATTTTTAAAAAATTTCAGCAAGTAAGATGAAAACAGAAGGATAAAAAAGGATTTCCTTGTCTTAATCATCTACTATATTGGAAGAAACCTTTGAGTTCTCCATAAATCATAATAGAAAAGTCACATTTTGCAAAACATTGTTTAATTTTATCAATTTTTATTATTATTTATTTTAATTAAATATTGCGGCCATCAGTTAGTCCTCGGTCAACGATCAACCGCTCTAGATGAACTTCGGTCCTGGATCCACCACTGGTCTAAGCACTTTTAAACGTGATGTTAGGTCTCGCCGCTTACCCACTTCTTCACACTTTACGCATTTTAGGACATTGCATCAATTGTTCAACATCGAATCAAGTATCTTTCCCAACTGATTTTCTTTCCCGTCTTTCGTAATTAATTAGGTCACCAAATTTGGCCATTTTCATCATGATAAGAAGTGGGTAAGCGACGAGGCCTAACATCACGTTTAAAAGCGCTTAGACCATTGCATCAATTGTTCAACGTCGAATCAAGTATCTTTACCAACTGATTTTCTTTCCAGTCTTTCATAATTACTAAGGTCACCAAATTTGGCCATTTTCATCATGATATATGATAAAAAAATCTCTTTCCCAACTTTTTTTTCTGTAAAAGTTTCATAATCAATAAGAAGGTCACAAAATTTGACCATTTTCATCATTGATATATGATTAAAAAAAAAAAAAAAATTTCCAACTTTGCTATAAAAGTTTCGTAAAGTTCTAAAATACCGCATAGAAAAATTCAAAATTATATGTGCCAATTTTCTTTGTCATTAATGTACATTTTTTGACATTGGAGTCTCAACCTTTACTTATACGTGCACATTTGTCCTCGAGTAGGCCACGAATACGACTTTCATGTAAGATAAACAAATCCATTTCCCAAATTTTATAATCTAACGAGGCTTCTAGAATTGTTAGGGAAAATTAAATATCTTTCTTGTTACATCAAGCTTCGGCCGCCGCCACACACGGCGAGCTTTGGCCTTGCAGATCCAATTTTGTAAAAATATTTTATTCCTCGTAAAATTTGTAATGTATTTTTATATATTTATTTATCTTTCACGTGCTTTGTGTATAAATAAATCTTCATTTTTTTTTTTTTTTTGTTAAAATAATCCTTAATTTTGTTAAACAGCCAAAATCTTTAACCTTTTATCAAAAAAAAAAAAAAAAAAAATCTTTAACCTAACATGGGATTCTCTATATCCCCTCTCCCGTGGTCCTGTGGCCGGCCACACACGGCGAGGCTTGGCGGTGCACAGCCAATTTTGTCAAAAATATACATATTTATTTTTCTTCCACCGATCCACGTGTTTTGTGCATGACAAATACTCTTGGAGTTTTGTGCATGACAAATACTGATGGAGTTTTAAAATGTAGTTGATGTATAATACAACATTTTTGGTGGGTCAAGTTCATGTAGAATAATTAGTCCCTGTTTGATGGAGATTAAAATCAGATTTTTTGTAGATTTTGATAAAAGTTGATGAGATATACTGTTGAAAAGTTGTGAATTCCATTAAGTATATGATTGAGATTGATTGTTGATTTTAAAATTGATACTAAATGTAAATGGAGACATAGTTTCTTTAATCAAATATATATATATGACGTATCGTTTCATTTGTTTGATAAAATAAAAAAATATATCAAAATAAGAATTCTATGGAATTTGTACCTTTCTGAGTCGATTATTAGAATTCTATGTAGTAAAGTTGGAAAAGTAATTTTTTATTAATTCTTATATATAATAATAATATTATTCAAGAAAGCAACCTCCGGAGTCCGGTCGCCAAATCTATTATTAAGTGTAGGAAGAAAATGATTGTGGTGAAAGAATAGTTGGGAATTTTGTTATTTTGTGACGGCTATCATTTTACGAGAAATTTAATGGTTGATATTTTCATAGCGATTGATGGTTTTAACTTTTAACCATTATTGAAATTCTTTATTTTAGTAAAGGTCTGTTTCGATTTTTTAATATCTGTCCCGAAAATTCCAGATTAGGTGGGGATGGTAACGGCCCCGAAAATTCATGATGGAGTGGGGATGGTAACGGCTGTCCCAATCCCAACCTCGCCTAGTTTCAATCCCTAGTGCGACATTTAGAGATGTCAATTGAATCGAACGGCTAAGTACACAAGTCTCACCCTCACCCGCTCCTTTTGTGATCGACGGTCACTCTTTAAAAATGACCGTTTGGTCACAATCTAAAGTGTTATGACCATTCTACAATGATTACAACACTTGTAAAGTGACCATTGTGGTCCCCAACGATCACAAACCTTTTTTTTTTCTTCCAATTTTCATCTATAAATTAAACACATTTCACTCTAATTTCACAATCAACTCTACAATTATCTACTCTCTACTCTATTTTCTTATATTTTATTTTAATTCAATTCTCAATTTATATATTTCAATTCAATTCTCAATTATTACACATTCATCTTTAAATACTGCAACAATTATATGTTTTATATTTTATTATTTCATACTACAATCATATTTCTTCTTATTTTTTTTTTCAAGTTTCAACATATACAAAAGTGGATACTCGTCAATTTATTTAGAATTTGTTTGATTGTCAATCACCGACAACATACAATCTCGCTTTCATGATGAATGTATCAGTCTCAACGAAGTTCCCATTCCAAGAAATATTGATGAGGTAAGAGGTTGTCATCAAATTCATTTGAATGACATTGAAGAAAATGTTAAAGTTGTCGAAAATGTACAGGATATTCCCGATGCAAGAGGATAGCAAAAGGGAAAAAAAACTACGAAGTGTTTGGATCACTTCAAATTGGTTTCAACATATCATACAATTGATGGGAACCAGACTACAAAGCAGTGTGCAAAAGTTTTTTTTGACAAGTTTTTATACTTTTTTAATTATTGCAAGAACTTTCCATAAATACAGAAATTATCTATTTTTTCTCTTATACCGTTTTCAATAGAACTAAAATTAAAAAATATTGGAAAGATTTACCATTTCTTTAACATGTATAATGGACCCGCGTTATAACTTAAAAGTGTACTAAACATATTATTTAAAAAATGAGTTACGCACCCTCTGCACCAACTCGTTCTGCTTCACTTCGAAAACACGAAGTAAAAATAGTCGATCTATTTGAATAAATTATGGATGCACAAAGTTTCTTACAATATGTCAACTGTCTTTAACCAGACATTTGTATATAGACCATTTGATCTCGTTGCAATACCCAGATAATAAAAAAATATTTTATACAAGAATTATTTAGGAACGTAGATCCTACCGATCATTTACAGTTTGATTTACTTGAATTTTGCAAATGAACAAACGAAGATGTCCATTAGTTTATGCACTTACAAAGGATCTACTAACATATCCAATTAATACGGTAACTTCGAAATCTGCTTTCAGTGCAAGTAAATGAACTTTGTCCAAAGTCAAGAGTCGATTCAAAGAAGACAGTTTAGAAGCATTAATGTGTGTCGAGACATAAAAAGTAAGTATGGCAAAATTACAAGTAGTCGAATAAATGATATTTAGTTTTAATTTTGTTATATAATATAATTTGGTTATTTTCTCAATGCCATTTTGGAAAAAATAAAAAATAAATAAAATTGAGTAATCGATCCTAAATCTAGACAAATGAAGATGATTTTCAACTAATCATTATTACAATTTATCTTATCTTATTATATTAAAAATAAAAAAGTTAGGCCTAGTAGGCCAAGCTCGGCTCGACCCATGAGCCACGGCCACTCGGCTCGTTTACGGCTAGCCAC
This sequence comes from Ligustrum vulgare, assembly GCA_963555705.1. NCBI lineage: Eukaryota > Viridiplantae > Streptophyta > Magnoliopsida > Lamiales > Oleaceae > Ligustrum > Ligustrum vulgare. The sequence continues at coordinate 10,414,856 of OY743180.1, read as the reverse complement.
GAGCTCAACTCGGCACACTGCCCTCTCTTTGAAGCACGTTTATCTTGAGCAAAATAAGACTAGCATGTTTGACAAGGTAAAATCAATAGCACCACTATAGTATTCAAGAAGAAAAAGAGCTAAACTTTAGCCAATCTTATCGTCCATTACGATAGAATAGTTCGTACCAAACATGTAGTTTATGTACACCGGACTATTTACATCATGCAGTCCTATGTTTACAAAAATGGACATCGTATTTAAGATTGCACAACTAATAAGTTTACGATGCTATGACCTTTTCCTATCTTGTCTTTCTTTTGTTTTGTTAAATAATGCACACTTTCATGCTGCTATTTGGTTCGATTATGAGTTTTCTTCAACTCCAACATTTTCTATATTAAAGTATTTTGTTCGATTATATTCACAATAGCTATAGCAGTTCGGTTGAAAAACCGTGCAGTAAAGTCATTAGCAGCAAAGAGAACAGAACCATTGGAGCATTGAGAATGCAACCTCGGGCTATAGAGTGAGCACCGACAAGATGTACTGACCCAGTAAGTTCGTCCTTCAATTTAATAGACGACGAGCCTGGAGGCAACAAGAAATTTAGACAGTGTGTTAAGATTTATCAGAGATTCAATATATTCATCCATGAGGTTTTGCGCAGAAAATTGGAAGTCCTAGCATTGCATTTGCGCGGTATATACAAGTATATTACTACTACAAAACTTTTCTAACATGAACTGGGAAGCATTGAGAACATCGACATGATGTCTAACATTTTATTTATTTATTTATTTTTTTTTTTTTGGTTTGAACCTAAAGATTAAAACAGACAATCTACTCCAATTTGCCTAGAATGAAGGATTTTCAAGTCAATAAAAATAAATTGCAACACAATTCTTGAAATCATATCTTTAATGTAGAATTTTTATGCACACATCATCATAACATAATTTAGATATTCAGAAGTGCCATTCTGAGAACTGCTCGAGGAAAAGCACAAGAACACGAGCCACTTCGAAGAAATTCTTAAAAGTACCATTAGTTAAATCTGTTGAAAAATATGTACTCCAAAACAGGGCATTACTAAGCAACAATTCCTTTTTGGAAAATACATCTTATTTCTTATACCAGCATCCTTATTTTAATTAGTTAACAGGCATAACACATTGCTCAAGGGGTCCATGTTACGATGTAAAAATCAAGTCCCACAGCAAAGTAGACATTCTCAAATTGATGAAAAGAGCATAAAAAAGAAGAAAAGGAGAGGAAAGCAAAGAAATTGACTATGCCATACTGTAACAGGGATTTTACAAATGTACCTTCAATATCTATATAATCCTCAGAAAGATCCAAACTACTCATTTCCAATTTCCAGATATTGTATGCTCATTTCAAGTAACAACTAACAACCCAAAAATCACACCAGCCATGTTAAAGTAGAAGAAAGCAAACCAACAGTTTAGAAGGAGAGATTTCATGTTTTCTCAATCTCCACCAATTAATTGATACTATTTCCCGGGCTATTAAGTTGACTATGGGAAGCTGTTATTAGTTGCAATGTGAGAGGTCTTTCAAGACTAGATTTTACTAGGATCCATAATAGGCCTCCAGAAGTTGGGCATAATTCTAATTTATGTTGGTTCTTAATTTTAACTTTTTAAGAATTGGAAAAATTGTACAGGAGTACGACAGTGACAAAATGATCAGAAAATGTAAAATTGGCTTATGAAACCTAGAGATTTGTCTTCGATGGTTTGGTTTTAGTTTCCCTACATATAAAAAGAGTTGCTTTGGAATCAACTATTCATAAGCCAATTGAAATCAATTGAGCCATTTTTTTTTCTTTTCTTTTCTTTTCTTTTTTTTTTTCCCAATTGATTATTTCGATTTTTTCTTATTTTTTTTATTTTCTTTTGCACTCTGATTTTAGCATGGATGTGTATCCAACATATTTGACTTTGATTTAAAATACAAGTTTCTTATTATATGGTTTTCGATTCAATTTCTCATCTTTCAAAATATCGAATCGACTCTTATACTACGCTATTAAATACACCATTAAAATGATGCGCGTCTCACTAGTAGTGGAAAAGGCATAACAGGTTCTGAAAATTTAGGGATTTATATGAGCAATCCACAGTCAACTTTTTCAAAAGTTATATCCCATCTTGGATCATCCAAGAATATTGATGCAAATTTAAAAACAGATAATTACGTTGACACGTAGAACAACTTCAAATCAACCCTCCTGTTTGGAATCCAGCAAAAAAGTGAAGACAAGGATATTGACTAATATCATTTGCATTTACATTAGACTGTAGTGCAATCCACATTAAGTATCCGTATCCGCATATACTTACAGTTATATTCAGTCCATCCAATTGTTTGGTTTTCAAGATCATAGAGGACCAGCTTATTTGAAAGAACCAAATCTGTAAACATCCATTTAAATGAAATTAGAATAAAGCAGCATACAGCTCTAAAAGGACATCCTCATCAGACCCCCCAAAAAATAAATAAATAAATAGATAAAATAAAAAAAATGAGTGACTGAAAAATATTGTACAGGCTCTTTCCAAAAGGTACGTAAACTCATCTTAACCAGGAATAGCCGTATAACAATAAAATTTATTAACTATTACTAAATGAGTACCAAGAACTTTTACAACGATGATAGCAATAGCAACCATAATTGTTGTAAGTGGTTCTACAAACAAACGTTAAATTTATACACTACAACTGTTGTTTCTGTTCTGTTCTGTTCTTTTTTTTTTAATGGGATAAAAAAAAATCTTTAGTTCTGCTCATTCTTTAATTGCCTCATGAGCAACACAATAACCCCTAATTGACAAAGTGGGTGCTCTCCTAAATCCAAATAGATATCAGTTAAAAGTGATCAGGAAATAAGATGATAGCGATTCAGAAAACCTGGAAGATATTGTCATATTGGGCAGTTTGGTTAAACAATAAAGTATCATCAATGTTGGCTCTAGGTCAAATTATTAGTTGCCAAAGAAATTGAAAAGTTATAAGCCAACACAAATTTTAAGGTTATAGTGCCATCTGAATTAAAAATACCAGCAGGGCCTAAAAATTTCGTAAGTGAAAAGCGAAGAGAACAGCAATAAACAATTTGATAATCAGAATTTTAAAAAAAAAGTAGCTGGAATAATCACGTGTATACCTCCTAAAAGAGTAATGTTCTGTTTATCCCGGGATTGCATTCCGCTATTTTGAAAACCAAGACACATCAAGTCTTCCTGTCAAAAATGTGGCAGAATTAATGGTCTTGATTTACTAACATTGTACAGACTTCGGGGCATAAGCTATGATGATGGGGGAAGAGAGAGAGAGAGTGTGAGAGGGAGGGGAGATTTTGCAAGAAAAGAAATTCACCAACAAGAAATACTAGAAAAACATTGGTAGCTTAGCCTCTGTTTGGCAAACTAAAAAAAAAAAAACATGTTTTTAAACAACACAACTCCCCAAACCATTTTTAAACCACACATATTTTCTCTCTCCACTCTTCGGCAATACATCTTACCTCGAAAACATTAAAAAAAAACATGTTTTTAAACACCAAAATTTGAATAAACAGACCCTTATTAGCCAGCAAAACTTGAACTTATATTCTCTTTCATGTGGGTGGTAGTGAGAAACTTCAGCCATATAATTTACCCAGCACGATCTTAAAGATAATCTGTGAATTACCATTTGCAAAAAAATTCCAGTCTTATGTTGAAAACTCTCTTGCATATTTTTAACCTAAGTTGCACGGTCACGTGACACAGATACGACATAACACAGAGCGACACAAGATTATTTCAGAAAATAGGACACACAAAGGTCGGTGAAACTTCGATTAAAATTCTTTAAAATCTTAAGTTAATAAATTATATCTTTATTTTTATACTTTTGAATACAGGGCAAAGAACATTTCTTGTCAAACACTTGCAAGTAAATAGAACGCGACATGTGGGACCAATGTCATGGAGTGTCTGAGAATTGTCACTCTCCAACGAGACACGTGTTGGACATGGACGCGTTTTCCTAGTAAAGATGTCCATGCATCATAGTTCTCAACAGTCCCCTAAAAATTAAAGCAGACATCATCTGGCTCAATTTCGAAGAGCACTTCAAATTGAAATAAGAAGTGAAATTCCAATTTCCCATATGAGTGCTTGCTTTATTGAACAAGTTTAACTAAATGCATAACTGACACCAAATAGCTGCAGGTTAATCCCTGAGATTTTCCACAAATGAGAAGCATCTAGCATGTTATTTACCAATTATCACTGGCCAATGCATCAAGATTTGCAATAAACAGTTTGATATGGCTCATGATTTGAGCATAACAACAATGCAAGACCAATAAGTGTACATACAATTAACTGAGTTGATCTCCGCAGTAATAGGTTCCTTGAATTTTCTATTAGTATTTGTGTGATGATGGTAGTGAGTGTCAACATAACTCAATATACTCTAATATAAAATCAAAGATAAATGGTAACTAAACTAGGAGAGTATTCTTGGCCGACAACAAATCCAAGAAGTGCTCCCAACATTTTGATAGATGTAATGAATATGATGAAATGCTATCAGCTTTCTAGGAAGTTGTAATTTCAAATGCGTATCAGATTTTGTTGATTCATTTGTTGCAACAGTATCTAAAGTAGGGATGTTAAAGAGCTGGTTGTATAGAATCAAGTGGAGGTGATAAGATATGTTTAAGAAGAACCCGAGAGAAAGGATGGGAGGTCTAATGAGAGGATTTTCCAGAGGAAGTTTATAGCAGGATGATTAAGAATTCCTGTATATTTGGGATAGAAGATGCATCATATTAGATGTTCCCAAAACCCCAACAAGCTATCTGAAAATAATGTGTAAGATCATAGGAGAAAACAATCATTCGTTTCTGTGCCTAAATAAACTGGGCATTCAACTGTCAGAGACTTTTTCTTACAAGTTGACACTGCGTCTGAACCTATCAAATATAATAAATCTGCCAAAAATACAGAAATTAGGAACAATTAGATGCCATCCTAGAATTTCTCCATAATCACAAAAACCCAAAACTGTCCCTTTCACAAAATCCAAGGAAACTAAGCCCTTGTTTGGTCTCATACCATTTTTTCAACATTTCCCTCATTCATTTTCAACCACACATTTCGATGAGACCAACCACTTTTCTCACTTTTCAACCACATATTCCCCCAAATACCTAAAATTCCTCAAAATTCCCTAAAAACTACCTACACCAAACAGGAACTAAAATAGTCAACTGACATACCACTGCTTCCTAACAAGGATGGACTTGAAGTCTACTTATCTAAGGACCCAATAGACAGCACACAGTGACCGAGGCAATTTTCTAGTGCTGCTCTTCTTTTATGAACCAATAGACAATAAATATATCGAATTATACTTCTCTAGAGTAGAGGTCGTGGTGCACTTGAAGTGCCTTAGAAGTTATTTATTGGAGTTTATAGACACTCAATCCGCGACTTTTACTTCTGTTCATATAAATAGATAATCAAGTGATACCATGAGAACAAATATTTGATAATACATGGGCTACTTCCAAAGAACTGACTACTTTGCACCAGCCAAGACTCATAAATGAAAAGGGCAGCAACAATTGATTACAGAAATAGAAATGTTTTCTGAAAGCCAAAGTTATCTCTAGTTACCATTTCGAACTGTTAATAAGTAATGGAAGTTACAACAAAGTTGTAAAGAGGTTTCTCTTTTCATTAAGTGGAACCACGGATTTTTTGGTCCATCACATCCATGCATTTACGATTCATGTCACGGTATTGATACTCCCGAAAGGTTCCCTGACTTGTAGTAATCACAGGTGTACATCCTAAGTCTTATGAATTGGGGGGACCTGATGCTAGAGAGACCCTAGAGTTAACAGAAGTACTGTTGGAACTCGGAACTTACAAAGCCCATATCGATAACAAAGTGATTGTGCATGACATGAGACTGCAGCTTCAAAAGAAATTCAAAATCCATACTTTTAACAGCTCGTAATACCTTTCTCATAGTGAAACCCAACATTTTAATCACGAGTAAAATCACAGAATTTTCAACAACAAAAGATGTGATTAGAGCAATAACGGATAGCACAATACAACCATGCTATATCTGTACTTACAAAAGGGAACAGATATTCACGAGGATAAACCTTCAGATGAAGCGACTTTTCAAAGTGAAAAGTGACAGGAGGAAACGCATCATCAACACTGCAGCAGATAGGAACAAAAGTTAAACCATTTTAATCACCTGGTTTCCTAGTTTTTTCAGAAACATCTGCAAACATACGGATCAGATGGAGATATGTGCAGAAGACCAAAATTTATGGTCATAGGAAGTTAAGTTGAAGGGAAATGCAAAATCCGATAGCTAAGGAATGCATTTTCTTAAATGAAACAAGTAAAATGTTAATGCCATTTTCCAGCTATCAAAAGAAGTAACAAGTACCTTCTTATTTAAATTCTTGTTAAACAAAATCTAGTCTAGTGAACAAGTAAAACGATAACAATTTAAAGTTACTCAACATCCTATTCAACATTGAACAATTTTTTTTACTGAAAACAAATTGAGTTGAATAATTGGTTTTGTTAGTGACTGAAGTGTCAAAAACATTAGAATAGTATACTTCAATCTCAGTTGAGTTAAGACACATATTTGGGAGGAATACATTTTTCTCTTTTCATTTCAGTTTCCCTTGATAGCATAAGACAGGAAGCTTCCAGATTTAGAAACTAGGCAAAAAAGCCAAAAGTATTGACAACTATTGAGTAACGGTGTGCAGAACTCAGATTGGTTAGTCATGGACTGTTCACAAAATTGTCCATCCAGAAAAGACATGATAAATCCAGGACCTATGACATTCAATTTCCTTGAAGCCAAGCTTCTTAATGCTTAACAAGTTCATCCTTGGAGCTTCTTGGAATGTAAGAAGCCAATCAAACAAGCGAGTAGCAGATATGCCCAGTACTGTTAGAACACTCTCCTTCCACCTTCAAACACCAAATATCTTCCTTGTTGCGGTGAAGTCTATGGTAGTAGAGTGTAGCCGAAACAAGAAGCATCTAATATGGTGAATGTCCAGAAAAACAAGCAGAAACTTGAGAAGATTCAGTAAGTTGCTTAAAAGCAGTGACTTAATAAAAAAGTTGGTTCAAAAGGGAAAATTCAAGAGATTGAAAAGCTGTAACAATTAAGAGAGCAACAAAGAAAAGAAAAATGGACAATAGTATGAATGATAGTAGAGATAATGTTGATGCAAGTTCTAGTGCAGAATAATTAGTAAGTTCACATATTTAAAACAGTATATGAACAACATGTTTGATGCTTCTACTGTAAGACCTTGGCACAGTTTTCTTTTACCATGTCAGCATTCTTCACTAAATGCAGATCGTAGACTCATGATGGTTATTGGTCATCAGACGGTCATTCCTTTAATTTTTTCCCTCCCTTTACTTCTCATGGTATATCCCATTTGGAAGCTATATTAATAATTTTTTAAGTTTGGCGAGCATTTCAGTGTCTTCTCCAACTAAAAAAAGATCTAAGTGAAAACCAAAGAAAAACTATATTACAAGTTACTTTAAAAAGGTAAACAGCCGCACCATTTTTTTATGAAATGTAATTTAATCTGTAGAAGGAAAAAGATAAATAGATCAGCGAATCCTTTAAAGCATAGAAGAAAACAAAAATCGAATAATGATCCATCCTTGCTATGCATCTAAAAGAGCTAAATACCTAAAAGATCCAGCAGCTTTTGCTCTTACAGATTAGAAAACAACCCAAAACCCATAAAGTAAGAAGGATGATAATACTCATAAAATACTTTGTGGATATAACTAGAGATTTTAAAGAATAAAAGATATAGGTAAACAAACCAGGCTTATTAAATTTCAGAGTTGACGACACATAAATCTAACGATTAAAAGTGCAAGAGAATTATTCAATGATGCCAGGTTCATCTTTTCTAGATCACTGAGATTAAGAGAAGTGTAAATTCTAAGATATAGATATTCTTAATCGCTACATAAATTATGAACGGGCAAATCAATTAAGTTCAAATTATCTTGGAGAGCATCAACAGATAATCAACCATACCTTCCTGAATAATCAAGGCAAGTGTATATGTCATGAAGAGTTCGCAGTTTCAAATCCAACTGCCAGGAGAGTATCTAACAAATATGAAACACAAAATTGGAGTTAACTCTCTTCAATTAAAGCAATAAAGTTAATTTCATTGAAACAAAAAAACACACAATACCTTTTTCACTAATGGTACATAAATCACCTCTGGAAGATATGCCAAGGTGGTACCACTATCAATTATTGCTCCTTTATTGTCCCCAGCCATATATATATCTGTTGTAAGATTCAGAAAATCCATGCCGACTTGAACTGCAGTCATATTGACATTGTAATGGGGCCTACAAGTTATACAACAAGTTTAGTTTAAGAGCTAGGATTTAAAAAATAAGACCAAGTGATATAAAAGAACAGTAAAAATGCTGAATGTAAAAAGTCATTTCATAGAGAAACTGGTGCAACAAATTAGAATGGAAAAATTAACCTATAAAATAAAACAAACTTTTGAACCACTGCAAACTTAATGAATTTGAAATAGTGTTATTTAATTCTGTCAGAAGTTAAGTAGCCTAAAAGAGGAATTAACGTAGTTTCCTAAGGTTTCTCCTATTATAGTCCTAATAAAATGAGGAAAGTTCAAGCAGCCCATAGAGGCATCTAAATACAGGTTATGGCATGATTCTCTGACAGTTCCATTCCCTGAAGAGGGTTTCCAAATTTTCAATGTCCTTTCCTTTATTATGTTCTTTGATATGTTTTCTATTACATATTTAGACCACCTTATTGCCTAAAGAATTTTGTTTCAACTACAAATTTCCCATAGGAAGAACTTCCCTCCAAATACATAAACACTATTGTACCAAGAATTTAACCAAATAATGAAAGGCAGCCCATCAGCAACTTGCAATCTGATTTATCCATTAATCATTGCAAGACGCTTGTAATTCATAATTACCATATACTTTTTCCATGAGTTTCTTCATAATGCATCCCTGAATTCTCAACACCGAGCACCCATTTTTAAGAGTGTGCTTTCTCCACTCTTCACCTCTATCAGGTTCATTCAAATTCAAATAGTAACCTTACAGAAGTATAGAAAATATCCCTTACCTCCGTGGTACTCCAATAATGGGCATGGGGAAGGAAGAGCATTTAAAAGGCTTTCAATAATCACGAGAAATGTTGAAGCCAAATATTACCATTAAAGAAAGTTTTAACAAATATGACCATTAAAGAAAGTTTAAACAAACAGATCTAGTATTCCTGAATCAAACTAACGTTGGCTATATAGCCCTTGCTGTATTTCTCTATGTGATACACAAGGAAAACTTTGAATTGAAGCAAAAAGATTTATAGAATTAGAATCAAGAGCAAGATCCCACATACTGATTTGGTACGAGTGATGTTGTGTTCACTTGTGGTTGAACAACGTGACCAATGGCAAAGATGCCTCCACCATTCACACCATCTAAACAATGCGCAAACATCTTTCTTACTCTTCCAGAAGACGCTAGCTGTGAAATCATGGATGAATTTGTTTTTCCAAAACCAAGTATCCCATCAAGCGCATCATCAGATGATCCTTGATCCTCAGATCTCGCACCACATCTGCCCCAAAAACATTACACAGGGTGATTGCTGAAATATGATCAAAGAATGCTAAATTGGCTAAGAAAGATGAGAATTGTGCCATTACATTATTGGTCATGTTCCGACAGGTAATAAAACATTTATATAAGCCTTGCACATTTCAATGCAACAGATGATTTAGAAAACAATTCTAATCAATTAAAGAAAGAAAATAACAGACAATATACTCAACCAATCCATTGGTAATGTAAGTTTATCAAGATCTGAAGCGTTTCGATAATATTAAATTGATATGTTTTGGACCAGCACAATAAAATAAAGATGAAGAGATAAATGACATAAAGGAGGGGGGAAAAAAAGAAGAGCATAAATGTTTTAAAATGTTCAACGTCAGAGAGAGCATGCCACAAAAATTGTTGAATGAAGAGGAATTGAAGTCTGAAGATTCTGTCAACCTCTGAGGTTGTTGAAGCATGGGAGACAGTTTTGCAGAAACTGTTTTAGCCTTTTGATTCTTCAAAGGATTGTGGTATTTCTATAGCAAGGAAGGAGATGAAGGCCCATCTTGGCACAACGATGTTTCAGAAATTGTATTACATACTGGTCATGATATAGAATTAGGTTTACTCGTGTGCAGGCAGAATTAATTTTTACTCATCAAAGTCTTACAAGAGTACTTTTATTTAAATGGACGTCTGCCAGACTAAGGACATATGCCTACTCTGATACGAACTACTTGATCTAAAAGCTTAAACTAATAGATAAGGTCATATGTATATCATTTAAATAGTGTTTTCAACACCATCTAAAGTAAAGGCATTCAAATGGACTCTTCTAAAGAGAGTCAATTCAAATAATATGTACAAGAGCGTAGGTCTCTCTCTCTTTCTTTTTTTTTTATTTAAAAAAAAAAATGCATAGATCTCAACAAGACTTTGTAACCTAATGTTTACAACTCATGCCGAGTAAGTAATAAATGCACTCTCGTACTTCCGCACAAAGTACCTTTGCTAGGTGTTAAGCATTGCTTCTTTCATTCATGTATTCGATTTCACCAAAGAAAAATGACCCATTTAAATTTAATAAATGATTACTTGTAATATACACATAGTGGAGATTATGGTGAGTAAGGTAATATTCCATTAGCTAAACCCTTTCTTATCTTGCCTTTCGACTCGTATTTTGTTCATAAACACGATAAAGTATGGAAAGTGCCAAACATTAGGAACTACCCGGGGAAGAGTTATAAATATGAACAAGGAGAAGCGAGAACCACTTAAATGGAGTCCTACCTGCATTTCTGTTTGTTAAATCCACGTGTCGTGAAGTTTTTTTGCAGGTAAAACAGTAAAGAGACTAAAGAACATAAAGCAGGGAAAATGCTTGTAGTTTCTAGCCCTCAGATAGCCTCATGGTGCTTTTAGCCCTTCCATACCAATTGTGTAAGGGATAATGGTAAGGCTGACTCCAATTATCCACGTGATAAATAACATCATAAATCCTTGTTAGGCATAGAAGGTGCCCTTATCAGAACTCCTTGAAATTTTAAAGATTTCAGCTTTTAGATTTATAAATTATAACATACCCAAAAATAACACTTCCATTTGACGATTTGGTCTGAAGATCACCTGAGACTCGATCATATTGGACAATGTCCTCTACAAAATAGCCCATGCTATAGCTGCCGTCTCCATAAACCTCAGTGTACAAACAAGATGAATTTGCACTGCAACCAGAAAACGAGCTTCTCGAGATCTCCTTGCAGAATTCTTGATCACATGATACAAGTTTCCCAGTGAGAGAGTCATTTGGATCATAAAGGGTGAGTTCTATCTGTCAAAACATGAAAACAAATCAGGTAAATAAAAAAAAATAGAAGTGTAAGCTTCTTGAACCTGTCATTCTTGTGAAATGCATTGAAGTTCATTACAAGTACAAAAGAAATGTAGCAAAGAAGAAGATTAGGATCATACGCCATGGTAGCCCCTTTCGGGGCATTCCCGGCATTGGATGCAATTAACCCATGTTATATCGCTCCCTGTATCAACTTGCACATAGTAATCCTTTGGGGGTGTTCCAATCCCTATTTTAGCGTAGTAGAGCCTGCAACATGGACAAGCAACTCAAAATGATCATGATCACAACTGCAACACTTACTATGAGATCCACGATTTTATTCAAATCAATACACTTTCTTCTGAAAATTCTAAAGCACCTAACGTCTCCATTCAGTGCTTCTAAATTAGCATTGAAATCTCTATAAACTCATTTAACTGATTAAAAAAAAACATGCAAAACCAGAAAAATTATTCAAGTTTGGTACTCTTTGTCAGCATTAAATGATATGTTTACCGAAGCAATAATTTCTCTATATATTTGCAGTGATGAGATTAACTGATATATGTTTTCACATCAGTATGTGAGGGATGAGGAAATAGCATAATTTGCATGCATAGATATCGCTGTATGCTATAATATCGGAAATGGAAATATGAATGTTGAATAAGCGTATGTATGTCAATGTACAGAATTGTGTGTGTGTTGGGGGGAGCTTAAATTTAGATGGAGAAGGTGGGTCCAGCGTTGATGAGGATGATAGTGATCATCGGATCTCAAGCAAACAAAAGAATGAAGATATGAGAAGATTGCATAAATGTGCCTTCAACGGTACTAATTACTACATATGGGAGCAATTATGGATCGCAGTAGTTCTTCAACCTCTCTAACTTATATAAATTTAACTTCACAACACGGCCAAATTGAAGAGCTTGACTCAGTTGGCCTTTCTACACTGACCCAAGAAGTAGTCGTTTGCAATTAGAATTAGTTCACAATGTAAAGCAGTAGGCTGTATCATTTCCTACATATACGTTTTACATATCAATATGTAGGCATGCATGTTCAAATGCTTAAGCATGAACTACGGTGCTGCTTCAAAACGGACTATATGTCATTCAGACTTTGTTTGTTAAAAGTTTTGTGTTTAAAAACATGTGTATTTTATGTTTTCGAGATAAAATACGTAGTTGAAAAGCGGAGAGAGAAAATGTATGTGGTTAAAAAGTAGTTTGGGAAACATGTTTTTAAATGATTCGCCAAACAGAGGCTCAGTAAACACGCACCACCATTTTATATGCATGCACAATGCGCCTATATAATGTCTAAATCAAATCTGATTTTTATTTTTTTTAGTGCTTTGATCCAATTTTCAATCTTGTACAAGAATATGACACGCTAAAAAATTCGGTTGGGTTTCAAAATTGTTATTTCATAAAACAATAGCTCAATAAAAGAACGCATCTACTGTATTCAATTACTACAATTTTCACAATAACCCATATTTTCAAATTCAAATTCCAAATCAAATATTCCACAGGGTCCTGTGAAACAAAACTTCTAGACCTTGCTTTAATTCCTATTACTGATTCAATACAATTTTCGATTTTGTTAAAGTTTTTGATACAGTCCAAAATCCAGTTCCGAATCCAAGTTTCTATTCCACAAAAATAGTTATCCAATCGATTTTCTCCATGACCCATATATTCAATTCACAATCAAAACCAAACACGACCGCAAAAATAAATACATTAAATTGAAATCAAAGGCAGAAAATCCCACCCAACGGCGTCGGGACGGCCGGTTCCACCGAGAGGGAGGTCAACGCCGGCGAGGATATTGAGATGACGTACATCATCATGAGCTCTAAGAGCACCAAGAGTCCTCTCCGAACCAGCGAATTTGTAACTAACTTTGAATACTCCTGCTCCGCCGCCATTGACCAACACCACCGCGTAATCGAAACTGAGCAGTAGAAGCAGAAAGCAAAAGAAGGAGCGTGAGTCCATTGTATGAATATTTGGAAGATTTGATTAATTATTATTGTTTCATTTTATTGGAAATAATGTTCTGACGACTTCTGAATGAATATATTCCTTGTAACTTCTCGTTTTCGTCTGTAAAGATGGCAATGGCAGGGTTTGAGACGGATTTGAAAAATTCATACCCTATTTATTAGAGATCACTTAAGAGTGGCGGGTCGGATGCGGGTAGGACGCGGGTAGAGTGCGGGTATACTTTTATATTCATTTAAAATCCGTTATGTATTTTAATTTTAATATTTTTTTTGGCATTGATAATGAAGTAAAAATATAATAACATCCATTGTCCAAAAATAAATAGACTTCAATCAAATAGTCTACTTGTCCAAAATTATATACTGTTAAAATTTAAATACTATAATTTTTTTAAAAAAATTAATGAGTATATGGTGGGTATGAATTTTTCTACAATACTCATACCCCACACATACTCATGTCGAGTTTCTAAATATATATTCATACCCTACCAACAAACTCATTGGGTAGAGTAATTTCCGTCCATTTGTTCGAGTACTCAACGGATCGTGGGTTCATGAGTATTATTGTGATTCCTATTCGTCTGCCTTCTAATTTGGTCCTTTTATTTTGATTGAGGTTCTTTGACAGCTTGACCTGCCTGATAGAACTCGATTCTGACTTGACTCAACTCATTTTTTATTTTATTTTTAACATAAAAATGTTTGCGTAATATGTTAATACTAATATATCACCTTTCGCGATAGAATTCAATCATAAGATATGATTTTAAATCAAGAGAAATCTTGAAAGTACAATTGAGACCTTGATAATTAGATAGTTTTTCGCATTTTCTGAGTTTGGATCTGGAAAGAATTTGAATTGAAAAAATGAAACTGATTAACGAGTTGTGCTTTTCTTTGTGTGGGGAGAAATGGGAGGATGATGAAAACATGGAAGAGAAGAAGAGAGTAGACGATGGTGAAGAAAACTTGTGGTTATCTCTGCAAGAAGAAGTGAAAGGGGAGAATGAAGATGGACGATCGGACAGACAAATTGGTGAATAGGGGAGAAATCCCTTCGGACCATGCTACACATACAAAATGAATCACACACCCCTCACATGAAGGAGACCCACATGTAGGTGGGTTCCCCTTCATGTGAGGAGTGTATCTATTTTGTAATCTATTTTGTGTATGAGAAATTATCTAATTTCTAAAGTCGGTGATTAAATTGTAGTATTTTCACAATGAACGCTAAAATAAATAACTAGTCCAATAAGAATTTTTTGAAAAAGTGGTGGAGTCCTTGAGCTTTTCCCCTTAATCGTGGATATGATGATTTTTTGGCCCGATTTTTTGTCTCATTCTATTAATTTCTTTTAAAAAAAATATAAAATTTGAGTTGATTCGGGGACATCCCGATAGGTCGATTTGTCTCAAAATTAACGAGCCAAATGAATGAATTATGGCCCGTTTGATAGGCAGCATTTGTCAAGGAATTGACAAATCATTTTCAACTTTGTTCATTTAGCCTCTGTTTGATAGCCTTGATTTGTTCATTTGATAGCCTTGATCTGTTCATTTACACTCTGTTCAGAGGCTCTATTTGGTTTAAAATCGGTTTTTTCACTTTTTTTAGGTAGATGGATGATTAAAAAATGGAGAAAAAAATGTGCATGATTAGAGGTTTGAGAAATTGTATAGTTTAAAATTTGGTTTATAAACCAAAAAAACCAAAAGATCCTAACATTGGCTTATGCGCATAACCCTGTTTGCAATGAAAACTTGGAATTCACTTTCCCTCACATTATTAGATAAATGGTTTTCATGTTAGTTGGTAAACATTTTTGCGCCACGTTTGATCATTTTTATTGTTGTTAATTAATTTATTTTTTCCAAAAAAAATATTACTATCAACTATCAAGTACAAATGTGTTAAAAAAATATATTTTTTGATTAAAATAGCTAAATTTTACTTTATTTGTCATAGAAAATAATGTCAATCAAACAAAAAAACTCAAAAAATTTCCATCTTTTTTCATTTACAAAATTAAACCAATCAAATACATTAAACTTTCAATTTATAGAAAAATAAATTTCAATGAATTTAATTCCGTATAATTCATTTTCTTTGCACCCATATTTCACCCTCGTTTGAAAGGACCCAATCTAGAATTTGAACAGATAAATTGACCGGCTAGGCTTGTTGCCATCATAGCAAAAAAGGGAGAAATATTTTGTGAGTTTACTTTAATGGAGGATCCTTGGAAAAAAAAAAAGCTAAAAGTTGGATAGCACGGAATATATGCAAGGGTCATGGTCCTCGTACCGCGTGGGAAAGAATTGCATTCCCAAACCAAAGGGACCTTCATTTTTTGTTCTTAGGTATCATTTGAGTTTTGCTACATGTACAAAAAAGCGTACAAATAGGTTTACAAACAGAATAGGTGACAAGCTTCTGTTGACTTATGCATCACATTACTTAAGAAATCAACAACATAAAATATTTACATCATTATTTGTACACTTGTTTGTAGAGATGGCAAAAAAACCCGACTCGACGGGTACCCGACGCGAACCCGCCCCTAATGGGGCGAAAAAAACCCACCCCGCGGATCGGCGAGGAGGGTATGGGGCGACTTTCCCCGACTCGGGTGGGTCGCGGGACGGGTACGGGTTTGGTTGTCCCGACCCGAACCCGCCCCGATTAAATAAATTAATAAAAATTAATAAGGAAAAAAATAAAATAAAATAAAAATTAAACGGGGCGGGTAGGTTGACCCGCCCCGACCCGAAATTCGCTGGTCGTGGGGCAGGTTTGGAATTGAAAAATTCTCGCGGGGCGGGACACGGGTCGGCGGGACCCGTCCCGTTGCCATCACTACTTGTTTGTACATTTTGTTTGTACAAGTAGTATTTTTCGATTGAAATAGTCAAATAGGTGAAAAAGAAAATGAATTTTCACATAAGATGAAAAATCAATTATCACATCTTTTTTAAGAAAATGTTTTTCATGAAAATAACCAAAATATGCATAAAAGCTTGTACTATGAAAAATATTTCATGAAAATATTAATCAATCAAAACAAAGTGAAAAATAGGGTGAAATAGACAAATTCTTCTAACTATAAATTCATAGAATTTTCTAAAATCAATACTTATTATAAGGGTAATTATATTCCAACCAAAAATTTTACTTTCTACACCACATTGTGTCCACGTAACAATTAAAAGTTAAAGCATATTTTTCATAAATACACCATAACAAAATTACAATTATAAATCGAGCTATGCTAGTTGTACTATGAGCTTAACCAGTAAATTGACATAATGCATGCATATCACAATCCTATCACTTTATGCATCACATCAAATCAGAAATCAATATACATAAAGTTGTCACCTTATTTTATGTCAACCTCTTTGTTAAGTTTCATGTATAAGTAGCATTAATCTTATAAACCTAAAATTCAATAAAAAAAGAAGAAGAAGAACGGCTTCATTAACAAAGATACTCCTTCTATTTAAAAAAAAAAAAAAAATCTTCCCTACTATCTAAAAGACTAAAAGTAAAATCTCTATTCTATTTTAATTCTGAACTTGAAAATATTATTTGAAGTAAAATAATACTACCAACTTACGTTTCGGTGCCATTAACTTTTTTCCAAAGACGGTCACACCCATCAAAAAATCATTACATATATAAAAAAATTATGAGAAAAGAAAAAGAAAATAGCGCACCTAATTGATCTTCATTAGGGACCGCAATAAAGGATTTGGTTTGGTTTAAAAAAAATTAAAACCGCCTTAAACTATTTTGTTTGAGTTTCAATTGTCAAAATCGTAGTTTCAAAGTTCGAATCGCCAACCCTTCAAAAAAAATTTTTTTAAAAAAAGATAGAGATAAACTTTCAATTTAAAAAAAATATATAAAATTTAGCACACTTTTTATTCTAAACAAATCAAAATTAAGGAGTCAAATATTAATTTGTTCAAATCCACAGTCATTTAGAAAAAATTATTTCTCCTACATTTTATAATCATCATTCATGACATTTTCTTAAAATAAGATTTTGAAGGTTGATGTGATATTTTTAATTGCAAGTGTACAATGCCACAATTAATCATGTAATAAAGTGAACAAAAGAGTTCGAGATCATCCCATATATTGTAATTAAGTATCGAAATTGTGTTAATTCTCACTTTATTTGAATAGTTAAAAGATGAGATTTTTATATAAACTAAATAATCTAACTAAAAGCAGGTAAACAAGAATGCGAATTGCGTTTTCGAAAGTTATGAATGAAATGTTGGGATTCACGATTTCAAATAGTCAATACTCATAATTCCACTCTTCAAGTTTCAATCTTAATTAGTAATCGCACCCGTGTGATGCACGAATGATATAATTGACAATTATTTATTGAATAAGTTGTAAAAATACAATGACCAACATAAATTGTGCATTCATATATAATGAAAAATATCCAGAAAAGTAAAATATAAAATTACGACTTGCATATTTCTTTTAACAACTAATTGTTCTTTCTTTAGTTTTCTTAATCTATATATGCGAAGTAAAATATGGACATGTAGCTTATTCAATACTTTACAATTTTGATTTGATGACTGAAGTCGAGCTTACAGTTATTTGATTTATAAAAGTTAAAATATTTATAATTTTTAAATCGTAAAATGAATTCAAGAGGCTAATAGACATTTACGAAATTAATCTATCAATTCCCCAAATAGTGCTATAGAAATTGTACTAACTATCTTAATGCAATAATTGATATTTAAATGTATTGAACAAATATTTCATTGCTTTGCATTACATGTAAAAAAGCAAGTACATTATAATCAAAATTTATCAAATATTTTATGAAATAAAAATTGCTCAAAAATTAAACATGACAAACTTATATGCAATCATATATTTAAATGAATGTAACAAATAAATAATATGAAATACAATTTTTAATTAAATTTTATTGAATGAATATTACAAATATAATTAATTTTATATATAAAAAAAGTCATCTATACATCTCAATTTATAAATGGGGGCTTAACCCACAAAAGATATAAGACTTTATCACTTATTCACATAAAATTGAATTTAGGTAAGAAATTATATGTATCATTTTAGGACTTAAATGAGATAAATTAAAAAGATTGGATGTTGAGAAAAGTAAAAAAGTATAAGTAAATTTTTTACCTTTAGTATTTGAGATGGTTTTACGAATCAGATGTTTAGAGTTTACTCTCATTTGTTAATTTGTATTAAACTTCTTGTTGATATCTTGGATTTGACATTCATATTACATATTTTTCGACTTCAAAATAATGCAATAATCATCAAAAGAATAAAAATAATCTATAATTTGACTTTTTATGAATATTTTATTTTTCACAAATCCACAAATCATGTATTACATGCATTAATAGAACTCTCCCAATTCACATATTAAAATAAATTTTAAAATTAAGCATTTTCCTAAAATGATAGGAGAAAATGGGCGAAAAGACGTGTATGTAAAATGGTGACAGTTATTCTATTATTATATATGTATAGATAATGCGTTCGATCAAGGTCACTTGTGCGTATGAAAATCCTCTCTCGAGTTTAAATCAACTCTGCCTAATTCAGTCAATCTTGTATCTTTATAATGGGTCATAATAATTAGGTGCATGAAATACAAGAACTCGTATATATCGCAATAATAATAAACGTATATCTCTATCGTTCATTCAATTACCTGATTTTATTCCCAGATCCAGGTTGTTAGCTCTTCTCAAATTACGAAAACAACTTGTGATATCAATGAATGGCCAGTTAATTAATGCATTAAATACAAAATAAAACCAACACATGCAACATGTATGTAAAACTTGAATTATGAAATGAAAAACGTAAAATTATGCTACATCGCTAGTCCCTAAAAATGTTTAGTTGTTCATCAATGAATAGAATAAAATGCATTAAATAATATAACCTGGTTTTATTCCTAGATCTGGGTTGTTAGCACACCTCTCAGATTATGAAAAAAACTCGTGATATCAATAAATGACCAGTTAATTCATGCATTAGACACTAAATAAAATCAACACACACAACATGTACGTAAAACTTGAATTATGAAATGAAAAATATAAAACTATGCTACATCGCTAATCTCTAAAAATGTCTAGTTGTTCGTCACTGAATAGAATAAAATGCATTAAATAATATAACCAAGCATCATGAATATATCGAATTAACAAAAAAAAATAACTATTGGACCAAGAAGTTGCTCATTGTTGATATCTTCAATGCTCAAGCTTTTGCCTTCAATTTGCTTCCAAGATCTCGATGATAGAATGTTGAATACGGCTTCTTGAATATGCGTGCAAAGGTCCCAAATCTGTGCCTCGTAAGTTGTATTAATAGTCACCCTCAAATCTAGGCAAGCAAGGAAATAAAACAGGACAAAAAGCACGCATGAGCCTGGCTTCGTTGGGCTAGAAATGATGACACGACCGCGCAGGCCACCTTTTCATAATCTGTCAATTCGATGCTTGGACGCGCGGCCACCTAGCTAAGAAGGTGTGGTTGCGTAGGTCAATGTTTTCAGCAAAATTTCCAACTTTCAAATATGTTTAAATAGATCCATATGCTTTATTTGTATGTCCGTCCCTTCAACTGTTGATTGCAACGATTCAGTCCTCTAACTTTCAAATATTTTCAATTCTTCTTCCAACTTTAATTCATCTTCAATTTAGGCCCTTGAACTTTGATTTCTTGCACTTAGCTCCTATTGTAAGTCCCGGTCAACATCACCATCATCCACTTGTGCACTTCGACTCCAATTTTCATCCAATTCCACACTATTTCAGATAGTTCCCTCATTTTCTCGATCTTTGGGATATTTTCTTAAATATAAACTAATAACAAACAAACAAGTAGAATTTATTCTGGAACGACAATAAAATATCATAATTTAGACATATAAATAAGTGTATAAAATATGCTTATTAAAGTTAAGAATTAATTGCAGTTTATTTAAGAAAGTATCAAATGTTTGCTTCTATATAATTAGTTTGTTTATTAACATGAATTGATCCATAGCAAAGCACTCAATTAGAAGCTGGATACTTTTATTAAGCTAGTTTTAACTCGATTTTTTTTACAAATATGCATCTTTGTGTTCACTTGAAATCTACTAATTCATTCGTCGGCAAACAGTGATTTCAAATTGTACCAAACTTCAAAAAATAGTTTGATTTAGAAAATGAAATGGTTCGATTTGGTTTCCTTTGAAAAATTCTCAAACCGTTTTAAATTGTTTCATCTGAAATCTTGTTACAAACCAAACTGTGTTCACCCATAATCTTCATTGAGCAAGAGATGAAATAATGGATAAGTTAGCTAATGATTGCGGGTGTCTAAAAAATGGTTATTGAAGTAATTTTACTTAGGGCCATTTAAAAAAAAAATATTAATTAAAATTGTGGTGTAACTATAACAAGTAAATTTTGTAGTGGTATTATAATTACTCTTGTAAAAAATACTCAAAACTAAAAAGTAGCTCGACCAACTCTCGAGCTGAAGAGGTGGGTAAATAGTACGGATTTTACAAAAAGCGATGTTAAAATCATCTAAACTTACATAGTTTGAAGAGCTGGACAAGTCAGCATTCTACTTTGACTGGCTTGCCTTGAGAGAAATGAGATTTTAATTTTGAATATAATCGGGTCAAGTGCAGAAATATAAAACTTCAATGGACCTATTTTTAAGTATCGTATATTTTAAGAATATAAAACATATTATAAAACAAGTAATTAGACAATGAAAATCATATTGACGATTTGTAATTCATTACAATTATAACTTAACTTCAATTTTGTGATTAATTACAAATGTAACTAATTTATTGCTATTGTAACTTAATTGTATATTAAGTCAAATATTATTTTTTTTCCTTTTAAAATTAACTAGTTTCACACGTGTGCGATGTACATAAATATTCCATTGACGAAAACTGAGACTGTGTTTGGCAAACAAAATAAACTGGTTTATGAATCAGTTCATAAGCTACAAATTTTCTCAAATCACTTTTTAACCACATACATTTTCTTTCTAAGCAAGCACTTATTGAAGAAGACAAATCATCTGGTTTCGAAGTTTTAGCAAGTTCATAATCCCTTGCAAAAAAAAAAAAAAAACACACACACACACACACAATGAAGAAGATTGTCAGTAGGGAGGTATAAGTAAGCTAGAGAATGAGATTCATACTAATGGTTAGATATTAGAAGGAAACGACGTGCTCACAACCCCCCTAGAGAAGAAGAAAAAGCATGCTCAATCTTAATCAGAACCTTAGATTTTCACCACATTAGAAAATCTCAAATCAATGTAGAAGAATAACATATTATAGTAAATTTTATCAGCCCCAAGGAAATTCAGCAACATTAAGCTTATTGTCACTTTCGCCATCGATAAACACCACACAATCAAATAAATCTCATGTTTAACCATTCATGCACATGGATGAACAGACCTAGACACAACCAAGAACCCAATCCCAATCGGGTTTTCATTTCGATTTCGTCATCTTCAGAAGGAATTCCCCGTGCACTTTTGCTTTGAACTTGGTCGTGTTCTTGCTTGTCGGAAAAACTTTCGTGTTGACCACGAATGTCACCGGTGTGGTGAAGGAGGCACAATTTGCTGATGAGAAGGCTGAAAAATTGCTTGAGGAAAGAGAAGGGTAAAGAAATGGGAGAAAGGGCGTGCCTAATTGAATTTCAATGTTGGTGGATTGAACATGTGACCTTATGTCAAGTCACCTGAGTGTTGCTCCCAATTGAACTACCTCAACTATTGAAACTATTACGTGTTTTCCATGTTTTAAACATTTATTTGATTTTCATTGAAAACATCCAAAACAATGATTTTTGTGTTTTGAATTTTCTTTGTATTTTTTCTTGTTTTTAAAACTCGTTTTGAAAAATGGGAAAGCGACGAGTTTTCATTTTTTTTTTTCGAAAATTGAAAATACATTAGTAAAGTTTAAAAGCAACATCTATCTTTATTGACTCCGCAGAAGTGAGTAGCAAGGTACATGAAAAAGTAAAAAGAGCAGGGCCTAAAGTTTCCAAATTCAAAGTATGTAGCCTCTATTTGATGTTGTTTAAAAATAAATTTTTGAAATGAATAGTGACTTTCAGGAGTGTGTGGTTAAAAGTAGGGACTTTTTTATGTATTTATGTATAATATTATTTTATTGATAAATATGTGATTGAAAAGAAGAGAGAAAAACATGTTAAAATTTTAAAGTGAGTCAAACAACGCGTGTTAATGCTCTGTTTGTTAAAAGTTTTTGTTTAAAAATATTTTCTTTTATATTTTTTAAGTAAAATATGTAGTTAAAAAGTGAAGAGAAAATATTTATATAATTAAAAATTGATTTGAAGAATTATTATGTTGTGAAATTCATGTTTGCCAAAGGCTATGTTCTTCCTTTTTGTATCTTACAAAATGGACAGCAGAGTTAAATAATTTCTGGCGGGATTATTTACCAAATTATCCGCCTTTAGACTTCCCGCGTCCATATATATCCGCCCTTTTAGGGCTTAAGCAAAAAGAGGCGAAAATATGCTGAAAGGACGCGAAAGTTTGATCAGATTGATCGGCAAACGTCGACGTTTCCTACCCCATCGCCACTCCCTGCTCTCGCTCTCCGCCCGGACCGCCCCTACTCCCCCGGTATTATTAATTACTGATAGTATTTTCAATTACGAGACGATCTAAATTCATCATGCTATTTACTAATTTTTCCTATTTTTTCGAAAATGTTAGAATTGTTTAAATCAATGGAAAGAAGATGAAAGCGAGATGAAAGATTCAGTGGAGAAATGTCAAGACAGTGGCTCGATGGAATCGGTGAATTGTCCTGTTTGTTGCGCACAGCTTCCTGGACAAGATAACAGCTTAATCAATTCTCATTTGGGTTGCGCATATTTACCGTTTCTTACTTCTAAGTAGAAAAAATGTTACTTATTTTCTAATAAACAAACTTTTTAAGCTTAGCTAAACATGCTATCATTCACGGCTTCCAAGTTTTAGCTTGTAGCTACATTATTTGTTTCAAAAGTGTATAAAATTTTATTATATGTATTTACATTTTTTGGCTATGGGAATTTCCATTTATAAATGATACTGCAATAGTAGTTTTTTAGCTGTAATTGATTTTTGAGCAACAAGTAAAGATTCACAATGTTTCAGCATGTTTATTACTTTGACTGCATAAATTCTTCCCAAGCATTACCCTTTTTTCTTTATTTTTCATTTATTATAAGCAATGTTTAATATTGTTCTTCTTGGCCAAAACAGTTATGCATATGATTTGGTATTTATACATTGCATTGTGCATACTTATTTTAACCTTATTTTGATTAAAGCTTTCATCAATGGCATTGAGAGGTCATAAGGTCTTTCGAATTTGTGAAAAATCCTGAAGTAAGCCATTGAATCTAGGCAAACTGAATTGAGAGGTCATAAGGTCTTTCGAATTTGTGAAAAATCCTGAAGTAAGCCAATGAATCTAGACAAACTGAATTGAGAGGTCATAAGGTCTTTCGAATTTGTGAAAAATCCTGAAGTAAGCCAATGAATCTAGACAAACTGAATCTTCATTGCTCGTTGTACCCTGCTAAGATATATTCGAGTATGGTCATTGGACAATTAGGAAAAATTGAATTGCTATCTTTACTCTTGGATTCTCTACCTATGTCTCCTATTTTTTTTCACTTGTATATCTTGGTCTCTTTTCATTTTCTGTTTTTCTTTCCCTTCATATTTTGAGTTCTTCTAGTTAAACAGTGAAAGTTGGAGAAGTTAAAATAGAGCTACCTTTTATGCTGTACTTTCTGTTAATACTCCTTTATTTTATATCTTGTTTCTTGTTATTTGGACTATTTTTGTAAAAATGGTCACTATTTCATTGATGATTTCAGATGAGTGCCTATCTAGAGGAAAGAAACGTAAATTGAGCCAGCGCACCTTTCTTCAGTTAAACTTCTTGAGACCCAAAGTTAAATTTCATTCTGTTCAACCAGATGGTGATGGAAATCAAGATATTCTAACTGATCCCAGCAAGGGTGTTGTTTGTGACACAATTCACCACTTGAATGCTTCACATGACTTTGAAGAGGATGATAATTATCAAAATGATGCTTCTGTAGATTCTGTCTTTTTTCAAAGTGATCAATCAGCAAGTTGTATGGAAAGCCCTCTCATTGATGACTTAATTAACTATAAATCTGATTCACTGCCATTGTCTTTGGAGAATAAGACGCCTAACTATGTTATGGAGAAACCTGTGGAGGACTGTGACACATCTAAGGCGTTTCTTCATACGTTCATCGTTGGTCGTAAGTTTAGTAATGTAGAGGAGTTAGATCCTGGGGCAACAATACGTCTCTCCAGAGACCCTGAGAATGTTAAGGATTCAAACGCTGTCAAGGTTCAGTTTACTTATTTGATCTTGTGCTCACTTTGACTTCCACTTGCTTTGTTATTTAAGCGTGTTGTACCTTTTGAGCAGGTTCTTTATGCAGATTCTGCATATGATGCCGTTCTGGGTTATTTACCACGTGAATTAGCTCAATATCTTTCTCCTTTGATGGAAATGTTCAGCTTGAGCTTTGAGGTAATGGAGATCGCTTAATAATTCCAGTGTGCATATCAATTAATTTTCCTGAATACCACACACTTAGGTTTTAAACTTTGGCCATCTTCTTCAATAATAACGTCTCAGTTTCCTAGCACTACAAGGAAACATGAATATCAGCAAACTGCTTTCTGTTGCGATATTAGCGAACTTTAAAATTATCTCATTTTTTCCACTTTTTCTTTTCCTGCTATTGTTCGAAATAGAAATTCATTGTATTCTTACAGAAGTTTCTCACAAAAATAAAAAAAATTTAAAAAATGACAGCTTTTATACAAGGAAAAGCATCAATTCTCATTCATTTCCTTCCTAAAATAGTTGATATTTACGAGCAAGATGTTAGCACATGTTTACTGTGGCATAATTCAGGTAGCTTCATGCACAAAAAATGCAGTAATCTAAAGAAGGTAAAAGGAAAATAACGATTTGCAATAAATTTGGAATTTAAGTATTTTTATCTTTTTACTTTGAAGAAGAGAAACAGTTTGGTAACACTTAACAGCCTATATTTGTCTGTTAATATTTAGCACATCAAGTTTGAATGAAGTACTGTGATGGAAGCAGATCGACTGCCTTTTGGCATCTGTACTGGCTTTTGTGTAATTGGAAGCTTTCATTCTTCATCATGAATGTCATTTATGAGCTTAAAAATTGATGTTCACCCAGGAAATGTTATTTTAAATTTCCTTTCTCCTGACATTGAAATAAGGAAAAACCGAAAAAAAATATGTTTTGATGGACTCGTAGTATGGCAGCAGACCTTTATGCTCATATGAGATAAACTTTAGGAAACAGTTTCTGATTTTTCAATAGGAAAAGAAATCATTTTGAAATATTTTAGAAAAAACTTCTGTGCCTGATTTTTACTAATCTTTTTATCCATATTTTCATTGATCTTTTCCGTCTGTCTCTGTTCTGGTTCCACTGTCACCTTATAGGAACAAGGAGCCACATATGATATATGATTTGTTTCTTATGTTTGCTTTCCAGGGCTACATAACTTCTATACCTAAAGACTCTCGTGCCGTTGTCCCAATTCAGATTGAATGTAAAGATGAGCTATCTTGTGATGAAAAATATTGCAAAAATATTCAAGTTTTTAATTCCTTGTGGGGACATGCTCTGCGTGTAGTTGAACTTGCAAAGAAAAGTCTTTTGGGGACAACCAGGTATCAGCATAACCTTGTACTGTTAATACAAGATGTTTTAAAGAGGAATCATCATCTTTTTACCATTGGCGAGAAATCTTTCCTAGGTACCATAATATTCACTGTTTGTCATTGTATATTAGTATGTATCTATCTGGTTATGAATTTGTAACGAGGATTTGTGCATTCTCTGGCGCGCAGAAGCATTTGACTCACTTTCGGATGATAGTCAGAGGCTCTTTGCTCGTCTTTATACACGAAAAGGTCTTATACTGAACACCTCTCGATCCGTTATGCTTTTGGTCTTGGATTCGCTTTGTTTTACATGGATTTAGCCCTTGGAAATTTCAAATTTTCAAGGATTTAAACTTCACGAGTTTTAAGTTTCAACCCATAAATAAACAAATTTATTCTCATTTCCAGCCATTGAAAGCCGTTGAATTAAATTAGAACATTTTTTTTCTGAAAGCAAATATCAATCCATTAACTATATATATATATTATTATTATTTTAAATAGAAATTATCAGTGTACCTTTCAATTTATTGTAGTTTTGGTGATGTCTTGGTGAATGTAACGTGTAGAGGTAAGTCAGCATAGCAGATAGTTTGGCAGAGCATTATAGTTGGATTTGGTCACCAATGATGAGGCTCCTCTGAAAATGCTCATCATAAAATACCAAATATGTTCTTTTCCCCTCCCCTACCTGGTCCTGTGTAGATGGGGCTTGATGTGTCAGCTACAGCTTCTTTTTGTTGACTGAGATTTTCGTTGATAACATTTGGTGTGTAGAATTGGAAAGAGATAGAGGTAAAGAAGAGACTGTAAGAGACAAGAAGACGAGGCCGAAGGACAGAAGAAGAATTAGAGGATAGGGAAAGAAACTTGGGGAGAAATTTCAATACACAGACTATCAATCAACCAATAGTCTACAATAGCAAATATACTAGTCCTGTTCATACTTAAATCCCTAATAAAAGTAGAAAATAACCTAAACAAAAATGTAAAATTTCCTAACTTAAAATAGTTGAATTTAACTTATTGTTTATAAACATTCAAGATACTCTTTTCACACATTTCGAGGAATTCACAAGTATTAGCAACTTATGTACAATTCATTTATATATATATTCATTATTTAAACTGTTTGTAAACACTCCCCAAGTGTGAACTATGGGAGGAATCACTCAAAATAAATAACAATCCCCTAAAATAAGTGCATTATTGGTTATTAGGTCTTCTGTACTGTTGGAATTTATATGCTTGCATATATGTGATGTAAGCTATCAGGAACCTTTGGGTTACATCTAATCGTGTTGATTTTGACTGTCATATTTCCATTGCAAGCATGTAATGATAGTGTAAGCATGCATATTGGTGGACTGATTTTTGTAAAGATTCTTCTCTCTTTATCCCTGTTTGATTAAAGGTGAGGCAACTGGTTAAAAAATTGATTGTCTCCCCAAAAGAGCATCTGTGAATATTCTATTGCCCTGGAACAATGGATGTACTATTTTACTAAGGAGGATCATTTAGAGTGTAAAGAAAAAAATTGTTTTCTGTTGTCATGTTACACAGTGGTTAATAGTGTGAACAGCTTTTTGTAGGATCTGGAATCCACCTTAGTAACAGCTCTGATTCCTTTTGCACTTATAAGGAAGATTTTAAAGTCAAATATTTTTTTTTGTATGCTGGATAAAAGTATCCAGGTTTGACAACACTTAGACTCACGTGTTTGAGAACTGCATACCTGTGATATAGGAATACTAATATAGTAATATGATGGATGTTATGTTAGATTTTGCAATTAATAATTTTCAAGTGAGAAAGAGTGTTAAAATTAAACATTTAGTTGGTTTTATTGCTTTTCTTTAATATTGCTATGCTGATGACATGTTAAATTTTGCATCATGATTTATTCTCCAATTATCTGAGAGGTTATTGGTTTTCCTCAGGTCCATGGTTCAGGATGTCCAATATTTCATACCCTGAGATTTCCGACTGCAACCAAGCAATAATGGGACTCTCTGGTAATCAGTTAAATTGCACTACGTGTCTCTGAAGTAATGCTGAATTGAACATGATCGAAAACTTAAAAATGTTACCCTAATACAGAAACAGGCTACATATGCTCCTTCTCACTGAGGGATGAACTAGAAGATGATGACTTAGAGAAAGTCTTAAATTTACTTAACATTGATGAGCTGCGGGAAGCTTTGCGTATGCTTAACAAGGTTTCTTTTGTATTTCATCCTTCGGAAATGTAGTTTTATTTATGTGCAGTCGTAATTATAACATATAGATGAACACTATAATATGTGATATTATTTTACCTGAATGGATTCTTCTATTATCATACTTATGAGAAAGCTTTACTTGCTCATTTTCCATACATTTGGAAATGATTCAATCGCTGAAGATAATTTTATAATCTTTTCACCAACCTTGAAATTTTCTGCATCTCATAAAATTCAATGTACGGTTTTCTGCTTTATATTTTTTTCTCCTTCCCAATTGTGAAGCCATTTTTAAGGTCGGACTATACTTGAAAATGTGAATTAACTTGTTTATGTTCGTTGAGTTGATCTTCTCTTTCTATTCTTCTTTCGCAATCCTTTGAGTCATTCCGACTTTTTGTAGGCATAACAATTATCTTTAGTCATTGTTTTACCTACTGATTTGCATGCAGTGGAGCATCATGGATGGTTCATTCTAGATTTGGTTAGTTCCATAGTTTTTGCTCCTAAATTGATGTTGGCTTCTGATGACTACACAGAAAAAGCGTACTGTGTGGACAGATACGGGCCATATATACTGTGCAATTTTGCAATTCTTATGTTGATTTTAGATCCCAAAAAAAATAAAAATTCAATCAAGCTTTCCATTGAAAATTTGAAACCCATTAGCAGCCTGAATTTAATGACCATATTATGAACATCTATGTTCTGTTCAGTTCAGTTCATTCTGTGCACTGTCATTTATTTATTTTTTCTCATGTATAACTGGATAGTGTTACCCATGATATGGCTAATGCATTCTAGAAATCGTATATAATCAGTCAAACCACTTTTTATTCACATATTTTGTGGGACCCACAAGTACTATCCACCACTCATTTTTATCTATTTATAATGAATTGTTTATAAACACTTCCCAAACAAGCTTTTAATCTCGCGGTGATTATTCTTTTCTTCTCATGGCATCCAATTCGTTCAATATATTATAACATCGATTGTAACCTTTTGATTGGAGTGCTTTCGTCATGATTAATGCTCAGAGGACTGTCTAGCTTTAGCGTTCACTTTTCAAGTTATAGCTTTTCACTCCCTCTAATAACTGCTAAAATTTTGAAAGAATGAAACTTTATTTGCCAATTGTCGATATGGGGTCCAAATCTGAGAATTGGTGTCTTGCATGACTTATGTAACTTTAATTTTTGCCTGTTGCATGATTGCATCTGGAGGCAATGCCATGGATTAGGCGGTGCTTAAAGCGTCCATAGAACTTTTACAGAAATTGAATGTCATGAGGAATTAATTGCATTCGATTTTTTTCTTATTTGATATTTGATAGGAATTCTATGTTTGGTAGTTTTCTGATATGTCATTATTATTAAACTTTAGAAATGCAAGCATGGTATGCGAAAGCAAGACACCATTAATTTGCTTCTATCTTCATGCAAGGATGACTCACGGTAAGGTAAATTTTCTGATAGGTACTAAATCTAAATATACCGGATAATGTAGGTTCTATCTCTTATTTGTTTTGATCTTGTATAATCATGCAGCTCGAGGTTTGTAAATTTTGTCCTATCAAAATCTGGAGCCTGTGTTCGAATATCTGCATTTGCCGAATCTCTAATTTGGCGTGCCGAGGTGATTTTGTTAACCTTACGCTTAAGTAGTTGCTCGCACACACTTGTGCATTATATGTTTCTAGGTGTATAGTTACTTACACTGATGTTGTGCAATTGAGTTTTCTAGCGTTGAGCTCAATTATTTCAGAACTGAAAATGCCCCTAGACTTCACTGAAATGAGGGAAAGATTGATTTGAGAAGGGAAATCAAATATTTCATAGACACCATAACATTTTGCAATCTGCTGCTCCTAAAATGTCATTGTGAGATTGACCAAAAAAAAAAAATATTAACGCAAATAGGCTAAAGAAATGCCAAGATATCTGAAATCTCACCTTTGTTTCCTTTTATCATGTAAAGGTTGAGATATGTTCACTTTATTTTGCGATGCAAAATATACTCGCAAGTGTACGGATCGTGAAAAGTAATAAAGTGGACCAAAGAGTCCGAATTATCGTTTTCACGAGGACTGCTATTAAGTATCAAAATTTTTTAGCTCATAACTCTATTTGAACAGATGAAAAGTTTGATGTTTTAAATTAAATCTAAGAAAATTAACTAAAGAAATAAAGTGCGAAATTGTTTTGTTTTTTAAAAACGATTGTAAAGTAGTTGAGATTCATGATTTCATCTAACCAATTAAATTAACTCCAATTGTCGTTTTATTACTTCCTAAATATGCATTCGATTGAATTCACTAATGTATATTAAGATTCCTCTCTTGAGTTTAAATTAATTCTACCTAAATAAGTCAACCATGTATCTCTATAGAGGGTACGAATATTCCTTATCTAGATGACTAGATGCATAATACACAAGAATTCACACACGACCGCGATTATAACAAAAGTATATCTCTATCTCTTGTCCAATTACTGAATTTATTACCTTGATCTAAGTTATTAACTCACCTCTCAAATTATGGAAATAACTCGTTAAATCATGAATTAGTGACTAATTAACTCATGCATCAAACACAATAATAAATCAATACATACAAGGAATCATTAAAACAAAGGAATATGAAATTAAAATAATTAACTAAGTTACATTGTTCATTCCAGCATAAAAAATTAGTCACACATCATGTTTAAATAACAAAAACAATAAAAGTAGGCGTTCATTGAAAATAACATAAAGAATGGAAAGCTTGCACCAAGTATCGATTCTTCAAGTAATCACCAAGTCTCGCCCCTTGATTTGCTTCGATCTCTCAAGAATTTGACATGAAAAGTTCAATTGTGTAATGTTCTTAGGTGAGGTAAAGGTCCAGAATTCGTGCCTCTCATCCTTATATAGGTATTGGAGAAACCTAGGTAAAAGAAGGAGAAAAGCTGATGAAATTTGCACAAAAGCCTGCACACGGCCTAGTCGGAACCGTGCGCGATCGCACACCTTTGATGGCCACGTTCGCATGGTAGTAGCAGCAATTGCAAATTTCAACTTTGAAATCTGTTTAAGTTGGTCCCTGACTTTTATTTGCACCTCATGTCTTCCACTTTCAATTGAAGCAATTTAGTCCCTATACTTTAGAATTTTCTCAATTTGCTCGTTTCAGCTCTCAACCTTTTC
The DNA here is from genome assembly GCA_963555705.1 of Ligustrum vulgare. Classification (NCBI taxonomy): domain Eukaryota; kingdom Viridiplantae; phylum Streptophyta; class Magnoliopsida; order Lamiales; family Oleaceae; genus Ligustrum; species Ligustrum vulgare. The sequence goes on along the minus strand of OY743180.1, from coordinate 10,383,031 downwards.
AATTGGGTCCTCCAAATCTTGATTTCTTCACGGTGGCACTATGCATCTTTCCTGATTGACGTCATTAACTACTCAATTGTCCAATTTAGCTCCAAATGTCATTCAATTGTGCAATATTTCTCTCAATTGCTTTATTCTCAAGATTTTGGGATGTTTTCTTAAATGCAAACAATTAAACACAAATTAAATAGCATTTATTTTGAAACGACAGTAAAATATTCTAATTTTGACATATAAATAAGTGTATAAAATACACTTATCAAGATAGTATTTATCAAGTCAAAGTGGCCTATGCAAAATCTGGATCTTAGAACACCCATACCATGTATTTATATTTTGATTAATTTTTATTATTTACCAAATGCCTCTGCATAGAGTAAATTATTGGGAATTACACGCAGATTTCCTCTTTACTTAACTCTCATGAGCTTTTGACGTTTAAGAAATAATCGAGCAAACAAGAAAATAAGAGCAATTTACGAATTGCCAAAACTTTTTCACTATATAGTAAATTGTTGCAATTGTATAAAATTTTACTCATCAAACCCTCCAAGTATTGTGAAAAAAAATCTAAGCTTTATCACATCTACCGATTTCTACTTCTTTGTATAATCTACAAAGAAAACAAGAAAACTAAGATGCTAGACAGTACCTCACAAAACTCTCTAGTGAATATGCTCTAAAATAATGAATAACATCATCTATTTATAAGAGCAACTACATAGAAGAGTTCAATTTCAATTCAATAAAGGCTAAAGAAACCCTTTCCTAATGCTAATAAGTAATAAGATTTATTCTAAAAAGAAACCAATTTTTATTTTAATTCCTTTTTGTAATAGGAGTCCTCCAAACTTTAAAACAATCATAATTGAAATCCTTTTCATAAACATGAAACAAGCATTCAATTAGAATTAGAACTTGTTTGAGGTAATTATTCCAACATAAATGAGTATACTTTTATGTTAATTTGGTGTTGGGGAATTGGACACAATGATAACATACTACATCAATGAAAGTTAGCTGGAAAATTTTGTGTTCATATCATAACCACAAACATTTAGCCTCTAGTTTTTTTTTTTTTTTTTAAAATGTGGTTGAAAAGTAGTTTTGAAAAATGTGTGTGGTTTAAAAATGGTTTGGGAAAATGTTGTTTATGAACTTATTTATAAACAAGTTACAAAACACATTGTTAATTGTGTTGGGTACATTGTCATTTCACTTCTATGTTTGCAGAGACTTTTCTTTCTTAATGGAGAGCAGGATTTGTCGTCGTTTTTACTTGTGGACTTGGGCATCGTGAAATATCCTTCTTACAATTGTATAATATCAGAACAAATTTTTCCAGATAGGAGTGACTTGCTTTCATATGAAGAGGTATGCTTATTTTTATGTGAACACCGTGTAAACATTTTTTCTCCGTTGACAAAGGCGAAGTATATGATTGCAGGCTATCGAGATTGCGCAAATTATGGATGAATCTCTTCATGACAAAAATATTGAGTTGGTATTAAAATGCATTGAAATTTCTGATTCACGCCTATCCATTTCTGTGGAAGAATCTAGATCATTGGCCAGTAGATCAGCGGTGACATTTTTGTCATGCTTTTCTGTCTCATGGGTCTATTCTAAAGTGGTCTTACTAGGCGTTTCCTTTCTTGAGCGTGAGAAGAGGTGAGGGTGCTAAAAGTATTCCTTGTTTCCCGGATTAGTTTTTCCCTACATTACAATTAATAACTTTTCAAGTACCAATGGCTTTTCATTGGTTAATCTCCGTTGACTGGAACTTTTGTGCTTAGCCTTAAACAGCTTGTACAAAACCCACGTTAGCAGAAGTGGTTTAAACGAAACAGAAAAAAATAAAATAAAAAAGCTCAACATAAGGTGAAGTAGGTATTAAGCCCCTGTTTGGTACCACATTCTCCAAAATTTACTATTACAAAACACATTATTTTAAAATAATGGGTCTTAAACAGGGGCTAAATAGTATTTGCCAAGTTTTTCTCTTAAGAATAAGTATCATACTACGTTCTCAATTAATGTGAAGACCTTTGAGTTGCACAATAATTACATTTCTAATTTGATGAGCATGAGAACTATTGAAAAAAATAACATTCAGCAAATCTCATAAATGGCAGACATTTTTTATCAGCAGTGCTTATTTACATAATTATTTATTACTCTGTTAGTTCACATAAAGTATACATGTGAAACATGACATTTTTTTTGAAGACAAAATAAGGCCTGTCAATATGTCGTTGGAGCTGCACTCTTATCACCTTTTGCTTTTAGATACAACCCCCGCCCTCCCAACTTGCACTTGAACACTGAACAAGCCAAAAAAGAGAGAAGACAAGGACAAAGAAAGAGGGTTAATGGATAGAACAGTTCTTACTGGGCTTTTTGGCTACAAGTTTTTGTGTCAACCATATGCTAAATATCTATTTAAGCATAAATGTCACATGAAACTTTTCCTGTTGATTAAGCCTTCTTTCTTGTTCTTTTTCCTGTAGAAATTTGTTTCTTATGCATGATATATGCACGTGAAGACCGATGCAGTTGAACAATAAGCAGAATTGTAGAAGGGGAAAGTGCAGAAAAGGAGAAGAGGAAGGGGAAGAAATAGAAGAGATAAATAGAGTAGAAAGAAAAGAACTTGAGAGAGGGTTTAATCAAACCTAATGAAGTATGTTACAATAATAAAACCTACTTTGTCTCAAATTACAATATAGAAATAAAATAACTCTAAACTTAGTAAATCTTCAATAAAGTATCTCGAAGGATCTCCATCCACACGGTTATAAATAGCATTATGCTGGAACACCTAAAAGGAAGTTGGTCTTGTAGGTAGTGTTCATATGTTTGCAATTATGATTTCACTTTGTGTCATGGACCTGTAGGCCTCTCTTATAATTATACAAAAGGTGTACGTGTACTATTCCCTACCATGGACTTGCTGGGCAGGTGCAATGTTTTTATGTGGAAAATATAAATAAATTGATTCTGTTATGGAAAATCTAAAGATGCAATGCTGGCAGATGGATTTTTCAATGTGACTTGTGCACGCTGCTCAGCAAATATTTAATTACTACGCTTTTCTTTTACAGGTACAATGATGCCATCAATCTACTGAAACGACTTCTACATAATTTCCTTTCTGATGGAAGAAGGGGATATTGGACTCTGAGGCTTTCTGTTGATTTGGAACATCTGGGGTGTCCTGATGAGAGCCTTCGAGCTGCGGAAGATGGCTTACACGATCCATGGGTTCGTGCTGGTTCAAGAGTAGCCTTGCAAAGGCGGGTAATGCGGTTGGGAAGACCACCAAGGCGCTGGAAAATACCCACTTATTCAAAGTCTGTTAACAGGAAGATTCCTGAGGTAAATAATGCCTGATATAAATGTCGAATGTTTAGTGGCCTATCTTTTCAGTTATAATATTAGTTTTGGAGTCATTACAATCTTCTGTTATTTTACCTGAAGAATGTTACTACACTTGTGATGGTAAATAGATTCATGTTCAAGGGAGACCGCTGAATTCTAAACTGGGGGCGAAAAGCATATTTTATGGTGAAGATGGAGAACAATGCAGTGTAGAGCAGCTTGCTTTGCAGTATTATGCAGGAGAAGGAGGTGATTGGCAGGGTGTACATACAGAGAGTGGCATTTGGTTAACAATTTTTGGCATCTTAATGTGGGATATTATATTTGCTGATGTTCCGAATGCCTTCTATACCAAATTTCAGGTATATTAATGTGAACTGCCCTGTCACTGGAACCTAAAATGTTTGAGGAACCACGTGATTAATTTTAGACATCTTTATTTAAGCATTAGCTTTAGGAGTTCGATTTCTTCTTTTGCTGATCTTGCACAATAATATTTAGGTATAGTCAACAACTAAAAGTTTAGACAGAATATGACTTCTTAAGATAAGAGGTCGTTTTCGTCATTAATAGGTCTTGTGAAATCTTCCTTTTCAATGTGAAGCGAAAATTTCTTGTTTCAAAGTATGACAAGTTTGGTGTAGGATATTTTGGAACAAATTTGAATTTTTGGAAAAATGTGTGGTTTAAAAGAGTTTGAAATGTATAAAAGTGGTAGGTCCCATAAAAATGTGTATTTAAATGCGTTGAGGAAAAAAATTTCAAAATTTCTTGGACCAAACAGGGGTGGTGTAACTTTATAGTTGGTTATTCTTTGAAGTATATTCTTTGAGGTAGAGTAATGTAGGTAGCATCCAAGAGTTTGAGTTATTTTGAAGGCCTCCGTCATTCGAACCTCATGTGTAATGGCAGGAGCGTGGATGATTTGGTTAGAGAGAAATAAAAGGATTTTTGACAATGTTGAAAGAACGATTGAGGATATTTGGGAAAATATTTTATTTTTCACGGGTCAATGGGCTAGAGCAGCCAATATGTTTAGTGGTCTAGATAATTTTCTGTTTCGTCTTTGATCCCAGGAGCTCTTTGGGTTCTAATGTCATGAGTAATCTATAGACTAGTAAATAGTTCTTCCACTTTACATTGACTGAATCTTGCTGTGATGGACGACTCGTCCATAATGATATTTGTAATTTTTGGATTTGTTTAATAAAATTCAGTTTCCTATTAAAAAAAAAAAATATAAATCAAGGATGCGGTTAAGACATGTAGTTGTGGCTGATAATTGTTACTGAAGATTGATCGTGGGAGCTGGCAGGTTGAGTTGGATCGATTTGATATAGCTTTAAATAATAGAAGTCATATCAGAAACAAATAAAGAGTGGACTCATGAGACTGGTGTGCTCAATATTGTATTAAGGGGAAACATCAAGAATATATTGTAAGTATAGGGTTGAAGTTAAACACCAGCTGGGAACAGATGTCAGGAGAGGTATACCAATCTAATGAGTGAATGATCTAGTTGCATTTGGTCTTTCAATAGATGTAGTGATGAACTGAACAGACCTAAAAGGACCTCAAATTTATTGGGAGTAAAAATTAGTTTGTTGCTATTACTGTGCACAATAATGATAATAAGTTCAAGATTATTAAATATAATATTTTAACCATTTCTTTTAATGCAATATAACCCCTTTACTTCTCAAAGGTTGGTCCCTATCCCTCACACCTACAACTCCCCCCCCCCCACAAAAAAATAAAAATAAATTACTGACACAAGGAATCTGCCTTTTGCAGACTGCACCGTTGGACCTGGGATTTGATAGCTTCTACGAATCCAGAAAGAGCCTCATAGAATCACTCTTGGACAAAATCCGAGATGGCATGGCCGAAGAGATGCTTATCACTTCATGGGAATCACATACTGGAACAGCCTGTCGAGGAGTTAGTTGGGATAAGCATACTTTGTCTGAGCTTCGAGCAGCTGTTACGTGCATTGGAGGTTCTTGTCTTGCATCACTCTGCAGGCATTTGGCTCAAGATTATCGAAGCTGGTCTAGTGGAATGCCTGACTTATTGCTATGGCGTTTCCATGACAACTACAGAGGTGAGGCAAAGCTTGTTGAAGTAAAAGGCCCCAAAGATAAACTTTCAGAACAGCAGCGCGCATGGTTACTAGTACTAATGGACTGCGGCTTCAATGTTGAGGTCTGCAAAGTTACTCCTCCAGTTTCAACATGAGATGTTAAACCAATTAGTAGCTGGTCATATGTTCAACGGACAAAGCTATTGACGTGGCGTGTAATGTTGTTTACGTGCCCCAGGAATGTTAAGGTTAAGATGCACACTTTTCATTGTTCCTTTTAGTCTTGATAAACCTCTCAGGAGCAGGAGTCCTCCTTTAGCATTTAGCTTCGCTTAATTGTTTGTGCCCAACTAAACCAATTCTTTTCTCATTCCTTCTGAAAGAGTTGTATACAGTAGAATTGGTTAGGTTTCATTACGTATTTGGTGTCCTCGTATGTTGTCAGGGCTCTGGAGTATCTATTTATGTATGCTCGAATGACTCTTTGAAAATGTAATATAATCCTGGTCTGCTCTAGTCTGGAGAATTGAAGTACTGAACTATTGGTTTTGAAAACCATTTCAGTTTTCTTACATAATTGCACATTGCTATTTTTATATTAATTTTTTTGTTCTACTCCTATTAATATATTCATTTCATCATGTAGTTATTTTATAAACTTTTGATGCATTGAAGTTGGTAACATAATAAATGTAAAATATTTCAATTTGGAGAGGCGAGATCAAAATTTTGGGTTGGCTTGCAAGGTGGTGGTGGGATTGCAAATTACACCCTTTTCTACATTTCAAGAAATAATTAGACCCTAAACTACATTTATCTATCTAATTTAAAAACAAGTATTTTTTGAAACATTAAAAAATACGTATTTTCTTAAACATTTACAAAAATACGACATTTCTCTCTCTCTCTCTCTCTCTCTCTCTCTCTCTCTCTCTCTCTATATGGTAACATATGCCAAAGTCAACTGTGATTTGTCCCCAAATCTAAACCAAAATTAAACTACATCAATTTTGTTTTCAATTTTGATTATCCATTATTTGCATGGAGTACTTATTGATCATACCATGACTTGGGTTCAAGAGTGTAGCGTGTGAGCGGCTCTTCACACTTCATCATGTTGCTTTTCCAGTAAGATTTAGTGTGTCGGGTAAATTGTTTATAAACATATTTTTTAAATCACTTTTTAAAAACACATATTTTTCGAAATCACTTTTCGACTATTCATTTTGTCTCAAAAAACTAAAATTTCTTGTCTTTATCTGGTACATATGAAAATCTAATTTTAATTCAAATAAAAAATCAACAACCAGTCTCATTCATATATTTTATGGGACCTACGTCTCTTTAATAACACATTTTATCAATTTTTATCAAATATACTAAAACTTTGATTTTAATCTCCACCTAACAAGAACTATATATATAAGCAAAAAGGAGCCGCCAAATAGAGGCTTTGTTGTAAGTTGACACCAATGATTGTTGAATTATGGTGCGTCTCAAGTGGGTCCCTCTGCAGCCATTACTAATTATTGCCACTCCGAGATCAGTATAATAAATTTTAGCCACAGTTTGGCAGCTCATTAAGCTAGTTTAATTTGATTTATTTAATTTTCTAATTAACACGTGATTAAAAATTAGAGAGAAAAAATATGTTTGATTAACAAGTTGTTTGAAAAATTGTGTAAATTAAATTGGCCATTTAAACTAAGCCGTCGAACGTACTCAGTACATTTATTCATACAACTACTTCAGTACAATTTTGCTTCTAATATTTAGAGTAACTATTATTCACCGTATTTGAGATTTGAGAAACTTATTGCAGATTCATTACATATTATGTAATTTGTGATTTAATTTTAAGTCATATTCCCTACATGATTATTACACATCATGTAATTTTATGTTGTAATTTAACGTGAAATCTTCTTCCATGTATGATTCATCACATATAATATTATTTGTAATTAAATATGTCGAGTAGCTTGTAACATGACATGTTTAACCATGGGATATTTGTGACTAAATATGCCTACTATCTTAGCAACTGAAAGTTGAGAGTGAGAACAATGAAATTCCAAGTGTCAGATACACACTCACTTGACCACACAATTGTTCAAGCTCGTCATTTCACAGCAGGTAAGGTGAGGGGTGTGTATACAAACGAAGGCGCATGAGGAGCCGAGAACAGTATTAGATGGAAATTGTACGGTATTTTGTTTGGAATGTAATTATTATTATTTTTATATGAAGTTTTAGTTCAAATATCATGTGATCATTTTGGTTTGCAATGATCAACATTAATCCTAATACCCCTTTTTGAAATGATACTAATCTCGATGATATTATTGAATCATTATTTCAGCTAAGTAGTATGTGAACTACAATTTTGGTGCATTTCTTAAACTTGAAACGAGAGAATTGTATTACAAACATGTAATACATTTCCCAAACCGGCTTTATATTCACCTATATTACATTTTGAGTATTACAAGACATGTAATCAAAAGTAATCACATTAAAAGGATGATGCTGCCTAGTCGAATAATATAACCATAACATTACAATGTGTCATGAAAAAGATTATTACACATCATGTAATGAACTCAATACATTCATGTGATGTCTGAAAATTTGGAGAAAGCCAACATCCAACACCACGATTTGTTTATGATCGTATTTGGCTAATTTGTAAATTTCGTAATTAATTGTCTATTTTATGGTAATTACATCCCTGCAATTAAGGATGGTGATAACTACATAATTTATTTTTTGACTAACTTATAACTTTACCATTTAATTGTATATTTTATGATAACTACACCCCTACAATCAAGGATGATAATAACTACCTAATTTAATAACTAATTACAGCCTCTCATAATATGAAAACCAATTTGAAAATGTTGTAATCTTACAAATTAAATTAATTATACGTAATTTTCAAAACATATCAATTACAACAGTGTAATCATGTAATTTTTCCACACTTCAACTATCAATTTCAAAAATAAAATTTTAAAATATTTTGTACTATTTTAATATTAATAATAATATTATAAAATTAAATGAATTACCATTATTATTACTTAGTAATTACCCACACCACACCACACCACACCACACCACATCAACCCTAAATTATTTTCATGTTTACCCTCCCTCCCCCCATAGACCACCACAGAACACCACATCAAAGGCGGCAACAAGCGCCGACTGAGTGTCACTGCTTCGAAGATCACTCCTTCTCACTCATAGCGACGCTCCGAGATCATCGGGTCGCCGCTACTTCCTTGTGATCTGGCGATGGCGACCACTGCTTCGATCTATCATCGCTGCTACCTTGAATAAACAACGTCAAACCCTTTCGTACAATAACGCAGCTGATGGTGGTTGTTTGTGTTATTGGATGGTGGTTGTATTGTTGTGGTGGTGCTGTGGCCATGGTCGTGGTAGTGCGATGGTGAGACAGGGTGTTTGCCGGCGTAATTGAAGTGATCCAATGTAGGAACTTAAAGAAGAGATCAGATTACAAGGGATCAAAGCTCAAGCACAATTTCAGTGTCTCAAAAGAACCAGCAAAGTGATAAAAGAAGTCCCAAAAACGAGTGGAAACCGAAATTCAAGTCAAATGACGAACTTGGGAAAATTCGGCCTAGATTACAACCACGCGGTTGCGCCAAAGTGAATCACGCGGCTCTGCACAATTGAAGTGAGAACATATTTTCGCGAATTTTATGTTATTTTCTGTTTTAATTATTTAATTCCAAAATTAGAGTCCTAAATCGACTAGGTAGGTAAAATTTCATTTTCCTTTACTTAAACTTAATTTTTTATTCATTGTACAACAGAACTGCAAGAGAACCAATCTTGAAACGCATCAATCATTGTGGTGCTGATCCACTTCGTTGGGGAGGCTCAGGGCTTCGTAAAATAAATCTCATACTGAAACAAAGCAGAATAGCCATAGGCCGACTTCATGGAAGGACAGATCCTGTTGGCATCAATGAATTTCGCAAAGCTCAAGCTGATTACTTCAAAGCTCTACATCAGAAAGAAATGTATTGGAAACAAAGGTCCAGGAAAATTTGGCTAAAGGAAGGTGACTCAAACACCAAATATTTTCACAAGGCTGCTTCATCGAGTCGCAGGTCTAATGGAATACAACGCCTTAAAAACAAAGATGGCATTTGGATTTCGGAGCTGTCAGCTATTCAAGAAACCATTTCTGAATATTTTTAAAAATTATTCAAATCATCAAAGCATAGTTATGATCCGGGCATAGTTGTGGAGGGCTTAAATGCTAGAATTCAGAATCTCACCACGATTTATTGTCAGCCCCGTTCACAGCCCAGAAAATTCAAAAATATGCTTTTGACATGCACCCCGATAAGGCTCCGAGACCGGACTAGATGAACCCGGGGGTTCTATCAAAGCTTCTGGGATGTTGTCGGTAAGGATGTGATCTCTTTGTGCTTACATTGTTTGAATTCATGCACTTTCCCCACAGGTTTAAACGACACTTCCATTGTTCTTATTCCAAAGAAAGGAAACCCAATAAGTATGTAAGATTTTAGGCCAATCTCTCTCTGCAATGTCATGTATAAAATATTGGCCAAAACTCTTGCTAATTGCCTCAAGCTCATTTTTCCGGATGTTATATCAGAGACACAGTGCGCTTTTGTTCCTGGATGATCCATAAATGACAACATTATAGCGGCGTTTGAGGCACTTCATAATATGAAGAAGATTCGCAGCAAAACATAAAACGTTAAAACATTTATAACTTTTCTGTTTAAGTCTTTATGACTCGAGTAATTAAGTCCGAGGGGCTCTCTGAACCTGGTACCCTAAGCTCAACTGAGTTGGGAGCTCTTGAGCTAAAGCTCGCTATATGGGTCATATAGAAAGCAAGTATGAAAAGTATTGCACAAATATGGTAAAAGACAAGGACATTAAAAAAAAGTCATCCATATGAAAAAAATGGAATAAAATGGTATAAACTTTGTTGATTGAAATTCCTAACACTTTGTTAATTATTCTTGGTCTGTCGTACATACTTGTCTAATTCTAACTACATTGTGTGAAAAAATGCGATTTATACATGTTTAGAAACTACATCAATAGGAAAGACCTCGGGATATGAGAGAAAAACAATAAGGTTGTGATCATCCATGAGAAGGTAAGGAAAATCAAAAGAAAATTATTGTTGACCACATGAGATTCGGGCTTACTGTTGCATAAAAAGTCACACATTGTAATGTTTATTTTTGCATAAGTTTACATTTGATTCTGGCTATTCACACACACAATGAAGTTGAGTATCAGATGAATGAAAATATTTTATATCGTTCATATTTCTTTTTCTAAAGTTATTAGTCAATCTGGATTGTTGAAGCGCATGGTAACTGTTGAAGGGCACGGTAACTGAGTCAACAGAAACAAAAATATTTTAACTTCAATTTTATAGATTAGTTTTATTTTGTTCAAGGACGAACAATAGTTCTAGTTTGGGGTGTTGATAAGTGTATTTTATACACTTATTTTTATCCTAAAAGTAGGATTTTTATTGTTTGTTCAGGAATATTTCCTATTTATTTTGGTTGTATTTGTTTATATTTCAGGAATAACCCAAAGTCGAGAAAATAATGGAATTGAAGCCAAAATCGAGCAATTGGATGTTAAAAGTGTCAAAGTAAGCAAATCAAGAGTTGATGCAGTTAATCAAAGAGCAAATTGGAAGAAGAAATCAAATTTGGAAGAAATCAGAAGTTCATGGGCTAAATTGCAACAATCAGAAATTAGAGGACTTGCTGTGCAATTAAAAGACAGGGACCAACTTGTGACATTTAAAAGACGAAAATTGCAATTCAGAATTCAACCGTGTAGTCGCACAGTGTTATAACCGTGCGGCCGCATGACCTGAAATTCCAGCGACTGAAACATACCTGCAGAGTCGTGCGATCGCGCACTTTTGAACCGTGCTGTCGCACGATAGAACTTCTGGGCCGCAGCTAGGCTTTTTACTCGAAAATCAGCACTCTTTCTCCCCAAGTAACCTAATTATCGTGTGCATCTATAAATACCAGGCTTGGGGCACGAAATTGGAGGTTCCCAATTGTCTTGTTTCATGCCAGAAAGCTGTCGAAGTACCGAGGGATCCATGTCACGCTAAGAACACAATTGAAGACTGAAGATCAAGGGATGAATAGGGTGACATCTATCCATTTTACTTGTGATTTTTATTCAATTATGTATCTAGGCTATGTTATAAATGTTAGAATTGTGATGAAGCATTAAATTCTGGATTTTATGTGTTGCTTTATTGTTTAATTCAGTTAATTCATGGGTTTGACCAATTGAAGCGTGCTTTTATTATTATGCAATTACTTGATCACTAATTGTATGGTTTGAGGTTATGTTTTCTTAAGTTCGAAAGATTAGGAAATCATTAGACTAGCTTCAATTGCCACAAAGTCTGATAGGGGATAGAAATATACCCCTATACTTTATGTTATCAGCTATAATATTCACAGTTCTTTAATGCTTTCTTGCACATTCGTATTCAACATAGAAATATAGTTGGGTCATGTGTAGGAATATGCGTTATTGCTTGTCCGAAAGGGAGTTTTAACAACATTAGGAATATTGATTTTCAAAATCACGTGAATTATGATTAGAAAATTAGAGTAATGCATAATTGATGGAACTAATGTGGATTCTCAATTCTAACATATTCATTTTATAAGTTTTCACAAATCAAAATTTCCTTATTTCTTTTAATCTTTATTTTAGTTTTCAAAATCAAAATTTTCAAATCAAAACAAATCTCTTGTTCCGGTTAAGGTAGTAGTCTAAAATATGATTTAAAACAATCTCTGTGAGATCAATACTTGGACTTAAAATCCACTTTATTACTTGCGCGACCCGTGCACTTGCGGAGCGATCAACCATCCATAATTAGGAGGAAGAAAAGAGAGATTTTCTCTTTTATCAGAGATAGAGTTTGGCAACGAACTCAAGGATGGTAAGAGAAGTGTTTATCTAGAGCAGGTAAATCAAGACCGTAGCTGTAACACCCAAAGTTTCAAAACCTAAAACCTAGGCATGTTAACTTTCATTCACATTAATTGCGGAATTAAATCGTTTACACGACAAAATGTTCATTTATCTATTATAAAATTTTAGCGAAATTTCGGCAGAGTCTCCTTTATAAGTTGGACATAGCCAACCTGTAGAGGAGTATCAAAACCATTTTAAAAATTTAAAAGCATCAATCACATCTCAATCACATTCATTATCGCCAAAACCAATTCATTCATTCCCCAACCTCCTCAAGCATAAGATTTCCCAAAAATCAACAGACATTGACAATTGCAATAAGAGGTAATTTAACCCCTAATACGTTACCCATACGTAATCAAGACTAACTTCAACCAAAACATTATCAATAACAATAAATGAAGGAATAACTTTAATGATAACTTGAATAAATTTAACTTTATTAATTAAGGCAACAGCAGGTACTGTCCGAGTCAGCCGCCAAGTGCTCCCCTCTGATCATCTAACTTTTATCACCCGAAATGTTGGGGAGGGATTGGGGTGAGCTAAAGCTCAGTAAGTAAACTGTATGCATGAATGCATGCTTATGACATGAATGCTTTAAAAAATTCCATATATGTATCCCCATTTACTTTACTTTCCAAAACATTCAAACATTTCAAACTTTCACTTAACATTTCAAAACTTTCACTTGACATTTCAAAACTTTCACTTCATTTCCATCGTGAGCTCACTTGGTGTAACTTCTAGTCAATCAGAATACAGTGGGCAATTTACTTATTTGGAACCAGATTACATTCACATTTCCACCGCAAAGCGGTTTAACATTCACTTTCCCACCGCAAAGCGGTTTAACAGTCCACCGTAAACGGTTGAACATTCCGTCGCAAAGCGACTTAATTCGGGTACGCCGGTGCCCCGCGCCCCATTTCCCACTCGCAACTTTCATGAACTAGAAGTACACCCATTCTTTCTTTAAAAACTTGGGATACATAACTTTTGAACAAACTTGCACTTTGACACTTTTCTTTCATTTTGAAAGCATTTGACTTCCCAATTTCGATGCCAATGCATGCTTGATGATGCAATGACATGATAATGTGCATACTTAAACATTCTTCTCAATGACATATGCTTTCATAAAGTAAAGAAATTCATCAAGGCAAGTAAGTTACACGACAGGCAAGTAAGTTACACGACAGTTATTTACACATAACTTTCACATTTACATTCAACTTTGATGAAAATAGGGGGGAAGTTTACTTACTTGCAGTCCTTAGTAATTTACCGTTTCTGAATTTGCAAGTGGAGGAGCATCGGCTGCCCGTGACGTCAATGTACCAAAATTCTAGTTGTACCCATTCATTTAATAAAATATACTTTTAGTTCAGAATCACATTTTAAACTCTAAGGAAGGTTGAAACTTTCATGTGACTTATAATTTAAATCAATTGGAATCTTCATCACAACTTGAATTTCACAAAGACAATTCCAATTAGCATGCTAACTATTCGAAATCTGTAAATTCTCAAAAATGACAGTAAACCTTTCAATTGAATTAACAAATTCATAATTTTGGAAATGTGAAATTATTCCATATAAATTAATAAATCTAAAAAAAATAAGAACTATAATTAAAAATGTACACTAAAAATTCAATTTAAACAATCTTATTATTTGAAATCCCAAATTTAAAAATTTCTATTTAAAACAACCATAAGCCAATAAGAAGTCAATTAAATACCCTCATTAGTTAAAATCTGAAAATTACATACATTCAATAGCTAGACATAGATACTAGCATCATCATCAAAATTTTCAATTTCGAAATATATATATAAAAATCGCAGTTTAAATCTAACAACTGAAATATGGAAATTTCACATATTTAATATGAATACATACATACATATATATATACACACACACACAAACACACACATTGTCCAAAATCCCAAATTAGCAACTTAAAATTCAAAAATCTAAACAAACCCATAATCTGAAATTTCGTATGTACCACATAACTAATAGCATCTCATATCCATTTATGTGTTTGGGTATGTGTGAATCAGTGTGTGTGAACCCGTGAGTTTGTGCGTGCGGGTGTGTGCGTTCGTGTGAGTTCGCAGTGGCAAGGAGAAGAGAGAGAGCTCACCGAGGCTGGAAAGTGGTGGAGGCCGGGTTGCTGTAGCCGGTGGTGTGACGGTTGACGACGGGGGAGGGGTTGAGGAAGGTTCGGCTGATGAGTGAAGCGAGAGAGAGACAGAGAAAACGAGCGTGAGGTGCGATGTGAAGGAGAGACGCGACTGAGAGATGAGGGAGAGACAATCGGTTTTAGGTGTTAGGTTTAAGATTTAGATCTTTTGAAATTTGCAATTTACTCCCTCGAATCTCCTCATCTGTCTAATTAAACCCATAAGTTCCATTTACTCTCTAATTGTCACTAAACTTTCCCCCAACTTTCCATTTAACACAATAAAATAAAAATAGCATGTTTAGGCAATAAAACAATTAATCACATAAAATTGCACGTAAACTATTAAAATAACAATTTATAAACTTTTAAATTGGTACATTGATCGAGACGGCATCCAAATCCTTCCACTGCAAAATAATTCAAATAAAACCATAATAACCATAATATTAGTTAAATCATTCATAATGATATTAATATAAAGTTTACGTGACAATCAAGAAAGCATGTAAATCGAAATGCGGTATTACAGTAGCGCAAGCTATCCCGAACTTCATAATGAGCGTTTTCTTGATCCTTATCCATCTTTGTGAAGAAATCGAGAGAATAATGAATAAATTTTGGTGGGAAACAAACAAAGGAAACAACAGAGGGATCAATTGGACTGCATGGAATAAACTTTGTCACCCGAAAGCTAAAGACGGAATGGGATTCAGAAAATTGCATGAAATGAACATAGCTCTTCTCGGCAAGATTGGTTGGAAGCTTCTAACGCTTCTAACGCAACCTACTTCATTGGTTGCCGGATTCTGAAATCTCATTACTATCCATCAACAACATTCTTGGAAGTAAAGATTGGCTATAGACTAAGTTACATCTGGCATAGCATATATGCAGCCAAACCTCTATTGAAAGAGGTTATAGAATTCGAGGGGGTAATGGGCTCTCAACTAGAATATGGCATGATCCTTGGCTTTCTAACTAAAACCAAGGTATGGTAACTTCGGAACCACCTCCAGAGAGAGAAGTTGATACAGTAAACCAACTCATCATTGAAGGAGAATGTAGATGGGATTATAATCTACATACTGAGTTTTTTAATGAGGAGGATCGATGCCAAATTATGAAAATTCCCCTAATAGCTATTGGGAGGGACGACCGTATGCTGTAGATTCATGACAAAAAGGGAGACTACTCAGTCAGAAGCGGATATCAACAACTGATGAAGAGTTCCTCTGCACATCACCCCACTAATACGGAGAGTGTTTGGAACAATCTTTGGAAATGCAAAACCCCTGCTAAAGTCTGAAACCTTCTCTGGAGGGCAGCTCAAAACATTCTTCCAACAGCCGACCAATTGAGGACTAAAAAATTTGATATTCATAGCCACTGCCCAGTTTGCTTAATGAAAGAAGAAACAGTATTGGATGTTCTAGCCTCTTGCGAGTTTGCGCAAAGAATTTGGGAGGCAATGGGAATAAACAACTCACCGTCCCATTGGCTGACTTCAAATAATGGTTAACAAATATTTTTAATAGTCATCATCAGGAGCGAGAGATGATTGCTATGACCTGTTGGGCAATATGGATGAACCTAAATGAAATTGTCTGGAGAGCCAAATCATTTACTGCTGAAAAGGTGATGACAATGGCTAAGAATCTTCTCCGAGTGAGGCCAATCAGACAAAAAAAAAAAGACTACGATCAAGCCTAATGGAATGGAAATTGTAAAATGGACACCTCCTAGTTCGGGTTCTTTCAAGATAAATTTTGATGCAGCTGTGTTTGACAACCTAGGAAGAATCGGAATTGGCCTTGTGATTCGAGATGACATGGGATCCTTTGTTGCTGCCAGAATCGTCCCTGTGCAAGGAATTGTTAACCCACTTATAGCTGAAACCTTGGGGGGTCGCGAGGCTCTATCATGGATAAAAAATAAATTCCCCGAGGCTTGTATCGTCAAAATAGATGCTCTCTTGATCTATAATGCTCTACAGAGTAACGATGTGGGTAATTCGTACTTTGGTGCCCTCACTGATGAATGTCGACTTATTGCTAGAAATCTACCAAGGATCAAGTATAGTTGGATCAAGAGATCGGCTAACCAAGTTGCTCACACATTAGCCAAAGTTGCTAAGTCACTACATGATATTGTGGAATGGTCTTATTTTTCACCATTATTTATTTCTAATGTACTCATTGACGATGTGATGAATGAATAAATTTATTTTCCTTAAAAAAAAAAAAAATGAGGATTCCCTTTTCTAACCGAACTTATCAAAGATCTTCTAATCTTTGTGGCATTCAAACTTAGAACTTATCAAGGAATTATACAATCCTTGTGGAGTTTACAAATCTTGGATCTTTCTTTCTTTCGCATCATAATTTCTTTTGTTGTGTGGTTTTGGTCAAGATCGTATCATCTATTTTATTTTTTATTGTTATTATTTCTGAATTTAGATCTTTCATTCATTTCCAATTATTTTTCCCGTGTCTTCGTAATTCCCACAAGGAATCGTATCAGTAGTGGTTGGAGTGGGGTGGCGAGGGTTGTGGTGGCGGTGGCGGTTGTGGATATGATGGTGTAGGCCGTTGATGCGTGTCGTAATGCACCAAAATAATAATTAAATTCCTTGTTCACTATTACTAAGAATATAGCAGTGGAAGCAAGGGTCGATCCCACGAGGAACGGGAACTAATTTAATGCCATGTCAATTAGAATTATAAGGGGGGGTTTTTGAGTTGAAAATTGCAATTAATCTAAATGATCAAGTAACGATGTAAAATAGCTGGAATAAAAATCAATTAATAAGAAATCCTAGTTCTCAGGTTCGGTTGTGCCCTATCATAATATTGTCATTCCCCAAGCAACGCATGTACTATTTCCTTTGTTTTATTTATCACCCGGACTAATCAAAAAGCTCTAATTAATCCAATTCTTCCTTAATAATAATCAATTAGAATTAGTTCTCCAATCAATTTAGAGTGAATGAACAACCTAGAATAAGCTCCCTAGATTTAATTCATTAACTATGTGAAAACAAGAAGAATTAGGTGAACTAAATTATCAATTTCATATGCTCGAATTGATTAATCTAGATTGGATTTTCATATGGAAATATAAAATCACCAATTGCTACTATGATTTGGATAACAAGACAAATACGAATCCAATTACCCAAATTAGCAAACATCAACACAATAATTAAAAGACAAGGCCTTAATCAATTAATAAATTGTCTTGACGAAATTAATGTTCATGAAAAATCCAATAAATAAAACATTAGAAACAAGAACTACGTTACGAGTTTAAGGAATGAATAATAAAATAATATGAACACAACGTCCCCCTTGAACTAGGTTGAGAAGACTAGCCACGCATTGCCATGAAGAATTCCCCAAAAATATTGTCTTGATTCACCTTGATTTTGCCTCGGATTTCTTCTTTTCAAACCTTGATATTGGTGGCTCTTAAAAATAATAATCTCCTCCCTTTCTTGTCATGAACTTCCCTATTTATAACTTCAATTTTCGTGCCCTAGCTTTGGGAGCAAGAAATCCAAAATTATGGAAAGAATGGAAATAAGGAAATTTTTGACTTTAAGATTTACGGCCGTAATTTTCCATTTACGGCCGTAATTGAGTTTCTGCGTATTTTCCAAAGTTGACATTACGGCCGTGACATATCCATTTACGGCCGTGACATATCAATTTACGGCCGTGACATATCAATTTACGGCCGTAACTAAATCTCTGCTGATTTCTTTCTTTTAGATGGTTACGGCCGTAACTTTACCTTTACGGCCGTAACTAAGTCTCTGCTTAATTTCACTTTGCTTCACGACACTTTCACGGCCGTAACCTTATTTTCTTACGGCCGTAACTTTATTTGCATGAAAGTCCCCAACTTCAGTTTTTGAGTGCATTTTGATCCTTTTTTCTTCTTTTCTCTTCTTTTATGATCCTATGCAATATAAAACATAAAATGCATTAATAATACTTAAATAGAATCACATTATTGCTTATTTAAGGATATAAGTGCATCAAATAAACGTTAATATAACACTTATCAAATTCCCCCACACTTGAACCATTGTTCGTCCTCGAAAAATGATTGAAAAGAACTAAAGCACGACTCGAATGAACATGTTAGACTTTTAAATCTGGAAAGTCAAGGTCACAACCCACTTCTTTTTAGCACGAAAATCAAATTGCATAATCGGAGTGTGTTAGTGTGTGTAAGAGATGCATCACCCAATATTCTCCGAACAAAAATGAAAATTTATACCCCAATGTGGATTATATCCTTTCACCTCTCGTGAGTTCTCTCTGAATTTATCAATTCCCCATAAAAATGTAAGTTTTGACTAATTCAAGTAAATGCCAACAGATTAGTGCGGTTTATCTCATGGTAAAAATTTAGTCAATACACAGTTTCAGATCAAAAGGGCACAAAATATAGACCAAGCAATTCAAACCACTCATAAGTACATGTAATGGGAGCCAACACTCTCACCGGATATCTCTCTTCGCACAAAGTGTATATAAAGGTGAGAATTTTACGCTCAACTCACTGCATGAAAAACTTGTTACCACAGATTGCTCAAATGTCAAAATCGGAGCCGACAATAACACAAGTGCAAAGCAAAGGTCTTTGTTAGGTTGTAGCGGGGCTTCGGGTCAGGTGGGATAAAAGGGAAACATTTAGGCTGAATCGAGAAGGAGTTTCACAAGCCAAATCGGTTCAATTATAACTTCCCTTCTTTCTTCTTCAACATGAATTAATAATCTCCCTGCTATCCAACTGATTTAACACTAGACTTCCATTTGTGCAGCTTGAGTGTTTATTTTCAATACTAGCAAATGTTCATGACCTCGTAATTTGAGAACTGGCCTGAACTTCTCTTTTTCTCTTTTTTTTTTTTTTTTTGGTCAAATCACCCCACAATCCCCAATGACACAAGATTGAATTTCTACTTTGAAACTTAATCCATCTCATACTTCTCAACCAACACAAGCTTGTGAATCCGTTCTCTATAGGTTCAAGAAAAAGGATAACATGAAAGAATGGGTGTTCGTGGCTTGTAGTGTGGTATTAATATTCCAAAGAAAAGCTAAGGCTCAAAGGGTCTTCTATTGGTAAATGTACAATGGTAGGCTTATTTAGAAGGCCAAATTTGGTTCATCCTAGTGCCTTTACTATATTTTGCACTCGAGCCAAGAAGCTACTACGGCATGTACACAAAAGCATATCCAAGAACAAATCAACCATGCAGGACACACATTAAAAAAATAAGAGCTTTATATAAAGAGTAAAAGTAGCTCATAGGCTCAAAAGCTCACAAATTATGGTTCATATGTGTGTCTCCCATCCAATTATGAGTTTTGGTCATTGCTCGGTCTTAGGGTCGAAAAAAAAAAAAACTAGTGGCCAAAGGGGTGAATCTCTTTACTCGGGGTAATTATTAGTTATATCAAATTTGGGTTTGAATCTACTAGGTTGCAGAGATATGGCAATTTGTCCCCATTTTCAAACTTATTCGGAAAGTATTGGAAAATTCATCTCTACGTGCTCAATTCATGTCCAATTATGCAATTTAGGAGTTGGTGGTTCAAAAATTATGATAAGTGGTTTGCTTCCTATTCAACCAGTGTAAATAAAGGAGGACCAAAATAGCATAGATAGGTAGCAAAGGCAGATGACAAGGTCAAAATGAAATTAACAGATTCGATTACAGAGAGAAAATAAATTAGATAAGCTTACAATCAAGTCAACCCCCCCCCACTTAGACAATTCAATGTCCTCATTGAAAAGGACAACAATAAAAGGGAAAACAATAAAAGGGGAAAAAAAAAAGAAGGAACTCCCTTGGTCTATTGTGGAGGTTGATCGTCTCGAGCGCTCTGCAAATGCCGAATCTGTTCCCGAATGGCCCTCTGCTCCTCCAGTAGAAGCTGCTGATCTTCTTGCATAGCATTCAGCTGGGTTTGGAAAGCTTGCATCATGCCTAGCATCTGAAGCTCAAAAGGGGTAGGAGCATTTGGCTGTTGTGGCGCTTCCCGTGCTGCGGACTCCCCGGCGCCCTGATCATCATCGGAGTCCCCTGATTCATCATCTCCGTGACCTCGCTTCGCGATGATCTGCCTGCGAGCATTCTCCAAACTCGCCTTCGTGAGGCGATTCCCATGCCCCAAGGTGTCGTCACTAACTGCAGCGGGAACTCTTTGAGCCCGGCATAAGGCGGTGATTAAACATGGGAATGGCATACCTCGCTTCTGTGGTATCAAGCTGGCGTAAGTGGAAATCGTATCAAAGATGTGCTGCCCCAAGTCAAACTTGATTCCCATGGTGATGGCGTAGTAGACCCGGAGGTAGCGAACAGATACTGTAGTGAGGCTAGTGGATGGGAAGAGACTCCCCGACCCCCACTGGTGCAGGTACCAGGCGTCCCGCTGTAGATCCCGATTCTTGTAATGTGGAAGGATGACATTCAGGGAGTCATGGAGTTCAGGCTTCAAAGCCCATCGGAGCACCTCTTGGTCCGGAAAGAAAATACCCGCAGTAGACGACATGGGGACCGACCCAGTGCTATTTATTCCCAAGTGGTGTTCCACCACATCCTTATCAAATTTGATTCTCTTTCCCGCAACTCTAGTGTGGTGAAAGTCAAGGGAACCCTCGTCACCAATTTCCTTGTTGAACTGGGTGTAGAATTTATACACCAGCGGGGGGTTCCCAAACGGTAGATCACTCACGAATTTGACCCACCCGAATTCAACGAAGCGGGCCCAAAATCGTCGCGGGGCAATGACGGTGTCAGCGCTCCTCCATTCCTGAAAGTCTTCTGGGAGGAAAAGCCGCTCCTTTATGCAAAGCTTAGACTGGGCCTTTTCCTGGCGGGGCACAGCCGAGGATTCCCCCGCCACTTGCTTACCTTTCTTTGTCGGTGGAGCCATAGTAAATCCTGAAAAGGGAACGAGGAGATTAGTCGAGCATGGAAAGGTAAAAGTGCGCAAGTCAATAGAGCGTGATGGTAAAGGCAAAAATTGAAAACAAGGCTGATCCCGTAAGATATATATATAGCAAAGAGGAATAAGCTATTGACACTAAGCAAGCAATAAGGTTTCACATCAAGTCAATCCCTGCAATTGAACTCCCACCATTACAATTATACGCTTATACAAACACAATAGGCATATTGGATTCGAAATCGCATGGCAACACACACTTCCAACTATCCTAGACATTTCATCGAACACCTAGAGTGGGAACGAAAAAAAGAAGCCATTGTTACCAAACAAGTAAAATGCAAGGTCCCCAAATCGCAAGCACCACCTCAATGCAGCAAAACCAAACAACGAAAAGGGAAGTAACGAGATACCTACGGAAGTAGAGATATTACCCAAGACATAGAGGAGAAAAGAAAAGGCGTGCATACCTTAAAATCTTGTGAAGAGGAAGGTTCGTGATGTGCGTGGTGGAAGAATGCAATGAGAATCCCTTATAATATGACAATATGGGTTCGAATGGGAGGGATTAGCGTGAGAGGGAGGTGGGTGAATGGTGGAGAAAATGGGAGACTGAGATTGGGATGGGAAAGAAGGGGATTATCGTTTAAAATAAATTTGTAAACAGGCGGGCTTACGGCCGTAAAGGTATGACTTACGGCCGTAAGTCGTATTCTGAAAAAAAAAAAAAATTAAAAGGGCCAATTACGGCCGTAAAAGTTTAGTGACGGCCGTGATAAGGCTTCTGCATAAAAATAAAACGCTTGAGTTACGGCCGTAAAAGGTTGTATTACGGCCGTAACCAGGCTACTGGAAATTTCATGTTTTTTTTTTTTTTTTTTTTTTTTTTTTTTTATTGACTGAAAAAAATAAATAAATAAATAAAAAAAAAAAATAAAAAGTCGAGGAGATAAAGAAACTCCCCTCTCGGGTTGCCTCCCGAGCAGCGCCTTTGTTTACTGTCTTTGGCTCGACTGAGTCCGTGTGAGACTATTGCCCGATGTTGGCGTTTTCCAGTGCAACCACCTCCAAGTTCTCGGTTTGGAACCCCTCGTAGTAGGGCTTGAGGCGGTGTCCATTGACCTTGAACGTTTTATCAGTTTTCAAGCTTTTGATCTCGACTGCACCATGGGGAGAAACATTAATAACGACAAAAGGTCCAACCCAACGAGAACGAAGCTTACCTGGATGAAGCTTGAGCCGAGAGTGAAACAAAAGAACTTTCTGGCCCTCACTAAAACTTTTTCGAGAAATGCGTTGATCATGGAAGGCTTTGGTCCGATCTTTATAAATCATGGCATTCTCGTAGGCTTCATTTCGGATCTCGTCGAGTTCTTGCAATTGAAGCTTCCTATGATCTCCCGCTACTCCCCAGTCCATGTTGCATTGCTTAATGGCCCAGTAAGCTTTGTGCTCGAGTTCCACAGGTAGGTGGCACGGTTTCCCAAACACCAATCGGAATGGGGACATACCAATCGGCGTCTTGTAAGAGGTTCTATAAGCCCATAATGCATCTTCCAGTCTGATACTCCAATCCTTGCGGTCTGGCCGAACTGTTTTCTCGAGTATAGACTTAACCTCCCTATTTGAAATTTCTGCCTGCCCACTGGTTTGGGGGTGATATGCGGTGGATACTCGGTGCAACACACCATATTTCTTTAGTAGTGCCTCAATGGTGCGGTTGCAAAAGTGTGTTCCTCTGTCACTGATCATTGCCCGAGGTATACCGAACCTGCTAAAAATGTTAGCCTTTACAAAATCTGCAACAACCTTAGAGTCATTAGTACGGGTGGCTTTGGCTTCCACCCATTTGGAAACATAATCAACAGCTAACAAAATGTAATTGCAACCAAAAGACGGGGGAAAGGGACCCATGAAGTCAATGCCCCAAACATCAAAAATTTCACATACAATTATGGGATTTTGGGGCATTTGATCTCGGTGGGATAGATTACCTGATCTTTGGCAATTGTCGCAAGACTTACAGAATATGTAAGCGTCTTTGAATATGGTAGGCCAAAAGAAACCACTATCCAATACCTTTTGTGCGGTCCTTCTTGGTCCAAAGTGGCCCCCACATGCGTAGGAATGGCAGAAGGTAAGGATTGATTTGTGTTCTGATCCGGGCACGCACCTCCGAATGATTTGATCGGGGCATCTCTTCCACAAGTATGGATCATCCCAAATGTAGTATTTGGCGTCACTCCTCATTTTATGCTTCTTTGCCTGCGAAAAATGGGTTGGCATTAGTTTAGAAGTTATATAATTTACTAGGTCAGCATACCATGGGAGGTTCGCTTCAGTCGCGAATAAGCTTTCGTCCGGAAAAGCTTCACGCAGGGGTAGGTCGTCCTCGGCTCTCACTACCCTGCTAAGATGGTCGGCCACTACATTTTCCGATCCTGCTTTATCCTTTATTTCCAAGTCAAACTCTTGTAGTAAGAGTATCCATCGGATGATTCTCGGTTTTGCATCCTTTTTCACAAATAAGTGCCTCAAAGCTGCATGATCTGTAAAAATAATAACTTTAGAACCCAATAAATATGATCGAAATTTTTCTAAAGCAAAAACCACAGATAAAAGTTCCTTTTCAGTAGTGGTATAGTTTGATTGGGCCTGATTCAATGTTCGAGAAGCATAGTAGACCACATGGGCTGCTCTCCCGACCCGTTGTCCTAAAACCGCCCCCACGGCATAGTCACTGGCATCGCACATTATTTCGAATGGAAGATCCCAGTTAGGTGGTTGGATAATGGGTGGTGTAGTCAACCGCTCCTTTAATTGGTTATAGGCCTTTTTGCACAGATCATTGAACTCGAATGGCACGTCGTTTTGCAACAAATTGCACAGTGGGGATGCAATTTTTGAGAAGTCTTTTATGAACCTGCGATAAAAACCTGCGTGGCCAAGAAAAGATCGTATATCCCGCACATTTGCGGGGTAAGGTAATGCAGATATGAGGTCTACCTTAGCCTTATCGACCTCTATTCCTTTTATGGACACTATATGACCCAACACTATCCCTTGATCTACCATAAAATGACATTTTTCCCAGTTTAAGACCAGGTTAGTGTCAATGCATCGTTTTAAAATCAAAGTTAGATTATCTAGACATGCATCGAATGAATCACCCCACACACTAAAGTCGTCCATGAACACTTCAATAATTTGTCCTATGTATTCAGAAAAAATGCTCATCATACAACGTTGAAATGTCGCAGGAGCATTACACAAACCAAAAGGCATGCGCCTATATGCATAAGTGCCAAATGGACAAGTAAATGTGGTTTTTTCTTGATCCTCGGGTGTTATGGCAATTTGAAAATAACCAGAAAAACCATCTAAGAAACAATAATGGGAATGACCTGCTAATTTTTCTAACATTTGATCGATAAAGGGAAGGGGAAAATGATCTTTTCGAGTGTCGGCATTTACCTTCCTATAGTCGATGCATACTCGATACCCGGATTGCACCTTAGTTGGTACAAGCTCGCCATCTTTGTTTTCCACCACTGTCACTCCAGATTTCTTGGGCACCACTTGCACTGGACTGATCCATTTGCTGTCTGAAATTGGGTAAATCATTCCTGCTCCCAACAGCTTTAAGATCTCCTTTTTCACCACGTCCATCATTGCCGGATTAAGTCTTCGTTGAGCTTGTCTGGATGGTTGAGCTCCTTCCTCAAGCAATATCCGGTGCATACAGATCGATGGACTGATTCCTTTGATATCTGCAATTGTCCATCCAATTGCTTCTTTATGCTCCCGAAGAACCCGAACCAGCTTATCTTCTTCCAATTTGGTGAGGTTGGAGGAAATGATTACCGGGAGTGTTTCTCCATCACCAAGAAATGCATACTTCAAATGGGCTGGTAGGGTTTTCATTTCCACTACGGGTGCCTGCAAGACAGAGGGTAGCAATTTGTTAGGATAGTCTGTCAATTGGATTGTTTTAATAGTGTACCTGTGCGGCACGGGTTCCAACGAGTTAAGTGCAATGATTTCATTTTGCAGTTCCCTGCTCATCCCCACATCATCGTCATCAATTTGACTCAATGATTCAGAAATAGCTGTTTCTAGTTCGTCCCTGCAATTTAGTTCAAACACTTTCTGCACAGTAGGGGTAATTATGTCAATAGAATATGCAGCATAAATATCATTCGGGTGTTTTATTGCATCATAAATGTTAAATTGTACCACCTCCCCATCAAATTCCATAGTTAATACCCCCTTCCTAACATCGATAGTAGTTTGAGAAGTCCATAAAAAAGGTCTTCCTAGCAAAATAGGGGTGGAATTAGGAGAATGGTCGTCGTTCATGTCCAGGACATAAAAGTCTGCAGGAAATACTAGGTTCCCTACTTGCACTAAAACATCTTCAACTACCCCATCTGGATAAGCATTTGAACGGTCGGCTAGTTGAACAATCACATTTGTTTCAGTCATATTAGCAAGTTTTAATGCATTGTAGGTAGACCTAGGCATTACATTTATAGATGCACCTAAATCTATTAATGCACGATCCAGCTTAGTGTTACCTATTTGGCATGGTATAGTGAACATACCTGGGTCCTTACATTTTGGGGGCAGTTTCCTTTGGAAGAGTGCTGACACATTTTCCCCCATTCTTACCATTTCATTTCCCATCAACTTCCGTTTGTTGGTGCACAGCTCTTTTAAGAACTTCGCGTAACGGGGCACTTGCTTGATTGCATCCAACAGTGGAATGTTGATTTCCACTTTCCTGAACATTTCCAGAATTTCCTTCTCCTTACTTTCCTTAGTCGCCTTCGCTAACCTGCTTGGAAAAGGCGGTGGAGTTAGTTTCGTATTCACAACAGGTTCGGTTTTTACCTGAGAGTTTCGTGGAATGCTGTTTTTCTTTTCGACTTCTTTTTCTTCAACCTCCTCCTCTTCACTCGCGGTTGGCTTTGATTGTGGCGCCTCAATTTCTTTTCCACTTCGAAGAGTAATTGCACTTACATTCTTCGGATTCACCTCGGGTTGAGATGGCAATTTTCCTCCTGTTTGTGCTTCCAATCTATTGATAGCTGTGGCCATTTGACTCATTTGATTTTCCAGGTTTTGAATGCTGGATTTGGCATCCTGTTGAAATTGTAGAGTGTTAGTGGCCAAAGTTTTCATCATTTCTTCGAGAGACATACCTGATGATTGTGGCTTTTGCTGATATTGTCCCTGTGGATGAAAATTTCCTTGTTGTTGAAAATTCCCTTGAGGCTTGTTGGAGACGAAACCCGGAGGTTTGTTATTTCCATAGCTCAAGTTCGGGTGGTCCCTCCAGCCAGGATTGTAAGCGTTCGAGTACGGATTGTATTGTTGTTTTTGAAATGGGAAGCCTCCAGCAGCGTTCACTTGTTCACTGTTTTCCTCTTGGAGCACTGGGCACGCGTCCGTTGCATGTCCGAAATTAGCACATATCCCGCATGCTTTGACTTGTTGTGCACTTCCTACAGTAAGTTTTTTAACGAGATTTGTTAGTTCAAACAGTTGGCTTTCTATATTGGAACTACTTACCTCGTTCACGCGGCGAACTTGCATGTCTCGGGTTGGGTTAAATTGCTGAGTGTTTTCAGCCATGTTGGAAATCAAAGCCTGAGCCTGTTCTGGTGTTTTGTCCATTAAGGCACCTCCACTTGCGGCATCTATCATACTTCTATCCATTGGTAGTAGTCCTTCGTAGAAATATTGCACTAGTAGTTGTTCGCTGATTTGATGATGGGGGCAGCTCGAGATGAGCTTCTTGAAGCGCTCCCAATATTCATACAGCGATTCACCATTGTTTTGACGAACCCCGCAAATTTCCTTCCGGATTGTTCCAGCCCGAGAAGCAGGAAAATATTTTTCCAAAAATAGCCTCTTCATGTCATTCCAGGTGGTGACTGATCCGGATGGTAAACAGTATAGCCAATCAGTAGCGGCATCCTTTAACGAGAATGGAAAGGCCCTCATTTTAATTTGTTCCTCGGTAATACCAGTGGGTCTCATACTGTCACAAACCACGTGGAATTCCTTGAGATGCCTGTAAGGGTCTTCACCAGCATGTCCTCGAAAAGTTGGCAACAAGTGAATGAGTCCAGATTTGAGTTCAAAAGTTTTTCCCTCCTCCACTGTCGGAAAAGTGATACAGAGTGGCTGTTGAGCGACATCTGGGGTGGCCAATTGTTTAAGTGTCCTGTTGTTGAGGTTATTTGCTGCCATTTGTTCTAGTGCTTCCCTTCTTCGCTGTTGAAAAGTTCGCTCGATTTCTGGATCAAATAGAAAATATTCAGGATTAGTGGATCGAGTTTTATGCATATAAATAAATAGATAAATAAAAAATTTCGGAATTTCAAATTTTTTTTTTTTTTTTTTTTATCAATTAATAAAATAAAATGCAGAGAAAAAAAATAAAATTCTAATTAACTAAACAACTAAATTGGTTGACCGTTCCCCGGCAACGGCGCCAAAAATTTGATGCGTGTCGTAATGCACCAAAATAATAATTAAATTCCTTGTTCACTATTACTAAGAATATAGCAGTGGAAGCAAGGGTCGATCCCACGAGGAACGGGAACTAATTTAATGCCATGTCAATTAGAATTATAAGGGGGGGTTTTTGAGTTGAAAATTGCAATTAATCTAAATGATCAAGTAACGATGTAAAATAGCTGGAATAAAAATCAATTAATAAGAAATCCTAGTTCTCAGGTTCGGTTGTGCCCTATCATAATATTGTCATTCCCCAAGCAACGCATGTACTATTTCCTTTGTTTTATTTATCACCCGGACTAATCAAAAAGCTCTAATTAATCCAATTCTTCCTTAATAATAATCAATTAGAATTAGTTCTCCAATCAATTTAGAGTGAATGAACAACCTAGAATAAGCTCCCTAGATTTAATTCATTAACTATGTGAAAACAAGAAGAATTAGGTGAACTAAATTATCAATTTCATATGCTCGAATTGATTAATCTAGATTGGATTTTCATATGGAAATATAAAATCACCAATTGCTACTATGATTTGGATAACAAGACAAATACGAATCCAATTACCCAAATTAGCAAACATCAACACAATAATTAAAAGACAAGGCCTTAATCAATTAATAAATTGTCTTGACGAAATTAATGTTCATGAAAAATCCAATAAATAAAACATTAGAAACAAGAACTACGTTACGAGTTTAAGGAATGAATAATAAAATAATATGAACACAACGTCCCCCTTGAACTAGGTTGAGAAGACTAGCCACGCATTGCCATGAAGAATTCCCCAAAAATATTGTCTTGATTCACCTTGATTTTGCCTCGGATTTCTTCTTTTCAAACCTTGATATTGGTGGCTCTTAAAAATAATAATCTCCTCCCTTTCTTGTCATGAACTTCCCTATTTATAACTTCAATTTTCGTGCCCTAGCTTTGGGAGCAAGAAATCCAAAATTATGGAAAGAATGGAAATAAGGAAATTTTTGACTTTAAGATTTACGGCCGTAATTTTCCATTTACGGCCGTAATTGAGTTTCTGCGTATTTTCCAAAGTTGACATTACGGCCGTGACATATCCATTTACGGCCGTGACATATCAATTTACGGCCGTGACATATCAATTTACGGCCGTAACTAAATCTCTGCTGATTTCTTTCTTTTAGATGGTTACGGCCGTAACTTTACCTTTACGGCCGTAACTAAGTCTCTGCTTAATTTCACTTTGCTTCACGACACTTTCACGGCCGTAACCTTATTTTCTTACGGCCGTAACTTTATTTGCATGAAAGTCCCCAACTTCAGTTTTTGAGTGCATTTTGATCCTTTTTTCTTCTTTTCTCTTCTTTTATGATCCTATGCAATATAAAACATAAAATGCATTAATAATACTTAAATAGAATCACATTATTGCTTATTTAAGGATATAAGTGCATCAAATAAACGTTAATATAACACTTATCAGCCGTGATGGTTTTGGTGGTGGTAAGGGTGTGGCCCGCGACGACAGTGGGGTGGTCGTGGTGGAGAAAAGGGATTAGGGTGGGATGGGTGACTTGGATAGTGTTGTGATCAATTATGAGTGATTATAACTGATAAAATATATAAGTTGTGACCATTAAATAATATGTGAGTTGAAATACTTGAGATTGTAACTAAATTTGTAATCGTAATTCACAATTTGTTAAGTCGTGTCCAATTAATTTGAAATTTGTGAGCTATATATAATTTGATATTTCTAACCAAGAAATAAGTTGTGGTTTATAAAATTTGAGATCGTAGCCAAGAAAAAGTTGTGACCTATAATATTTGTGATTTGTGATCTAGAAATAAGTTTTGATCTATAAAATTTGTGATTTGTGAATGAGTAATTTGATAAATCATGATAAAAAATAATTTGTAATTAATGATCGAAAAATAAGTCGTGACCAGTGATCAAGAAATAAGTCGCGATCTACTAATGTGACCTTTAAAATTTAATTTTTGTAATTTTGACTATAATTTGTATATTATCGTGAAGAGATAAAGACAACAATCAACAACAATACGAAGAAGCTGAAGACAAAATTGACCGTCGCGAAGAAGTGGCGTTGCAATGGAACCGCAAGTGCGTGTAGGTAGAGTGACATCATCTGTCCTGTCGATGGTGGCGTCTTTGTTGTTGGATGTGAGGTGGTAGGATGGATGGAGGGAGAGTGATGTGATAAAATTAGGGTCTATTGTTGGATGTGTGTGATAAATTTATTTTAATTTAATATTATTATTAAATAATAAAAATTGAATTAATACATGATTCGTGGATAAAAATAAAAAAATTAAATTTGACGTTTGAATTGAGTAATTAATATGTAGGGTTGAGTTTAATTTCCACTCATTTTAATGAAAATTACACTGTTGCCAATTTTTCAAGTTTGCACATTGTCAATAATTTTTGGAGTGTCACACTTGAAAACTCAAGTTGTGATTAGAATTTAAAAATTTATAATACTTATATTATTAAATTAAACTAACCCACCCACCCCCACCCCCACCCCCACCCCAAACCCTAATTTCTTTTCCATTCCATAAGATTGAACTTGCTCTCCATCAGCTACCAGAGGGAAGCATTTGTCGACGGTGAAGATTGGTGGCGCTATCACCACATGCGACGACTATTGCACGCTCTGCGTCTATCGCACACGATGACCTTCTTCACAATGGCGTCCAAGCACATTGCCTTGTGCATCAACCGCGATCGACTGCTGCGCCACCTCTCCTCAAGTTGGTGCTGTGTCTCTCCTTCACAGTCAGTGCTACCACTGATGTCTTCTGTTATGTTTGATGGTGGTTGTGATGATGCTGCTATGGTGGTGATAAAATGGTGGTTGGCGTAGGTAGTGGTGGCCTTGTTGGGCTGTGTCGTCAATGATTGTGGTGGTGATGATCGTTGTGACCCACGACTTGTGACCTTAAGAATTATGACGTCATCGTAGTAGTACAGGTTGTGATCTATAATAATTTTTTTGCAGTAAAATCCCCCTTTATCCGTGGTTGGGATCAACTACATGACATGCATGCAGAATTAATCAAAATTTTGAGTACAACCATATTTAAAAAAGGACACATACATTAAAATTACACATGAAATAAATAACCTCCTCTTCTGCAATTGCAGTACATAAACACTTGCGGGAGGATCAGAAGTCAAACATTCTTCGAGCCAGCCTATGGTTGATTTGCAATTGTCACTGCCACAATCCTAAATCTCGATTGAAATGCGACTTCTCAACAAAGTCCTCACATCTTGAAGTGCTAATAAATTAACGGGTGATGTATACAAATCAAGAGCAATACATGACCCGAATAGGCGAATAGTAAAAATAGTGAAAATATTGTGCATTTCACCAATGATGTATATTAAAGAAGTCAGTCCCAACCAATGTTTCATCCCACTTAGGTGCTCAAACGTATGATTCTCATATACTTGGAACTCAAAAAGAATTAAATTTGTATATTTCAAACTGTAGTAGTAGTTACATAATTTCATACTATGATACCTATGATTAAAGATAGTATGACACCATGCACTCTTAACTTGAAGCTTATCTGAATGAGAATCCTGAATTGAGACGCCTCTATAGGTATAGAAGGGTGAAGAAAACTAATACAAGTGAAATATAATTATATCACTTACAGCCTGTTCGGCGGCTGGGAAGTAGTTCATAAGTAGAATTTTGTTGTTTTCAAGGTAAAATATGTGGTTGAAAAGTGGTTTGAAAAAACGTGTTGGGTTAAAAAGTGGTTTAGAAAATTGTGTTGTTTATAAATTGATTTATAAAAAAGTTAAATAACAGAGCATTGACAGGAATGAAGATGGAATGGATTATGTTAAGAGGGTAGGTTATTTTCTGTCACTTGGCATTTTCATCCTAGTTGAGAAATTTCTATGAGTCATTAATATGTAAAATGTAATTTCTAGCTATATGATATATGAAGTGTAAAAAACAGGCAAATATATAAATTTGGGAAATAATTAGTTGCAATAGTACTGGTGACAGAGACTAGTCTATTAGTGAATTCAAGATAATGAAACTATAAATTATTCATTTAACTGTGGGGATCAGATATAAATGAAACTAATATAACAACTAGCATTTGTGCTTTCAATTGTTCGGTCGAACAGCTTGTGTAAGAAGTAAAAATTCTTAAATCTACTGCGTACCTGGCTGATCACGAGCCAATAGCAGGAGTTCCTGTTTCTGACAAAAAATTTAGCTCATTATTTGCTAGGAACTGCATGTAATGGAAGAGTAGATTAGCATAGCAGTAGTGAGTGGAAACTTCATGCACTAGGCACTGACATGGCTTCCAATGCCCCTTGCACCTGATCAAGACAACCCACAAGAAGTCCAAATTCTTTGGTGTCAGAGAAACTCTCAGCCTGTTTAATTGTGTTTTTTAGATGCATCTCAGCTGCGAACAATTCTCGACGACTAGAGTTGAGCAAAGCAATTTCCTGATACACCTTGCAGAGTTCCAAGGAAGCATCTGCAAATTTAACAAACCTGTCTCGATCCTTCCATAAATCAGATCCCTGGTAGGATCTAACCTGCTTAAGAAGGGCCTCAGAACACATAGCAAGATCCCCACTCAGTTTGTGCCACCTCGCGTATAATTCCCACACGTCAGCATTACCACCATCTTGAACAATCTGTTTTAAGATTTTCCCAAGTAATTGAATCATGCGCTCGGTTTCCCGTGTTCTCGTTGAGTCTGCTTCCACACTTGTTGATTCATTAACACAATTCCCATTAGAGTGAAGATTGTCAAGGTCAGTGTGATTGCCATTGCTGGTTGTCACAGGAGACAGAAAACTACTAGTTGAAGCCCGACTTTCAATCTCTAGCATAATTCTCTCTAATAACTCAGTATCGATTCTTTTCTTCTTGGTAATATCTAGCACCTTTTGTACAGCTTCTAGTGCTTGGGTAAAATCTCCAATATCTGCAGCAACATTGCTGTAATTTTCCCACATTTGCCAGCTTTCTCGCTTCAATTTTAATGCTTCCTTAAATGCAATGGAAGACTCCCTACTTTTCTTTTTAATCATGTGCAAACATGCAATATTATTCCAAGCCTCTCCATTCTCAGGATCAAGTTGGACAGCACGTGTGAAAGCATCCAATGCCTTGTCAACATTTCTCGACTTCAAGGAAGCAGCACCAAGTGCAAACCAGCCATCTGGATACAAGGAGTTTAAAGCCATTGCGGACTCCCATAAAACTCTTGATTTTTCATAGTCATTTCTGTTATATGCACTGCGAGCAAGAGACCGCAGTGCTCGAGAGGACTTACATCCTGAGACCTCTAAGGCTTTCTCATAGCAAGCGTCATCATTTGTAACATCACCAAGAGAGCACCATAACCTAGAGTCAAATGGCTTCTCGGACAATTGTTTTTTGATGAGTTCGATTGCTGCTGCTTTCTTGTCCAATAACTGGTAACAATATATAAGATTATCCCATAGCTCAAGATCCTCATAAACTTTAACAGCTTCCCCTATTAAGCCACAACTCACTAAAAGATCGCCAAATTCCCTGAATAAGAGTTCAGTATATAATTAACAAACTACTATCTAACATACAAAAAGGTGCAACATTACACAAAATACTATCTAACACACAAAAAGTGCAACAGTATACACAACAATGAATAACAAATTATATATTTGAGCTATAACACGATGGCATAATTGGAAGCAAATGCAACAAAAAAAAGCAAGCATACTTTCGTGATGAAGGAATTGTAGGGATATTAACTCCAAAACAGCAATATATTCTTTGAGCAACTCCAGGAGAAGGATCATCTATGCCTTGGACCTGAGACGGCATAAAAACTGTTTGTCACACAAGACCGACGAAATGAATTTAATTTATTCATGACAACATAAAAAAAACACAGGATCAATCAAAATCAGTATAACAAATGAATCTCAAATCAAAATCTTGCTTGGCTAACAACATGTCATCTCTCAGCATAGAAATTGTACAGACGATCCATCTGAAGTTGGATGAAGAAGCAATTCTTAAACAGGTAATAGATAACAAAGAACATATTGTCAGTATTGTTCAAGTAAGTGGAATACTAATGCACAAAAAGCTAAAATAAAAAGGTAATTTAATCAATAGTAAAGTGCTTCTAAGTTTCAATATGATCTTATAAATAGAAAGATAATAACTAACAAAGAAAAGAAAAGAAAAGATACAAAAACAAACCTTTGCAGGATGGCAAGCTATATTTACTTTTATATATGATATCTAGAAGGGGTTAACAATTCCATTCCTGATTTATAGAAGAATTCTTTCAAGGTAACAATGAATGAAATAATCCCTCATTAGCAACATGATAATGCAATGCTATTACAGATATATATATATATATATATATATATATATATATATATATATATATATATATATATATATATATATATATATATATATTTATAAGAAACAGATTTTATTAATCATAAAGTAAATGATTGTTGCACACAGAAAGAGAGCGTATGAGTCGTCATCCACGAAAAGAAAACTAGTAGTCTCATATGAAACAAAAGCTAAGAACTAAACAATCATTTGTGACTACTAAAATCTATGGTATCAAAAAAACTAGTTGGATCCAAACGAAACAAAAACTTCTCTAAGGGGCTGATCATTCCAGCTGCTCTTGCCCACAGGCTTGTGAGAAAAATGATGCTATCCCATGAATCTTCAATGGATCGCTCGGAGTTATCAAAAATTCTTCTATTCCTCTCAATCCATATCACCCAAGCCGATGACATCACAGCCATCTTCCAGATCTTCTTTACCTTCTTTCTATTACCCCCAAAACACCATTTAATAAGTATCAAATCTGCCCAACACTTTGGTAATACACCAATTTCATCAAACAATCTCAAAGTCCTTCTCCTTCCCCAAATTCCTCTAGCAAACTCACAATGAATTTCAATATGGTCAATACTTTCCTCATTCTTTTTGCACATAATGCAATATGATGGTGAGATGCATACCAAGGGTCTTCTCAATTGTAACAAATCACAGGTATTCACCTTTCCCAAGGAGACCAACCAAGCGAAAACTTTAATTTTCGTTGGCACAACACTCTTCCAAATAAATTTGAATTGAGGAAAAGAAGATTCACAAGGAAGTTTAAGTATGATATTGAAGAAGGATTTGCATGAGAAGTTTCCGGAAGGATGGCCCTTCCAAATTCTTTTGTCCGCTCTAGACGGGTCAATGTTTATGGCTTCAATTAAGTTCAAGAGTGAGGTGAACTCCTCATACTCTCTATCACTAAAATCTCTAGAGAAAAGGAGGTTCCAAACCCTATTTGGGGATGATGATGATGTGATTACATCGGAATAAACGAGGGAAAGTATGTCGGAGTGTTTGTTGTCCAACCCACTTAAGTATGTCGGAGTGTTTGTTGTCCAACCCACTTATCTTGCCAAAACCGAATTTTATCACCCTTAACCCACCAACAATTTGGTGTTTTCCACAAAGATCTCCCATATTCTTGCAATCGATCTCCAAGGTGCTCGAAGAGTTGAGTTAAATTCAATGTTTGCATCCCATCCATTTGGATAAAGCCCATATCTGCTACGGATAATCAAATGCCAAAGTGAATCAGGTTCGTTTGGAAAACGCCATAACCACTTCCCCAACAATGCCATATTCTTCTTCTTAATATTGCCAATCCCCAAGCCCCCATATTCTTTAGGTTTCGATAATATTCCCCAGTTAACTAAATGATCACTGAAGCTCTCACCTTTCCCTTCCCATAAGAAATTTCTCATCATTTTTTCAATCACTTTAATCACCTTCATCGGCATACGAAAGACTGACATGAAATACGTCGGTATACTACCCAATACCGCTTGTAAAAGTACAAGACGGCCTCCTTTAGATAGATATCTCTTATGCCATCCATCCATCCATCCAATCTTTTTGTTATTTTAACCATAACTGGTTCCGCTATTACAGATATTCTTATCGATCACTCTCTCAAGTGGTGAAACCTTCAACCAATTTTACAAAATAAAAAGACATTTTGATTTTCAAGATGAAAGAAGGTATGCACGTGTTCAAGCTTCGTCGCTTATGAAGAGGTTCTTAACCCCAAAGTCCACCAATTTCGAAATCAATCTCAAAAGGCTGGGGCCAGGGGTATCACACGATTTTCTATTAATTGTTTTCTTCATTTTATTATGGTTAAATCACAACTAAACTTGAGATTTGATCACATCAAATCCTATAAAACGTTGCTGGAAAATGCTTAATCCAGATAGTTAACAGTGCTTGCTAGCCATCAAAGCATCTATTGAAATTTACTTGAACTTCAGGTCATCTTCATCATTAGTATTACATACACATTTAATTAGGTACAAAAGAAGAACTCTTTTATAACAAGACAACTTCTCAAGTACAAGGCCAGAGCATCTACCTGAAGGTAGCTTTTCTTTTTCACTCTCATCTTTCCTTCAATTTTCAAGTAACAACAATTAATTTTCTAAGAGATTCTAATACACGGCACTACTAGCGAACACGTCAGCAGCAAAACTACATGCCTACTTTTTTCACCCAGGAATATTAACAGCACTATAGTAGTACCAGCGCAGCAGTTGAATTCTACATACTAGATCAGGTCACCCCTAAAAGGTTTACTATGCTGCTTCAGAATAAACAGAACAAGGAAAATTTTACCAGGTTACAAAAACCTAGGAGAATATTATTTTGAAGTAGATAATAGAACTGCTAGCATTTCAAATGGTTAGGCAAATAATAAATGTTGACTGTAGAATAAAATTTTTATGTCTTGGAGCTAAAGAACAAAGGATTTACATATTTTGGTAATAGTGACAAGAAACATACAAAGGCTAAATAATAATCATAATAATAAGGCAACATAGACAAATATCCTGATATTGGGCAATGAGTTACAAAAGCTTCATACCAGCTTTTCCATCATTAATAGTGCACGTTGCTTTGTTCTATTACGTGTTGATTCCCATCGAATACGTAGTAGGTTGCAGAAATATCGAAGCTGAAAAGATGTTTAGATTATTATTAATAATCTGTTTAAAACCAATTAAAACATGAAGCGTACAGTAGCTTTAGAAATGATAGCCTGCTACCTAAAAAAAAAAGACGTCTGAGAAGGAAATAATGGCGATGCTAAACAAGCATGAATTTATTTTATTTTATTTGTTTTGCAGGAGCAAGGCCAATAAAACGCATATGGTGACGAATGAAAAGCTAAATTTACTTACAGCATATGGTGATGATTGCTGAGAATCAATCGCTTCTATGTATGGAGCCATCTCCCATTCTGTAATGAATTCGGGACTTCAATTCAGCTAAACACAAATATAATGAAATAGATATGCAAAAAGATGTATTACAGAATTTACATGTGCAAATAGATCTCAACCAGTCGTATATACCAAACAGTTTTGCAAATTTTAACAGTTTGCTTCTAGCTTTACAGAGACACTAGGCGCATAAATGAACACCAAGAGGTGCTTATGATATAACAAATCTTCAGGTACTTCTGCCTTTCCAAGCTCATTTGCAATCAAAAGTTCTTTCAAGAAGTCATTTGGATTTCTGGGAGCTAATATGCACAAAACTGGTTCTCTTAAGATGTCATTAGATTTATGGTCCTCAGTTTCAACGCCTCTATGCCTGGTCCTAGCTCTCTTGCATCATCAGGAATCTATTTAGCAACCAAGAGTACATATATGGCTAATTTCGTACCTCGCCGGACCCAAAACATGATATCAACAAATTTCGTACACAATAGTTGCAGGGTAGACAAAGGAAAATCTTTGTCAAGAAGCATTTTAGGAAGAGGATGAAAAAATTTAGATACAACAAATATTAAAACTCAATACATGTTGCTTACATCATGAACACATTTCTGTAGAGACAACTCAATTTTTTTATTTTATTTATTTATTTTTTTTTTTGGGTATTGGTTCTTTGGATACTTAACCCTATTTCTTAGTAAATATCATCCTCCCATTTGTTTTGTCAGCAACTATGAAAAAGTCAAAACTTTCACACTCATTGAAAACCTTACCGTGGTTTTCCTATCAGATAAGACACGCAAAGCTGAAACATCTTCAATAAAAGATTAGGTAGCTTACTTTGCAATTCATCACTGCGAGCACTTCTCTCAATAGCAAAACAATGTGCCAGAATCACTGCTTGGTGGACTGCCTTCAATTGGGAGGCAGCAATAACATGGGTCTCAACTTCTCTCCCATTACTTTCAGAATTTCTTTCATCTGCCATGAATCTAGGCATCATCAATACGTCAGACTCTTCACTAGTTTCATGAGGCTTCTGAAGCAAAGAATCATCAACATTGTTCAACTTGTGCATTGGTGACATGCTGCTATCTCCACCATTTGTTCCCGCAACAAGACGAAGCTGTGCCTTGGGATCCACCTGTATCCAGGACTCATAAGTTGATCCATTAGAGAAGCATTTCCATCAAATCCTAATAATACGATAAATTTTGTACCTGATGAAGAGTGCGAAAACCCAGAGCCCCACTGACAAAAAACTGAAGTTTGGATGTCTCAGCAGCTGATTCAAAATGAAGCCTGTATACAAGATTGTCACCAGTGAACAGTCATTTTGCAGCTTGATATACAATATACAACATTTTCAAACTATACAAAGAACAAATATATTGCATGACGAAATTTAATAACGAATAATGCGATAACGAAATCACATATATGGAAGTATGAATAAAATATTCTTCACCATCTGGAAGGCAATAAAACTTGAGAAAAGAGAGGAAGGAATGAACCAATAAACATGATTTCCATTTCCCTCTTATTCCAGATCAAAGATTTATGAAACAAAATAAATCTGTTTTACCTTTCTAGAAGCAAATTTGGGCAGCAATAGTCCGAAGGAAGTAACTCTTCCCGTGCAGAATGCTACCTCCATAGCAATTTAAACATGCACGAACACTAATTTGAGAAAGTAGAAGGCAGTTAATTTCTTTTTTCAAAAAGACCCTATTTCACCGGTGCAAGTGAAAAAGAACCCAAATACAAAACTTATTGTTTAAAATGCCTTTTTCCACTTCAATTGTCTAATTTATCCTTGCTAAAATTGGTCCTCTTCACCATAACTCACCTCCACATCCCACTACTCCTTACCCATTCCTTTTCTCCCTTCCCCTTCCCCTGCCCCCCACTCCAACCCTTTCCCTGATCTGTCCCCTTTTTTCCTTTTACTCAGAAGCTCCCAAATGAAGGGAGAACGGGACGGGACCAAGATAAAGTGAGGGTGAAGAGCTTGAAGAGAAAGAGATTGGCCAGTGCTTTTCATGATCCTCTAAAAGGTTCTTGCAAAATGATTTTTTCCAGCACCCCCATACTTGCCATTCCAAACACAACTTTCTCCTCACCTGAATCCGTAGTGTAAAGCAAATATATGTAGCAATTAAAATCATAAGTCAGGATTGCTGAAGTACAGTAAAACCTCAATAAATTAATAATGTTGGGACCATGAAATTTTATTAATTTAGAAAGGTATTAATTAATCAATAAATTAATAATTTATTAATTTAAAGAGAGCATTTCAGATACAGCAAACTTAACTTTTAACTACAAAAGAATCGTTGTGTTTCACTAATGTATGTTTCGTATTAAATTAATATAAAAAATAAAATTCATTTTATGTATATATTATGAAAATAAGTAAATGATATTCATTGTTTTTAATAATTAAATAATATTCATTTTAATTGACTAATCAAATAATGTTCACAGTATAATGTGAGTTCAAATCATTTGCATCTATGGGTTCATTGTACTAGTATTAAATGCATT
Source organism: Ligustrum vulgare (assembly GCA_963555705.1). NCBI lineage: Eukaryota > Viridiplantae > Streptophyta > Magnoliopsida > Lamiales > Oleaceae > Ligustrum > Ligustrum vulgare. The sequence continues at coordinate 10,342,927 of OY743180.1, read as the reverse complement.
CAACGTATGATGATGAAATGAACCACAATATAAACAACATAAAAAATTTCTTAAAATCATACCCAACAATGGTTTCTCATCTAAAAGGTGTCCATAAATCAACCATTATAGATCAAGTACGTAAACCATTATACGAGTATAAAAGAGATCACCCCATATGCACTCAAATGATTTGCGGCAATGGCTTGATGAAAATTTTCATTTGAAAGTTAGTAAAGGTACAATATCAAACACCTCAAGCATCATCTGAGTACCTTTCGGCAAACATAAAAAAGGAAGAATACCAAGCGACACAAACCAGCAAAATTTCCAGACATGAACAACATTGTTCATGAGTGGTTTCTCCAATGTCAAGATCGTGTGAATCTAACCGAAGAGCAAATTTTGGAGAAGGAAAGAGAGACGATTAAACTTTTATACCCTCAACAACCTTCTGAGCACAACCTTTCTCAAGGTTGGCTTGAGAGGTTCAAGCTAAAACATGGTATCAAGTCATATCGTCGTTTCGGAGAGAGTGGTTTGATCCTGATGCACCGACATGTACACGTGTATCCGACACTATACATGTCAGACACATTGACAAGCAATTTTTCAAAAAAATACCGACACGACACGTCAACAAATTAATTAAAATCTTTAAATTCTTCATTTATATAGTATAAATTTAATGTTATACTTGTTATTAATTTTTCTAGTTAAAATCTTTTAACTTTCAGTACTTATTTGTTATTTAATAATAAATTTGATTCAAAAATATATGATTTCTCTTATAAAAAACGAAGAATGAAAAGATATAGGTTTTATAGATAAAAGTAAATAGACTTAATATAGGAAACTAATCCCAATGAAACTTGGTTTTGTCCTACATAATTTTTTTTTTTTTTTTTTTTTTTTTTTGGGAAAAATGAGGCCTTTTCATTTGATCTCCAAGTTGATTCCTCTTTGACAATTTATAAATCATCGATAATTTGGTTGCCGAATGGTTTGTCGATTTCTAAGCACTGCTATTTGTTTGTATCACGGTCTTCATTCATAATGCTTCTATCACAATTAAGCATTACTGCCTAGAGCCTAGATATATAGTTTGCAGCCAAAAGATTTAAAATAAGAATCTGGATTAAGTTAAATATATAAGAAGACGTTCTTCTAAAACCATTTATAATATAACCCAGTTATAATGCATGATTTGTGCAACTACAACGTTGACGTCATCTTTGCAAATGTTTACCATACTCATTGAGAGTAAACATATAATGAAGACTCACCTAGAAGCATCTACCCGTGCATAGTAAAGTTCCATGATCCCCATCTCCAAATGAAGCATTGATAGAATATTCAAAGCATCTTCATCCAACATACTAGGGCCCCAATAATCTTTTGCCTTCTCCAAGGATCCAAAATTGCTCAAACATTCACGCATAAAGACTTGCAAAAGATCATACAAAAAAGAAGAACGCCCATCCAGCAATTTCTGTTGTGAGAATAGAAGTCGAGCCACCCACCATGAAAGGCTTCTTACTCCGCCTATGAAAGTTATACTTCCTTCAGTTAACAAATCTTTTGTTCTCGTCAACAGTGTTTTTGCAAAAATTATGTACTGCAAGTGAAAGAAATTTTGCATTAAGAATCAATACTATATAGAACTGGTAACATGATACACAAAATAATTGCCATGTATCAGTTATCAAGAATTTCTAAATTTCTCGTTAGATAATACCTAATTGTTGATATTATGACGGGAAGTGCTACTTTGTAGCACCAATTGATTAATATAATTAACAAATTTCAACGAGTTTAGAGAAAAGTGGAGTAAACAACAAAGGTCAAGCAACTAACTTCTATCCACAGATTGCAACCCACATTTGGAGAATGGTATGAAATATCTATAATAGAGGAGAGGAGAATAGATTGTTATTCCCATATTAATATGTTACAGAAAGAGGATTAGTAGGATTTTATTATATCCTATCCTACTACATTAAAAGAGTCAATATGAAAGTTACTATTCATTTTTCTATGATGGTTTTCACACTTGGCTTGTTAAGCTCATGGTTTTGCAACAATACTAACAGCTAGTGCACAAGATTTTTTCATCGTTTTGTCCAAGTTCCCAATACCTTCCTCATCATCTCTCTTCCTCCATAGACCCAGCCAAGAAGTCCTCTCTCACACATTTCCACCGTCTTTTCTCTATATATATCTGATTTTTATGGACAACCACCATGGTCGGCCAAGCCACCATTGCTTGCTCTTACCAATCTCCATCCACATCCACCACCTGATGCCGAAAATTGTGCATATAAAGTTCGATTGTTTGCCCTAATTTTTAGTGCTTATCTGATACTCCTAGTAACGATTATTGTTAGGTCCATTCTTAATTCAAATAACAAAAAAATCGGGTTTGAACCCCATGTATTAGGATCCTCCTGCTGATTGGAGTTCAAGAGGAAGCTCATCTGCATTTTAAAAGAAGATTCAACTATTTACCCTTCACATTTTTTATTGAAGTTTTTTTTTTTTTTTTGGGTCTATTTTGTCCATTATTCATTATGATATTAAATAATATAACATTCCAGAATGCACTTAATGTCCTCTTTAGTTCCTTCTTTTTGTCTCCTGTTCTATTCTGGATTTCATTTATTTTCTCATTGATTTTTAACTTTGATATGTGATTCCTTTCTCTCCATAGGTGAATGAATCAAAAAAATGTATTGAAGCTTTGTGACTTCAGAAATGCCATGTCTGCGCGTAAAAATGAAATTACTCCAAACCCTGAGAGCCATTTTTATTGTCTCTTTGAAATAAGTAAGCATTTTATTCTATTTCTAGCTGTCATTATTTTCCTTTACTAAACTAGTGGATTTATAAAAGCTTTATAAAAATATTATCTAATGTTGATGGAAATTTTATTTTGCTCGATTTCATCAATTAAATGAAGGATTTTTAGAGTTGGCAATGGGCCCAACTGAGCCAGCACGGCCCTTTAACGCCACTTATCGGCTCTCGGCTCGTGTGGCCAAGGACTAAGCTCCACGAGCCATTTATATATATATATATATATATATATATATATTTTACTTTTTCTTCAAAAAAAAAAAAAGGTATTTTGGTTTAAAAAAATTACAAGTCACGAGCTGCTCGTGGCTCGTATTTTTACGAGTCGAGCCGGCATGCGGCTCGACCCTTTCGCCACCTCTAGATTTTTCCTTTCTGTAGTTCTAGGTCTACCTTATGACCACTGATCACCGCCGTACAAATATTTAGTCGTTTGTTGTATGCTTGAGCTTTTATGCTGGGAATGTTCTCTTTTTCGGGCTGCCAAAAATGCCATGCTTCACCTTCACACGGAATTGAATGGTCCATTCCCATAAAAGATACTTAGGAAGGTTAAAATATGGTAATGCTATGAGAATATAGGTTAAACGTGTACCTGAAACCACTACAGAAGAGATTGCAAGTGGGATGGCTGAAATTTCAGCCTTTTATGAAATGTTCAACGACCTGAGGAGGCACTGAAACTTCTGCAGAAGGCTGTGAAACTTTTAGTGGATAAGCCAGGGCAACATAGTACAATTTCCGGTACGAAAGCACGGATGGAAGTGATATTTTACATGCTTAGGAGTTAGGAGATATGAAGAATCGGAGCACTTTTGAGTGTGCTGTAGCAAAATTAGTGCTAGTGGCAATCAGCATGCTTAGGAGTTGTGTTGAACATAATGGGATTGCATGTGTACATTTGTTCAAGATAGATGAGGGTGTGGAGTTATTTAAAGAAGCTAGTGAAATATTGGAACACAAGAGTGTGGCAAATCATCAGGATATTCTTGGTATCTACATCAATCTTTCAGCAACTTATGATGCCATGGGAAGTAATGCCATCTACTCAAGTATTCTCTCTGCAATTTTTCCTTGTCATCTTATAAAGTTTGGAACACTTACAAACATTGGATAGAATTATTGAAGTCTCTCCCATGTTATAAATTTTGGGGAGAAGGGGATGGATGGGATCACTTTTCTATCAAAAGATTTTTAGAAATAAAAGCTCGTTGGAGTTCGACTTACAACAAAACTGGAATGGTGCAAAATTTGATTCTGTTGAATGGATGTCCTTTGCAGATTTTGTCCATGGTTTTCATAGTAAAATATTATATTAATATTAATTTCTTTGAAAGAGAAACAAACCTGTCTTAAAGGAAACCCAAGCAAAAACATATAATTGTCAAATACTAGATTTTAAATGAAGAAATGGAAGATATTAAAAGCTATCAGGAAGTGAAAATCCACGCATATAGAGATAGTCACTTGAGAAGTGAGGAGTGAGGCCAAATTATTATTATTCATTTAATGTGATAAAAACAATTGTGGCACTCAAGAACCCTTTACATTTTAGGTATTCTACACTGTGTAGCCTTGCTCAATCACTTGTGATTGTTTTGTTTGTTTCAATTCTTCTAAGATCGAGTCTGAACTTCCATTCCCACAAAAGGAAGCAACAAATTTGGAATTTTGTAGTCTACTTTGATCTTAGTCCAGCTTTGGCTTCAACTCTTAAATGCAGTTTTGGCTAATTTTGAAGATCTTCTGGAAAGAATATTTGTGTTAGATTCAGACAAGGATAAATGTATCACAAGCCTTGAGTAGAAGCTCTTGCTCAACAAATTAGAAATCATGTGCAACTTAGGCTTCCCAATATCTTCTCAAAGTATATTAACTCCTTCAACTTGAGTTTTGGTTTCTTAGTTAATATACATATAGAAAAGACTGATTCTGTTTTTAAGACCTTGCAGAAGAACTATTTTTTGTCTTGTTTGTTTGTAATATCCAGTTAACAATTTTTTTAAACAGTGAGTTTGAGTTTTTAATAGGAATATCATTATAGAATTCTTACAATTATATGCTAAATTGATTTCACAATAAAATAGCAGTTCTTATCGTAGTATTACTACAGTCCTACTAATCCAAAAAATCTTCAACACGTCAGTCTCATCAATCCTTAATATTTAACACGCTAAAAATATGTCACATTAGATATCAAAACTACCTACTTATTTGAAAAAAAAAAGGATAATATCAAAACAACCTAGGCACTTGCCAAGGAGGAGGTGAAAAGTGAAAACACATTAAAAATCCAATAAGATGAGAAATATCAAGTCATATGCTGATCACACCACCACCAAAACCAACATGATTAATGTTTCTACACCAAAATGATTCAGAATGGAGAGAATAACTGACAATCAGTAATCATATTTTGTTGTCTAATTAAGACCATTCAATCGAAAATTGGATAGTTCATCCATGAAGCATAAATAATTCATTCAAAAATGAAAATTATGATAATATCAAATAGAGTATCATAAATAAAAATTAACAATACAAGCATAAAATAAAGGGGAACAATGTTTAGTTTTAACAGGTAAAGTAACAATAATATGAACAAAAAACTATAAAACTAGTATGTATTAGTACCTGCAGATTAGAGAATTTTCCACGCAAGTCTGAACCAGCAGACATTAGCTCTTTATGTGCCCATGCTTCCCACTCCATCGAATCACCATCTCCTTTTTCACTCCAGGTTGAAAATGCCATAAGTGGCATCCAAGGCAGCTTCTCCACTGGCCTGTTACATGTGCGCACACAAGGAAAAGTACGTTCATTTGATTATGATTATTAAAAACTAACATTGCTTAGGGGATTCTAGTGATACTTCTTCTCAACCATCAATAAGGTGATTTTTTTCCTTGATGATACACAGGACAAAACAAATTCAAACCAATAAAACAGAAGTAACTCCACCAACAGTGTACCTAATGTTGTCAAGAGTCATTGTACAAAAATATGATATTACAACTCTACTATAAACATAACGAAAACAGAAACATAAGCTTACGAATTTGTGCTTATTTAGAAAGTAAGATTTATAGAAAGAGACTATAATAGACAAAACCACGAAAGAGCAAAGTGAGTATATATAAAATCTAACACAAGTTGCACACTTACACAATACATTTCCTTTTCAATCGGGGCATATAAAAGGATTTTTTTTTTTTTTTTTTGGGAAGAGTGTATTTTAATATAAAAGGCTGATCTTTACCATCTCTGTGGTCTCATCCATGACGAATTGAAGCAAAAGGTAAATGTTGGGAGTAAATAATAAGCTACAGAATGAAAAAAAATAAAAAATCAATAGCCACATAAATATCAGAGCCAAATACGCACCACTTAAACTTCCAAGAAATTAAGTATCTCCCAAAATAAAATTGTAACAAATGTTTGACACAGGCAAGGTACATCTGAAGCAGTATAAGGTGGAACCAATATTCTAACATTGCAATGATTACACAAACATTCAGTATGACACCAAACTTAAGCAAGGCATTACTAGCTGTTTGTTAAAATTTTTGTGTTTAACGTGGTTAAAAAGTGGAGAGACAAAATATGTCCGGTTGAAAAATGGTTTGGAAAATTGTGCTGTAAAAAACTTGTCTTTCACAGTATAGGGGTAGTTTTGAAAAAAAAAAATGATGTATGGCTCTCCTTTTTCTCATAAAACTTATTTCCCAAATTTGAAGTAAAAAATATCACCTTTTTTTTTTGAACGTACAGATACAAATAAGGAAAAGAAACTATAAGAGAAATTGCAAATTAACAAAGCTGCGAGAGAGTAGTAGCTCGACTGACCCAGTAATGTTGCACTGAATAAAGGCAAGTAAAGCTGAAACACCAATAGCCATCACCAGCAACACTTGATAACCCTTCAAGTTCATACTTTCCGTATCCGAATTCTCACTAGCACTAACATTCAAGAACGAGTCGACACACTCGAGAAGCGAGTCCGAATAGAATCGGCTGGCGGACTCGGACTCTGGCGAAACGAACTTGAGGTTTGCAAAAAGGGATTGAGAAGCGGAAGAGGAGAGGGCATGGAGGTAATTTCCAGATTCTATCAGTGAAACTACGTCGCTGACAAGGGAATGGAGGTGGGAACATGGTGAAGAAAGGTTTAGGAGCGGCGGTGTCGGTGGTTTTGAGGAATGATCGGACGGAAGCGAGCAGCGGAGGAGGCGTAGCTCCAAGTGGCGGAGGGCTTCGATTTCTTGCTGTTCGGCCATTTTTAGAGGGAGAGGGGTTTTGAGTTGGTCTTCAAAGTTACGATGAAGCAAGAAACGGGTAAATAACACGGAGGCCACCCAACTCTGCTGAAAGTCTAATTTCAAGTTTGAAATTATGTTCCAAAGAGTTAATTTCACAAAATACTATTCAAGTTTGACCGAAATTTTAAATATATCATTAAAGTTCAATCATTCCACAATCTACCACTCAAGTTCTAATTAGTTACTCAAAATGTCATTTTGTTGACTTTTTTATCTGAAAATTGGCATGAAAATCCCTAATGTTTAAAAAAAACCGCTAAAATAATCCTTAATATTTTATTTTGATGTAAAAATCCTTAATTTTTTTCTAAATTAACAAAAATGGTCCTTTTTTATTTAAATATCAAATATATTCTTATTTTTTAATATAAAATTTACAATTGTGTCATAACATTTGCAAAAGTACAATTGAGTATGTTGATAACTTTTTCTTTTTATATATTTAATTAATTAAAATTAGTATATTAGATTTTTTTCACTAGGACTTTATTGATCAAATGGTTACTATGCATATAAATTTGTTAGTACAATCTAAAAATTATTATGAAATAAATTAAATTAATATTTGTTTGGAATATATTTTTAAGGAAATTAATTCTTGAAAATGAAAAAATTATTATCGTACTTGAATAAATCTCTTTGAAAATGAAATTAAAAAATAGATAATTATTTTTAATTATAACGTACGGTTGAAAATTAGGAAAATGTTAAGGGTCCATTTAAAGTGAGCATTCGAAAATGAATTTGGGGGAAATGAAGAAAAAAACTATTACAAACAAATCTTAATTTAATTTAGTTCATAATAATTCATAGATTATAAAAAAACTATCTATGAATTATTATGAAATAAATTAAATTAATATTTGATTGTAACAGCAGTTTTGAAAATCATTTCCCCTAAATTCATTTTCGAACAAAAAAATTGTTTTCTTAATCTTCAAACACACATTATATTAAAAAAAATTCACTTGATTTTTGAAGAGATTTATTAAAAAAAAAAATGATTTTATCTTTTCAAAAATCAATTTCTTTAAAAAATATATCCCAAACAAATATTAATTTAATTTATTTCATAATGATATTTAGATTATACAATAAAAAAGACCACTTTCGTTAATTTAGATTAAAAAAATGACTTTTATATCAAAATAAAATATTAAGAACCATTTTAGCAATTTTTCCAAATATTAGGGACTCTTTGTGCCTATTTTTGGATAAGAAAATCAAAAAAATTACATTTTAAGTGATCAATTTGAACTTGAGCGATAGATTGTGTAACGATTGAATTTTAGTGATATATTTGAAATTTCACTGAAACTTAAGTGGTATTTTGTAAAATTAACCCGTTTCTGTCATTTTTAGCCTTTGTTTGTTAAAGTTTTTGTTTATAAACAAAGAATATAATTTTTTAAGGTAAAATATATTGTTAAAAAGTGAGATCATCCTTAACCGCATTGGACATACTAAAGTATATATTAGTAGACTAAGCAAGATGTTGAAATAATGACTATATTGAATATGTTAAAACACATATTAAGAGAATCTCTTTAACCACATGTTAACTTTCTTGTTAAATTTAAAGAGTATTTTCACATGTGACATGACACTTTTATATTTCACCCCCGCTCTAACACATCCACCTAATAAGGTATGCGTAATTGTAGATTTTTTGTAATTAATTGTCTTCATTTGTTTCTCATTTTTAATTAAATATTTATTTCATATATTAACATACAAATTCGATATACGTGAGTAACAAATGACCGTGAATCGCACGGATATAATACTAGTTATTAGAATAAGTTAGTAAGATGTTGAAATAATTGCTACATTGAATATGTTAAAAAAGCATTAAGAGAATCTTTTTAACCACATGTTAACTTTCTTGTTAAATTTAAAGAACGTTTTCACATGTGACATGACACTTTTATATTTAAAGATCTCCAATTAAAATGTTATATTTCACCCACCCAATATCTCATTTATTCATTTTTTTTTTCCTTTTTTATCTTAATTTTCTTTAACATCGAGAAAAAATTTATTTTTTGTTGATTTCATATTATAGTAATGAGATCTTCAATATGAGTATCATATTGATATATAAGTTTTTGTTATTTTAAAATAAATAATCAATTATTTTTGGACTTAGCAAAAAGAAAAAGTTAACATATTCAATGTAACAATTAGTAATAATTAACTTTAACATGTGGATGTATCACTTAACATCTAATTTTTTGTTTATGTGGCTAGCAAACTTTAACATGTCCAATGCAGATGCTTTGATTTGAAAAAATGTGTATTATTAAAAAGTGTTTTAGGAAAATATATTGTTTATAAACGACTTATCAAACAAAGGCTAAATATAAAATCTTATAAAATTTAAGTAAAAAGTGATCTTTTAAATAAAGAATTGAATTAAAAATGAAAAGGTGTTATAAGAAACTTTAAATTATGATTTAATCTTTAATTCATACATATAACTACGAAGAAGAAGGAACAAATTTAATATGAGAGCCTGGATATAACTGATTTTCTGAGAGATATTTAGGTATACGGTCTTGATCTCTTGTCCGTGACGGGCAACAGAAAACAAACCTATCTATTACAAGAATCGGGCAACAGAAAACAAACATATATATTACAAGAACCCAAATGTGTGGGTTCTCCTAATATATAAGTTTTTAATCTGTTGTCTGTGACGGACAACAAATCAATTTCATTTAGGTACAATTGTGTTGTGTTGATTGAATAATTTATTTCTTGATTAGATTTGTGATAAATTGTGAAAATTGCTCATATTGAAAATAGATCTAGGTATCCTACTTCCTACTACATATAAAAGAGCCTTATGATTTTTGATCACTAGACTCCCAGATCAATTGTCTCAATAATCATTTAAATATGTCTATATCTTCAATTGATTATTGAAGTTTAAGTGTCGAATTTTGATTATTAAACTTATGAGTAAAGGCCAGTAGTTGGAATGGGTAAAATAGAAAGCCAAAAGCTTTCTATACCTTGCACAACTCCTCTAATTAATTCAACGCGACCTGCATAAGAGAGGGAATTGCTCGACCATGCGCCAATTCTATCAGCCACTTTATCCACGAACGGTGCATAATGGTTGATCTTGAGTTTTCATTGCTTCTAAGGGGATCTCAAAATATCTAAACAACATAATACCTTTAGGTACATTTTTCAGAGCAAGAATATCACAAAGGGATTGCCCAACAATGCCTACCATGCAAATAGATGATTTCATCATATTCGATCTCAAACCAAAGACATCTCCAAAACTATCAAGGCAATCAAGTAAAATCCCAACTAAGGTGATATCCCCCCTAGCTAAAAGCAGAAGATCATCGTCAAAAGCTAGGTGAGTAATTTTCAAGTTCTCATATTTGTGGTGAAAATTGAATTCTGAATCCGTCGTGACAATATTGAAAGATCTCGATAAATATTCAAGATATAAAACAAAGAGGAATGGAGATAAAGGGTCACCTTGATGTAGATCACGTTTCCCTTTAAAGAACCCATGTAGATTGCAATTTAATCTGATTGAATATGTAGAAGAAGTGACGCATTCCATGATTCAATCATTGAAAATATGAGGGAACCCCAGTGGTCATATGCATGTTTAACTCAAATATGATAAGTATAACCATAAATTTGAATAAAATTTAAATGGACAATGATACACTCCTCTCGACGTTCATCCTTAGGATGATCCCTCACTCACATGGGTGTGGGCCCGCAGTGTGTGGTCTCCACACCCATGTGAGTAGGGGGTTATCCCCAGAGTGAGAGCTAAGGAGAATCTAGCATAATTCAAGATAAATATATACTTCTATAATTTATGTGCTCGTGTTTATAAATTTTTAATGAGTTACACATATTGTAATTTCCACAGAAATATAGGTAATTGTCTACTTTTGAGAAACAAAACAGAATTAGATTATCTACAGAAATGTCGTCGATCTTAACACTTCAACTAACTGAACTTTTATCAACTTTAGATTTTCAATAACTTTATAATTGCTCTAATTAAACTTAATTTAAAATCAACCACATCAAGAATCTAAACTCCTTAGATAAAAGTAAGGATTAGTTTCATTCATATTCGATAATATAGTATGTCGAAATGATATTCTCCTTATCTTTATATTACTCGTCATGATATAGTGCACTTGTGATTAGCGAAACGAACATGCACATTGAGGGGAAAAAAAAAATCCAAAAAAATCTGAAGTTTTAAAAGGATGGCCGGTTTTAATATTGCTTTCAAACCAAACCCCACAAAAGCGTAGCATCGCCTGCCTGCCTAATTGGCAGAGTCGGAGGCCATGGGCTTGAGTCGTAGACTCGTACGTCATGGCGGCTTGAGCTCGTGTTTGGCCTAACTCAAGATTATATACTCCTTTGAGATTTGAGTCATCTGACATATGAAGCACCGGAAAATGCAACCAGAGGCGACTCGTGTACAAGGATCGACTTTAAATCGACACGTTCACTTCGGACAAAAAATTCACTTCGATAATTTTTTTAGGACTTACAAGTTGTGTTGCTTTTCTTTTCCCATTTTTGTTTCCATTAATACAGCTTACAAATTACGAAAACAACAGTGTAAATGTAAAGAGAAAGATACATCTGAAGAAACAAAATAAATAAATAAATAAATATAGAGTTCCAGAGCATGCCAATTTAGGCATTCGAAGAACCGTTTACAAACAAACAGTTGTTTATAAATATTATTTATAAATATCGACTTGACAACATTTTATTGATCTATTTTGTATTTAAAAAAATATCAAAAATAGTTGATGAGAATATTTTGCTGGGTTGAAATTGTCGATTTTTAAAAAAATGGTCAAATCCCGTTTATAAACAAAATTTGTAAACAAAGTATTTCTTAGTTTTCCGATAGGGCTTGTTCAAGGCAAAAACACAATTTTTATTAGTTACCAACAAAAATAACATCTTAAAATCATACATTGACATGATGCTACAAATCATTTGACAACAAAAGAGCAAGCAAATAAACTACTTGTACATTTATTCGATCATTCAATAGTATTATTACTGTATTATATTCCCCAAGAAATGACAGGATCTTAATGGCTTCACTAGTTAACACGTCAAATTATTGCCGGGATCAACTTGAAGTTGATCGCAATAGTCTCTGTAATACCCAACTCGAGTATTAACCGTGCCTGGATTAGCACCATCGCATTCAAGGGCACCGTTAATAGCTCGAATAGTAGCCCCAAAACCTTGACCCGAAGTTATACTATCATGACAATTATTCATCCAATACCAAAGAGCAGTTCTGAATGACACTACGCGATCCGTGGCTACGACTTCTGGATTGTTTAAACCATCAAAGCCTATGCTATTTCCTGCCGGTCCGTAGTTGAAGTTCCATGATAGTTGTATCGGACCTCGTCCGTAATAACCCTTGCCGGCGACACATGGATACTGGGTGTTATTCTCGTCACAATAATCCCTAGACGGACCATTTATTTCTTCTATATAGCAAAAATCTGCAAAAGGAAATCAATTTTCGTGTTATAAATTTAAACCCTAACGCTAATTATTGGTATAAGATAAAGGCATTGACATTGATTTAAAGAAAAATCTGCCTCCAACAAGTATATATTATTGGGTGTGCTTGACTATTCCAAGGCAAAAACTATTTAGTCAGTATATTTATATAGGCCAATGTTACAATCTTGACCCTATAAGGTCCATGACATTTGTGTCGCTAGTTATAACTTTTGAATAAAGTGATAGCAATATCTCGATGAGCTAGCCATATAAAGGGAAGATATCGCGAGCTTATATATTTAACGAAAGTAATAAAAAAAAAAAAAAAAAATCACGATCGAAGAAGTCGACTCAGATAAGGCGTCTTAGAAAACTTACGTCCGGTTTCGTGTGTAACATGGGCGAAGAATGCAGCAATCTCGCGCTTAGAATCATCTACGGAACCAACAGTTCCGAACTGTCGATAAAAACCGAGAGCTTCAAGAAACGCGGCCCTAGTGTAGAATCCCTTCCCGGCACAGTTTGAGGCAGCTTGATCAGCAATGCCATTGAAAAATGCATCGGTCACGATATTAGAAACCGAAACTCCATTACTACTTGGTGGAGGATTGCAAGGACCACCTTGGCACCCTGTGCCACAGTAGTCATTGCCAGTGCCACAGTAACCGAATCGGCTGCAGCATAAATCAGGTGCACAGCTACAGTTCTGACCGAAAACCCATTTGGGTGAGGTTCCGATGAGAAATATGGCTAGGGAAATTGCTAGAAAATCTTTTCTTGAATAGTAGAAATCCATTTTCGTAAGGATTATAGAAGTATGAGTTGTGGAAATGAGGACGGGATGGAAGATATTTATAGTGCAGCATTTGTCAACTTGCACAAAAGTCAAATCAATTCTCAAGAATTTGTCAACTTGCACAAAAGTTAAATCAATTCTCTAGAATGCGTGTATAGTTTTTGTACGTGGATGACTTTGACTTTGAGAATGAAGCAAAATTGCAGAACCTTCTTGTGCTGCTGTGCAAATGTCGTTCACTCTTTTTTTTTTTTTTAAATTAAATTTATTCAATACTTAATTTTAATCAAATATATCATTTTTTTACTTTTTCAAACGTTTTTTAATCACATATTTTCTTAAAAATATTATTCAAAATCACATTATTCCTAAAAAATGACGGCCAAACATGGGCTTAGCTTCCGAGCTCCAATTTTTTAAATAAATTTTGTTGAAAGTGATTTTTCGAGAAATGTGTAATTAAAAAATAAGATTGTATCTTCTTTTTTTTTTTTTTTTAATTTATGTGCAAAATTACTTTAGTTGGAAAATATGTGATCAAAAATAAATTTGATAAAAAAAAAAAAGAGTTTTAAAGGATCTCTATTATAATCCGTACGAGTCTTTCTGTCATTAATTAAAAGACAAAGTGAAAGCTATCATTTTTTTATTTTTTTTTAAAATTTGAATTTAATTGTAGAATTATTTTAGTTAGAAAATATTAGATTAAAAATGAATTTGAAAAAAAAAATATATTTTTTATATTTTTTAGGTAAGATGTATTTTTTTTTTTGGCCAAACATAGGCTTAAAGACTGTATCATAAAGAGTATTTTCCATCATTAATAAAAAGGCAAAGTCAAAAGTTATTTTTCTTAAAGATCAACTTGTCTTTTATACATTTAGAGCACGTTTGGTCGGATTTTCAAGATTTTAAGGAATTTTGGAATTTTGAAAAATGTGTAATTGAATAGTGTAAAAGTTGTGGGTTTCATAAATATATATGATTGAAAATAAATGTGAGGAAAATTTGAAAATTACCCACTATCTTTCACATTTCTGAATAATTTTTTAACTAACACATTTTAAAAAAAATATAAAATTCCCAAAAATTACATACACCAAAAGAGACACTTAATGTGTAATAATATTACATAATATATATTATTATAGTAAAAGATAAATTATTGGGTTTGACTCCAATTAATAAAAATAAAAGGTAAGAAATAATATCAACATTATTATATTAAAAAAGTTCTTGACATGTGAGAGTTTTTGTCAAACTCTTTATCTTTTTCAGGGGTGAATAATTCAAATAATATTGGTGTAAACTTGGAGGACCAGGGAATTAGGCATAGAACAAAGCAATTCAAGGAAAACAGCGTACCCGACTCTCACGAATTGCTAGACTGGCTGGAAAGGAAAACTTGACTTTTTCCATGCAATTTTGAAAAACAAATTTCCATCGAGAATTGGTTTCCAACTTCCATGAAAATCATTTTTATCTCGTTTGATTATTTTTATTATTGTTAATCGATTTTCCCCCCCATAAATTAACAGTATTATTATCACACGAGTATAAATTAGAGGTGGGCGTGGAATGGATTGAGTCAGTTTTTTGCCCAATTAGAACCCAACTTACTATGATCGAGTTGATAAAAAATCAACCCAATTCAATCCAAATATGAGTTCAAACCCAACCCAATCCAACCCAATTCAATCAAGTTTCGGTCAGGTTGGGCTGGGTTGGATGGTTTGGGCTTTGGTCCAATTAACTAAAACTCTTAGAAAATCAAAAAATTATGTCCATAAATCAACTATTAACTCAAAACAATACAATAAGCTCAAATATAATAAATTGAATATTTGCTAATAAAATTAAAATATGTTCAAACCATATTTAATTTTCATCCAAATTAAAAATGGGTTTAAGATTTTTGAATTTTAAATTGTCCTATATTTTTAAAATTTTGATTGGGTTGGGTTGGGTTGGGTTTTTCACTCAACCTACAATCCAACCCAATCCTAACATTTTTTTTTTTTGTACAACCCAATCCAATTTTCATAAAAATCGATCTAAACCGATCGGTTTGGGCGATTTTGACTGGTTGGATGAGTTAATGTCCACCCTTATTATAAATATGTGAAAAATAAATTTTGTTTATTAAAATAGTCAAATTTTATTTTATTTGTCATGAAAAATAATGTAAATCAAACAACAAAACTTAAAAAAATTTCCACTTTTTCCACCTAAAAAATTTAATCAATCAAATATATTAAACTTTCAATTCTCAAAAAAATAAGTTTGAGGAATTCAATTTTTTGAAATTCATTTTTTCCACCAAAACTTTAACATCGCTATCAAACCGACCTTAGAGAAAAGGGATCCTTTGACAATTAGAAGAGATAATGGAATTCAATCGAGAATTAAAGGAAGCAATATAACGTATTAATTAATTCAAACAAATTAATATTACCGTGAAGTGGAGAACGCGAGTAAAAAGATTAAAAGAGTTTGTTACTTCTCTGCCTACATATATATTCACCGTTAGCTAAGCAATAATGCCACTTGAGCTCTTTTGAAACGTAGCCTATCTTTTCCAGGCGATGAAGGAATCACCCATTGCCCGTTTGACAACACCGATACAATTATACATTGATTTATTTATATTTTTAAGGTAAAATATATTGTTAAAATGGAGAAAGAAAATATTTATAATTGAAAAATAATTTAAAAATTATATTGTTGATAAATTTGTTTAAAAATTATAATGATTTCGTTAAATATTGATGCTAAATATATTTATTTATAGCTAAAACGTGGCATTGACATATTCTTATTGTGCTGGTCTATATGGTGTGCTTGAAAATTCCAAGTCAAACAACACTTTCGGTACTTGTGCCGTCATATGTAAGGGTGGACGTGGTTCGATTTGATTCTGATTCCAGAAGAATCGAACCAAATCAAACCATAAATCGATGATATTTTTACTAATGGAACCAATTGATTTTTTTAAAGATAGAGAACCAAACCGCTCGATTATGGTTTGGTTTGGTTTGGTTCTGGGACCATTATTTGAATTTTTAAATAACAAATGCAAATTTAAACACGATTATATCCACTTCTTCATTACTAAATAGAAAATGAAATTTTTAGTTAACAAAACAAATTTTTTTAAAAAGTAACATGTTATTCTAAATCGAAGAAGAATAAATTCGTCTGAAGGAAGCTCGTCGACCTGTTGAAACTTAGAAAATCGACCATAAAAGTCGTTTAGACTTATATTTATATGTTACAATGAAGTTCTAAGCCTCATTCTACCGTGTGCCATGTGAGTTAGGGATAAAATTTGCATTTTTGAGTTTGAGTTAACTCTTGAGAATTGACGAATTGAGTGGAGGTTTATATATACATAAATTTTAAAAATAAACATCAATGTCGTCGACGGTGGTTAAGAAGTGCAACGATTGCTGGGTTATAGGAGTACTAGTAAAGTAGTGTGAATGTGTGTCTATAATTTAAAAGAAGAAAAATGAATTAGAATTTAGATTCATGATTTAAAATCTTTGTTTAGTAAAAAATGAGATAAAATGTATGGTAAATAACATTTTGTACTATATATATAAATTGAGTTTGGTTCTTGGTCTTGGTTCTAGTTCTGGAAAGAGAACCGTAACCAGAACCGAAACCAAATGGTTCGTGATTTGAAGAACCAAACCATTATTTTTTTTATGTAGAATCGAACCAAACCGCTTGGTTCGGTTTGATTTTAGTTTGGTCTGATCTGGTTCGGTTATTTTATCCACCCCGAGTCATATGCTCCAAATGAGCTTCTAGATATTGCTATTTGCCTATCATAGTGTTGGCAACGGGGCGGATCGGACCCGATCCGTTCCGCCCCGAAATTATTTCAGCAGATCCAGATCCGCCCCGCGATCTGCCATTTTTTGGGTCGGGTCGGGTCGGGGCGGATCGGCCTCCCGATCCGCGACGACTTTTTTATTTTTATTTTCTTATATATAATTTAAACTAAATATTTTTAAAAAAATTTAAAAATTTTATTTTTTTTATTAATTTTTATTTTTTTTAATTAACCGTGGCGGATCGGATCGGGTCGACGGATCAGTGGAGCGGGTCGAATTTTTTTGCCATCTCTAGCCTATCAGTATCACTTCTAAGAGGTTGAGCCGCATCCTTGACGGCCCCAACATGTCCTGTCCTGAATTTTGATGAAGGGTGTAAATCGCTAGTTATGCCTTCAATGATATAGAGTAGAAGGCTGCTTGTAAACTTGCACTTACCCAAAGGATCAAATCTATATTCCAGAATTCAAACCCTTACGTGACAGATAGTCTCAAGCAAAAAGTTGGAGTTTTTCCACCTTCTCCTTTTACCACTAGGAGATGTGCCCTGGGGGCAATCAGTATCACTTCTAAACTCGTCAAATGTTTTTTGAAGGGATGAGCATTTTAGATTGCCGATCTGTTAGGGTGATTACCTTAGGAAATTAATCAAGAGTTAAATAATTTTGACTTGCTTGTGTTCGACAACTATTATAACACCTCATGATTGATGTTATTTGTATTTTCTATATATGAAGATGTGTAGTTAAAAATTGGAGAGATAAAAGATGTATAATTAAAAAGTGATGTTGAAAATTGTGTTGATTATAATCAAGGTTAACCGAACACGGGCTTAATATAAGAGTTTAGCCGACCCTTCAACTAAACCTCTTAATCGGGATTAATTAGCATGTGTTTGGTAACTTTATTTGTAAACGAAATTATATATAAAAAAAATAAACAAAAAAATATTTTCTCAAACTACTTTTTAATCACACACATTTTTCAATTACACATTTTACCTCAAAATATCAAAAAATTGTTTTTAAACAAATTTCTGCCACCGAACTTGGCCTTAGAGAGTGGGATGATGTTGAAATTTCTAAATTTATGGCAACGTCCCTATCAGTCATTATGAAATGAGTAATTCATCGAGTTCAAAGGGTAACAAATTTTCCCAAGTGATCGCATTGCCTATGCTTAAAAAAGCATATGCCGAATGGGTTGTATCAAGCAATCACTTGTTATAATAAATTAGTTGTTAGGACAGTTTGCTTGTCTTGATTTTTTATGTCTTTTCGGTACACAATTTTTTATTTTTTGTGTGTGAATAACGGGACTAGTTTGCTAATCAAAATAAATTAATTTATAAATCAATTTATAAATTATACAATTTTTCAAACTATTTTTTAATCACATATTATATTTTTTCAATTTTCAACAACTACTTTTTTACTTCATAATCATAAATAAACTTGCTTATAAATCAAATGATGTTACCAAACTTATTGATTTAAATCTATAAATAGGTAATAGACATCAATCATCTAACAAGTAATTACACATTTACAACCAATCGAAGTGTTCATCTAAAATGAATAACATGTACTTAAGTTTTTCTCTTTTTCGCGGCTAGATTATTCCTAAATTTCATTTGTCGTTGAGTCTCTTTAAGCACTCGAAATCTTCTAGAGGAGAAATATAGTTTTATTTTTGAAGACATTGGTCACGTGTTCAAGCTATTTTCTCCCAATTTCGGTGCTTTGCTTCTTCCTACTCATTTTATGTAAATATTATGCTCCCCATTTTCATTGTTTTTGCAACACTCTGTACTTTATTTTCATTACTTTTAAGATCTAATTTATTTGTGCACTTAATATTAATTTATTAAATAATATTCCATTTCACAAATACATAATCGACACGTCGTCGCTTTTGAGTGAACTCCGTGATTAGATCGACCTTTTAGCTTCTATTGATATTGATTCTTAAAAATTCCGAATGAGCACTTGTTTGATGTTCGCTAAAATCGTACACTGCAAGCGCACGAGTCGCATTCAAGTAAGAAAGTGGACTTTTGAGTCCAGATTGTCGATCCCATGAGGAATGTGTACTCAATTGCACACTCTAATTAATTTAATTTTAACAACGAAGTCACAAAATAAGTTTTTGGATTTTTTAGTGAAAATAAAATATAAACAAACTAACTTTAAATTCTAACAATAATAAAGAAAATGGAATATTAAAAAGTTGAGATTCATGATTTCACTTAAACAATACTTAATTAATTTACATTTTGTAATTAAAATTAACTACTAAAGATAGATAGATGAAAGACAATAAACATAAAACAAAGTATACAATATTAAAAGACGATAATCATAAATTCAAATTGCTTGAAAGTAAATAACTCAAAATAAATAAACAAACTTAAAAATAACTAAATGAAGTTAAGTAACACCAATCATCCCAACAAAATACTATTTAGCCCATAATGAAAATCAACTCATAATAAAATAATAACAACATTTAACAACTAACAAAATTATTTTAACAACAAACTAATTCAAAAGATTAATAATGAAACTTCAACAACAATAATAAGCTTGAAATTAAATAAAATAAGTAAAAGTACAATAATTTTAAAACTTAAATGCATTAAAAGAAACAAAGTAGAGAGCAAAATACAAAAAATAAAAAATGAAAAGGGGCAATACTTACATGAACCCTACAAAGTGAGGAAGTTCTCTATTTATATCCCTCAAAACAACTCAAAAACACCCCAAAAATGCAAAGATCCGCGTACAACTGAATTTTGGGCTGAACCAGGTTGATCTGGTCCGACCGGAATTTATTTATTTATTTTTTTTAGATAAATAATCGAAATGGTCTGCCCTGTTTGGAGTCGTGGTCTTCGTGCGCTGATGGTTTGAACTAAGCGAACGCGTGGTCCAGTCGGAGATGGTTTTTGCATCATAGCCCCTTCCGTAATTGCAATCTAATCCTCCATCTTTCAATGTCGATTAATTTAGTCCACAAGCTTTCAGATTTCTTTCAAATATGTTATTCTAAAATTGCACTTGAAGTCCTTTAACTTTTGAAAATTTTCAATCTGGTCCCTGGGTTAAATTGCACAGCAGGTCCACAACTTCCCGAAAGTAACAAAATGGTCCCCAAACTTTCAATTTTAGCATAATTTGCACTCCTTTTGCGATTTTTGGCCTCAAACTTGGATATTAACCTAATTAAACGCAAAATATGTATAAATTAGTAGATATTTGCTCAAGATATTCCAAAAATATTAATTTAAAGACATAAAAAATATATAAAAATGTACTCAACAAATACCCCAAACTTAAACTCTTGCTTGTCTAGAGCAAGGATATCTACTAGCATAATAAGCATATATGAATGAGTGATAAATAATGTTAGATAACTTGCAAATTCTTACTTGATTGTAAAATTGCATGATTAATTCACAATTATGTTTTCAAAATAATACTACAAAAAGAAGTTGAGCTTATCTCATGTTTGATTGATGTGTATGTGCATAGTCTTCCAATTATCAGTAAGGTTCAAAGAAACATTATAGGAAGGATAAATTTCAAAACAATACTATCCACCCTTAGTGGTCAATTTCATTCATGTCCCTCTCGTAGTATTCATCCCCCAAATTATTTCTTTTCTCTCTCGAGATGTAATCCTAGAGGTAACTCTCAATTCACACATTTTTTTTTTCTCACTAAAGCTTGGTTATGACTTATCACCAATCTCAACAATCTAGATATGCAGTGACTCTCCACTGGATGAGTACTTCAACATTAAAGTTTATACTAAACAATTCAAATCCATTATTAATCTAAGCTTTTATGCAAATATGAATGCATGATTTCTACAAACTAATGTGATGATTGCTCGTGACTTCCCCACTCCCTTAAGCTTTCTAATTGACCCATGTAGCGAGATTTAGGTCAGCAACTCCTCAATTGTTTTAAGATCAAAGGGTACCAGGTTTCAAAATACCCCTACGGACTTAATAACTCTAGTAAAAAAGGCTACGAGATAGGGCAATGCAATAATTAAAATGGGCTTAGATTTCTAATATTTGGTCATTACTTAGATTATACTTAACATCAATAACACTCCACACAAATTTATATCAAGTATGCATGGAATCACTACACATCTAGACCGTTTCCTTTACTGGCTCGACCAACCCCAAACTTGTCTCACAAAGGATCAAGAAATTAATAACATTGACAAGAAATTGGATAGGTTGATAAAAATTGAAAATACAAGCTCACAACCTAATTTTTCTACTTCACGAATTTCTCCAACCTTCAATAGATTCCAAATCTCAACTACAATTAGTTGTGACTATTGTGCTCAAGAGAACTTAGAATCACTTATAGATAAGCAATTTATAAAAATAGGCATAAATAGCATATTCGATCATAATTCGTGAATTAATCAACAATTTCAAACATCAAATCATTTTGGGCCGACAAATGCTATCTAGCATGTCAATATCCAAAACATAATGAACAAAATCAAACATCACAACATCTTAAGCCGGTAAGACTATCTAATATGATAAAGTGCAAAATGAAGTCTACAGCTCCAAACTTGAATTACACATTGTCCTCAATGTGAAAATAAGAACAACATGTAAAGAAAAAAGAGTTAGTGAAACTTCCCTGATTCGAATTTTTTTTTTTTGATATTTGAAATTGACCTAAGCTTTCTTCGAATGTAGTTCACCCCAAAACTTGTTGAGGACAATGTCACTTAGGATTTTCAAATTTCTACCACTGAACATGGCCTTAGTAATTTCTACCACCGAACATTTCCTTAGTAATTTCTACATTGAGTGGGATGATGTTGAAATTTCTAAATTTATGGCAACGTCCCTTCCAGTCATTATGAAATAAGTAATTCATCGAGTTCAAAGGGTAACAATTTTTCCCAAGCGATCGCATTGCCTATGCTTAAAAAAGCATATTCCAAATGGATTGTATCAAGCCATCACTTGTTATAATAAATTAGCTGTTCGGACAGTTTGCCTGTCTTGATTTTTAATGTCTTTTTGATACACAATTTTTTTATTTTTTTATTTTTTTTGTGAATAACGGACTAGTTTGGTAACCAAAATAAATTAATTTATAAACCAGTTCATAAATTATATAATTTTTTAAACTATTTTGTAATCACACACATTTTGTTTTTTTAATTTTCAACCACTACTTTTTATTTCAAAATTATAAATAAACCAGCTTATAAATCAAATGGTGTTACCAAACTTATTGATTTAAATCTATAAATAGGTAATAGACTTCAATCATCTAACAAGTAATTAAACATTTACAACCAATCGAAGTGTTCATCTAAAAAGAATAACATGTACTCCAGTTATTCTCGTTTCCGGGGCTAGATTATTCCTAAAATTCATTTGTCGTTGATTTAAGCACTCGAAATCTTCTAGAGGAGAAATATAGTTTGATTTTTGATGACATTGGTCACGTGTTCATGCTATTTATTTTCTCCCAATTTTGGTGCTTTGCTTCTTCCTACTCATTTTGTGTAAATATTATTCTCCCCATTTTCATTGTTTTTGCAACACTTTGTACTTTATTTTCATTACTTTTAAGATCTAATTTATTTGTGCACTTAATATTAAGTTATTAAATAATATTCCATGAAATGTGACAAATAAATAATCGATACGTCATTTGAGTGAACTCTGTGATTAGATCGACCTTTTAGCTTCTTTTGATATTGATTCTTAAAAATTCCAAATGAGCTCTTGTTTGAGACCCATTATTTCAAATAATGCTATTTGTAATAATAATTTTAAGAATGTGTAGTTAAAAAGTAGGATTATTTTTTAGTTTATTTGTAAATTATTTTATTGATAGAATGTGTGGTTGAAAGTGAGTTTTAAAAAAAATAATGTTTTAAATATTGAGTACCAGGGGTTAAGTGTGTACTATGGGCTATGTCACAAAAGGAGCAGAGCAAAACATATTATCACCCTATTTGGTTCAATTAAAAAGTTGGATTATGATTTAAGTCAAAGTTAACAATTGATTATGTCTACACTGTGGCGCCCCAAATTCATTTTTAATTTTAATTCTTTTATTCATTTTTGCGCCATATTTTATTTTTTCAAACGAATAAAATAATATTTTATCCACCCGCTCTCACTACAAGAAAAAGGTCTAGTAGTGACAAGTATTTCTTAATATTGTGATAGTTATAAGTGTCATAAAAAACTTTTCTGACAGCTTCAAGAAGTGTGTGTATTCCGCGTGTCAAAAAAATTTGTGACGCTTAAATGCGTCGCTATAATTTGTGACTCTTGAAATCGTCACAATATTTAGTGACGCTTCAATATTTAGTGACGCTTGGAAGCGTCACTAAATATTGTGATGCTTGCATTTAGTGACGCCTTCAAGTGTAATTATTAAATGGGTTTTAATGTCACATTCAAATATCACTATTACTTTAATGACATAGAAAAGTGTCACTATTTTTTTTTATATATATATATATATACTTTTAGTGACATATAAAAGTGTCACTAATTTTATATATACGTTTCTTTTTTTTTTTAAAAAAAAAATTGAAATTATACCTATTAAACTATCCACATATGTAGCAAAAATTATCTAAAATACATCACTAATTCACAATAAAAATTCATAAGAATCTACACAATTTCACCAATATACATAATTATTATGCTAAACAAAAACATGATTAATATATCATTAACAAAAACATGATCATTAACATATATGTTTCATACTACAAAAAAACATAATTATCATGTCATTAACAAAACTTTCCAAGTGTGATGATAATGATCATGTCATTAACAAAAAAACATAATTATCATGTCATTAACAAAACTTTCCTCTAGCTCTCAATAATTAGCACCACTTCCATTAGGTGAAGTATTGTGTGCATCATTCTCATTCAAACCACGAGAATCCTGAAAAGTAATAAATAACAATATAGTTATAATTCTTATACATTCCATCAAAATAAGGAAATGAATCAAATTAGCACAAGTGAAAATTTTCCAAGTGTGATGATAATGAAGTTTTTCATAATTTGTAACGAACTTGTGGATTGGATACACGAGTGCTAGATATTGGGTCAAACGATCCAAATACGGTGTGATATATCTGAAGAACTACCTTTTTTTATAATGAAAATATGTCTACATGCACTGACTATTAATGACACTTGATATCTGCATATCATAAAGGACGTGTGCCCCTTGGAAAGAGCAAAGATGAAGCTTTCATCCATACATAAATGCTCAAGTTTTCTTCAAAGAAAAGAGTACCATTAACTAACTTTATTTTAGAAATGAAATAACAATTTTATTTAGAACACTGTTCATTTAATTGACAGTTTTCTTATCATTTGAGAGTTCATTTGATTGACAGATTTCTTATCATATGTAAGTTATGTGCAGCCCAAATTAGCATGCATACTTGGAAATTTTTCCGGATTAGATTATATTTGCAATAGCAATAGAGAATAATAAAGAATGATTTATTGCATAAGTTTTTGATTTACAAGATTCCTACTTATAGGAGAAGTACAGAGATAATTTAGAAATAAAGGGTATACATTCTAGTCCACTTTCACAGTTGATTTACTAGCTCTACCCATAAAATCCCCCCCTCCCCCCCACTGCTCTTTCTTTAGGAACTTCTAGTCCATTTTGAATATTTAACAACAAATTTCAAGTAGCTAGCACAATCATAAAAATCCCAATCACAAAATTTGTCCAAAGACATATATTTAGCAAGAGAGAACCAAATACTAATATTCCAGAAACTATTATATGGATCCTACCTAGGAAGCATTTTTCTATTTGAATATAAGTTGTTCTGAAACAGCATGCTGCAAGTTCCTTTCAAAATCTCAATTAGGCATTGTAAAACTTATCGATGACGACTTAATGGAAGACCCATAGCCGCTGTAAATTGCTACACTGACAAACAAAATGAACAAGATCAGAATTTTTAGCAGTAGCATAGCTTAAGTCTTATGAAGTGATCAGAGAGCAGACAGAATACAGGCTGGAAGGTAAGCTTGAATCTTTACTCTTCCATATACTCATGGTTCAAGCAAAATTAATACAAGATAAATGCTAAAAAATCAATTAATCAGAACAAGTATAAGTAACACAACAAAAAATGTATAATTCCACATTGTAGAAGAAGAAAACGAGAAGAGAAGGATTGTACGAACTAACCTTAAAACAGCCCTTAAGTCCTTAATTAATCTGCTCTCTGCTCGTCCAATAAGTTTTAGGAAATGGATTAGTCGGAAATTAAAGAAGAAGGAAATGGATTGTACGAACTAACCTCAAAGCAGCCCTCAAATTAGCGATCTCCGCTCCTCGCCGCAGTGCAATGGGTTTCGGGAAATGGAATAATAGTGGCAAATGAGGAAGAAAACGAGGAGGATGACAGCTCGTGGTTACTGTGAAGAAGAAAAAAGTGTGAATTGGATGGGAGAAACCTATGGCAGCTCGTCGTTACAGTGAAGAAGAGAAGAAGGGCGCGGCTGGATCGTGGTTACTGAGAAGAAGGGCGCGGTTGGATCGTTGTCGTTTCTGAGAAGAAGAAAAATGTGTGAATTGGATTTGGATGGGAGAAACCTATGGAGCTCTTGGTCACTGCTGAGAAGAGGAGAAGAAAGGCGCGCGCGGCTACCCTAAAAATTAGAAATTTTGATTTGGCGCCTTGGTGAAATGGGCTTATACTTTGATAAAAATTGTGACATGGGTTTTAAATGTCACTAATAGAAATATATATATATTTTAAATATTTTATTGTGAATATAATTATTTGTGACATTTTGAACTCTCATAATATTTAATAACAATTTTAAATGTCACTAAATTACAAACAAATTATATTTTTAATTATTTTTTTATGAACATAATTATTTGCTACACTTCAAACCATCAAAACATTTAGTTATGATTTTTAGTGTCACAAAAATTGTGACACTTGCACCAAGCGTAACAAAAAATATGTCACTACTATATATTTTTTTTGTAGTGTCTAAATATAAATATAAATTTGAACTTTTATTTTTAAAACATAATTTTACATTATTAAAAATAAGCATTTCTTCCAAAATATCATTTGTAATTTAATTTAGAAGCAAACAAAATGAACTAAATATTATAATATAAAAATATTATAGTTAATAGTTTATATAAAAATATCAGTTCAAAAGAGTGAACAATGAGAGGATAGTGGAAGATAGTAGATAATAACTATTTAAAAATATTTAACTATTTTGAATTCAAATAAAACTACTTAAAATTAGTTTGATCTTTTTCGGGTTTATCCGGTGAGAGGCCCATGAACCAAGTTGGTACCCAATATACAATCGTCTTATTATTTGAGAGCTGGCACCAACCACGATTTTATGCATTATTTCACATACAATACAAAACTAATGAGTTAACACTCAACAAACAATATATATATGCATGATCACACGCATGACTTTCGATTCATTTCTCACAACAATCTTATTCCTAGACTTCACTCATTTCTCGTTATTTCAATTTATCTACATTTTCTACTTGGGCCCAAATCCTACTACGTTGTATCGTATGAGCTCAAATATCAACATGGCTGATAATATGCACCTTCCAGTGCCTATGGTTCGTCATCGCACACCGAGACTCAAAATTCCACAGTTTGTATCCATCATCGCCAATCGAGACTCGAGATAATACATCGAATATTATATTATATCAATCAAGATTGACCTATTAAACACGACGCTCGACGTTCCGATCCGCAATCCCAACATCACATAGAGACCTCTCGACATTGCCCGTTTACCGGTGTCAGATCGCCAACACTCAATCCTCGACTACCCTTAATGACCGTCAGGAGTCTCAAGCGGGTGTATATATCTGGACGAGAAGTAAAGTATGGTACACTCGTACGACGATTCTACTATCATACTTGTCATTCTCTCTCCATATATCTACGTATACTCTTTAACTCTTTCTTTACCATTTATGAAGGATTTCTTGTAAGTCCACATAATATACATGTCAATGCTCATGAATACCAACATCATGCACCAATTTTATGTCATACACAAAATAATATGACATTCCATTGATATTTATGTGCATTAATAACATGTCGTATCATTAATTCATGTCTCACATGTTTTCATTATATACAGATAATTGTCAAATCATATTCCACGTATATTGCACCAACAATTAGGGATGGAGCTAGGATTTTAAGTGAGTGGGGGCCAAAATTTTCAAATGATGGGAGAGGGGAGCCCCCCTCTTCCCGAATTTTTTTGAACCAAAATGATTGAAATAACGAAGTAATAAACCAAAAACTAAACTAAGTTAACTAACAAGTAACAAATAACCAGTGTAAGGTAGTAATTCACAAAAGAAAAGACCTATAACTCAAAAGTAAATGTAAACTTTCAAGGTGGGAGATACTAGTAATGAGCATTGTATCAACTTCTTGCATAAACATAATGATTATAGAGAGAGAATTAAGATCAAAGGAATTCAAACAGTAAGATGTGAAAAAGTCAATTTCTGCAGAAGCTAGTTCTGCAACTGAATCTACTGTCATGAGCTCCATCAAGAAATATCTGTTTGTTACTTGAACCTTGACTGCCATTTTCCTCACCTATTAATTTTCTGTTATTTTAACTGGGCATGCAGTCATTGCTGTGATTTCTGATTTACATTAACAGATCTCTTATCTGAATTGATCTTAAATGATATGCAGAGGCCCCAACATGTGATACAAGAAAAAGAGGTAGAAAAGCTTCAGACGAGAGTGAACGAAACAGGAAATAAATTCAAGATGCCAATTTTTTATTTTATTTTTTTTTGGACTTAAATTTTTTTTTTAGTGGGGGACTACACCCCCATTGGGTTTGTACAGGCTCCGTGCCTGTTAACAATACCTTACATAATTACATAGGAGCACATAACAATATTAATATTAATATATTATATTTTGCATTGTAGTCAAATTGTTACTTACCTTACTCCTTGGCTATCCTAGAATTTACAACTTTATTTCTCAATAATTGAACCATTAATTCACTTGGAGACAAATTAGATTGATCATCACTCCTTGCCTATCATATAAATAAACTATAATTTAGTCACGTGATTATATTTCAACTAATAAATATAATTTAGGACCCATTAAATAATATGAGATTAAAATGAATCATATTAATTAAATTGTTTTACCAAAATAATTATATGGACCAAATTTATTTTAAAGGGATTGACCCGCTCTATCATATGGACCAACTTTACTTGAAAGAGAGAGGGGTCGACCTCCTCTTTTGTCTAATTTTTTTTTTTTTTTTGGGGAGGGGTCGCCCCCCCCAACTTTTCTTGGGGGGCCCGCCTCTTTTGTTTAATGGGGGTGGGGGTGGCGGGGGGTCGAACCCCCCTCCAACTTTTCTTTGGATTGACCCCTCTTTAAATATAATAGGGGGCGAACTCAGTAATCCTCTCTTTTTTTTCCTATGTCGATTGCTTCTATTTATAGTTTTTATTAGAACTAGATTGCAATTAAAATAATTATTTTATTTACTCTTTTAGTCCCATAAAATATAAAACTTATATTTTAGTTTCAATACTAATTAAGAATAACAAAATGACTCTAAAAATGATAGGACCATATGAAGTTGTGATAGAGGAGTCTTCGGGCCAATATAAAGTTATTAATGAGTAATTTATAATAATATTTTCATATTCTAAAATTAATAATCAAGGTAAAAGTTATTGCTCGTCAAAGTTTACTACTTAAAACTAATTTATTATTACCTTTTCGATTTCTTTTTAAGTGGCTACTTTTATCTTAATTTTTTCATACTCTTTTTACAATTAAAATTGAACTTCCAATATACTATTTTGAATATTTACTATCTATTTTCTCGTATCCTTATCGAAATGCAATATGGTTAACTGTAGCAAAAGTTACGACTCATCAAAATATGTTGTTTAAATTAACATTTCGAATTATCAACATTCTTTATTAAAATTTTCGAGGCAAGCACGTCAATCGAATACTTGTATACAATATGTCATTTCGAAGGTCATTCAGAGCTCCACACGATATTATCCTCGAATAGTCAAGACAGGAAACCCTCCGTTAGTAGTTTTTAATACAAATAAGAGAAACTCTGTTATAATCATTTCTGTACATTCAATGTACTCTACGAATAGAGGAATACATAGAGTTGAACAAAACTAAGAATTTACGCATCCTGAAACTATAGGCATAATTCGTCGTTAATAAATAATATAAAGATATATATAAAAATATGTACCGTCTTACATTTATACATATTATCATATTACTTTAAATATTATTATTTTGACCAAAAGTTTACGGATTAACCTTGGTCTATTATTTTTTAACGTTGAGATGAATTGTTAATTCTACTTTTAAGTACACTCCATATCTTCCCAATTATGGAATCGATAATTAATTTATTTAATCGATCAAATTACTTAAAGTAATATTTAATATTCTTATTTATTTTTCGTTGATATTATGTCAATTAAATTAAAATCTCTATTTGACTATCAAGTGGGTCGATTTGTTAAATGTGAATAATTTAATATAATAACGGGGCAAAATTTTGGATAGTTACATACACATTTTAATTTCAGGATTCAAAAAATTTTAATTATATATTCCATCAATTTTTATATTAACGGACCGCTCGACGGCCCATAAGTTCGATTTTTTTTTATAGGTAAGATGTGTAGTTGAAAATTGGAGAGAGAAAATATATGTGGTTAAAATTTAGTTTGAGAAATTATGTTGTTTATAAATTGTAATCATTGCGTAAAGAACGGTGTGTAAAATATAATTTTTTTTAAAAAAAATCTGAATCAAAGGACTATAATTCTTTGATTGGACTTGAAAAGCACAAAATGACAAAATGTTTGATGTTGGTTACAGACAAAATCTCCCAGCGGTGAAAGGGAGAGTGGTTTAAAGATCAACCTCGCTTGATCAGGGGTTCGAATCCGACCCTTGTCAAGTTAAAAGGTAAGTCCTCACCCTACACTCTGGGAAGCATAACCTGTAATTTACATCATTTATCAAGGTTCAGGGCAGGGTATGTAGGGGTCCCTAAGATTGGGGTTCAACCTTTTTTTTACATTGATGTCTACGTGCTTGTTTGATACTCTTTTTTTCCATAAAATTTACTACTTTTTTATAGTAATCAATCTCAATCATTCAGAAAGTCAAGTCCATAACTTTTTATTTTTAAAATCACTTTTTAACCCTTAAATTTTCAAAACATTTTATGGTTCTCAAACAAGCACGTACATAAAATAGTGCAACAAAAAAATACATTGAAAGCAAGCAAATAAAGTTGCTCGTACATTTATTCATTCAAGTTCAACAACACTTACCCCTCAAGAATTATCGAGAGGGTTTTAAAGTAGTAGCTAGTTAACATCTCAGATTATTGCCAGGATTAACCTGAAATTTATTACAGTAGTCTGTGTAATACCCAACTCGAGCACTAACTGTGCCCGAATTACCACCATTGCATTCACCGCTATTAATAGCCCGAATTGTAGCTCCAAAACCTTGGCCCGAAGTTATAATACTGTGACATTGATTCATCCAAAACCAGACAGCAGTCTTAAACGACACGACACGATTTGTGGCTACAATTTCTGGATTTCTTAAACCATCAAAACCTATGCTTTTTCCAGCTGTTCCATAGTTGTAGTTCCACGATAGTTGTAGTGGACCTCGCCCATAGTAACCCTTCCCAGGGGCGCAGGGATATTCCGTTTTTTTCTCGTCACAATAATCTTTAGATCGGCCGCCTATTTCCTCTATGTGGCACAAATCTGCACAAAGAAGTCATTTTGTTTTTTGTTTGTTAAGAATTTAAACTACTGCTTCATTCTTGTTGATGTAGGGCACGTTCTTGAATAAATTGGAAAGCTTAAAAGTAACTTATTTGTACCTGTTATTTTAATTATAAGTAAAACTTACTTATTGTGACAGTAAAGTAAGAATTAAGTTAAAAACTTACGTCCAGTCTCATGCGTAACATGAGCAAAGAATGCAGCGATCTCGCGTTTGGAATCATCTGCAGAACCAACGGTCCCGAACTTTGGATAAGAACCGAGAGCTTCAAGAAACGCTGCTCTCGTGTAGAATCCCCTTCCGGCACAATTTCCGGCAGCTTGATTAGCAATACTATTGAAGAACGCATCTGTCACGATATTAGCAACCGAAACTCCATTGCTAGGCGATGCATAGCAAGGGCCGCCCTTGCATCCTGTACCACAATACTCATTACCAGTGCCACAATAACCATATTGGCTGCAGCATAAATTCGGTGCACAGCCGCAATTCTGGCCGGAAACCCATTCGGGAGAGGTTCCGACCACGGCTATGACCAGAATAATTGCTAGCAGACTTTTTCTTGAATAGTAGGAAACCATTTTCTTGTGTAGGGAAAATGTTAGGTGATAGAAATAAGGGCAGAATGACAGATCTTTATAGTGCATTGGTTCATGTCCATCTGCACAGAAAATGCAGTCAATTCTCCAGGAGACGTGTATGGTTTGGTGGTATTGTTAAAAATAATTTTTTTTTTTATTTTTAAAATGATTATTAATTTTTAGGATGACAATGAGTAGAATTTGGTAAATTCATACCCTATCTATTAAAAATGCGTGGTTATTTAAGTTAGAGAGAGAAAATTTATTTGAATTTTCTAAGTTAAATGTATGGTTAAAAATTAAAGAGAGAAAATGTGTGAAATTAAAAAATAATTTGAAAAATTGTGTAAATTAAATATTTGGTTTAAACCAGGCCGTCGAACGGAGGCTTATAATTTCCATACCATATCCATATACTCATTTAAAAATGACGGGTTGAATTTTATACCCTTTTGAAACTCATTACATATTTTTTATTTAATTAATTAGTTTTTCTAAAGCACGTGTTGTGGTTTCGTAGTATAATATATTTATTTATTTATTTTTAAATAAGAGACTTGAGTAAATTACAATGTGTTTGGCTGCTTTCCTAGGATTTATTTTTGTTTATTTTGGTATTTTCTAGGTAGATATGTGGTTGAAAATTGAAGAAAGAAAATGTGTGTGGTTAAAAAGTAGTTTGAGAAATTATGTTATTTATAAATTTGTTTATAAATTGTAATCATTGCGTAAAAGAACGATCCGTTATTAATTTAGACTTCTACATGCCACCTACACTTGACACTACTTTTGGTCTCTGGACGACTGGACATCTCTCAGCGTGTACGGTTATAATTAGTTAATGATCTACATTTTCTTTTCCTTTTTTTTTGACAATTACTTAAATTTTAAATTCTATAATTTTTTAAAGATAATTAATAGGTATACCGATCAGTTGTGTGTCTTATAGAAAGGCCTACACCCGACCTACCAATGTCAGATTTTTAAATTAATCTCCATACTTGATTCACAAATTCATTTAGTCAGATAATTTCCATCCGTTTATGTCGGGTCTTCAACGGGTATCGAGTACGTGGATATTATTGTTATCCCTACTCATGGGGCTTGCCTATTAGAGCTCGTGGCTTTCTTTCGCCATGCAGATAGAGGAGTCAATGGACAAGCTTCAACCCTTTAGATCCCAATTCTGCTAGAGAGAAAGGCCTTGAAGCTAGTTCATCATACGATGACTTTTTCGGGTTATTAGTTAAGAAATAAGGAAGAATGATTGGAGAAACATTCCTTATATAAGTAGATTCAAAAATAGCGATACTCATTATGTACTTAGAAATGCCTTAATTGAGCATTGTGGGTGAAATACAGTAATTCTGAAAATTATGTTTTGTCCATTATCGATCACATCGTTTAATTTAAGAAATTTGTGGCCACTAAATGTATATTGTTGTTCAACATCGAGTTTTTTTTGAGAAAAATGATTTTTTTTAATTTGGTCAATTTTACGCATTAACTATTAATTTAAATTAAAGTCATTAATTAACAAATTTATAATCAAGATAAAAATATTAAGAAATTATAACAAAAAATTACTATTTACTTGACTTCAAATTTGGGATGAAGCTAAAGAAAAATACTCCAAATTTGAGGTATTGATTATCCAAATTTGGGGGGTGCTCTTGGAGATGCCGTAACTATGAAGTTACTCCACGAAAACATTACGCACATGGATTTGCGTGGACTTGACTGAGTAAACGCAAACGATCGAGCAAACATTTGTCCGAGACTCCGAAGTCTTGGTCAAATTTAAAGTCTGGTCAATTTTGTAGGCTTTTGCCTATGTCTGCTAATCATACTTTTTTTATTTTATAATATAAATTACACGATATTTTAAATCACCTTTTAATTACAATTTTTTTTTATTTTATAAAATAAATAAATCAATTTATAAATCGCATTCATTTATCAAATAGAGGTTTATTAATGGTTTTAATCCCAATGCGTAACAAAAATAATGAATTATTGTTCGAAGGCGAGTTATCTCCATATCCCATACTTGTTATTATCTCCAATTATTAATATTGAGAAATACCAAAGAGTTTGTCCGGTAACAGGTTCCGAATTATAATTTGATTTTCTTTTAAGTAAGATATGCGATTGAAAAATGAAAAGAAAAAAATATAGGGTTAAAAAATGATTTGAGAAATTGTATAGATTATAATCTATATCTATACTATATCTAAAAATGAAAAAGTCTTACCCCAAGAAGTTGTCGCCTTTTATTGTTCATTTTTTACCGATATTTTTTTATTACTTCAAATTTCGAAGGTGATGTCAGTCAATTGATATCGCTTTTTTTTCCCTTGGAAATATGCGGCCATCCATCCGACAGCTGCATCATTTTAATTATTATTTTTTTTGTGCTTTTTACTTACCGTGACTTTTTTTTCTTTAAAACCAAATTATAATCTATAAAATTTTTCAAACATTTTTTAACCACACATTTTTTTTCTCTCAACTTTTCAACCACATATCTTATCTCGAAAAATGAAAAAACCCAATTTCTAAAATGAAAAAACCACACATCTTTTATTTTTTTTCTCCATTTTTAAAAGAAAATAAAAGGGATATTATAAAGTAGTTTAGTCTACAATGCATCTATCTGATATTGATTTTGTAGTTATTATAATTAATATTATTATTGTATGATTTATTTTATTTGTTTGTTATTCTTATTCTAATATTATTATAAGTCATGTGTGTAGTTATCAGTATTAAAATTATGTTTTGATTATTATTATGATTTGTTATCTTTAATATTATAAATCATATTTTATAAATTATTTATCTTATATATTATTATGTGATAAGTGTTTTTGAATGTAAATTGGAAATAATTTATTATTTAACTATAAAAATTGCCTTTTATTATTTTTTCCCTTTTTAAAAGAAAATAAAAGTGATATTTTAAAGTAATTTATTATATTATGCCTCTATTTGATATTGATTTTATGAAAAAAATTCTTGCACAACAAGTTGCTGCCTTTTACTATTTACTTTTGACCGATATTTTTTTTAATTATTATTTCAAATTTACCTTTTTCTCTTGGAAATATGCGGCTGTCCATCTGACGGCTGCATCATTTTAATTTTTTTTTTTTTTTTTACTTACTGTGTTAGGTAATAATTTTTATTTTTTTTATTTATAAACCAAATTATAATCTATACAATTTTTCAAACCACTTTTTAACCACATCTTTTTTCTCTCTACTTTTCAACCACACATCTTACCTCGAAAAATGAAAAAAAAACTAATTTCAAAAATGAAAAAACCACACATCTTTTATTATCCCCCCCCCCCATTTTAAAAGAAAATAAAAGGGATATTATAAAGTAGTTTAGTCTATTATGCCTCTATCTGATATTGATTTTACAGTTATTATAATTAATATTATTATTGTATGATGTATTTTATTTGTTTGTTGTTCTTATTTTAATATTATTATAAATCATGTGTGTAGCTATCAGTATTAAAATTATGTTTCGATTATTATTATTTGTTATCTTTAATATTATAAATCATATTTCATAAATTATTTATCTTATATATTATTATGTGATTGATGTTTCTGAATGTAAATTGGAAAACAAAAAAGTTAAAATACGAGAACCATATGACAGTTATTTATTATTGGGTAATTGGCACAAATCATCCATACCTTTCAAAAGTTTTATGCAAATTATCCCTACATTTCTTTTTTTGGCAAAACTATCCTCACCTTCGAACTTTCTTGCCAAAATCATCTATGTCATCATATTTTGTTAAATACTTCTGTTATGTATTTGAATTGCAATTCAACATTTATTAATTTTAAGGGGAAATTTGGAAGTTCACCTACACGTATACATTTTGTATTAACTCATTCAAATTATATATAAAACAAGGTTTGAATCTCGTCTTCCTCGTGGAATAAGAACAACGGCTTCTGCAAAAATCTGGAAAACCACCGTTCTCTCAAAATCTGAATTCTCCCAAAATCACGCCCCAAATCCTAACCCACAAATCCTTTATGAGAAATTCCTCCTGAAGAAGAATTTGGTTCTGTGAGTGAAACACGCAGTTGAAAGACTATATGACTCTTAATGAAAAGCTTTGACGATCCAAAAACTTTGTGTTGTTGTGATTTATTTTCTTGTTGCTCAATTGTTTCTTGAATATTAAAAAGATCATGTGGGTTGAAGAAGGGGGAATCAACATGTTTAATTCCCAACAAGATTGGAGAACTTCATGTAGCAAATAACACAACTGCCACAAAACGGAGTTCATCGCAAAAATTGAAGTCACCGTGCATTTATTTCATTAATCAGGCTCTAATTTTTTCCCATTAAAAAAATAAAATAAAAAGACAGTAGAGCAAGATAGAAAACCTAGAATTAAATTGAAGAGAAGGAGAGAGAGAGAGAGGGATGAGGGTACAGTGTCACAAGAGACACTTCCAAATTTTCCCTTGCCATTAAGTTGCAAATGAATTAGTTAACGTCATTATTTAACTGAACATGAAGGTGATGATGATTTTGCTAAGAAAATGAGAAGGTAGGGGTGAGTTTGCCAAAAAAAATAAAAATGGTAGGGACGAATTTCGCAAATGTTGTGAAATGTGAGGGTAAATTGCACCAATTACCCTTTATTATTTAACTATATAAATTGTCTTTTATGTTTTTCCTCTTTTTAAAAGAAAATAAAAGTGATATTTTAATGTAGTTTATTATATTATGTCTCTATCTGATGTTGATTTTATAGTTATTACAGTTAATATTATTATTGTAGGATGTATTTTATTGTTTGTTGTTCTTATTTTAATATTATTATAAATCATGTGTGTAGCTTTCAGTATTAAAATTATATTTTGATTATTATTATTTGTTATCTATAATATTACAAATCATATTTTATAAATTATTTATCTTAAATATTACTATCAACCCCGATCTAGTACGCACAGTGGGTGCCAAAAAATATATACATTGTGATTGCGATGTTGCCACGTGTCTCATTATATATTTTTTGGGACACATGACAACATCACACCTACAGTGGATGCTATAAAACTTGCCCACTGTGGGAATTAGATCAATTCCGATATTACTATTATGTGATTGATGTTTTTGAATGTAAATTGGAAAATAAAAAAGTTGAAATACGAGAAGCAAATAGCAATAATTTATTTCCCCTGTTTTAAATGAAAATAAAAGAAATATTTTAAAGTAGTTTAGTATATTATGCCCGTATCTGATGTTGATTTTATAGTTATCTTCTATACTTATTACATATTAAAATGGAAAAGTTCCCGCCCAATGCCTTTTTTTTTTAATTAACTTTGCACATCACACAAAGCATTAATAATTGCTTGTGGAAAGTTATGTGTTAGTTGCTGAAAACGATTGGCACCATGTTCAATTTTTTTTTTGCTTTATTTTTTCAGATCATTTTTTTCTTTTGAGCCACTGTTTGGCAAACATGTTTAAAAATAAGATTTTTTCAACGAAATTTCTCAAATCACTTTTTAACCACACACATTTTTTCTCTCCACTATTGAACCACACATTTTATTTAGAAAATTTTAAAAAAACATGTTTTTAAAAACAAAAATTTTAACGATAGAGCCTTGACCTTTTATGTCTTTGTAATTTGATCTTTTGTAATGTGTAAACAAAAATTTTAACGATAGAGCCTTGACCTTTTATGTCTTTGTAATTTGATCTTTTGTAATGTGTCTTTCTTATCATTATTTAGTTATAATAATTTTTAATTTAGAATTTAATGTTAAACGTATAGATTTTTTTTTTTTTTTTTGGTATTTAGATTATTTTATTGATATATGTGACAGCAAATGAGTTTCAAGTAAAAGTAATGTTTTGAATAAGTATAAAGAAAATGCATTCTTAAAAAATGGAGAGAAAATGTATGTGGATAAAAAGCGGTTTAAGAAATTATGTAATTTATAAATTATAATGATTGCATTAATAAACAATAGCTTATATTTATCTATTTTGTGGAATGTCTATCTCAACTTGATATTAATTATTCAAAATATCATCTAACACATATTGTACAAATTTTTTACAAACCACGTAATTTGAAATGACGTCTATCAAACATGGGGCTAATAATAACACAACCAATTATTTCAAATAATAGTAATTTTTTTTAGAATTTAATGTAAATGTATAGATTTTTTTTTTTTTTTTTTTTTATTGTTGGTGTTTAGATTATTTTATTTATAAATGTGGTAGAAAATGAGTTTTGAGAAAAAAGTTATATTTTGAATAAGTGTAAAGAAAATATTTATGGATAAAAATTAATTTGAAAAATTATGTTATTTATAAATTGATTTATAAATTATAATGATTGCATATTTATCTAATTTGTGGAATGTCTATCTCAACTTGATATTTATTATTCAAAATATTATTTATCACACATTGTACAAATTAAAATTTTTACAAACCTCGTTATTTAAAATGACGGCTATCAAACATGGGACTAATAATAACACGACAAATTATTTCAAATAATAGTAAATTTTTTTCAGAATGTAAGGTTAAAAGTAGAGAATTTTTTTTTGGTTAATTTGTAGATTATTTTATTGGAAAAGTGTGGCAGAAAATAAGTTTTGAAAAAAACATGATGTTTTGAATAAGTTGAGAGAAAATATATGTGGTTAAATTTAAAAAATTATGTTATTTATAAATTGATTTATAATTTTTAATAATTGCATTAAAAAAATATATGCTTATATTTATCTAATTTATGCAATGTTTATTTCATCTTGATATTCATTATTCAAAATATAATTTATGCAATGCTTATAAACTAAAAAGAATTCTCTACCTTTTATTTTTTTGGAGAAATTATATGTTTTTTATACTATGGAAAGCGAACAATTGTTTGGTTAAACTTTCTATATAAATTTTTTATTTTTATATTTGTAAATTATTGTTCTCTTGGAATTTATAATTTTCTATTATGTTATCAATATTTTTTTGAATACAAATAATATTTCGATTTAAATATATTATTTAGATTTAAGTATAAAAAACATATAATTAAACACACGTTTATAATTATTGTGATTGATGTTTTTGAAAGAAATTTGACGAAAATGTTAAATATGAGAGGTAAATGCAAAAAATGTGAATACTATGGTTAGTAATGAATTATATTTTTTAATCATTCTTAGTTTTAATAGTTGCGTAAATATTATTTGATATACAATTTTCAGTATAATTTTTTTTTTTTTTACTTCGACATTGCATGTTGACGTAATTACTATTTCTGACTATTTGATTTTATAAGTAAAAAAATATGATTTTATTGGTTAAGTATAAATATTCATTGGTTTAAGTTAAGCACACATTTTAATTATTGTGATTGATATTTTTATTGAAAAGTAGAAAAACTTAAATATGATAGGAGAATGCAGAAATCGTGATAAATATATTTGATGCCTTCCACAATGTTACATCACACATGATATATCATTAAATAAACTACTAAATTTGTATATTCTTTGAAATTAATAATAGCTCATAAAAATTATTGAAATTAACAGTCATGTATTACTTGAATATATAAATTGTCTTACTATTCAAATAAACTATTATAATTTGAATTAGTTATATTATTTATTAAATTTTTAATAGTTATTGTGATATAATATTATTTTTCATGCGTTTCATTTTGAATCTGTGTTAATTATGTATAAGCATTAAAGTTTTACAAATACTTATCGAAATTGATATTTTTGAATAACTTCCATGCATCGCACAGGAAAAATGTTAGTTTGATTTATAAACCAAAAGATTCTCTTTAACGAACACATGCTAAAAGTTAAATATTTTTTTTTTCTCATATTATGATGGTGCAACAATTAATCTCACTACAAGAAATTTCACTTTTAATATTTGACATGGTTTCAAAGGGTAAAAATATCTTATGTTAGAGTTTAACCAACATTTAGGGACTGACTTTGCATGTTGCTTGATTTTCTTTTCGCAAGTGTACGGAACACACAAGTAAAAAACTAATGGAATGGATAATGAGTTTGTGTATCGTCCCACGATGATTGATTTAATTTATTAATTTAAATTACTGACCTTAATCACGAGATAATAATCAATTCAATGTTTTAAAATTAAAATCTAAACTAAAAGTAAAATTTGACTAAAGCAAACAATTGAGTTAATTGTGAACCATCACGAAATATGGAGTTGATTACATGCTTAGAACTAAATAATGAAAATCATTAATTTAGGATACGAGATCGATAGAGATATACTTTTATAATTTTTACAGTTGCTTTTTGGATTTCTATGTGGTCAAATGCATTTTAATATTTTGTAATTCATACAGGATATATGGTGAGTTCCCGTGTGTGTGTGGGTTGGGGGGGGGGGGGGCGGCTTATAAAATAAGTTAGGAAGATTGAGAGAACGCAAAAACGAAATATTACAATACTTGATAGGCAAAGTTTAATCAGATAAAGAAAGTCAAATCGTGATTTATCTCATTTTTTCTCAAGTCTAGATTGTCAATCATTTTTACTTAGTTTCCAGATTATAATATAGTTTAGAATTTCATTTTAAAATTGATTTTTAAGGTAAAATTAGAATTCTTAATTTTAGTCCTTAGTAGAATAGTAGTCGTGAGAGTGGTACTTGAGTTACATGCTTTATTACTTTTTCAATAGCATAATACTTAATTTTTTTTTTGGAAGGGCATAATACTTAATTTTGAATTGATATTCCTCGTGTAGGAATTTTTCTTTGAACTTTCTGAGTATGAAGTATTGAGTACTCAGTTTAATTAATTGACATATATGTTAAATAATTGAATCCGAGATATAAAAAACCATTGGGAAAGATATCTTTCCCACAACCTCCCTATGGGGTGGGTTGCGGTGGGGCCCATCCACCCCCAACGAATCCTGGATCAACATGTGGACCGTGAGAACCATAAGCCGTTCCCACGATATGGAAGATATCATTCCTCAAATAAATATTCACATATTAATTGAATAGTAGTAGAAAATACTGAATCTTGAGAATATTAAAAAAATTCTCCTTTGTAAGGGTTCGAAGGATGAAGAGGCCTTAGTGATTCGTGATCTTCTATAGAAGTTAGACGTGACAAATAAATCTCAATAGTTTACAAGCTTGTAATTATAATCAATTCTCCGAATAGATGCTAAATTTTGGACATGGTAAAAGATTGACCATACAATCAGTCACGGAGCCAGTGTAGGCCCAATGTGGGTGTTGGCCTCCACTGAATTTTTTTTTTTTTTGAGTCAAGGAAAAAAATAAAATAAAATTGGTATCTTGAATTTATTTCCTTTGATATTAATTCTCTATCTGCAATTATTATGTTTATGCAAGAATTTGATACAATGCTCATACTAGAATTTCTCATCTTGAAAATTTATATTTACTTTTTAGTTATAGATTTTTTCTTTTGTGAATTACTATCTTACACTAGTTAGTTGTTACTTAGTAGTTAACTTATTTTAGTTTTTGATTTTTTGCTTCGTCGTTTGAATCATTTTCACCTCACAAAACTTAGTAACTGATATCTGCAACATACACCAAAACATTTCAGTGAAATGCCACCCAACTAAAAATAAATAAATAAATTATGATACGAGTTAAAATGGCCCAGATTATCGCTCTCCCGTAACTGCCCAGTTTCCCTCTATACAGTTAATGATGACAGCCACCATCACGATTAGTAGTCATCAAAACATTTGAATTTCAATGGTAATTGTAGAGGAAGAACTAAGGTTTTCCATATTCATAATCTATATTGCAAAATTCAAATGAATGTAAGTTCTAATTTTCTCTCTCAAAGAATCAATCAATATTAATACCAATACCAATACCAATACCTAGTCCCATTCAGAATTATTTTTGTGGATTCATAATCAAGCTCCATTATTTGATATTGGCATCAGCTAGACAAAGCACAGCGAAAGCAGTAAGGATAGGTTTCCATATCAGATTTGAAATTTGCTCTCAAACGAATGAAAGTTTTCTGATTCTCTCCCTCAGAGCAGCAATCACTATCAATTTCAACATCCACTTACAACCTTGTTTGGTGAATTCATAATCAAGCTCCAGATAGCAACACAGCGATATGACAATAGTCCGACTCCGTCTAGTCGAAGGTGCATTGATGCTCTTTACACAAAAAAATGAGTCTATCATCGTAGTTTTGTTTTAGTAAAGTTTTTAGGCATGGACTCCATAATACAACCTAATCTAAATTTATGCTAAATTCTTTATACGCGCGCTCTAATACAAATGCAACCACAGAGTAAATAGAATTTACTATTACTTCTAGATGATGAGGTTGTCTTTCTTTCTTCTCTGTTAGATGTTTGCTCTTTCAAATGTAGGTTGAGTTGTTTGTAGTTCCAGTTACTAGCCATGGAAGCACACAGTGAGTTTGTGTACAGAAAATAATTGTTATTTATTAGGCCGTTAACGTAAATTTTTAATAAATGTAACTTCTTATAATATTAAACTTTTGTTTATTTAATATCATCTTGAGATCTTTGTGTCTCAAGATCACAAGCATCACTTGTGGGTGTTTTTGAATTTGTTAGAGGATTGTCATCACTAGTTTTAGTAACGTGATTGAGACACTTTTCATTTTCATTGATATAAGATTCTTCAACTTGCACAATTTTGATGTCGGATGCATCATTTAAGCAATCAGGTATACAGGCACAAAATTCAACAGGAGAAGTGTAATACTCAGAACATTTTGTGCTCGTTTAATTTACTCATTTAATTTTTTTGGATGATAATTTAACTTTTCAAAATTCTATATGGCCAAAATAATTAGTGATTGCCAAGTTTACGTTGTTAGTTGATTAAAAGTTTGCCAAGATTAGTTAATTAAGTTCTTTTGGGAATTAATGTCAAATTTTACACCTAATTACTATAGATAAGCATTTCATATCCACTTGGCCGAGAGTTCTTTGAAGTGAAGTAATTTTCATGGAAAGTAAAAACAAGCATGAGGTGGCTAAGGCAAGCATGAGGTGTTCAACTTAAGCATGAAGTGTTTAATTATATATATATATATATATATATATATGCATGCATGCATGCATGCAGTGCATGCAAGAGCTATTGAAGATAAATCTTGCATGTGGATACATCAATAGGAAATATTTATCCTCTTTGCCTTACTTAGTTCATAGGTTTTTCTTTCCTTTGGATTACTAAGGGACGTTTCTAGCAAATGTCCTTGCAACCAAAAACTACTTTCAAAAGAAA
This sequence comes from Ligustrum vulgare, assembly GCA_963555705.1. Classification (NCBI taxonomy): domain Eukaryota; kingdom Viridiplantae; phylum Streptophyta; class Magnoliopsida; order Lamiales; family Oleaceae; genus Ligustrum; species Ligustrum vulgare. The sequence goes on along the minus strand of OY743180.1, from coordinate 10,299,733 downwards.
AGCCAACAGCAAGAGTTAGTGAAGGAAGGTAAAGAAAAAGATAAAGTAAGAATAGAAGAAGAACAAAGGCTAGCACTTTCAACTACACTTTTCCACCAAAATTACTCCAAGTTTAAAGGTGAGATACTTTCTATGCTCAAGTGGTAGGATTTCATAGTTATATTTATACTTAAGCTATGCATGAAAAACCATAATATGAAAGATGTGGACAAGTCCACAAAGTTAGATATCTATTTATGCTTTATGACAAGTTCGAAGGGCACCGGCAAACCAGAATGTGTAAGTATGTGTTTGAATGCTTTCTTTTGTGTAATATTAACATGTTAAATCCGAGCATGGTATCTTACTGAGTATTCTTTATACTCATAGTATTTTATGCTAAATTTTCAGATCCATGATCGTTGAGTTGGTGGAAGTCAGTCGGCATACTCGATGATGGATTAAGGACAAAGTTATTTTGTATCAATTTCCTTTTCGTATGTTTTGTTTGAAAACTGTTTTCATATGTTTTTATTATGGTATTAAATATAAACATGTATAAGACATGATGTACTATGGTACTGGAAGTAAATTTTGTAATCATATCTTTCATGTTATGCTAAGAGAAATTTTTATAGACCTTTTCCTGCAATGATAAAAGAGGCAGAAACTGGACAGGTTTTTAGGGTCAATTCAAAATGCTATTACTAACTCTATAGACACATATTTGAGACTCTAAAAATACTACTGCATTCGTATTTGAGTTTTCTTTATATGAATGCAAGAATCACTCAATTTAGAGTTGTGTGACCTGAGATATAAATTTTTAAGCGTCAAAAGGTTAATCTGAAGTTTCTGTGCAATACCTCACTATTTTTGGTAAAACGTCTATATCATATGATCTTGAAAATTTTCCACATTTAAGCATAAGAAACTACTTGGAAATATCTTTCTAATGCCATAGATTTCGTAGAAAATGGAGTTGGGATGAATTTATAAAAATGTTTGAATTGGCTGCCCCAACCAGCCATGATTGCGCCAAGTTCATATATGTAAAGAAAAGTTTCAGGTCAGCATGTACTTCTACTGACCATTAAATTTTATAGAGATATTTTACTATAAGCTGAAAATAAGTTTCCGGTATATATTTTATTTTATTTTAAGAGTTTTTCCATGTAACAAAAGTAGAAATTATTATGTTTAATACGTGATGCTCGAAGCTAAAGTTCGGGGCGTCACAAGAAGTTTCATTGAGATCATGGTTTTAGCTCCTGAGGAAATGTGAACAGCAGCAATAGCTTCATCATGATCTCGGATTTCAACATTGGACATCATGATACCGGTTAATTACTATCTATTACATATTACAAAATGACTTCAAATAATAATCTAGCGCGAAAAGAGAATCAGTAAACTTAATAGAAATGGGTAGCGATCAAAGAAATGCTTACCACCTCCTCCGTCACTAATCAACTAAAATCAAATACACTCGATCTTGAAACTCCTAATAGGAAAACCAAGCAAAGGTGCATTGATTTGATGCTGAAAGTTCATGGGATGTTGTAATAAATATTCTCCGAGAATTGATGGATACACTCAAGAGGATTCTCTTGTCTTACTTATTGAACGAGGAACAATCAGTGTAATGTTCTCCGACTTTTGACGATTTAAAGGTTTCACATATAATGGAGATTTCAGATTTCAGAATGGTTTAGTCGTATCAATCAGTATAATGGTGATTTTCGTCCTCATGTTAATCTGAATCTGAATCAGATTTCTATTTCTAAGTTATATACATTCTTGCAAGAAAGGAAGTTTCAGTTCCATTTTCGTGATAGATTGGCTTTGAAATATTGATTGTATACGTTTAGTTACAGATATGGGATTAACTGAGATATGTTCATGCCGCAGCTCACGTGATTTATTATTTTCCATGTTGGTGGTTTTTTGAAATTTCAATTGGATTCTTCAGTTACGTCTTTTTAATGTTATAACCGAATCCTTTTCCCCATATTAATATATTTCAAAATTAGTTTTGGATGATGTCTTTGCAATTCATTTAGTTCAACAAGATATTTCTAAAATTAAGATTTTTAGTGTCAATTAATAAATACAGGTTTCATTTGACACTAGTACAAAAATATAAAAAAAAATTAACAAGTTAGCGTCGTTTTTCAAAGAAAACGACGCCAGTAAAAAAAGCGGTGGCAAAGTGGTAAATAAAAAGTATTTAAAAGCGTCGGTTGTTAGGAAACAACCGACGCCAATAGGGGCACACATTAAGGGCGTTGGTTCTTACCTAAGAACCGACGCCTATAAGACGCGTATAGGCGTCGGTTCTTAAGAAGAATCGACGCCTATACTTAAAATATATTTTTGCGCCTCCTTCATTTCTACTCATTTTTCCCCCCGGTTTTCATCTCCATTCCAGCGCCTCCCACCATTTCACTCATTTTTTCCCTTGTTTTCATCTCCATTCCAGCCATCCCCTCATTTTAGCTCCCCGGTTTCATCTCAATTCAAAGCCCTAATTATATTTTTACACCTCTCATCACCCGCCTCGTCTAGAACTCAGCCGCACAGAACTCAGCCGCGCCCTCACGTCAGCGTTTGCAGCTGCACATACCGTCACCACCGCCACCAACGCCTGGGACACACCGCTACGGGTCACCTGGGTTGGGTCACAACCACCGACCGGTAAGACCCACTTTAAGAATGTTTGATTTCTTAACTAATTAATTTTGTTTTCTTAAGCAAATTTTGCATCTTTTTGCACAAATGTATCCAACACCAATGCACAATATTGACAATGTGTTACAGAATTTGAAAAGATTAGTATTAATGGACAAATAATTGAGAAACGACTAAAATATGTTCAGGTTGGGTTCAGAAAAGATCTAGGGAGTTGGGGCTCGATCGAGTTGGTGTAATTCTTACTTGGTTGATTTGTCATGGTAGATACTGCATGAAGAGGCTTCCTTTCTCATCACCAGGCATGCCGATGATGATCAGAAAAAATACTAAGAGCTTAATATGCATATACATTTATGTTAGTATTAGTTTTGCAAGGTTCAATTTCCGAGAAGTAGAACATACGTATTTATATATACTACACTAGAACAATATGACCAACTAAAAAATCATTCATGTGACTAAAGATCCAGCGGCCTAGAAGAGGTTAACATTAGTTATGGCGCAACGTAGGGAAAGGACTAGACATGATTGAAAAATTGAAGAGATGCTTCCAAAAGAATATTGACTCAGTGAATTTTGTATTCTTGTTTCATATTATTAGATAATTAACATTGTTGATATAATCCATTTTTGGTCTAAGTGGGATTTAGGGGTGAACTAGTTTAAAGAAACACTCTGAAAAATAAATAAATAAAAAATACACCATCTCTCTATGATGGTATGATACAAAAAAAAAAAAAAAAATTATTTTTATTAAAGCTATACGATGGAATCAAGTTTTCACACAATCAGTTATCAAGTAATATTTTTCTCTTTTGTGTTTAGTGCATTCATATAGATAAGTTGGGTTACTTTCATGGAATAATCGTAGAGAGTTTGAGGTGAAATTGATGTGTTTGTGTTGTGATTATGATAGTAGTTAGGATAATTATTAATTCTTATTAAATATTTTTAGGCATTTCAAGAGTTTTACTCAACAGAGGAAATTGATGAGGTTCGAAATTTATGGGCCAAATATTTCTTCGAAGAGTGTATGTAAACTTAGCCTATTTTATGTTTAACATGTACAAATTTTTTAACAAAATTGTGAAAACATGATTAATTAATTCGAAATTCTGTTTATCTTATTAAGTTTTGTTCTGCATTCCTAGATTATATATATTTGTTGAAGATAAATTTTTGATGTGTACATGATTGTTATAGTTTATATAAGTATATAAGGGGAATATAAATAAATGGAAAAAAAAAATAGTAAAAGGCGTCGGTTGTTATTAAAAACCGACTCCTTAAGTTTATTAAAGGCGTCGGTTGTTAAGTCACAACCGACGCCTTATCTCAACTAAAGGCGTCGGTTTTTTAATCACAACCGACTCCTTTAGTATGCATTATTAGCGTCGCTACGAAAGACGTCTCCTGTACAACCGACGCCTTTTCTGCTCTACAACCGACGCCTTTGACTGTTAATGTACTAGTGTGATGGCATCAATCAAAATTCCCAAAAAAAAAAGGACTAAAAGCCCGCCCAACATTCCATTATATATATATTTTTTTCAAAGGTGCGGCTGTACTCTAATAGCCGCACTATTATCTTTTTTTTCCCCTCTTGATTTTGACTTTGATTTTTGGTTTTTTTGTTTTTCTTCTTTTGAATAGTTGTTTTGAATTGATTAATTGGTAATATTTTGATATTCATACTTATGAAAATTAATAAGCACTATTTGAATAAAATAAACAAATATAAATTAAAATAGACGTTACACAAAATTTATAAATTATTTGAAACAATTAAATTGTAATGATTGCGTTAAAAAATATAAATCTAATTAAAGTAATTACGCTAATATAAATATTTGAGTAAATTTTTATAAATAATGCCCTTGTTTAATGTTGATTTTAAAAAAGTTTATTTGAAGAAGTAGTGTTTTGAATTGTGATTTTTAGGAGAATGTGTGATTAAAAAATAGGAAATCTTTTATGAATTTATGTGTAACATTATTTTATTGATAAATGTGTTGTTAAAAAGAAGAAACGAAATGTATTTTGTTTTTACAAGGTTCAAGCAGGGTCGGGAAAAGTAGTAAAATTTATAAATTGATTTATAAATTGTAATAATTGCGTTAAAGATTATAGGTTTAGTTACGCGAATATAAAAAATGAGATTTGAATAATCTTTTTCTTCTTCTATCTTCTATATAAGAGAAGCATAGTAGAAGAGTTTTTTCCGCCCAAGGGGGAAAAAATCTACTAATTTTCTACATCGATTTTTTTTTTTTTTTTGAAAAGATAACACATTTTTTTATATGCTTCAAAAATAATACTGATATACACATAGTAAAATTTATATTTTATAAGTTCCAATGATTGGATTAAAACATAAATAAATCTAGTTTAAGTAATTACGTGAATATAAATATTTGAGTACACTTTTTATATAATATTACATCAAACATGATATATATCATAACGAGATCCATTATTTCAAAATAATGTGGTTTGTAACAGTAAAATCTTGGAGAATATGTAGTTGAATACCAAAGAATTTTTGTGTGTTCATGTGTAGATTATTTTAGTAATAGAATGTTTAGTTAAGAATGAGTTTTAAAAAATGAGGTTTTGAATAATGTGTATCAAATAAAGCTTTAAAGGGTATTAAACACATGAAACAAAGCAATAATAATATATTATTATTGTTATTTGTATTTTTTATTATAATTACCATCATTATTTTAATTTTAATTTTTTTTATTATTACAAAGGTAACATTGAATGAATTCAGTCAATATTTAGTATGTTTTGTTATTACTATTTGTATGTTTTGATTATAATTATCATCATCATTTATTATTATTATTATTTGTTGGGTTTCCCTCATATGAGGATGACCTGTGTATTTTATCTATTTGAGCCCATATAGATGAAAATGACTTACTTAACCTTTGTTACAAAGTTTGGGGATGAAAAGTGTTATTCTCACACTTTAGGTTTTAAGTAAAAAGACTAGGGCAAGCCTCAAAACAAGAATAAAGAGAGAGTTGGAAAAGAATAGAGAGAGAAGGGACAAAGCTGTTTTTCTCGGATTAGAAAATAGCAGCACAGAAATCCACTTCATCATGCAATCATCTCTTCTCCGATCGGGCTGAAATTTTGCAGGGTGGTTGTATACGTATAGACCTACATTTTGGACGGTTGGATTGTCATTTGGAGGTTCCTACAGCTGGTTATTCGTGATAGACTTCAGTTCTTGTTTTGGTGATTTCTTAAAGCTTTTATCTTTGGTTTTCCACTTGTTTTAGTGATGGTTTCTTTGTATTTTTGAGGTGATAATGTAATGCTCTATTTTTCAGTCCCTATTTGATTAGGGAAGAACACTTGGTGTACCCACTTTGAAGTTATAGTGGAAGGTTTTGGGTGGACTACGGTCCCTTGGTTTTTTCCCTTCGCATTGGAGGGTTTTTCCACGTAAAATAAATCGGTGTTCATATTTTTATTTATTAGTGTGTGTGAGTGTGTTGATTGTGTGATTGGTTGGGTTATATTCACATTGTGATTGTGATATAATTATTTTGTTTACTCTACTTGTGTGGTTGGATTTGTGATACTTGGTGCAACAGTGGTATCAGAGCTTGTGGTTATCAGATTGTTTGTGTATAACCATGGAAGTGAAAACCAGTAAAATGATTAGTTTAAATGGAAGAAATTATCATATGTGGAAAGGAAAAATGGAGGACCTGCTTTATTGCAAAAAAATTCATAATCCCATTTTAGGCGATGAGGGGAAGCCTAGTGATAAAAGTGATGGGGAGTTGAAATTGTTAAATAGACAAGTATGTGGCTACATAAGGCAATGGGTAGATGATAATGTCCACAATCATATAGCTGATGAAACTAATGCACACACACTTTGGAAAAAAATGGAGGAGCTGTATGATAGAAAAACTGGAGGAAACAAATTGCTTTTGATTAAAAAGCTTATGAATTTGAAGTATAAAGATGGGTCTCCTATTACTGATCATTTGAATGAGATGCAGGGAATCATAAATCAGTTGGCTACTATGAAAACTTCTTTTGATGATGAAGTGCAGGCTTTGTGACTTTTGGGTTCTTTGTCAAATAGCCGAGAAACTTTCAGAGTTTCAGTGACCAACTCAGCCTCTGAAGGAGTGGTGTCAATGAGCCTGGTAAAATGTGGCTTGTTAAATGAAGAGACAAGAAGGAAGACATCTGGTTCTTCATATTCTCAGTCAGAAGCCCTTGTCATGGAAAATAGGGGGAGAAGCAAAAAGCAGAGGTCCTAAGAATCGTGACAAGTCCAAAGGCAAATCTCAGCAAAAGAAAGATTTTGATTGCTATTATTGTGGCAACAAAGGCCATATAAAGAAGCATTGCCGTAAATGGAAGAGAGATCAAGCTTCTGAACAAAGGAAATGTAACAAGAAAGATGGTGATAAGGAGACAGTGGCAGCTACTACTGAAGATTTGCTCATTGTTTGTGGTGTAGATGAAGTCAATATTGCTTGTCAAGAATTCAGTTGGGTTATTGATAGTGGTGCCTCCATTCATACTACTTCCAGAAGGGATTTCTTCTCCTCTTACACTGCAGGTGATTTTGGAGTGGTGAAGATGGGAAATGATGGTTCATCTAAAGTCATTGGTATTGGTAATGTGTGTCTGGAGACTAATAATGGTAGCAGGTTGATACTTAAAGATGTGAGGCATGTTCCTGATATCAGACTGAATTTGATTTCTGCTGGAAGACTTGATGATGAGGGTTATTGTAACATCTTCAGCGATGGTGTTTGGAAACTCAAAAAGGGGTCAATGGTTGTGGCCAGAGGATCGAAGTCTTCTACTCTCTATATAATGCAGGAAAAGGTTACTAATGGTCTGATTAATGCAGTATCAGATGATTCATCTACAAAACTGTGGCATAAGAGACTTTGTCACATGGGACAAAAAGGTATGGACTTTCTTTGTAGGAAAGAATTTCTTTCTGGTATGAGAGGTACTTGCTTGAAATCTTGTGCAGATTGTCTAGCTGGAAAGCAGAACAGGGTTGCTTTTAAAACTAATCCTCCTTCAAGGAAGCCAAATGCTTTGGAGTTGGTGCACTCAGATGTTTGTGGTCCTATGAAAACTAGAACACTTGGTGGTACCTTGTACTTTGTCACATTCATTGATGATCATTCAAGGAAGGTATGGGCTTATACCTTAAAAACGAAAGAACAAGTGTTTGATATCTTTAAACAGTTTCAGGCCAGTGATGAAAGGGAAACTTGAATGTCATTAAAGTGTATTCGCACAGAAAATGGTGGTGAATATTTAGGGCCATTTGACGAGTACTGCAGAAGTCAGGGTATTCGACATCAAAGAACTCCTCCTAAAACTCCTCAATACAACGGTTTGGCAGAAAGAATGAATAGAACCATTGTAGAGAGGATAAGATGTATGTAGTCACATGCCAAGTTGCCAAGGTCCTTTTGGGGTGAAGCATTAGCTACAGCGGTGCATGTTATAAATATTTCTCCATCTATTCCTTTACAACTTGAGGTTCCAGAAAGAATATGGAATGAGAAAGATATTTCATACAATCACTTGAAGGTTTTTGGATGTAAAGCTTTTGTACATATCCCCAAAGATGAGAGAACAAAGCTTGACTAAAAAACAAAGCAGTGCATCTTCTTGGGTTATGGTCTAGATCATCTTGGTTACAGACTTTATTATCCTATTTCAAGAAAGCTAGTTAGAAGCCGAGATGTTGTGTTTATGGAAGATCACACCATTGAAGATATTGAGAAAGTCGTTGAAAAACCAGAAACAAGCAATGATGATCTGGTTGACTTGGATCCTATTCCTCCATCTATAGATTCTAGTCAAAATGGAGATGATGTTCAAGATACTCAGAATGATGAAAATGATGGTAATGGTCATATTCCCCTTAATGACACCGAGGAGGTAATTGAGCAGAATGATCAGTCAGGCACTGAGTTTGTAGAAACAGCAGATGAGATTTCTTTGAGAAGATCAAGTAGAACCCGTCAACCATCAAAGAAATATCCTACCACATAATTTATAACTCTTACTGATGGGGGAGAACCAGAATGCTATCAAGAAGCTATTGTACATGAGCAGAAAGAAGAGTGGTTGGAAGCTATGCAAGATGAAATGAGGTCATTACATACTAACCACACTTATGAGTTGGTGAAATTGCCTAAAGGTAAGAGGGCATTGAAAAACAAATGGGTGTACAGGTTGAAGACCGAAGAAAATAGCTCACAACCAAGGTACAAAGGTCGACTGGTTGTAAAAGGGTTCAGTCAGAAAGAAGGTGTTGATTTTAATGAAATCTTCTCTCCAGTGGTGAAGATGTCATCCATTATATTGATACTTGGTTTGGCTTCTAGCATGGATTTAGAGATTGAGCAGATGGATTTAAAACCAGCTTTTCTTCACGGTGATCTTGAAGAAGATATTTATATGGTGCAGCTTGAGGGTTTTCAAGTGAAAGGAAAGGAAGACCTGGTTTGTAAATTGAAGAAAAGTCTATATGGGTTGAAGCAAGCAACGAGACAATGGTATAAGAAGTTTGAATCATTCATGGAGAAGCATAACTACAGGAAAACAACTTCTGACCATTGTGTTTTCATTAAAAGATTTGTTGATAATGATTTTCTTATCCTGTTACTTTATGTTGATGATATGTTTATTGTTGGCCATGACGTATCTAAAATTAACAGGTTAAAGAAGGAATTGAGCAAGTCCTTTGCAATGAAAGACTTGGGCCCAGCAAAGAAAATTCTTGGCATGAACATTGTTCGAGACAGGAAAGCCAAGAAGTTGTGGTTATCACAGGAAAGATACATTCTGAAGGTGCTTGAAAAATTCAACATGGACAAAGCTAAAGCAGTTAGCTCTCCACTTGCCTGTCATTTCAAATTGAGCTCAAAACAAAGTCCTCTACTGAAGAAGAAAAATATGATATGAAAAATGTTCCATATGCTTCAGCCGTGAGAAGTTTAATGTATGCAATGGTATGTACCAGACCTGACATAGCTCATGCTGTTGGTGTTGCTAGTAGATTTCTCTCCAATCCAGGTAGAGAACATTGGAGGTTCCTACAGATGGTTATTCGTGACAGACTTCAGTTCTTGTTTTGGTGATTTCTTCCAACTTTTATCTTTGGTTTTCTACTTGTTTTAGTGATAGTTTCTTTGTATTTTTGAGGTGATATTGTAATGCTCTATTTGTCAGCCCCTATTTGATTAGGGAAGAACACTTGGTGTACCCACTTTGAAGTTATAGTGGAAGGTTTGGGGTGAACTACGGTCCCGTGGTTTTTTCCCTTCGCATTGGAGAGTTTTTCCACGTAAAATAAATCGGTGTTCATATTTTTATTTTCTAGTGTATGTTAGTGTGTTGATTGTGTGATTGATTGGGTTATATTTACATTGTGATTGTGATATAATTGTTTTGTTTACTCTATTTGGTGTGGTTGGATTTGTGATCCTTGGTGCAACATTATTATTATTATTATTATTATTATTATTATTATTATTATTATTATTATTATTATTATTATTATTATTATTATAAGGTAACATTGAATAAAGCAATAATAATATGTTGTAACACACACACATTATTATTATTTTATTATTAAAATTATGTTTTAATCATTAACAATTATGATCATTTATCTAAATTAAAAATATGTTTGTCTAAAGAACTTAAAACGTGATATACCATAATGAAGCTCATTATTTCAAAATAATGTATGTTAATAATTCGGGAATCTTTTTGAATTTATGTCTGAATTATTTTAGTGATAAAATGTGCAGTTAAGAATGAATTTGAAAAAAAAAATGAGATCATGAATAATGATTACCAAACAAGGGTTTTAAGATGTATCAAATACAAGCAAAACAAAGCAATAATAATATGCTGTTATTATTATTTTTATATTTTAATTATGGTTACTTTGATTATTTTTTTTTATTATTAACGTTATTATTGAATAAACTCAATCAATATTTATAGCTATCAGTATTACAATTATAATTTAATGGGGGTCTTTTATTTATTTGTTGTTAATATTATAAATCATATGTGTAATTATCAGTATTAAAATTATGTTTTGATTATTTGTTATCCTTAATATTACAAATTATATTGTTACTTAAAGGTATGAAAGTCAAGATGTTGGACTGTATTTGAGAAAATACATTCAGAGACAATCAAATGTGTAGCTACTGATATTAAAATTATGTTTTAATCATTAACAATTAAAATAATTTATTATCCTTAGGCTCTGTTTGACTGCTGAAATCTGATTATAATGTGATTTATTTGTGTTTTTTAGGTAAAATATGTGATTGAAAAGTTGAGGGAGAAAATGTTTATAGTTAAAAAATATTTTAAAATTTGTGTAATTTAAATTTGGATTTAAAATGGGTAATAATGAGGTTGCCGATCGAACCTGAATATTATAAATTATGTTTTTCTAAAGTATATTTTATTATTATTAACTATTTTTAATAAATTAAGCCTCCATTTGGCAGGTATGTTGTTTTTATAAACAAAAATATTATTTTTGTGAAAAAACATATTTATTCCAGCAAGAGTTGAAATAAATATATTCTATATAAATGTGTTACGTTAAAAATGAGAAAAATTGATTAATATATTCTGAAATAAATAAATAAAATCATTGAAGTTTTAGTTCTTAATATATAAATTAAATGAGTATGTTCTTCAATGTGCATATTATAAGAATATTAATTTGTTGTATCAACTTTTTGTTACCAATGCATGAATTAAATAAAATTTAATTATTTCTTCAATTGGCATATTTATAAAAATTATGAATACAAAATATTAATTATTCTATTGAAATTAGAATAAAATATATATAAGCAATACATTAAAAAATAGACTTAATCAAAAGTTAAAATATATTATATTCAAAATCAAGCCTCAGTTTGGTAACAATAGTGGTTTATAAATTGATTTATTTATAATTTTGAGGTAAAATGTGTGATTGAAAAGTACAGAAAGAAATTATGTGTGGTTAAAAATAATTTGAAAAATTGTGTGATTTATAAATCGTTGCGAAACAGAGGCCAAATTAACTTAAAAAATTGTTTTTTTCATTGTCACTAAAAATTTCATTGATATTTGCTTCTTTATTTTTTGGAAAAATATAATAAAATTTGAAAAAATATTATTAGTTTTTTTTTTTAGAAATATACAATTATATTATAAAATGTGTTGAAAAATATTTAATTAACCCGAAAATGTTTTAGCCTAAAGAACTTAAGAATATTTCGTATATTGGGTATTTTTATGAGTTTTCCACTCACTAAAAATAAAAGGAAGAATTTAAGAATATTCGTTATATATTGAGTATTTTTATAAGTTTTCCAATTAGATTATTAAAAAAAAGTTTTACGTGACTAATCCAAAAAAATTACTTCTGAATGAATAATTTCATACTCGATTAATATTAATGTGTTACTTTAGAAATGAAAAAAATGGATTAATTATTGAAATTTTATTTCCTAATATCTTAATCTAAATCTTAATGTATAAAAAATTAAAATAGCCGTCACCAAAATACACACATAGTTTCTCGCCAAAAAAACTTTCTAGATTTTTAATTTTTTTGCTAAAAAATAGTATATTAAACATTTTAGTAATTATTATTTTACATGTGTTATTAATTGCATTGGCAACTGTGCTATGCTATTGATAACAGCAAAATGTTATTTTTTCTATTTTATTATTATTCTTTTAAATTATTGTATTATTTTGAAGCAAAAGATATGTAATATGTGTATCTTATAAAGATCACAGTGAGAAGTTTAATGCAAGCTAACAATTAAGAGTAAATTGTAAATATATTGTCGATAAAATCATACAAAAAGTAAAGGTAAAGTTTTATTTTATATTTTATATTTTTCATCAATATCTAATTCATTTTAAATTATATCATTTAAGTCATATAACTTTATCTACAATTAGTTAACTAAATTCATTTTAGTCATAGATGATTGATTTTTGTTCTGATTTTTTCTCATCAAATTAAAATAAAAAATAACGATACAAATTTTTAAGGCAAATCCAATTAAGTTGGGTTAATTTTACAAATTTAAGATTTATTCAATTCATTCATCAGTTTCACATTATTTTAAGTTATAATTACTGATTCTGTTCATTTTTCTATTTTTCATTATAAATTTAAATACAATCATTAGTTCATATAATTTCTATTAAACAATTGATCGATCAGTAATTTTTATTAAAATAATATTATAACAATATGAATAAAGAAATTATGAGTATGAAGAAAGAAGAATCAATAAATGTAACAATATTTATTAAGATTAATGATTATTTTGTTAGAAAAACACTTGAAATTAATAATTAATACTTAAAAAATCAAATTATACCAAAAAGTCTATCATACTCCTCTTTTTCGGAAGAATATGATGAAGAACAATATATGAAAAAAAAAAACGTCGATCTCAAGGAGAATATGTAAGTTGAGTTTTGCATATGTATTGTATGAACCTAATTTCGTAGTTTAAAATCTCTTTTAAAATAGAAATTTCATTTATTGAACGTTAATTATAAAAATGGAGTTGATATGTTCATAGTACAATATCTAAAACACTTAATTCATGGTCTGTTTCCCCGTAAAGATGATAAAACAATTCATGGTTTCTTTATTTCATTTTACGATTTGAAAATTGTAAATATTTCAACTCTAAGAAATCAAATAATTGTAAGCTCGACTTCAGTTATCAAATCAAAATTGTAAAGTACAAAATAAGTCACATGTCTATATCCGACTTCGCCTAAACAGAACAAGAAAACTAGAAAATGAACAATTAACTGTTAAAAGAAATATGCAAGTTAGAATTTTTTTGTTTTACTTTTCTGGGTATTTTTCATTATATATGAATGTACAATTTATGTCAGACATTGTATTTTTAAAACTTATATTTAATAAATAATTATTAATTATATCTTCCGTAAATCGCACGAGTGAGATTACTAGTATCAGTTAACTAAATAAAGATATTTTTTTTAAAAGAGAAAAAGAGTTTTAAAAAGAAAAAGAAAAAAATCTTATAAAGATCAGGATTTTCTAATTTTGATTAGTTTTATACATATTACATTTCCTATTTTGATTATTTTTTTTTTGTTTTTTAAAATTTTGAATTCAATAATATTTTGTATTAAAATATTATTATACAATAATCTTATTTGATATAATTGTATAATTAACATATTTTTATAATTTTTAATCGAAATCACTATCACAAGCATCGCACGTGGGGAAATTTAGTTTGTACTATGAAATCTTAAGTCTGTCGTTGGTGAGGCCTAGAATGCCAGATTGTTGCCATGATCAACTTAAAGTTGATTGGAGTAATGTTCAGCGCAACGGTGTGTAGGATTCGAATCTTAATATATTGGATTTGTACCTTATCGCCAGTGAGAGTTACCCAAACTTTAGGCTTACCATTAAGTCCTCCACCCTAGCTCTGGGAGGTATAATCTGTGATTAACCTCTTCAATCAATGACTTAGGACATGATCGATTGGGACCCTCAAGATGTGTGTTACAGTTTTTCTATTTTTGAGCAATGCTTGTGTAGGAAAATGATAAACTACTCACAGGAGTCACCACTATTTTATGTGAGAACATCTTTAATAGTTATGTGAAAGTCAAGTTCATTGAATGAGAGATAAAGAAAAAGATATATTATTTTAAGATTAAATTGTAGAAATAAGGTGGATGTTGAAAGTAGAAAAGAGAGAGGGAAAAATGAAAAAAGAAGAGAGAGATTGATACAAATTCAAATATATTAATAAAAAAATAGAGAAAGAGATCAAAGTACAAGGTCCAATTTTAGACCTTGTAAAGGAATAAAGTGGAGAAAATAGGGAAAAAGTGGAAGATAGATTGAAACCCACAATTTTTTTGTCTCTCTCTCATACACATACTAAACACCATGACCGACTCAATTATTAAAGATGCTCTGAGGGAGGTGGTCAGGCGGGAGGCCACTCCCGCGGGGAGTGTATCACAGCCCATCTTTGTAATACCCAATATGAGTATTAACTGTGCCCGGATTAGCACCATCGCGTTCAAGAATGAAGAGGACCATTCGTGACAATGATTCATCCAATACCACAACACAGTCTTGAATGACATTATGCAATCTCTTGCTACGATGTCTGGATTGTTCAAACCATCGAAGCCCGTACAATTCCCTGCTGGTCCATAGTTGTAGGTCCAATATAGTTGTATAGGACCTCCCCCATAGCATATAGACAGGGACACAAGGATACTGTAAGGCTATGCTAGAATTTATTTATATGAGAAATATGACGAGTTCGTCAAAAGAAAATAGAGAATTTACCAACTTACCTCCAATCTAATGTGTAACACGTGCGAAGAATGCATTAATCTCGCACTTGGAGTCATCTACGCAACCAACAATCTTGAATATATATTTCGAGGAGGAATTCTAATCTCGCACTTGGAGTCATCTATGCAACCAACAATCACGAATATATATTTCGAGGAGGAATTCAGTGAAAATTTCAAATAAAATGATAATTTATTAAAAATTGCAATCAATTTACAATTTTAGCCCCTCTTTGATGTTCTTTATGCAATTTTTTTTTTTTTTTTTTTTTATCATATTCCTTTTCAATAACACATTCACAGGATAAAATATTCTACACAAACATATAATTTTTCTCAACTTTTCAATCACATATTCTAAAAAAATCACAATTATTCAAAGAATCATTTTCTCTTTAAAATGAACATCAAACGGGCCGGGGACTTAACGTTTTCTTTTAAACAATATTAATACCTCAACTATTTTTTAAAAACAGTAGCATTATGTATATCATTTCTTGAAAGGTAGAAAACCATTTTTTTTGTTTGGGTGAAAATAAAGTATAATTGAAAGATCTTTGTGGTGCAGTGGAACAAATGCCTAACCATTGACTTTAATTTGGATTGGACGTTTAAAATGTGAAACGGAATTTGTAGTTTTTGCAAATGGGAATTAGAATATGACTTTTGACTTTGTCAACATTCTTTCGCCTAAAGTTCATTATCACACTGATACTTATTCTTCAAAAAAATTACAGAAACGACTGAATATATGGTAACTGAAACTTTTAAATTCTCGTGAGACTATGATTCTGATCTATTATACGACTTATTATGAAAATTTATCTAATTTAATACCTTTATAGAGGAGATAAAATGTTTTGAGGTTTCTATGTTTATAAAAGAAAAGAGTATATGAATGTAACTAATCTCATGTCCGTGCAATGCATGAATATATTATATTGACAAGAAATAATGTATGAAAACAAAATAATTGGAAAAAATTTAGAATAAACTTATAATCATCCAGTGCCAATCTAAATAATAATAAGCAATGAATATTACAAATTTTAGAAAAATATCACGTGTCCGAATGGATTTTTCGTGAACATTTCGAGTTGTCTTGTCCTGGATGCTAACTACCTGGGATCGGACATATGAGGAAGTAAAATTTGTGTCTTGGAGGTTGTTGAATTGTTCATCAACAATTGCATTGGTTTCGAACTTAATGAGCGTGAATTGAACCGGGGTAGCTTCCAAAA
Source organism: Ligustrum vulgare (assembly GCA_963555705.1). NCBI lineage: Eukaryota > Viridiplantae > Streptophyta > Magnoliopsida > Lamiales > Oleaceae > Ligustrum > Ligustrum vulgare. The sequence continues at coordinate 10,283,384 of OY743180.1, read as the reverse complement.
GATTGTTGGAATTAAGAAACTTAAGATGACATTCGTTCGTTCGCTTGACGAATTGTGCACCAACATTTTCAGCACATCCATCCACACATCTAGATGCTATGGATTTGGGTGAGTTGAAGTTAAAAGTAATACTTCCGACCACAATTGACTTCACTATTAGTAAAATATGTTTTCAGCTTGGACATTCTTATCTTGTTCTGTATTTGTAGAAAATGCAAATCGACTTCTTGGAGAAACATCGTTAGTTTGCTATCTCTGAATGGCACCTGACAATCGCCATTAGCAATAAATTCGACAACTCTATTCAAAGATATGTTTCCTTTGTTAATTTTTTCCGTCTGCATGCATAATGCAATTATATTCAAGATATTTTTCCTACTAATGTTTTAAAAAGCGCGCTTAGACATACGTCTAGCCATGCTTATGCTCGAAGCTCGCCCTTCACTTTTGTCATGCTTCGCACTTGATCCGTGCTTCCTCGTTCACTGTCGGACTTTTTCACGCCTAGACGTGCTTAAGCTTAATTCTCGACCTCGTCGATTCGTCACGCTTTATGTTTTTTTAGAACATTACTTCCTACTCATTTTTTGCAAATATTATTCTCCCCATATAATTTCATTGTTTTTGCAACACTTTGTACTTTATTTTCATTACTTGTAAGATCTAATTTATTTGTGCACTTAATTTTAAGTTATTAAATAATATTCCGTGAAATGTGACAAATACATAACCGATACGTCGTTGATTTTAGTGAACTTCGTGATTAGATCGACCTTTTAGCTTCTATTGATTCTAAAAAACTTCAAAATACACGAACTTTTGTTTGAAACCCATTATTTTAAATAATGTGATTTGTAATAATAATTTTTAAGAATGTGTGGTTAAAAGTAGAGATTATTTTTGAGTTTATTTGTACATTATTTTATTGATAGGATGTGGTTGAAAATGAAATTTGAAAAAAAAAAATAATGTTTTAGATAATGGGTATCAAATAAATGTTAAGTTTGTATAGGCTACCATAGCAAAAGGAGCAAACATACTTTGACCCCTATTTGATTCAATTAAAAAGTTGGATTAATATGATTTAAGTGAAAGTTAACAATTGATTGTATCTACACCTTTTCCGTGATTCAAAATTTTCAATCATTCATTTCATCAATTTTTATGAAAATATAATATAATAATTTTTTTTTTTTTTTTTTAATCTATATCAAAGGGCTATAATTCTTTGATTCGGCTTGAAAAAACACAAAATGTTTGATATTGGTTACAGACAAAATCACATTGATAAGTGAGATGAGAAGTTTTAAAGTAGTGCAACAAAGAAGTACATTGAAAGCAAGCAAATAAGCTAGTACATTTATTCTTTCAACATTACTTACCTCTCAAGAATTAACGAGAGGGTTTTAAAGTAGTAGCTAGTTAACATCTCAGATTATTGCCAGGATTGACCCGAAATTGATTACAGTAGTCTGTGTAATACCTAACTCGAGCACTAACTGTGTTCGGATTAGCGCCATTACATTCAAGATTGCCATTAATAGCCCGAATTGTAGCTCCAAAACCTTGGCCCGAAGTTATAATACTGTGACATTGATTCATCCAAAACCAGAGAGCAGTCTTGAACGACACGACACGATCTGTGGCTACAATTTCTGGATTTCTTAAACCATCAAAACCTATGCTTCTTCCAGCTGCTCCATAGTTGTAGTTCCACGATAGTTGTAGAGGACCTCGCCCATAGTAACCCTTCCTCGGGGCGCAGGGGTATTCTCTGTTTGTCTCGTCACAATAATCTTTAGATCGACCGTCTATTTCCTCTATATAGCAGAAATCTGCACAAAGAAGTCATTTTTTTCTTTTTGGTTAAGAATTTAAACTACTGCTTCATTCTTGTTGATGTAGCTAGGGCACGTTCTTGAGTAAATTGGAAAGCTTAAAAGTAACTTATATGTAACTTTTTTTTTTAATTATAAGTAAAACTTACTTATTTTGACAGTAATGTAACAATGAAGTTAAAAACTTACGTCCAGTCTCATGCGTAACATGAGCAAAGAATGCAGCGATCTCGCGTTTGGAATCATCTGTAGAACCAACGGTCCCGAACTTTGGATAAGAACGGGAAGCTTCAAGAATCGCTGCTCTCGTGTAGAATCCCCTTCCAGCACAATTTCCGGCAGCTTGATTAGCAATACCATTGAAGAACGCATCTGTCACGATATTAGCAACCGAACTTCCACTGCTAGGCGTAGGCGACGAATAGCAAGGGCCGCCCCGGCACCCATTACCACAGTAGTCATTACCAGTGCCACAATAACCATATTGGCTGCAGCATAAGTTCGGTGCACAGCCGCAATTCTGGCCGGAAACCCATTCGAGAGAGGTTCCGACCACGGCTATGACCAGAATAATTTCAAGCAGATTTTTTCTTGAATAGTAGAAAACCATTTTCTTGTGTGGGGAAAATGTTAGGGTTTAGAAATAAGGGCGCAGAATGACAGATCTTTATAGTGCATTGGTCCACTGTTTTCAATTCTCCAGAAAACCTGCATGGTTTGGTATGTTTTATGACTTTTGACTTTGATTTTGTCAATAAATTTTTTGTGGATATGACCTAGCTAATTAATTTTACAAAATAGATTAAAATAGATGCTCGATCTCATAGGGCTGGCTATTAGAGCTCGAGGCTTTCTTTCGTCCCATTAATAGTGGAGTCAGCGGACAAGTTTCGACGCTTTCGACAAGTTATTAGGTGAGACACACGGAAGAAGGATCGGAGAAGCTTTTCCTTACATAAGTAGATTTAGACGACAGCGAAGTGCTAGCGCTATAGGGTCGATCGATTTTTTGTGGGGGATAAGTTTGTGCAGAAGCAAGTTATTTCGGCCCTGATCGGCGGGTGCTACCTTTCCCATCTCTCCTAAACTACCCCCGATCTTCAGGCAGAGCTGTATGAGGCAAGAATCCGTCCCATGTATGATCCGAAGGTCAAGCCTCCGATTGTATAGCTGTGCACCCTTCATTGAAAGAGTAGCCAGTTGAAAGACCCATATCTGAATACGACCTTTAGGTTGATGTGAAATCAAATAAAAAAAAATAATTACTAGTAATTTATCTAATTTTATATAATCTAACGAACGAAATTATTAAAAACATAAGAGACAAACATGGATTTGCGTGGACTTGAGTAAACGGAAATGAAACCATTAGCAAAACGTTAAGTAGAAAAAATAAATTTTGGAAAGTCTTGGTCAGATTTTGCAGCCAGGTCAATTTTGTAGGCTTATCAATGGTTTTTATTCCCAACGCGTAACAAAAATAACGAAATATTGTTCGACGGCGAGTTATCTCCATATCCCATTCTTGTTCGAGTGACGACCTATCTCCAATTATTAGCCACCGTTTTGATAATATTGTTTGATTTATATATAATTTTGAGGCAAAAAGTGTTAAATCTACTTTATACATAGATTATTACTCATATATAACCCAAGAATATCATGATGTGATTATCAAAATCAAGACTGAAGCGGAAGCATATCAGAATTCATAGCAATAATGTGGAAAGTTATGAAATCATGTCACAACTTTCATTGAATCCCGTAGAAAATATTGAGCTGAAATTCGCATTCTCTCTCTTAACTTAAGCATTTAGTTGTGTTTCATAAGTTGAACCTTGATGATGGAATTCATGTTCAGTATATATAAATAGAGAGAGGGGTCGAATCTCCTATTGCTTTTTAATCTCAACCGCCCATCAAAGTTGTGGTATTTGTTGACCACAAAATCCGGCTGGACCTTGGACCAACACGTCTCAGCTCCTCCCTCTTGAACACGTGGATCTCCTGCGCACTGTGACAAACAATCAGTTTGCAAAGGGGGCCGAGGTGGCTCCCGTTTGCACTCCGATGCCTAAGTCAGTGCCCATGTCAAGCAAATATAATTTGAGTGCGGAAAATATAAGTGCGTAAAAGAGAGAAAATGGAGTGAGAGAAGTATATCGTTAAGAGTGAGAAATTGCTAACCCTTAACTTGGAGATAATTGTGCTTCATTTATAGAGGAACTTCTTGTCTCGGTTCACGACACGTGGCGTACTTTACACTTATCATCACCCTAGTTCATGGATGTGACAACCTTGCTTTTCAACCGTAATCATTGCTACATTTCTAGGGGATGGGCGTCTGTCACGTCTTGGTAAAAGCGGTGTCCCATCACTGACTCCATCTCTCTTCTGGTCACCGCCATAGAGCGCCCCGGCTGAGCATAAAGCACATCGGTTAGGCGTTAATCAGGTCGGCTAAAGAGGTTTGCTTGGCGTACCACCTCGGCATTCATCCCAAAGTGATATTTTAGGCCTTAGCTATGGGTTAAGGTCCGTTAGGCCACTATTGGGCCTTCGCTGGTTGATCATTGTACCTTTCTTTGGGCCCGGATGCAACACTAGTCCCTCAAATCCGAAAGGATCATTCATGGTCATGTAGGATTTGCCATAATTTCCCAGCATTTAACTTTTTAGGGAGTCAGTAATGATATTCCTTATGTAAGGTTCGGATCCATATTATAGCCGATCTTATGCCTCGGATTTTCCCTCCTAAATGGGAGCCGGGACCGCACTAACGCGCTTCTTAGGCGGCGCATTTAACTCAGTGGGGCGATTGGTACCTATTTCCAAGAAATATATATATATAATGGGAGGGGAGTAGTATCTCGTTGCTCGTGGTATTCACTGTGGTAGCTGAACTGTTTTTTCCCTCCCTTTGACGGCTGGCGCTTTGATTAGCCCATTCTCCAAGAAGCATGGGTTAACCACATTAATCATACGGCTCACAAAGATCAAGGAATCTAGATTGTTGGGATCCCTATAAATCCTTCTTCATTTCATTATTTTCCCCCTTTTACCACTTTCTAAGAGTATTTTGCAGCAATACCCTGGCGAAAGCCTGCTCCGTTTCTCTCTTTCCTGCAAGTTTCAAGTCTTCTCCTCAAGGGTTTTCTACCCAGCGTCCGCCTTTACTGTTCCACAGTTTCTTTATCGGCGAGTTCTCCATTCCCAGTGCACAATTTCACGCATTCGTCACCTGAAGGTAAACCTCTTGGTCTCTGTATATGCGAAACTTTTCTATTTTTGGTTTCTCATTGTGAGTTTGAAAATTTTATTTTTGCACCTTGTTTTTCTTTCGTTGAGTCTGACCCACCTTTAAAACAAAAGAAAAAATGGAAAGAGTTGGGGGAACGGGTTCACATGAAATGTTAGCAATGACGATTCCTGTCAGAGGCTTCTGCCCCATCTCTTTATCGATTTTTAGTTCCCGCTTCTTTAGGGAGCAGGTTAAGAGGAGAAATAGGAAAAACAGTGGCATAATCTATTTGAGTGATTCTGACAGCGAAGAAGATAAACATCAGACTTACATGGCTCATCTGTCATCCGAGGAAGAGGCATCTTTGGCAGAGCTTCGGAGCAAACGAGACAAGGATCTGAGGAGAGAAGAGGCGGCCAGCTCTTCTTCTGGTCACCAGGACCTTGGCTTAATCGTTAGAGCACCGTTTAGGGCTCATAGGGAAGGATTGGGTTTATCTGCAGAGGAGGTTGCCCAAGTGGAGGGTTGGGTCGACCAGATCAACAAAGCTTCAGGCTATCACATTGATCCTGATCCAAACCCAGAGTCATGGGAGAGCAGCGAGGTTGCCACTGAAATCCGAAGGATTGACGTGGCTGGGGCTCCAGCAAAATTCAGAATTCCAGAAGGGGTTCAATTGGTGCACCCCTCATCTTCTTGCTGACCTTGCAGCCCTCCTCCAGGTCAAGCTGCCATATGCTACGACGCTCTTTCCTGCGGGATGAGGCTACCCCTTCACCCTTCTTCAATATAACCTGTGTCCCTACTAGCTGGCTCCCAACTTCTGGACACAGGCAGTGGGCACTTGGCTGGTGTGGCAAGAGGTCAACCCTGACCATCCCATCCCACTGTACATCATTCATACCCTCTACACCTTGAAGAAATCAGTTAGAAGGGAGAGAGATGTGAGGTCGGACGTCAAGGATTGGTACTACTTGTCTCCGAGGGGGTCGTATCCTCCAGTTATCACTGGTCACCCAACCTCAATAAAGAACTGGAGGAACCAGTGGTTCTGGGTTACCGGGGAGTGGCAGAGCTCTCCTGTGGACCCTTGTCCAGAAATTTCTGTTCCCCGAACTCTTTCCATTCCTAGTGAGTCTTGCGTTTGCTATAGTGTCCTTGAGTGTCATGTGTCATTTGTTTTTATTTTCCATTCACCTTCCTTCGCTGGCTTTTAATCATGCTTCCGATTTGTGACGGGGACACCTTTGCACGCCTACTCCCTGACGCGGATTTAGCGGCCGTTAGGCGTCTGTTTGCTTACAAGGGCACCTTTCAAGGGGTTATTCAACAAAACAAACTATTCGTCAAACAAGGTCTTATGTGAGCCATGGGTGAGTTCGCTTTGTTACTGCTTTTATCTATCATGCTTTTTCTGTTCGTAGCCTCATTTCCCTCTTTTTTCTTGCTAGGTTCTAAGGATTTTCCAAAGATTTCTCTGAAAGGTCTCATGGCTACGAAGATTCCTCCTGCACTTCGCTATGGCAGTGAAGTGGAAAGGAAACAAAAGGCGGTATTGGCCAACTTGCAAGTCGGGGTGGCAAAGGAGGTCTCCGAGGCGTCAACGGCCCAACTTGAGGGCCCTCTTCCAGCCCTAATGCCACCGCTTACTCTGCTGCCTGTGGGCCATCAGAAGCCTAACACAGAGAAGGAGGCCGACCCTAAGGGAGTCCTTCCAAAGGGGAAAGGAAAGAGGCCTGACAGGGGCAGGTCTAAGAGAGACAGGGAGGCTAAGGATGCTTCAGTGCCGCCTCCTCCATCCGAGGACATATCTGAACATGCCCCTGAGGAGGAGCCCGCCCCTCTGAAAAGACTCAGAAGAGGTAGGGGCAAGGAATCAACCTCTGCACCTCCGCCTCCCATGATAGAAGTCCTGGAGGATGAGCCTTCTGTGCCCATTTCAGGCTTGGCCTACGAAGTGACACCAGAGGGGGCGGAAGAGTTCAAGTATATCAAAACTAGCATCCTCCCCAGAGATGTCACTTTCAGCCCTTCGTTGTTCGACTCCCCCAGTTCGCCACCAGCTAGGGCGGCCTTAATTACGGAGCAGTTTTAGACGGAGGGTTGGGCCGCCTTTTCCTCCACTGCTACTCCATCTCGGAAGCTGCTCGCTGCCAAAGCTATGAACGCCAGAGCTCTGGCCCTCATTGACGAGGTAGAGTCCTCCGTGGAGGTAGCTCAACGGGACAAAAGGGATGCTGAGACTGCTCTCCGCCACGCTGATAATATGCTCAAGGAAATCAATGACCTCAAGGCCCAGTTGTCCATAGCCCGCAAATCTTCTTCAGAAGAGAGGGCTAATGCGAAGCACCTCCAAGAGGACAATGACAAACTGAAGCATGATCTCCGGTCTTCTGAATCAGACGTGGCGGTTCTGTGCAAAAAACTAGATGATTCCAACCGGGCGCAGTCAATCACCTCTGAGGCTCTGGCCGCCGCCAATGCAACCAAGTTGAAGCTGGAGTCTAAGGTGGTAGCAATTAGTGAAAAGCTGGGGAGGGAGCTGGAGGCTAGGAAGAAGGCTGAGGAGGATTATACTTCCCTGGAGAAACATATTGACTCCAGAATTGCTGAGGCCTTGGAGCGTACCATTGCAGCCAGGGTGAAGGAGGTTCTGGGTGAAGAAGTTTCGAAGGCAGTTCAGAACTTCAAAGATACCCCAGAATACGAGGCTATGTAGAGGGTCTTCGGGAACTTGGGGGCCAGAATGGCCTTGGGGGACGTGAAGGAAGCTTTTCCGACATTGGACCTATCCTCCATTGAGGCTTTTTACCCCGAGCCTCAAGGTGCTCCTGCGGATCCTCTGGACGCATCTGAAAAGGGCTCCTTGGAAGATGTCCCTCCTCTACAATAATCCTCTTCTGCATTCATTAGTTTAGTTTGTTTCTGTTTTCTTCTTCTCGTTTTTTTTTTGTAAGTGCCCCAGCACCTGATATTGTAAATGTAACCTTCATTTGATTTTTACATGCCTCATTTTCATGAATGGAATAGTTTATTCATATTTGCTTCTAACTGTTTAAGCATGAGTATTTCCAAGTGCGGATACTCCGTAATTACATTATGATATGTGAGAAATTATAAATGTCTGTAAATGTCTAAAATGTCTATAATGTCTAGTCCCTCAGATTTAACCAGCTTAACGCGTTCACGTTTGCTGGTTAGGTCTGATTTTGACCAACTTTTGAGCGATAACTTCTGTTAATGCCGCAGTGTAAATACGCCGGAGTCCCTCGTTTTTAACAAAGTTCATGCCTAGCGGAGGCGTGTGGTTTTTGCAACCAAAACAACATAAGAATTTTTTACGTTTGTCTTTTACGCGTATTCACACAGCATTCAGTATACACATGTCTTGCAAACGCTTTGTCCAAATATATGTGTAAAAGTATTACTTCGCACGAGAGAGCGCTCCGTATGTATGGGCTAATTTAACGCACCAAGGATTTTGGTTTATACGACAATATTTGGTTAAATTTGAATGATTCCAAACGTATTGCGCGGTGAATGACGGTTAATGAGTACAGTACCTTAGATCTGAGTCGTTCGAAGCATTTTTGTTTTCAAGTGAGATTTGATTGTGACAAACATTTGCACGCGTCCAAGTTATACTTTTTAAGATTTGTATACACAATTTTTGTATGAACTCCCTTTGGTCGTACTAAAACTCCCAATCCTTACACGGTGATCGTAGTTTAACCTGATGAGAGTCCCTTGTTCTTAACAATTTTTTATGCATAGCGTGGACATATGGCATCATGACCAAAATAATTTCGGAACGTGCGTTTATCCATTATGTCTGTCTAATATAGAGATTGGCGTAATTTTTAGCGCAGCTCGCCTACAATTTTTGAAATCATATGATAATGTAACAATCATAGAGGAGGAATTTAGTTTTATTGAAAATAACGACGAAGGTGATCCGAGTTCCAAGGATTACATAGAGGTACTCCAGACAAGTCCTCAATTACGTATGTTCCGGGTACCACCTCGGCAGCGACCTTGTAAGGGCCTTCCCAGTTAGGACCTAGAGTCCCTACTCCTGGCTCCTGTGTTGAAGGAAGAACCTTTTTGTGGACCAAGTCCCCAATATTAAAGCGTCGGCTCTTTACTCTTTTGTTGTAGTATTGAGCCATCTTTTTCTGGTATTTGGCCATTACCACTTGAGAATCATTCTGCTTTTCCATGAGGAAATCTAAATCGGCCCTTTGCACTTCCTCGTTCCTAACTTCGTCATAATGAATTTGACGAAGTGAAGGGATTCCGATTTCAACGGGGCATACCGCCTCGGCTCCGTAAGCCAGCGAGAAAGGTGTTTCACCTGTAACGGTGTGCGAGGTGGTTCGAAGCGCCCATAACACCTGTGGGAGTTCATCTACCCATGCGCCCTTTCTGAATTCCAACTTCCTTTTCAGAGTATTTTTTATGGTCTTGTTCACCGCTTCGACCTGTCCATTGGCCTGTGGGTGATGTGGAGATGAGAACAGCTTCTTAATTCTCAAATCGTCACACAACTCATCGACGCTTCTGTTTTTGAACTGTTTCGCATTGTCACTAACCAGCGAATGTGGTATCCCGAACCGGCATATGATATTTTTCCAAATGAACTTGGTGGTGTTGGCCTCGGTGATCTTCATCAGAGGTTCCGATTCGACCCACTTGGTGAAGTAGTCAATTACTACTATCGCAAAGCAATTGTTACCAGCTCCTCTAGGCATAGGACCAATAATGTCAACCCCCCATTTTGCAAAAGGCCAAGGGCTGGTTACCACAATTAGCTTATGATGTGGCTGATGTGGTATGGTTGCGTGTCTTTGGAATTTATCGCACTTACGAACGAAGTCATGGGAATCCTTTCGCATAGTAGGCCAAAAATATCCCTGTTTGAGGGCTTTCCGGGCTAGAGACAACGCCCCGGCATGGTTGCCACATATGCCCTCGTGGATTTCTCTCATTACATATCGACCTTCCTCAGGCCCCACACATCTTAGTAACGGAGAGGTGTAGCTTCGTTTATAAAGTATATCATCCAAGAGCAGGAAATTTTCCGCATATTTTTGTAATTCTCGAGCTGGCTCTGGCTCGTTTGGCACTGTCTGGTGCTTCAAATATGCGACCAGGGGGTTCATCCAGGACCCCTCTTCTTCAATCGCCAAAATCTCCGGTCCTGGCTCAATAGACGAAGTCAACATGCGCTCAACTGGAATTAGATTATGTAATTCTGAATCGCTGCTGCTTGCTAATTTGGACAACGCATCAGCGTTGGAATTTTTTGTTCTGGGGATGTGTTGCAACTCCATTTTTCTAAAGTGCACAGCCAAATCTCTTACTTTCTTCAAGTAAGCGACCATAGAAGGTTCTTTGGCAGAAAATTGCCCGTTGAATTGGCTTACAACAAGCTGCGAATCGCTATTGGCCACTACGGATTTAACCTTCATGGCTTTCGCAAGTCTTAACCCGGCTAATAACGCCTCGTATTCGGCAACATTGTTTGAGGCTTTGAATTCGAAGCGGATTGCGCTGTGTAATTTAAACCCCTCTGGGCTTACTAACAATATCCCTGCGACGGATCGCCCATCAGCCGAGGACCCATCAACGAACAATTTCCACTCTTGGCTGTCACCCGTGTTATCTACCATTTCAACCTCAGGGGGATGTGTGAATTCAACTACAAAGTCCACCAGCGCTTGGCCCTTTACAGCGGTCCGAGGCGTATAACGTAGGTCGAACTGACTAATTTCTATTGCCCATTTCAGTAGCCTTCCAGATGCGTCTGGTTTTTGCAACACTTGTCTCATGGTAAAGTTGGTGAGCACGCGTATTGAGTGTGCTTGAAAGTAGGGACGAAGTTTGAGAGAGGCTGTGAGTAATGAGAGGGCGAGTTTCTCCATGTCTGGGTATCGTGTCTTTGCATCTAACATGACTTTGCTTACATAATACACTGGGAACTGATTCCCATCCTCTTCTCTGATCAACGCTGAGCTGACAGCCTCTTTGGACACAGCCAAATACAAGTAGAGAGGCTCTCCGACCTTTGGCTTTGATAGTAATGGGGGCCGTCCCAAAGATGCTTTAAGGTCGGCGAAAGCCTGTTCACATTCCGGTGTCCAGTGGAATCGCTTTCCCCCTTTGAGGACCTTAAAAAATGGCGAGCATTTGTCAGTAGATTTGGAGACGAATCGATTCAAGGCTGCTATTCTCCCCGTTAAGCTTTGCACTTCTTTTGGACTTCGAGGAGATTGCATGTTCAACAAAGCGTTGATTTTGTCGGGATTAGATTCGATTCCTCTCTTATTCACCATGAATCCAAGAAACTTCCCAAACGCTACCCAAAATGTACACTTCGCTGGATTGAGCTTCATTCGATATTTCCTCAACACCTCGAAGGTCTTTGATAAATGGCGGATATGATCCGGGGCGACCATGCTCTTGACCAACATGTCATCGACATACACTTCCATGGTGTTTCCCAATTGTTCTGAAAACATGCGATTCACTAGCCTTTGATAGGTAGCTCCCGCATTTTTCAAGCCGAATGGCATTGCTTTGTAGCAATAGAGTCCTCTGTCTGTTATAAACGAAGTATGCTCCTCGTTCGATTCACACATGGGGATTTGATTGTACCCGGAGTAGGCATCCATGAAGCTCATCAGTTCATGCCCTGCTGTTGAGTCAACCAACTGATCGATCCGGGGCAGTGGGAAACTGTCTTTTGGACATGCTTGGTTCAAGTTTGAAAAATTAATACATACCCTCAATTTCCCATTGTGTTTTGGTACCAACACAGGGTTTGACACCCACTTCGGATAGCGGGATTCTCTGATGAAGCCATTTTTCAACAGCTTCATGACCTCGTCTTTCAAGGCCTCATATTTTTCTGAACTCACGAGTCTTCTCTTCTGCCTATGCCCAGGGCTTCGAGGGAGTCTGTGGCAGGCCTCTTTAGGATCAATCCCAACCATGTCTCTATGCTTCCACGCGAATACATCGAGATTTTTAAGTAAGAAATTCTTCAATTGATCTTTGTATTCAATTGGTGAATCCAACCCAATCTGCAATTCCTTGATTGGGTCATGTGGGTCTATGCCGAAGCATTCTAGCCTTTTTGCCTAGGTAGAGCAATTGTCTCCTGCAATTCTTGGGTCTAGATCTTCCAAGTCTTCTTCTAGTGTCATCGTGATGTCCTTATTTTCAAAGAGCTCTCCACCCAATCTTTCAGGGTCTGGAGCAGCCTCGGCCATGGCTACATCGCTAATCATGTTCAAGCTTCGATCTTGAAACTTTCGGATTGTGTTCGTGTAACAGGCCCGTGACTTAGTTTGGCTTCCCCTTACAATTGCAACACCATGCTCCATGGGAAATTTCATGCAAATGTATTTCGTATGCGTTGCAGCCCCCAAGTCAATGAGACCTGGTCTCCCAATTGAGCCATGATAGGAGGATATTTTGTCCACAACCAAAAATTCCATGGGGATTCTGGAAATAGCTGGTGCTTGCCCCACCTCAGTTATTAGGGTTATGGACCCTCTGGGGTTATGCTGTCTCCCGTGAATCCATATATTGGATCCGGGACCGGAATAAGGGGAGTGCTGATTCCCATTTTATCGAACGTTACCCTGTAAATCACATTTACCGAGGCACCATCATCAACCATCATCCGTGAAAACCCATTCCGAGCCACCACTACCCTGATAACCAATGCGTCGTTGTGGGGAAAATGCACTCCAATGGCATCGTCTTGGGTGAATGTGATTGGCTCTGTCCGAGGCATCCCTAAAGGATGTGAATGGATATAGTAATTCACGTTGGCGAGTTGTTTGGCCTCTCTGATGTACCTCTTTTGGGAGTTGTTTGTGCTCCCACCTGGGTGGGGGCCTCCCAGTATTGTGTCGATTTCTTGAATGGGGAGGTCGGCCACAGGCATAGGTGGTTCCCGTGTATCTTTAGCATGCGCCGAGGCGGTATCATGGCCCTTATTCCTGTCTCTTTGACGATTTTCAATTATTTCCTTAGTTGAGTTCTTCCACGGAGCTCTCCTATCAGCTCGGTTGAATTTCTGACCACCAGTCTTTTTAGTTATCCCTGTGTCGGGGGGATAGTCACCTCCCCTTCTCCCCTGCGCCTTTTGGTCAGCTAACATGTGGATTTCCCTGCAATCCTCCGTTGCGTGACCGTAATATCTGTGATAGGCGCAGTAAGCCCCAATCATGGGCTGCTTTCCACTTCGGCCACTTTCCACTCTCCCTTGAGCCGTGGGAGGATTTTGAGAAGGAGTGTTAGAGTGCAAGTGAGGGATAGCTTCCGTGATTTCTGCGGCAAAGCTAGATCATGTCCCCGGAAATGGGCGAGGCGCGCCACCTCGGTTACCGCCGACCCTATCCTTGTTTCCTCCTTTCTTGAGGTCCGCTTCATTGGAATATCCAAGGTTATATCTTCCTTGGGGATGATTATCTCTGGCCCTAGCCATTTCCGCCGATACAATCTCCTCCTTCATCAGGTCTACCAGGGTATTGTAATCCCTTGGTTTCATGCTCCGGACATCCCTCCAGAACATGCTGGTCATATCTAGCCCTCCTTTTAAAGCGGAAAACATCTCTGCTTCTGTGATATTCTCGCAGATATGCATCTCTTCAGTAAACCTAGCTAGGTAACTTTTCAGAGACTCGTCCCTTCCTTGCCTCAGATCCTGAAGGTGTTGGACCGGGAGTTGGCCAGGCCTAGAGGAAACAAAGCCATTTTTAAAGGCCGTCTTCATATCTCTCCAACTGTGAATGCTGCCAGGAGGGAGTTTTTTATACCATCGTATGGAGCTTCCCTCAAGGGTTAAAGCAAAGGCTTTACATTTCAATGCCGGAGTGGCTCCGGCTATTTCCATGCTGGCGCGGTAATTTAACAGGTGATCATCAGGATCACCTCGGCCATAGTATTTTGCTATTTCTGGCATCTCAAAGTCATGAGGTACGGGGCACCTACGGAAGCCCTCTGTGAAGGGACTTACTTCATCTTCGTCATCCAACTCGTAAGAGGGCAGTTCACTGTTTTCATCGTGACCGGAATACATTGGATCATGGTATTGGTCGTAGAGCGGTGGAGCATACTCTTGCCTTTGCGGTGGCAAAACATGGCCGTAGTTTGGCCTTTCGTAAGTGGGCAGCTCTTTGCGAGATTTTGTCCGAACTGCGTCGGCTCTTTTTTCCTGCCTATTCCTAAGCTCATGTGCTGATGCCAATCTTTCTGCTCCCCCATCATTTTGGTTTCTATACATTTGACCCTGCAACACGGATTCTTCAGCGCGTCGCTCCCGCCTATTTCTAGGCTCTGCGGCATTGTTCTGACCTGGGTCCGTTTGCCCCCGTCGCTGGCCCCTAAATAGCCCTCCTATTCGGCTGAAGACACTGTCGAATTTTGCGGGAGAAGCCTCCCTGCGTCTAGTTGGGAGTGGGCTTTGTTCATCGTGTGCTTCATGCTCCGGGTCTTCCTCGTAGATGGGCTCGGATTCCACCTCGGCATATGTCTGTGGATCTTGGTAATAATACGAGGCAGTGGCCGCCTCGGATGGTGAATAATGTGGCAGTGGGTATTGCTGAGGCATCACGGGTTCATTCATAACATACCATCTGGCCATAAAGGCATTCATTGCAGCGGTCTGTTCTATCTGCTGCTTCTGCATTTCTAACATTTGGGCCTCCATGCGTATCATATCTCGCATCATGCGGCGATTACGGTGTCGGCGAGGTGGGTTAGGTTGTGCCAATTCCTCATCGGCCTTTTCATGAAGTCCTTGAGGAACCTCGCCCTCTCCGTGTTGGCCATTTCTTCCCCTACGGGGGTTAACATCACCATCACTTTCGTTCATGTTTTAGGGAAATTCCTTAATCTTATCTTGTCTTACAAAGATGAGTGGATTTTTCGTTTCAAAAATCCCCGCCTTTTTCAAGGTTACTAAACTTATATCTCAAAGTTATACGTCTTTTCAAGGTGAATAAACTTATGTTTCAAAGTTTTTAAGGTTAACGGACTTGTCTTTCAAAGCTCTTACCTTTTTCAAGGCCGACCAGCTTATCTTTCAAAGCTCTTACCTTTTTCAAGGCCGACCAGCTTATCTTTCAAAGCTCTTACCTTTTTCAAGGTCAATCAGCTTATCTTTCAAAGCTCTTACCTTTTTCAAGGCCAATCAGCTTATCTTTCAAAGCAGGCCAATCAGCTTATCTTTCAAAGCTCTTACCTTTTTCAAGGCCGACCAGCTTATCTTTCAAAACTCTTACCTTTTTCAAGGCCAACCAGCTTATCTTTCAAAGCTTTTACCTTTTTCAAGGCCAACCAGCTTATCTTTTTAAGCTCTTTGCAGTTATCCGCTCCTTTGTAAATGGTTCTTCGTCATTTTTCAGGATTACCTTTCTATGTATGGCTTTTTACCATGTGTTTTCGTGGTTAGCAGTATGGTTTCCCACAGACGGCGCCAAAATGTTGACCACAAAATTCGGCTGGACCTTGGACCAACACGTCTCAGCTCTTCCCTCTTGAACACGTGAATCTCCTGCGCACTGTGACAAACAATCAGTTTGCAAAGGGGGCCGAGGTGGCTCCCGTTTGCACTCCGATGCCTAAGTCAGTGCCCATGTCAAGCAAATATAATTTGAGTGCGGGAAATATAAGTGCGTAAAAGAGAGAAAAGGGTGAGAGAAGTATATCGTTAAGAGTGAGAAATTGCTAACCCTTAACTTGGAGATAATTGTGCTTCATTTATAGAGGAACTTCTTGTCTCGGATCACGACACGTGGCGTATTTTACACTTGTCATCACCCTAGTTTATGGATGTGACAACCTTGCTTTTCAACCGTAATCATTGCTACATTTCGTAGGGGATGGACGTCTGTCACGTCTTGGTAAAGGCGGTGTCCCATCACTGACTCCATCTCTCTTCTGGTCACCGCCATAGAGCGCCCCGGCTGAGCATAAAGCACATCGGCTAGGCGTTAATCAGGTCGGCTAAAGAGGTTTGTTTGGCGTACCACCTCGGCATTCATCCCAAAGTGATATTTTAGGCCTTAGCTGTGGGTTAAGGTCCGTTGGGCCACTATTGGGCCTTCGCTGGTTGATCATTGTACCTTTCTTTGGGCCTGGATGCAACAGTATTAATAGGAAATACTTCTGATTAAACTCTGTTTCTATTAATTCAGCAACTTATCTAATTAAATCAGGACACGTAATATGGGTTAGATAATGAGAAGATATTTATGAAATTCGAGATATACGTAATCCCATAATATTAGGGATTGACATATCACAAATTTCTAAAAAAAAAAGTAGTGGTTAAAATTGGAGAGAGAAAATGTGCATATGGTTAAAAAGTTTTTTGAAAAATTGTATGATTTATAAGTCATTTTTTAATAATTACCGAACACATGATAATATTTCGGGTTGTGTCTTACTTTTTTACTATCCTTAACGATAGATTACACGTAATTAAATTT
Source organism: Ligustrum vulgare (assembly GCA_963555705.1). Taxonomy (NCBI): domain Eukaryota; kingdom Viridiplantae; phylum Streptophyta; class Magnoliopsida; order Lamiales; family Oleaceae; genus Ligustrum; species Ligustrum vulgare. The sequence continues at coordinate 10,266,798 of OY743180.1, read as the reverse complement.
AAATCATTTCTTGAATTTTTCTTCTTCGTATAACAATATTTTAACTTTGATCTATTTACAAATTGAGATGATGTAGATGAAAATTCCCCTTTTTAGGAATTCATCACTCGTCACCGTCATATTAAACATAAAAAGACTCACATTACACTCCGAAATGTTTTAATTGAACATTTGTGGGAACAATGTACAAATTCTGAGAATTAAATTATTGAACTAAATATATTTAGTGTGTTTCTCGTTTTATTTTAATGATAAAATAAATATTTCAAATAAAATATTATAAACACAAAAAATTAAAAAAAAAAATGCTTGTTTAATGTGAAATTTGAAGTTTTGGATTGTAAATGAGTTATATGATAGAGTAAAAGAAACTGAATTTTAGTATAAAGTTGGCTGCATTTTAGAGTTATGAATTGAAGATGACATTATTTTAATTAATGCTTTTTTTTTTAGTTTTCCAATAATTGATTTAATTGTCGTGAACCATAACGAAATTGGGATGTGATTACGTTCTTAGAATAAAATGATAAAATCATAAATTTGGATTAGAGAGAGATATATACTTTTATAGTTTTTACAGTTGCTTTTTAGATTTTGATGTGGTCAAATGCATTTTAGTTTATGTTAGATGCTGATTATTTAAAATTTCATTTTTTTAAAATTCATTTTCAATTACACATTCTATCAATAAAATAATTTACATAAATTCAAAAAGATTTTTTTTTTAACCACATATCTTCCAAAAATTATTATTATAAACCATATTATTTGAAATAATAGGTCTCAAAGTCGTAATCTATACTGGATAGTGGATACAATAAGTTCGCGTATTTAAGGAGATTAGAGAGATAATAAAATAAGTTAGGAAGTTCGAAAGAACACGCTAGGCTGTGTTTAATTGAAAAAGATGAAAATTAGATAGTGAAAAAATATTTTCTAGAAATTGATTTGCGATGAAATTATTTTTCTAAAAAATGTCAATTGGAAGAGTTTGATTGAATTAATTTTTCAGGTAAAAAAGTAAGAAATTTTTCTAGTTTTGTTGTTTAATTGACATTATTATTTTCATGACAAATAAAACAAAATTTAGCTATTTTAATAATTTTTTTTCCTAATTTGTAATCGATAATAGTAATGTTTAATTTCTGAAAAAATGATCAAACGTGACGAAAATGTGTTTTTCACATAAGGTGGAAAATGTTTTCTCACCATATAGGTAAAAAATATTTTCAAAACAAATGAGTTAAGTGTGTTTTAATTGGTTGTACCTTTGAAAATATTTTTTAGACAAATTTTTCAATCAAATACCAAACAATATAAAGAGTGAAAAATATTTTTCATGATTTGACATTTTCTAGGTAAATAATACGAGTCAAACATAGGCTTAATGAAATATATCAACAAAAAGGAAGGAAAGCACTTCGGCGGCAGTGACACCAACAAAAAGGCACTTAGGACTTAAGAAATATGAAAAACAAACGAAAGGAGAAAAAAATGAATGAGTAGGGTTTGATTTATATTTATATTTATTCACTTAATTTAATAAAATAATTAGAATTAACTGATTTTAAAATTTTATAAAGGTATGAATGGCCATAATTAGCCCTTGTTCAAACCATCGAAGCCCAGACTATTCCCTGATGGTTCATATTTGTAGTTCCATGATAACCCTTGCCGGAACACAAGGGCATTGTTGGTTATTCTGGTCGCAATAGTTTCTAGATGGACTGTCCATCTCTTCTTTGTATTGTACCAGAAATCTGCGTAAAGAAGTCAATTTTTTTCCCTTAAGAAACAACCTAATCTAAAATTTAATTAGAGAAGGCTATGCTAGAAGTTATTGCCATGAAATTATATGACGAGCTCGTTGAAAGAAAATAAATAATTTAGCAACTTACGTCCAGTCTCATGCGTAACATGCTCGAAGAATGCATCAATCTCGCGCTTCAAATCATCTACAAAACCAACAGACTCGAATATTTATTTCGATGAATTTAGTAAAATTTTTCAATAAAACAATAATTTATTAATGGGGGTAAATAGAACAAAAGGTTCTTAACATTTGCATTTTTTGTTAAAATCGACTCCATCGTTTTAATTTGGGCATTTACACCTTCAAAATCACATTTCTTTGAGAAAATAGTCATTCCTTCAAGCACTATTAAATTCAACCGTCAGAAAAGATGGGTAATTTGCACATTTCGTCCGTAACGTTTAGAAACTTTGTGGAACACATCCTCATCCTTTCATTTTTTGTGCAAAACATCCCTAAATCACTTAATTATTGCTAAATAAGGTATTTTTATTATTTTCCATATAAAAAGACAAATTTACTCTCCATCTTTAAAAAGAAAATGTAAAAATTAATTACACTCACAACATCAGATTTTTCAAAAAGTGCAAATAAGTCACAATTGAATAATTACAAAAATTTTAAATAATAAATAAATAAAAATAGCAATAAGATATTTACATATTTTAATTTAAGATCACATAAATATATTAGAAAGATCGTTAATTTAGTAAAATCATTAATTCATTATTTAATATCACTTTGAAATTCAAAATAAAAATAAAAATAAAAAATAAAAAATAAAAAAATCTAACGAGCCTTTATTCTTATCAAACTTAATATTGTAATAGTTTCCACATATAATTTAAATATATCATAAAATCCTATTAATTTTGAATTCAATGGTCATTGATCGAAAATTGATTATTCAATCAATAACAATTTACATGTTAATCAAAATTTTATCTATTTTATCAATAAAAGATAACTTCCAATTATATGTGAAAATTATCATAATGTCAAGTTCAATAAGAAGAAAGACCTTTTAGAAAGTCTTTTGAGCTTCAAAGTTACATTAAATATTGAAGTAAATGACTTTATTAAATTAATGATCTTGTTAATGCATTTATATGATCTTAAATCAAAATACGTAAATACCTGAGTGCTATATTTATTTTTTACTATTTTTGCAATTGTTCAATTATGACTCATTTGCACTTTTTGAAAAATTTGATGTTATGAGTCCATTTAATTTTTACATTTATTTTTCTATTTAAAAAGGGTAAATTTGTTGTTTTATATGAAAAAAATAATAAAAATGATGTATTTAGCAATAATTAAGTGATTTATGGATGTTTCTCACAAAAAATGAAAGAATGGGGATGACAAAACTTTTAAAGGTTAGGAACAAAATGTGCAAATTATACATAGTTTTTAACGGTTGAATCTAACGGTGCTTGATGTAAGGAGTATTTTCGCAAAGAAATGTGATTTTGAGGGTGTAAATGTTAAAATTGAAACGTTGAAAATGATTTCTACAAAAAGTGCAAATTACCCTTCATTAAAAACTGTAATCATTTTACAATTTAAATTTTTTCTTTAACAATATCAATACATCAACTACTTTCGAAAAGAGTATTAATATTTACTTCAAAATCATTCATTTTATATATAAGACGTGTAAAATAAGTGTTTAATACTAATTTCTTGAAACGTAAAAAAACCTTTTTTTGTTTTGGTGAAATAGTGCAGTGGAACAACAGCCTAACCATTGACTTTAATTTGGATTGGACGTTTAAAAAACGTGTAAAGAAATTTGTAGTTTTTGCAAATGGGAATTGGGATATGACTTTTGACTTTGGCAATGGCAATAGTACTGCTCTAGGGATGAAATTTAAGTAACATTCTTTCGCTTAAAGTTCATTATTATACTGATATTTATTCTTCAAAAAATTTACATAAACGACTGAATATACAGTAATTGAACTTTTAAATTCTCGTGAGACTATGATTCTGGTCGATCATACCACTTATCATGAAAATTTATCTAATTTAACACCTTTATAGAGAGGACATTAAAATGTTCCGAGGTTTCCATGTTTATAAAAGATTAGAGTACTATAAATGTAATTGGTTATCAGCGAAACCGGAAAGAGAGGTATTCGAAACCTCGATACGAATTAGTCCACACAACCATCTCTCCCAATTGAAAAAGATGAGGGAAGTTTACGGCCACTGCCCATAATTTTCTGTTTTAATGGAGACAGCGGTTTAATATTTCTGTTAGGTCAATAGACTTTTAATGGACAATAAATAATAAGATAATGAATTATTTGTTTGAGGAGAGCTTACGTCCACGTCCCGTAATTTTAATCCATGCAGTACTCCCCATCGTTATGTTTCAACTCTATTAACATGTTGGATTTGCATAAATCATATATCATATACACTATCAGTATGTGAAGATTTCCACTAGAAATCATATTTTTTCGTCTTTAAAGTGAACTTCTACATTGTAGGTGATGCAGAATAATTTTGATGATCTCCGCGATCACTCAGATTCTGTCAACGAATGTCTCGAATGAAGATAACGTGTACCTAAAAAAGGCGGGACTTTACCACGTTTTAATTTTAGCGTGATTATCAGTAAAAAGATGGTGAGAAAATTATAGGAATAACTAGCCAATATTCTTATAGAAACCCTCGACCACTTGGGGAGTGAGGGTATTTATATATGCAGCCTTACCACGAGTTTAGGAGTAAATATTGTCATTAATTCTAGAGTAACTGTCCATTAATGAATGATAGCCCCTAATCCAGGGATAATGGCCACCCATTATGGGATAATGTCAACTTATTACAGTAGGGTGGGCAAAAAATCGAAAACGATCGGTTTCTTAAGAAAGAAATGAGAACTGAAACGAAACCGAACCGAACCGAAATACAAAAATGGAGAACCGAAAAATGATCGGTTCCTATTTGAAAATCGAACAGAGAACGAACATTCTTAATTTAAAAATTAAGCCCATGTGACACTTTTGATACTTTTTGAGTTGCTTTACAAGATAGAATGTACAAATTCAGGTTACTTGGATGTATTATGATAATTGTTGAATTGTTCGTATCATGTTGTATCTTATATAAAATTATGTGAACCAATTTTAGAAGATTGGATGTTTTGTCTTTTACTCGCAGTTGTTCAGTGCATTTTTTAGTGTAATAATTACAAATTAGAATAATGATTATTGTGTCGGTATGTACTGAACTAATTTTAGGAATGATATGTGATTTGACAAGTATGTGACTTTTGTAGAGGTGCATTGGTGAATTGTGGAGTGACATTGAAGTATGAGATAAGAGTTCATTATAAATCATTTTTATCTTTGAAGTATATCTAGGTTCAAATGAGCTAAATGATTTTATGTTACGGTAAATATGTCTATATGCAATCATTATCATTTAATATTTAGTACGGATGATCCGAGCATTCCAATATAAGTAGTATATAGAACAACAGAAGATTAAGATCCTACCTTTTCTGGTTGCCAGTGGAGATATACAGAATATTATAACTGTCCTTAGTGTTTTTAGAACCCGAGTATATTCAATTTGAATATTTTACAGCATTGATGGTTTTGTTTGGGAAATTTTGACTCGGCATTCTAACATAAGTAGTACATAGAACAACAGAAGATTAAGATCTTACATTTTCTAGTTGTTAGTGGAGATATACAGAATATTATAACTGTCCTTAGTGTTTTTAGAACCCGAATATATTCAATTTGAATATTTTACGGCATTGATGGTTTTGTTTGAGAAATTTTGACTTAGCATTCCAACATAAGTAGTACATAGAACAACAGAAGATTAAGATCCTACATTTTCTGCTTGTCGTGAAGATATACAGAATATTATAACTGTCTTTAATGTCTTTAGAACCCAAATATATTCAATTTGAATATTTTACGACGTTGATGGTTTTGTTTATGAAATTTTGACTCAACACTTATTTGTGTTGCACACATTTTCACGTTTGCTCAAAGTTAATTTTTTTTTTTTCTTTTTTTATAAAGAACCGAAAATTGAAACGTCTATCCCTATATTAAGGCGATATTTTCGCTTGTCGATAACTGAATTAGCTGTGAATCATATTGATCATTGATTGTACTTGGTGATTATATTCGATCACTTCGCTCGTTGATCGAATCAATTATCCGCTGGTCATTCTGAATGTTGTTTATTTCTATATGTATTAGTAGGCATTGAGTTGTCCTTGTTCCCACCAAATAGAATTTCATATCAACCATAAAATAAGCTATATTTTATATCGGGACGAAGCTAGGCCCATTGTTAGAGGTGGGGAAAAAATTCGGATAAATATATATGTAAGGAGTTTAAAAGATGAAATTCAAAATTTAAGAAACTTGTGTATCTAATACAAAGATCGGGTTTTTAATTAAAAAATGTGTAATTAATTAGATAATTAAATACGTTGAGGTCACAAGAGTCACAGACATAAATCACAAATTTTATAGGTCACAAATTATGAAATTTCACAGTCACGAAATATTGTTTGATCACGACTTAATTCCAGGTCACAAATAATAAATTTATCGATCACGACTTATTTTCGATCACAAATTATCAAATTAATTAGTCACGAATTATTATTCGGTCACAAATCAAAAACATTAAGGGTTACGATTTATTTCTTAGTCACAAATATGGCTCACAACTAATTTCTCAGTCACAAATATTTTGTTATGACTTATTTTTCGGTCATAAATTAAAAATTTATAGGTCACAACTTATTTTTCGATAATAGATTGTCAAATTAAACATCTACAAATGATAAATATTATAGATCATGACTTATTTCTTGGTCACAAATCATAAAATTTATAAGTCACGATGTATTTATTGATCACTACATATTTTTCCATCACAAATTACAAATTTCTTATGTCACAACTTAATTTTGTCACAAATCGCAAATTTTATAGGTCACAAATTACAAATTTTATAATTTAAAATGGTTAACATCAGAATAATATACTATTTATGGTCACACTCACAAAACACATTTCTTAAGTCACAACTCACAAGTTTCTTAAGTTACGACTCATTTCTCGATCACAATTTATAAATTTCTTAAGTCACGACTCACAAGTTTATCAAGTCACGACTCATTTCTCGATCACAATTCACAAACTTTACATGTCACGACTTATTTTCAGGTCACAATTATATTTTATTATTTAAATAGGTTAAGGTCATGATAATATATAATTTATTGTCACAATCACACAACAAAGAATTTTTGGGTCACTACTTTTCTTTGATCACAATTTACAAATTTCTTAAGTACAATTTATTTCTCGGTCACAACTTACAAACTTCTTAAAACACGACTCATTTCTCATCACAATTCACGATTTTTATAGGTCATAATTTAATAATTAATAGTCAGCAAACCATCACCATCACAACCACCAACAAAAAATTATCCAAAAAAAAAAGATCATCGCACATCACGACAGCGGCGCTGCAACAGAGTCGACCTACACCACCCACCCTAGTCCATTCCTCCACACCACTCCCCACAGTCGATGTGCATCCTAACCCGAACTCATCTCTAGTATAGTCACCGCTAAACCTCATCACTAGTTACAATTGCCTACTATCACGCCACCGCCAATCCAAACTCTCCAAACTCCGTCATTGACAAAATTACCACCAAAACATGGAACCCGCAACATCGACTTTGCCCTACCACGCACCATCTTCAAACATCCAAAGCACTATTGTTACATCACCAACACCACCATCGCACAGCACCGCTACCACCACACTCTACCTGCACCATCCTCGCACACATAAACACCGTCGTCGTCGTCACCACCACCACACACACAAACATCACAACATTGTCTGCTGCAACACCACCACCGCATTGCCACTACAACCAATCCAACACTGCATACCATAGTTGCCTTAGATTGCACTAATACCATAGATCGCAACGGAAAATTAGAAGAAGAAAGGGGATGTTGTAAGGATTTTAATCAATCATGTGGGCTTATATATGAATTATTGTGTATTTAATAAAATGTTATCAATTTGGTTAAGCCCATTTAAAGTGATCTAATAAGGATTTGGTATATTGGGCTTTAATGCATCTAATTAATGTATGGGCTTTTATGTGTAGATACCAGGCCATTACCTAATTCATGATGGGCCAGATTAGGTTAACTGGAAATACAGTATATAAAGTCGGTTATGGTCTCTGAATCGTACGTACTGTCCATTCTTTTTGACATCCCATCATCAGAGAGAAAATAAGGACTACGTATTGATTTGGAAGATCCAACCGTCGAATCGTTCATCGTGAATTATATTGGATTAAGGTACGCTTCCGCTTCAGTTATTTGATTCTTGATAATTCAGCATGATGATTTTGGATCATAGATAAACAATAATTATTTGTGATAAAATTTAACTAACAAGTGGTATCAGAGCCAACATCGTGTTGAATTATCAGATCAATTTGGAACGCATATATGTAAAACTTAATTCTCTGCGTATGTATTTGCGAATAAATTGATTTCATAATTGAGATTCATACACATATACAGCAAAATTGGGATCAGAGATATATTAAGTTCCTGCGTGTATATATATTTAAATTATGTGATTTATGGATTCAAATTTATTATGAAGAATCTGTATGTATATGCGAAATTTTGGCTTCAAAAACCTGGACTGTGCACATGTTTCTACACGTATGTATTTACAAGGTTCGATTTGAAGATATTTATGGACATGTATGTGTATATGTATGTATTCATGTTGAATATGGTGTTTTGAATCTGATTTTTGGTGTTGTTCGAAATCGTGTTGGTTATGGATTTGTGAATTCAGACTTGGATTTCTGATTTTTGCCATTCTGATTCGATTTTTATGGGATTAAGTTGGATTTTGATTAAGCTTACACTGTCGACATATGTTGGATTAAGTTTGAGGATGAATGAGGGTTGCCGAAGGAGCCACAGCCGAAGTTGGGGTTGGCCAAGTTACCGCTTCGCTTCGCTGCAGACGCAGCCTCTTGCGGTTGATGGTGGTATGGCGCTGGACTGTGCGCGACGATTGAGATGGATTCAATCGCCGGTAATGGGCACCGCGCGATGGGCTGCGGCGTTGCACACAGCAACGCTGTGATTCTGGATTGCAGCGCCGGGAATGGCGTTGCAAGCGGAGGAACGCCGGTTGGGGCGCCGCGTTCTCCAGATTTGGATGCGACGGCGAGGGCGGCGGCAGCTAGGGTTATAAACCCTAGCTGGTGCGACTTTTGGCAAGGGGCTTTAGTTCGGAAATTTGAAGCTTTCAGGGACCACTGTGCAATTTTGGATTTTTTAGCTAATTGCACCTCAAGTCCTCCCTGTTTGTTTTGAATTAAAGTTTAAATCCTCAAATTTTGGATTTTATAAACTTCAGCCCCTAAAGTTATGAAATTATTTAAGTTGGCCTTTAAAGTTCTGAAATTTATAAATTGAGCCCCTAAAGTTATAATTTAGTTAAGTCAGGACCTCTCAAGTTATGGAATTTTATGATTCAACCCCTAAAGTTTGAAAATTTTTTAATTCAGCCCCTAATGTTTGAGAATTTTCAAAACTGGTCCCTAAAGCTTGAAAATTCTCTAATTTGGTCCCTTAAAGTTTGGAAATTTTCATTTTCAGTCCCTAAAGTTTGAAAATTTTCTAATAAAGCACCTAAAGTTCTGAAATTCTTTAATTTGGTCCTTAAAGTTTGAAAATTTTCTAATTCAGTCACTAAAGTTTGGAAATTTTCAAAATTGGTCCTTAAAGTTTGAATTTTTTTTAAATTAAGTCCTTAAAGTTTGGGAATTTGCTAAATTGGCTCCTAAAGTTTGAAAATTTTCAAAATCAACCTTTAAAGATTGAAAAATTCCTATTTTGGCCCTCTAAAGTTTGTTTTTCTTTCAAATTGGGACCTAATGCTTGGAATTTCTCTAAATTGGCCAATAAAGTTTTGGAAAAATTGTAATTTAAGTCCTTCACGCTTAAAATTTCACATAATTGGCCACCTAATGTTTAAGAATATTGCAATTGACTCTCTCAACTTAAGGATTGCTTTATTCTAAAGTTTTGAATTCTATAATTCAAATCCTAAAGTCAAATATAGATGCAAATCAATGGATTTCAGTTTCAAATCTTGGTACATCAGAATCTTTTGAGAGATATAATATTCGAAAGTAAGTTAATTGAAGCAACATGTTGCCAAAGCAACCTCGCTTGTGGATATTAATTAACTTTGAATATTAGAAGGTATTTGTGTGTGTTATTCATTGCGGATATTGATCGGCCCAAAGGAAGGTCAATATTTGGCTCGAATTTCACATGCACCTGTTGTGATAAACACGTGGCAATTATTTGGTTTAACGTGTGACCAATAAATCGGTCCAAAGAAATGTTTATTGGTTAACATGTCTTATTACCAGTGTTTGATCACTACACTAAGGGAAAATTAGGTGTTTGTGTGTTATTTCATGCGGATATTGATCGGCCCAAAGGAAGGTCAATATTTGGCCCGAATTTCACATGAACTCGTGGTGATAAATACATGACGGTTATTTGGTTTTACGTGTGATCAATGAATCGGTCCAAAGAAAGGTTTGTTGGTTGACATGTCTTACTGTCAGTGTTTGATTACTACACCAAGAGTACCACTTACAAGTTAATATTTCTGTCCAAAGACTAAATATTGATGTTGTGCTAGGTATCTTTTGATGGGCCCTACCATTATTTGAAAGTGTGATTTGCATAATAAGGTATTTATGTGAGCTATTCTGTTTAAGTGTTCTCTATTTGTTTTCAAATTCTGCTAGTAGTATATCTACAAGCTCAAATTCAATCCCTGTGTTTATGGAACAAACTTCAAGGATCAAAACAAGAACATTAACTTTTCGTTGGCTGCATGGATCTAGACCGTGTACTAAGAATTGAGCAACCTGCTCCTCTTACGGATGAAAGTTTATCTAATCAAATAAGGAACTTTGAGAAGTGGGATTGCTTAAATTACGTGAGTCTCATGATCATTAAGTGTGGCATTCCGGAAGCCTTTAGTGGCATAGTATCTGAGGAGGTAAATGATGTCAATGAATTCCTTGCCGAAATTAAGAAACGTTTTGCGAAAAACGATAAGGCTGAAAGAGGCACGCTTATGCAAAGCTTGATTTCAATAAAGTATAAAGGCAATGGGAAAATAAGGGAGTACATCATGTAGATGTCTCACACTGCTTCAAAACTTAAGGAACTAAAACTCGACTTGTCTAATGACTTGCTTGTGCATTTGGTATTGATATCGCTTCCTGCACAATTCAGTCAATTTAAGGTTAGTTATAACTGTCAAAATAGAAATGGACTCTCAATGAGCTCATTTCATAGTGTGCAAGCTTCTTGCACAATTCAGTCAATTTAAGGATAGTTATAACTGTTAAAGGGAGAAATGAACTCTAAATGAGCTCATTCTATTTTGTGTGCAAGAGGAAGAAAAGTTGAAGCAGGACAGAACTGAAAGTGTTCACTTGGCAAACACCTCTAAAGATAAGGGCAAGAAAACAAATAAAGATCATACATAATACCAACTAAAGCAGCTACTAAAACACCTTATGAGCTTTTGACAGGCTTAAAGCTTAGTCCAAAGCATTTCTACATTTGGGGATGTCCAGCTAAGGCTAGGCTTTATAGGCCACATAAAGAAATTGGACTCCAAAACAGTTAGCAGCTACTTTATTGGTTATTCTAAGCGATCGAGGGGCTATTAATTTTATGATCCCACACTTAAGTCAAATTTTGAAACGGGAAATGCAACATTTTTTGAGGATGTTGAGTTTGGAGAAGAAATAAGGTTAGAGATATTGTCTTTAAGGAAGAAGTTGAGAAATGATCTGTTTCGATTCCTACATTGCTTTTGACAATGTGCAAATTTCTATGCATGTCATTGATCAAGAAGCATATCCAGAACCTCAATTCGACAATATTGAAGAACCTCCCATCCAAAATAAGGTAAATTTCAGAAGTACAAACTCAACAACCTCAATAACTAAAGCCATTAAGGAGATCCACGAGAGAAAGGGAAAAAAATGCTATTCAGGATAATTTAAATAGTATTTCTCCAAGAACATAAGGAAAATAATGGAATGATGGAAGATGGTCCAATCAATTCCATCAGGCCATGCAGGGTTCTAACTCTCAAAAGTGGATTGATGTCATAAATAAGGAGTATAAGCATATGCAAGACAATAACGTTTTGGATCTTTTCCTATTACCGGAAGGTACGAAGCCCATTGGTCTTAAATGGATTTTTAAATCAAGGGGGATTCTAAAGGTAATGTGGAAAAATATAAGGTTCGTCTTGTATCTAAGGGCTTTACACAGAATGATGGCATTGATTATAAAGAGACTTTCTCTTCGGTTTCAATGAAAGACTCTTTCAGGAAAGTTAGGTTGTTGCACATTTTGACCTCGAGTTACATCAAATGGATACTAAGGTGGCGTTTCTCAATGGTGACATTGATGGGACGATATGGTTTGCAAATTAAAGAAATCCATTTATGTACTCAAGCCAGCTTCCCGTTAAGGGTAATACAAATTTCATCAAGTAATTATCTCATTTGGTCTTGAGATTAATGTTGTTGACGGTTGTTTGTATTACAAGTTCAGTGGGAGTAAGTATATTGTCCTGGTTTTATATGTTGATTATTTCTTGCCACTAATGATATAGATATGTCACATAAAATTATGAGATTTTTTGTTAAGAAATTTTGAGATTAAAAATCTTGGTGACGTCTCTTTTGTATTAGGAATTCAGATACACCGGGATTGTTCTCGGGGTATTCTTGAATTGTCACAAAATGGCTATATCGATAAAGTACTTAAGAGGTTTGGCATGCAAGACAGTAAATCAGGGGACAGCCCTATCGCTAAGGGAGACAAATTTAGTCTCGACTAATGCCCGAAAAGTTATCTTAGAGTTAAAGAAATGCAGAGGATCCCATATAGTTCAGCTATAGGGAGTTTGATGTATGCTCAAGTTTGTATGCGTTTGGATATTGCATACATTATTGGGATACTAATCGGATATTTAAGTAACCCTGGGATTGATCATTTGGAAAGCAGCCAAACATGGGTTATAAGGTATTTAAAGAGAACAAAAGATTACATGCTCACATACAGAAAATCGGATCAGTTGGAGATCATATGGTATTATGATTCCGATTTTACTAGATGCCAAGAAAGTAAAAGATCCACATCAGGCTACATTTATCTGCTGGTTGGAGGAGCTATTTTCGGAAGGAGTGCTTAACAAACACTTTAGCTTCTTTCACTTGGCAGCAGAGTTTGTAGCAATTTTGGGGGTATCTAATTATGGAATATAGCTGCGAAATTTTGTCACTGGGCTGCATTTTCTGTACGGTATAGAAAGACCACTAAAGTTATATTGTGACAATAACTCAGCAGATTTATATTCCAGTAACAACAGGAACTTAACTAAGTCAAAATACATTGACATAAGTTCCTGGTTGTGAAGGATACAGTTCAGAGTGGACATGTGTCAATAAGAGCACATTGGGACAAACTCCATAATTGCGGATCCGCTTACTAAAGTATTACAACCCAAGGTCTTTCATGAGTACATTACTCATATGGGTGTTGTATTTCTTAAGGATATTCGGTTTCAGTGGGAGTTTGTATTTTGGGTGCATTAGACACATTTATTGTCCTTTTGGATACAGTTTAAAGTTAAAGTTATTTACAGCTGTAAGGTTTCAGGTTTATTATCTCTGAACTCGTTTGAGGATGATCTCACTAAAGTTGGACCAGTTGAAAATATGCATGTTGAAGATCACATTACATGTAATTTCCATGCTACACATCTATACTTGATCCATGTCATTCAGTTATGTCGATATACGTGACCATTGATAGGTTTAGTTACGATTAATGTAGCGAAAGCCGCTTTGATCCTATGTTGATATAATTGATGGACCGGATTGTTTGGGGATGCATTCAGTAATGATAGCAAAATTCTGAGTACTCATAAGGTTATAATTGATACACAATTGTAAGATTACACATATAGCCCAAGTGGGAGATTGTAAGGATTTTAATCAATCGTGTGGGCTTATATGTGAATTATTGTATATTGAATAAAAGACTATCAATTTGGTTAAACCCATTTAAAGTGATCTAATAAGGATTTGGTATATTGGGCTTTAATGCATCTAATTAATGTATGAGCTTTTATATGTAGATACCAGGTCATTACCTAATTCATGATGACCGGATTAGGTTAACTGTCAATACAGTATATACAGTCGGTTATGGTCCCTGAATCGTACGTACTGTTCATTCTTTTTGACATCCCATCATCAGAGAGAAAATAAGAACTACGTATTGATTTGGAAGATCCAACCGTCGAATCGTTCATCGTGAATTATATTGGATTAAGGTACCCTTCCGCTTCAGTTATTTGATTCTTGATAATTCAGCATGATGATTTTGGATCATAGATAAATAATAATTATCTGTGATAAAATTTAACTAACAGGTGTCGCCACACAGGAGAAACATAAAGGAGAACAGGTAGATGATACGTCTTTACTTGTCGCCGCTGTTGCAAGGATGTTGCGCAGATCACTAGAGGCCGAATCGTCGGAGAGGAAGTGGCGGCCATTGATTTTGGGTGGAGATTGGGAAGAGATTGGAACTATTGGCTTTAGGTTTTTAATTGCTATATTGGGTTCAGTGTTGGGTGATGTTTATTCATAATTAGTAGATTAATTTTATTTATTGATATCATTATTAATATTTAAAGGTTAAAGTAAAATTTGATTTTTGAATTAAGAACTTGTAAATCATATTTTAGAATTGTGAATTTGAAAAACACGTGCTGGTGTAATTTCCACAAAAAGGGGTTAAAAAGGGTGGCCTGACCCTGATTATATGCATGAAATCATCGAATGTCATCACAAAGCTTGTAAAAATGTTTTAATTTTTAGAATAATCTAATATGGTAAAATATAAGTAAATAATGGGGTTTAGGGAGTTGCTCCAGTGGTCATCATCCTCCAAGACACTCCCTCACCTGGTTTAGGTCCAGGGTTCAAACCCCATGCCCACTATGGAATCTATTACAACAACATGCTAAGAAATAATTCTTAAATATTTGAGATTGAAAAGTATAGAGCAATCTTCGACATCTGTTTAAAAGAGATGAAATCTTGGAACTCTAAATATGGGCAAGAAGCTTCATTATAATAGTAAAAAAGAAAAGAAACGGGTGAGTAACTCAATCCCTTATAAAATGATCTATATTTTTATCTTTATTCGACATGAGATTTTATACCTTAACATGTCCTTGGAAGATGGGGCTCGTTTGTACAGATCAATCTTGAAATTTGTATACTCATTTTATTTGAGTCTTAATCAGATCAAATTGCTCATAAAGCTTAATGAACTTTGAAATCACATCAAATAACATGATAAGTGTATTTTATACACTTATTTATATGTCAAAATTAGAATAAATTATTGTCGTTTAAGAATATAAGCAATTTAATTTGTGTTTACGTGTTTACTTTTCAGAAAATATCCCGAAAGATGAAGAATGAAGCAATTAATGAGAAAATGGCACAATTGGATGCTAATTGGAGTCTAATTGAGCAATTGAAGAGTTTATGACAACAATCAAGAATCATCCATGGTGAGAAAGTGAATAAATTAGAAGTTGAAAGACTGAAGAGCAAATTAAACACGAGGGACCAACTTGTAAATATCCAATGATTGATTTGGATCACAAGAGGATATTTTGAGGATTTTTAGGAGTCAATTTGATGCAAGTAGAAGTCAAAAAGGAATGGAATATGATAAGAATATTATAATAAAATTGATTCCAACCGCACAAGATTCTGGACAAATTTCTAGTCGGACTTTGAGACCTAGTATTGGGGCATTAAACGTTTGAATTGGGAAAATCTTATTTCAGGAATAATTATAGTCCTTTAAGTTTTATTTCTAACTCAATTTGAATCAGATCAATCGAATAAGGTAATAGAAAGTTATGATCGAAACACTGAACATTGTGCAGGGACCAAAAAATACTCGAGCGTGGGTTTGACAATTTGCTTTCTTTTTTCGATTAGATCTCTTCTCCAACTATAAGTGAAATCTCTTGGCACAAAAATTAGGATATTTGCCTCACCTAAGAATAAACATAAACTCAGATTTAATCATTCAATTCTTGAGAAATCGAAGCTTTGCAAAAGGGGCCAAATTGAAGATCACAGGGAGAATCGATACTTGGTGTAAGCTTTCCATTCTCTTATGTTATTTTCAATGGAGGCTATTATTTATTATTTTATTTTGTTATTTATTCATGATGTGTAACTAAACTTCATGTTGGGATGAACGAGCCTAGTCATATTATTTTAATTTCAAGTTCCATATTTTTAATGATTTGTTGCATGTATTAATTTATTTATTATTGTTCTTAATGCGTGAATTACTTGATCACCAATTCATGATATATTGAGTTATTTCCATAATCCAGATGTGAGTTAATAATTTAGAACGTGGTCATAAATCCAGTAATTGAACAAGAGATAGAGATATATTTTTGTTGTTATTGCTGTCGTGTGTGAATTCTTGTATTTATTGCATTTAGATAAGGAATATTCGGACCCTCTGTAGAGATACATGGTTGACTTATTTAGGTAAAGTTGATTTAAGCTCAAGAGAGGAATATCAATATATATTACTGAATTCGACCGAATACATATTTAGGAAATGAAACTGGAATTGGAATTGATTTAATTGTTAGGTGAAATCGTGAATCCCAATTACTTTATAATCATCTTTAAAACAAAGCAATTTCGTATTTTAATTCTTTAGTTCTAGTTTAAACATCAACAACAATTTTGTTCGTTCAAATAGGGTTTAGAACTAACATATTTCGGTACTTAATAGCAGTCTCCGTGGGACGATAATCCGGACTCCTAAGTCACTTTATTATTTCTCACGACCCGTACACTTGCGAGGATATTTCGCATCGCGAGATATCAGTGAACAGAATATAATTCTAATAATATTTTTTTAGTATTGATTCACTGCGTTCCAAAACATATACCTACCAGAAGAATTAACCTAATTGTCATAAATCACTCCTATCTAGAATAATGAAAATATTATAATATAATGAAATACAAGAAGAATTAACCTAATTGTCATAAATCACGCCTATCTAGAATAATGAAAATATTATAATATAATGAAATAATCTGGATGGAGAGAGAGAGAGAGAGAGAGAGAGAGAGAGAGAGAGAGAGAGAGAATCTCGAAATTTTCTAACTTACTACCAAGCAATCGCTTGACTATGCTTTGAAGGATCTTGTGAGACAATAATGTCCACAGATGATCGCCTGAAGTTTACCTCAAGCGATCGCTTAGGGTTTCTTCGAGACTTCACCCTAATTATTTTTGTTAGATATTGGTTTAATAATTCGAGAAATTGATTAAGTGTTGAAAAATCAACTAAAGTAACTCACTACAAGAATTCGGCCCAACAGAAACGACAAAAGTCGTCTCTAAAGGATTTAAAGTCATCTCTATTGGTTATTAGAGACGACAAAGTCGTCTCAATATGTCGTCTCTGTAGGTCCGTGGCTGAAAATAATTAGAAACGACTATGTCGTCTTTGTTTCCTCCTGGGCAATTAAGACGACATTGTCGTCTCTATTTGTGAAAATATTTAATTAGTTATTTATTTTGACCCGATTTGATCCCTTTTTAACCCGATCCAAATCTCGATCCGACCTAAGTGTTGGGTGGTGATGTCCCAACCACTAAGACAATTAAATTCTTGTGTTAAATTTTGTTTTAAATAATATATATTTTTTAACTTAATAATATTTTCTTAACAAATTAACTTTAATATTAATTATATAAATGTAAATAATTAAAAATGTCTAAAGAAAAATAGCGAAATTTTAAAAAATAAGAATAAAAAAATTTAAAAAGCAGAATAGAGACGACAAAATGTCGTCTCTATTGATCGACCAATAGAGACGACTTTTTAAGTTGTCTCTATTAGTTGTCAACCAATAGAGACGACATTATAATGTCGTCTCTATTGGTCGATCAGTAGAGACGATATTTGAATGTCGTCTCTATTTGTTGATAACTAATAGAGACAACTTTAAAAGTCGTTTCTATTGGTCGACCAACAGAGACGACTTTTTGTCGTCTCTATTGATCGACCAATAGAGACGACTTTTCATGTCATCTCTAATTTTTTGTCTTTTTTGCTCTTTTTTCTTGTAGTGACTTCGTGTCAATTTCAACTATGTATTCAAACTCGACCCAATCAGTTTAGACAAATTCGTTTGTCACTTCGCCGCTTCAGGGCGCAGAAATGGGGATCGACTTGCCCGATCATGTCGCTGGGGTCGAAGGGGCATCTCCCATCTTGGGGGCTCGAGGGCAACGCCCCCAAAAGAGAATTCAAATTTCTCTGTATGTATCGAATGGTTTATTTGACATCACGAAACCAATATTGGATGAATGGGAAATTATGGAGAATGGGAAATTATGGAGAATGACAAAAATAAGGTCAAAAATTTTTATGATCACACATAAACTATTTTTGTTTAATATTCGATTTCACGTAAAGCCATGGGATCGCGCGGTTTATAACTATGCGATGTATGGTAGACCGAACAGTCTCATCCTTTCGAAGTGATGCATGATTTGGCTCCACACCACTTTATCTAATCTCTTCATCATCTATAAATAGGACTATTGTGATGTCCTATTCCATACATCAATGATATGCAAACATAATATCATTCTCTTATCTCTCTTAAACAAAATTTTTGTATTCTTGTTGCACAAATGTTGGTTCTTCATTTTCATTTACATTTTCATTTTGCAGTACCATGCCACATTCTGGTTCCGAGAGGTTCGTTGTGTTTGTGTTTTAGAGTGTTACAAACACAATTGATAGTCGTTGTATTTTGAGAGTTGATTGCCATAAATCGTAGGTACCGTTGCGAGGCAAACTCGACTTAAGGACAAAGTATTCAACACTTGCCTCGACTTTGCATCTTTTATTTTATTTTATTTTTTCATTTCCTTGCCGATATTCTATTCATTCGTCGGCATGAGTTTTCAAATAATTATTTTATTTCTTTGACGTTACTATATACAAAATATTTCAACAATTTCAATGTCATATTTCAAAAGTTACGGCCCCACTTCTCTTCCCCTTAAAACCCCCCAAGCCACTCCTCAATTTAAATATTCTAATTTTGCCCTAGTGTTTTTCTTCAAACCAATTCAACTACGCACTTTGACTTCTTATCTTCTACCATGTTTATTTATATAGAAATCTTTATTTTACAATGAAGGTATTGTTTTTGCAAAAATTTTACATCAGTGACTAAAATTTTAATTCGGACACATTAATCCTTCGAGTGTTCTAATTTGCCTTAATTTGATCAAAATTGTTAAATAATGACTGAAAAACTGCTGAATAATCATGCATCGGAAGAAATATGGGCCCGTTTGGTCCCCAGTTCTTAAATTTTTTTTTTATTTTGAATAGTGTTTTTGAGAGAATTTGTTATTAAAATTTGTTTGAAAAATCAAAAATAGGGGTAAGACGTTTTTCCATGAGCCGTCTCGACAAAGAAGCAACGAAGCAAATAATGTCATTGGTAGCGATGGATAATTGTACACCGAATTTTGTTGTACAACTTGCAGATTTCCATCAGTATTTAAAAATGGGCCATGCTATATGAACATAGAGAGTGTCACCCCGGGTACCGCCCGTCTCACATGGGGGGGAGGTCGCTCATTATGATGCCGACCCCACTCACATTCATGTGAGGGGTGGGCACCATCTATTTTCAAATATCATTATTCTTTGAAAATTTTCATCAAATAGTATTTTTCGGCATTATTTTAATTTGGTCCTCTTAATGGAGTTGTTTGTTATGCATGTGCAGGGGGGATCGACGTTAGGGCAAGCGAGAGCATTTGCCCTAGCAAGAATTATTATTATTGTTGTTATTGTTATTATTATTATTATTATTAATTGAATCAAAATGGATTAGACTTTGGGCCTTTCACCTTTGGTTCAAATCAAATCACAGCTCGTCACATTACGCGTATCCCGCCATATTCTCTAAACCTAAATTAAACTTTAGCTCAGTAGTTGTATCTCTATTTTCCTGCCTCCCGACTCCAAGTCCCTTCGCTCATGGCTCGCACTCGCACTCGCACTCGCACATTTCTTTCAAGTTCCAACCCAACTCTCTGCCACTGCTAGTTTGCTTCCAACCAAGTTCCTCCACAATTCCAAGTTCTAACCTGAACCACCCACTCTGCTCTGAGTTCACTGTCTCTCTTTTAGTAATGATGAGTAAAATTATAAAGTCGTAATAATAAGTATTTAATTTTGTGTGGAATAGAAAATAGAATTAAAATAAATTTTCAGATTTCAATAGGTAAAGCTATGCTAAATTTACTAATCTTTTTGTCTTACTGTTTTTACATTACATATATGAGAAATTGAGAATCTGAGATGAGATAATTTTTTATTTGTTTTTATTGTTTACATATTTGGTATTTGATAATTTTCAGATTTCAATAGGTAAAGCTATGCTAAATGTTAGGGTTTTTCCTGCATTTTTCCTTATATTGTCTGCATAAAATTATTTAAAAAAAAAAAAAAAAACAATTGGGGATGTAATCAGGGACGGGGCGGGGATGAGGATGGTAAATCATTAATGGGACGGAGACGGGGAAAGGCCTCCCCGCCCCATTGTCATTCTTAGGTTATTTCAGGAGTGTAACCCACACCTTGACGGCCTAAATCGATCATGTCCTGAGCCATTAGTTCGAGAGGTAAATCGCAGATTGTGCCTCCCAGAGCCAAAGTAGAGGGCATTGGTAACTCCCACGAATAGTGATGACTCCCGCTTGCCACATGACACAAATCTATTTTTTCATAATTTGAACCCTGCACCCGACTGCACTGAGCAAGTTTCTTGCTCTCTCCTTTGCCACTGTGAAATATGTCCTGGGGGCACTACTCTTATTGATTCAGGATTTGAGGCATTACAGGCTTGTTTATTTAGCTTAATTTTTCTTCCTTATATGATCTAGCCAGTTGGGTCTTGATGTGATCCGAGAAAGGACATCAATGTAGAAAACAAGCCACAGACGAGTCCATAACAATCTACATGAAAAAACAAGCAACTTTCATGTTGGGCCCGAACCAAGAATCAAACCGGATCAAGTTGTTTCAAAAGGACGAAAAAAGGTGCAGCCGGAGGTGAAGAGGAGCGCACGATCGCGCGATGGTACAAAAATTTCACCCGAGAGTTTAAGTGCCTACCACGCGATCGCGACACAAATGCCCATGCAATCGCCCGATTGTGACAGAAGCAGATTTTCGCGATTTTTAAGTTAGTTTTTATTTTATTAATTATTAATTATATTTTTGAACCCTAATACGGCTAGGGTTAATGCTAGGTCATTTTTTCTTTATATTATTCATATTCTCATTGTATTAAGACAGCTTTGATGATTATTGATTATATTGAGAGATTTTTATCTTTGAAAAGGTTGAGGATTCCCTTTTGGTGTTCTTCAAAGAACAATTTTGAACTTATCAAATATAACGAAATATTTGTGGCGTTCCAATCAGAAACTTATCAAGGAAATTGACAAGTCCTTGTGGCGTTTCGAAAACGTTGGTTCTTCAATCCGCATCTTTGAATCTTCGCGTCGTGATTGTCGGGTCAAGGTTCTATCGTCAATTATGTCCCTTCCAATTATTTTATGTTTGTTTTCGTGTGTTTAGTCTAATTTAGATATTTCATAGGTTATTATTTTTGTTATTTCGACGTATTCGTCGAGATTCCTATTTGGGATCGCGTCATCTGGTATCAGATCTTGGATCTAATTCAGATTCTTGCATTTTCTTGTTTTTCTTGATTCTTGTGTTTTTCGTGCCAGTAAAATTTTTTAGCTTTTGATCCATAAAAATCCTACGGAATATTCAAAAGTGTTTTTCGAGTGCGTTTTTCGTCCAAATCCAATTCGTTTTTTTCTGTCGTACTCGTAGTCAAATTTTCTAGTAATTCAAACAAAAAAAAAGATGTCTTACAAGGAGGAATCCACATCATCATCTTCCGTGGGTGACAGAAAATAATTTAGGGGTGTGAATAGGAAGGTTGAGCAGGGTAATGATGAGGTTGCAGCGATGCGGGAACAATTTAAGAGGTTGATGACTCAGATGGAGAAAGGAGGTGCAAAACGTGAACAACAACACCAGGATCAATCTCATAATAGTTCTCGGGTTAGGAGAGGTAATAGGCGTAGGGCTGGTATGGATGATGAGGGCATGGGTAGCGAAAGTGGTAGTATATCTTCGATGGAAAGTATGAGAAGGAGGGATAGTGGAGACAGGTATGAGAGGAGGTATGATAGGAGGCATCGTGATGCTAGGAGGCATCGTGGGGGTAGAGATGTCGAGGAAGATGACCTCGGGAAAATTAAAATGAAAATACCATCGTTCCAGAGTATGAGTGATCCGGAGGCGTACCTGGATTTGGAAACAAAGGTTGAACGGCTTTTTGATTGTCATAATTATTCGGAAAAGAAGAAGGTGAAATTAGCAATGATTGAATTCATAGATTATGCAAATATTTGGTCTGATCAACTGGTGATGGGTAGGAGGAACCTTGAGGATCCTGTTGAGACTTGGGGTGAATTAAAGACCCTAATGAGGAAGCGGTTTGTGCCAACTCATTATTATGGAGATATTTACCACAGGCTACAGGGTCTGACTCAGGGGTCGAGGAGTGTAGAGGATTATCATAAGGAGATGGAGGTGACGATGATTCGGGCTAATGTGGTGGAGGATCGGGAAGCTACAATGGCTAGGTTTTTGAGTGGGTTGAATAGAGATATTGCCAACATCATTGAGCTGCAACATTTTTTGGAACTAGAGGATATGGTGCATATGGCAACGAAGTTGGAAAGACAACTAAGGTGAAAGGGGGCAGCAAGACACTCACCGGGTTCTTATCCTACATCACAATCGAATCGGGAACACAATGATGAACATGTCCCGAAAGGGAAGGAGGAACCTACAACAAAAGGTTAAAATATTTCTGATTCTCAAACTATTAGGGATATAAATATTAAGTATTTGGGTTCGGGTCATATAGCATCCCAGTGTCCAAATAAGAGGGTAATGATTTTGCGTGATAATGGTGAAATTAGTTCAAATGATGAATTTAAGGGAATGCCTAATTTAGTTGATGTTGCGGCTAGTAGTAGAGATGAGGATGGGTTGACTTATGATGTTAAAGGCTCACTTGTTAATCGGTGTGTCCTTAGTACTAGAGTTAGGGTGGATGAAGTCAGTGAGCAATGGGATAATCTATTTCACTCTAGATGCATAGTGGATGGAAAGAGTTGTGGAATGGTGATTGATGGAGGAAGTTATACTAATGTGGTTAGTACATTGTTGGTTGAAAAATTGGAATTGCCTAAATCGAAACATCCTAACCCTTATAAATTTCAATGGTTGACCGAGTCGGGAGAAATTAAGGTGAATAAGCAGGCTATGGTCAATTTTACCAATGGGTGTTATAAAGATGAGGTGGTTTGTGATGTAGTGTCTATGCTTGTTGGGCATATTTTATTGGGTATGCCTTGACAACATGATAGAATGGTGGTGCATGATGGGTTTAAAAACCAATATTCTTTTGCGAAAGGTGGAAAAAGAATCACTCTTGCCCTTCTATCACCTTAAGAGGTCCAAGAAGATCAAATGAAAATAAAAAATGAGTTTGAGGGGAAAAAATAAGAGAGTTGAGGCACGACCTCAGGAAAAGGAGAAGATGTAAAAATTGAAAGTAAGAGGGTTGGGGCCATGACCTCAGAAAAAGAAGAGCTAGAGTGCAAAAAGAAAAATAAAAGAGAGTCCACTCCCAAAATAATTTTTTTTGCACAAAGGTTGATGTACAAGGATTCTAACCTTTCACTTAAACAATCTAACAAACCCCTCCCTAGTTTAGTTAATTCTGTTTTGCAGGTACCCAAGTCGAATTCCAAAACTAAAGTTGGAATTGAATTTAATATAAAGAGGGAGCAGGTCAAGGAGTCCAAAAGATGCACGAAGTCCCAACAAGGACAAGCATAAGCATGGTCCAACAGCCAACAAACCTAGGAGTTGCTATAGGATTGGACAAATTCGAGATTCAAGGTCGAATCCTTTTCAAGAGGGGGGGAATGATGTGATCCGAAGTAGGACATCAATGAAGAAAACAAGCCACAGATGAGTCCATAACAATTTACATGGAAAAACAAGTAACTTTCATGTTGGGCCCGAACCAAGAATCAAACCAGATCAAGTTGTTCCAAAAGGACGAAAAAAGGTGTAGCTGGGGCTACTACACGATCGCGCGATGGTACAAAAATTTCACCCGAAAGTTTAAGGGGCAACCACGCGATCGCGACACAGATGCCCATGCAATTGTGCTGTTGTGACAGAAGCAGATTTTCGCGATTTTTAAATTAATTTTCATTTTATTAATTATTAATTTTATTTTTGAACCCTAATGCGGCTAGGGTTAATGCTAGGTCATTTTTTCTTTATATTATTCATATTCTAATTATTGTAAGACAGCTTTGATGATTATTGATTAAATTGAGAGATTTTTCTCTTTGAAAAGGTTGAAAATTCCCTTTTTGTATTCTTCAAAGAACAATTCTGAGCTTATCAAATATTGCGAAATATTTGTGGCGTTTCAATCAGAAACTTATCAAGGAAATTGACAAGTCCTTGTGGCGTTTCGAGAACGTTGGTTCTTCAATCTGTACCGTTGAATTTTTCGCGTCGTAATTGTCGAATCAAGGTTCTATCGTCAATTCTGTCCCTTCCAATTATTTTATGTTTGTTTTCGTGTGTTTAGTCTGATTTAGATCTTTTCTAGGTTATTATTTTTGCTATTCTGCGTATTCGTCGAGATTCCCGTTTGGGATCACGTCATCTGGTATCAGAGCTTAGATCTAATTCAGATTCTTGCCTTTTCTTATTTTTCTTGATTCTTGTGTTTTTCGTGCCAGTTAACTTTTTTAGATTTTGATCCATAAAAATCCTACGAAATATTCAAAAGTATTTTTCGAGAGCATTTTTTGTCCAAATCCAATTCCCTTTTTTTGCCATACTCGTAGTCAAATTTTCTAGTAGTACAAACAAAAAAAAATGTCTTATAAGGAGGAATCCACATCATCATCTTTCGTGGGTGACAGAAAATAATTTAGGGGTGTGAATAGGAAGGTTGAGCAGGGTAATGATGAGGTTGCAGCGATGCGGGAACAATTTAAGAAGTTGATGACTCAGATGGAGAAACGAGGTGCAAAACATGAACAACAACACCGGGATCAATCTCATAATGGTTCTCGGGTTAGGAGAGGTAATAGGCGTAGGGTTGGTATGGATGATGAGGGCATGGGTAGCGAAAGTGGTAGTATATCTTCGGTGGGAAGTATGCGAAGGAGGGATAGTGGAGACAGGTATGAGAGGAGGTATGATATGGAGCATCTTGATGCTAGGAGGCATCGTGGGGGTAGAGATGTCGAGGAAGACGACCTCGGGAAAATTAAAATGAAAATACCATCGTTCCAGAGTAGGAGTGATCCGGAGGCGTACTTGGATTGGGAAACAAAGGTTGAACGGATTTTTGATTGTCATAATTATTCGAAAAAGAAGAAGGTGAAATTAGCAATGATTGAATTCATAGATTATGCAAATATCTGGTCTGATCAACTGGTGATGGGTAGGAGGAGCCTTGAGGATCCTGTTGAGACTTGGGGTGAATTAAAGACCCTAATGAGGAAGCGGTTTGTGCCAACTCATTATTATAGAGATATTTACCACAGGCTACAAGGTCTGACTCAGGGGTCGAGGAGTGTAGAGGATTATCATAAGGATATGGAGGTGACGATGATTCGGGCTAATGTGGTGGAGGATCAGGAAGCTACAATGGCTAGGTTTTTGAGTGGGTTGAATAGAGATATTACCAACATCATTGAGCTACAACATTATGTGGAACTAAAGGATATGGTGCATATGGCAATGAAGGTTGAAAGAAAACTAAGGCGAAAGGGGGCAGCAAGACACTCACCGGGTTCTTATCCTATATCACAACCAAAGCGGGAACACAATGATGAACATGTCCCGAAAGGAACGGAGGAACCTACAACAAAAGGTAAAAGTATTTCTGATTCTCAAACTATTAAGGATAGAAATATTAAGTGTTTTTAAGTGTTTGGGTTCAGATCATATAGCATCCCAGTGTCCAAATAAGAGGGTAATGATTTTACGTGATAATGGTGAAATTAGTTCAGATGATGAATTTAAGGGAATGCCTAAGTTAGTGGATGTTGGGGCTTGTAGTAGTGATAAGGATGGGTTTACTTATACACTTAAAGGCTCACTTGTTAATCGGCATGTCCTTAGTACTAAAGTTAGGGTGGATGAAGTCGGTGAGCAATGGGATAATTTATTTAACACTAGATGCATAGTGGGTGGAAAGACTTGTGGAATGGTGATTGATGGAGGAAGTTGTACTAATGTGGTTAGTACATTGTTGGTTGAAAAATTGGGATTGTCTAAATCGAAACATCCTAACCCTTATAAATTGCAATGGCTGACCGAGTCGAGAGAAATTAAGGTGAATAAGCAGGCTAGGGTCAATTTTACTATTGTGTGTTACAAAGATGAGGTGGTTTGTGATGTAGTTTATATGCATGTTGGGCATATTTTATTGGGTAGGCCTTGAAAACATGATAGAAGGGTGGTGCATGATGATTTTAAAAACCAATATTCTTTTGCGAAAGGTGAGAAAATGATCACTCTTGTCCCTCTATCAACCAATATTCTTTTGCGAAAGGTGAGAAAAGGATCACTCTTATCCCTCTATCACCTAAAGAGGTCCAAGAAGATCAAATAAAAATAAAAAGTGAGTTTGAGGGGAAAAATAAGAGAGTTGAGGCCATGACCTCAGAAAAAGGACAGGAAGTGAAAATTGAAAGTAAGAGGGTTGGGCCCACGACCTCAGAAAAAGGAGAGCTAGAGTGCAAAAAGAAAAATAAAAGAGAGTCCACCCCCAAGATGAATTTTTTCACACAAATGTTGATGTACAAGGATTCTAACTTTACACTTGACCAATCTAACAAACCCCTCCCACAGTTTGGTTAATTCTGTTTTGCAGGTACCCGGGTCGAATTCCAAAACTAAAGTTAGAATTGAATCTAATATAAAAGAGGGAGCAGGTCAATGAGTCCAAAAGATACACGAAGTCCCAGCATAAATATCAAACAAGCAAGGGCAAACATAAGCATGGTCCAAAAGTCAACAAACCTAGGAGTTGCAAGAGGATTGGACAGATTCGAGATTCAAGGTCGAATCCTTTCCAAGAGAGGGGGAATGATGTGATCCGATGTAGGAAATCAATGAAGAAAACAAGCCACGGATGAGTTCATAACAATCTACATGGAAAAACAAGCAACTTTCATGTTGGGCCCGAACCAAGAATCAAACCGGATCAAGTTGTTTCAAAAGGACGAAAAAATGTGCAGCCGGGGCTACTACGCGATTGTGTGGTGAAGAGGAGCACGTGATCACGCTATGGTACAAAAATTTCACCCAAGACTTTAAGGGCCAACCACACGATCACGACACAGATGCCCGTGCAATCGCGCGGTTGTGAGAGAAGCAGATTTTCGCGATTTAAGTTAATTTCCATTTTATTAATTATTAATTTTATTTTTGAACCCTAATGTGGTTAGGGTTAATGGTAGGTTGTTTTTTCTTTATATTATTCATATTCTCATTATTGTAAGACAATCTTGATGATTATTGATTAAATTAAGAGATTTTTCTCTTTGAAAAGGTTGAGTATTCCGTTTTTGTGTTCTTCAAAGAACAATTCTGAACTTATCAAATATTGCGAAATATTTGTGGCGTTCCAATCAGAAACTTATCAATGAAATTGACAAGTCCTTGTGGAGTTTCAAAAACGTTGGTTCTTCAATCCGCATCGTTGAATCTTCGCATCGTGATTGTTGGGTCAAGGTTCTATCGTCAATTTTGTCTCTTACAATTATTTAATGTTTGTTTTCATGTGTTTAGTGTGATTTAGATCTTTCCTAGGTTATTATTTTTGTTATTCCGCGTATTCGACGAGTTTCCCGTTTGGGATCGCATCAGGTCCACATATTTCCTAGTAATCTTTCTTGAATATTGTACAAATTTAAGGACTCGTTTGAGTTCATTGTTCAAGAGTTCTCTTCATTCTCTTCCTTCTGAACATACCTCACAAACATAATATCGATAGTAGTCACCCATTAGCATATGTTGCACCAATTTTTCAAAACATTCATACATTGTTTGAGTCTTCAAAAACTTGGCATTATAGATAATGATAGAAACTTTATGCAAAATTTTGGTCACAATTGATCATAAATTAATAATTTCAACAAGAGTAGAAATATATTACATAATATTTCAAAACTTAAAAAAGGTAATTCAAGATGCTATTTGGCACAAAGGAGCCATTTTTGAGATTTTTATCACATCCTTCATCTTTTATGATCAACTTCGTGTGTACGACAAAATATAGTCGCGTTAAATGCTATAGAGCTTGTTAATCCTTTGATATACGTAGAAATCCACGTAGGACTCACAGATTTAGATGACAATATTTGGTAGGATCTGGTCCACACGTGTAGTTTTCGAGGAGGATAGACAAATAGAAAGACAATTCCATATCCCCGGAATAATCATCCAACGAGGTAAGGCAAGTTCGTTTACATCATTTTTGCCCCTCTATCATAATATCTCATGACCCTTTAGAGCAAGAGAGTAAGGTCCTCTTTTGTAATCCGAGGCTATATCAATGTACAAAAGCAGTAGAGGTCGATTTGTTACAACTTGTCAAGTGGCTAGATGCAACAAGAAGGATGGAATTGAAAGTGATTGATGGGACAACCTGCAGTATCAGCTGATAACTATCTAGTATGAAATTTATATCAGGCAGAGAGAACCTTTCAGTAGGTCTGTGATGGCTAGCAATAGAATGCCTCAGACAAGATAGGTAAGTCTTTAGGATTAATAAATGTGTAGGCCATTGTACAAAGTCACATTAGCTGGATACATGCCTATAAATACACATCAATCTCATTTACTTGGAGGTAATGTCATTTATACTAATTCAACTTACACTTATTTTCTTTACCTGCAAACTTTGGAAAATCAACTCTTTTTGTCCACCTAGTTTGTAGCGGAGAGCCATTTCCCCATAGCCTTGGCTTAGACGTATTTCTTCCACACTCAAGTATTTTCATCCCTTACTAGACCACCTATTGACTTGACCGTAGAAGTGCATATGGTCTAAGCAACCTCGGCTCTCAAATTGGGTGGTGTGGCGTTCTGTTCCTCTAATGAGTTACCCTAGTGTTCAGGAACCATATACACCATATGGAGGAGGAGTGGGACATCTGTTGAGTGTTGGGTTCCTAACATATTTGGTGTCAACAAATTGGCACCATTTATATACTCCTAATAAAAAAGGTACAATGTAGCCAATCGTGAAGAGCTCCAAAGCCCAACATCCCATATAAATATCGCAGAAGTGGGTTTGATGGATTATTGTTATGCCCCAGATATATGTGGCAATCAACGTAGGACTCACCGATTGAAAAGATAACCTTTTGTAGTGTGAAGCCCCGAGTTCCGAGAAAAGTGGGAATGCCACTTTTCTAAATATTTGAATAAACTTTATTGCGGAAAAATGACTAAATATTAAATATCACATTTATTAAATAAAAGTTTAGCGATAATTCAGAAGAAACAAAATAATTCGTACAAATTTATTAAAATGAAAATTCTTGATAAAATGAAATAATTGTTTCGAAATTCACGACTTTCAAAAAAATAATATCAATTTATAATTTGCCGCAATTGCTCATCACTCGCCACCTTCTCCGAAATCTACAAAATTTGTTAAAACAACGGGGCGAGCATTTCAAAATGAAATACTCAGTAAACTCAACTCCAATAATTAATCTACAAGATAATTAGACAAGTAATTATGCAAATAATGTAGTGATATTGTCTTCTTATTCATAAGCATCATAAAATGAGTGCAAATGAACATATTCTTGTCTTGTCTCATGCTAGCAAATAAGTTATGACGTGCATAACATAAATTCTCAAATTTATCTCATACGAGATATTCTTATCTTTTCTCATGCAATTAAGCATATAAAAATCACACAAATCCACATAAATACGTGCAATTATAGTCTAAATTAATTAGTGGGGGCGAGTCTACCTTTAACTTTACGAGTTCTCAAAAATCGGAGCAGGAACAGTACGTCAGCTTCTCAAATCACCAACTGCTTCGTCTAGCCAAAAAGTAAATTAATTAAATTAGTATTTAAAAATTTAAAGATTTAAACTTGACAAAAATAAAGTTTGAGGGCTAGATTGAAATTTTTTTGAGAAAACTGAATTTTAAGAATTTTGGGACTGAAATTGAATTTCATGAAAATAGTTGGCTGATTCGTTAATTATAGGAACATTTGCAACTGAATTGAAAATATTTTAAAAGAAGAGACTGAAATTAACAGCTTTTAAAAACTCGGGCAACATGGCAATTTTCAAAACTTAAAATAAATAAAAATTCCTCATTTCTCTCTCTCTCTCTCTCTTAAAATCAGAATTGAGAGAGAGAGTGTAGAGAAGTCACAAGAGGCGACGGGCAAGAAGGGCTCCGCCCCCTCTCCGCTACAACTCTCCGGCGCTTTGGTGGCCGGCGCTAGCGCCACCGTAGGGTGGTGGTTCCGGTGTATGATAGGGTGGATTTGGGCGTGAAAAGTGCGACAAAAACCGATGCTGTGGAGCTCGGTTCGTGGCTTTCAGCGAAGGAAACTCCGGTAAAGGTTTAGGTAAGTTATGGGTAATGTTTTAATCTTGGTTTTTGGGTTTTATTTTGGGGAAAATGGTGTGGATTGAGGTTGGGTAGTGGTTGGTGGTGATGTGATCGTGTGAGTGGGGGGTGCAGTCGTGATGATGGTTGTGGGATTGGGGTTGAAAGTGGGACGTGGCTGCTGTTTTGGGTTGGTAGGTGGTGGTGGTCCAGCTAAGGTTTGGGTTGGTAGGTGATGGTGGTCCAGTTGTTGGCCACGAAGGAGGCAACGTTGTGATGGTCGTGGGTGACAACCACGGTTTTGGCTGTGATTTGGGTTACTGTGGTGGTGATTGTCGTGTGGTGTTGCAGGCGTTGGGGTTCGACTGGGAGAGATGGAGGAGGCAGGTTGTGGTGGTGCGGTGAAACATTTGCAATAGAGTAGGAGAGGAAAACTTTACCAGAAAGATTGTTTTGTTTGAGTGAGTTTCGTGTGGGAGGAACAATTGAGCATATTATCTTGGTTGTTTTCTGAATTTTGGTAATAAGCAGACGTCTTCTGATTCGGGATGAATTGCAGGAATTTTGTAACAAATTTGGTAATTGTTATTTAGGGAATTGAGGGAGAGAATCAGGGAAATGCAAGAAGGGTAAAGACGTGTGGTTTGGTAGAATTTTGGAAAGGTAAGGACCATCCATGAAGGCTGAAGCTTGGAAGTCTGAAAATGATAACTTGCTTGTGTTTGTCTGATTGGGAAGAATTACTGGAAATTCCAGAGTGGTAAATGTTATTTTAGGGGGTAAATTTATGAAAATATGGGGAAATGAATTTTTTACCAATTGGGGTTGTTCTGAATATCTAAGTTGGGATTTAAAAGATTTAAATTGGACAAGAATCAAAATATTGAAATCAGTAAATTTGGACGCAAAAGTTGAAGTTTGGATTTAAAATATTTAAAACTTGGACTTTAAAATAAATTATGGTCTTGAAATATTTTAATAAAATTTGGAACTTAATTACGATGAAAATTAATTTAATTTCATTTAGCTAGACGAATACTCTTTTAAATTAAATGGGAAAAAGTCGTAGCGACGCGCATTTAAAGTTGTAAAAATATTTTATTTAGAAAGAAATGAAAAATCCTCGGTCGCTACAACCCTACCACCTTAAAATAATTTCGTACTCGAAATTTAAAACTTACTTGGTCTAAAATATCTGGATAATTGGCTAGAATTTCTTCTTCTTTTTCCCATGTAGCCTCATCGCTACTATGTCTACCCCACTGGACTTTGACTAGTGAAATTTCTTTATTTCTTAGGACATGGACTTTTCTATCGATGATGCACATGGGTGCCTCTTCATAAGATAGATTCTTCTGAATTGGGATTGACTGAACGTTCACCACGTGACTGGGATCGTGAACATACTTTCTCAATAAAGAGATGTGAAAAATATTGTGTACAGCCGAGAGTTCGGGTGGCAATGCTAGACGATAAGCCACATTACCTATTTTCTCCAATATTTCAAAAGGTCCGATAAACCGAGGCCTTAATTTCCCTTTCTTGCCAAAACGAATAGTGCCCTTCATAGGAAAGATTTTCAAAAACACTTTCTCTCCAATCTCGAACTCCAAGTCTTTTCTCCTCTGATCGGCATAGCTTTTCTGTCTGTTCTGGGTAGCCTTAATTCGCAATCTGATTTTCTCGATAGCCTGATGCGTGTCGCAATGCACCAAAATAATAATTAAATTCCTTGTTCACTATTACTAAGAATATAGCAGTGGAAGCAAGGGTCGATCCCACGAGGAACGGGAACTAACTTAGTGTCATGTCAATTAGAATCGTAAAGGGGGGTTTTGGTTTGAGTTGTTTGTAAATGATTTAACTAATAAAATAAAGCAATTAAAATGATTGGAATAAATATCAAATGTGGACAAGCCCTAGTTCTCAGGTTCAATTGTATTCTATCACAATATTATCACTTCCCAAGTAACGCGAGTTCAATTTCTTCTTTGATTTATCACCCGTAAATAGTTAATAAGCTCTAACTATTCCGATTCTCCCTTAATTGCATTTAATTAGAATAAGCTCTCTAATCAAACATTAGCCATTGAATAACCTAAAACATGCTCTTTAGATTTAAGACAACAACTATATAATGGTCGAGAAGAATTAGGGTGAATTAGGTTATCGATCACAC
Organism: Ligustrum vulgare; assembly: GCA_963555705.1. Classification (NCBI taxonomy): domain Eukaryota; kingdom Viridiplantae; phylum Streptophyta; class Magnoliopsida; order Lamiales; family Oleaceae; genus Ligustrum; species Ligustrum vulgare. The sequence continues at coordinate 10,233,732 of OY743180.1, read as the reverse complement.
AAGCTCGTGACAATTAACCTAAGTTGGAATTCTCTATGAAAATTATTAAATTTCCACTTGCTACTATGATTTGAACAACAAGACGATTACGGATCCAATCATTCAAAATAGCAAATCTCAATACAACAAATTAAATGATAAGGCCTTAATCAAATAAAGAATTGCATTGATTGAATAAAAAACGCATAAGAATCCAACAAATCAAAGTAAAGAATTTAGAACTACGTTACTAGTTTGAAAAAGCAATAACAAATTGATATGAAATACAACTTCCCCTTCGAACTAGGTATGGAAGCTTAGCCGCGCATAGTCATGGTGAAAAGCCCAGAATTTTGCATCTCATTCATCTTCTTAAGTTGCTTAATTTCCTTCCAATTCTTCAAGCAAGCCGCGCCTCTTTCAATAATATTTTTCACACTTTTTCTGTCATGAGAACCCCTTTTTATAGCCTCAATTTCGTGCCCTAGCTTTGGGAGCAAGAAATCCAAAATTATGGAAAGAATTGAAATAAGGAAATTTTTGACTTGAAGATTTACGGCCGTAACATTCCTTTTACGGCCGTAATTGAGTTTCTGCATATTTCCTTAAATTGGAGTTACGGCCGTAACATTTTGATTTACGGCCGTAAAGTGGTTTCTGCTTATTTTCAACTTGCTTCACGACACTTTCACGGCCATAACCTTATTTTCTTACGGCCGTAACACCTTATGTTCTTACGGCCGTAAATATATTTGCACCTAAGTCCCCAAACTTCATTTTGAGCGCATTTTGGTCATTTTTCCTTCTTTTCTCTTCCTTTGTGATCCTATACAATATAAAACATAAAATGCATTAATAATACTTAGATAGAATCACATTATGGCATATTCAAGGATATAAGTGTATAAAATAAACGTTAATATAACACTTATCATAGCCTCTACAGTCTTTTCAATTAATTCGGGACCAAATAACTTCCTCTCGCCAACCTCATCCCAATATACCGGCAATCGACATCTTCGCCCATAGAGTGCTTCATACGGTGCCATACCAATGGTAGTCTGAAAACTATTATTGTAAGCAAACTTCACCAATGGCAAGTGAGCTTCCCAATTGCCACTCAGGTCCAGAACACAGACTCTAAGCATATCCTCTAAAGTCTGAATGGTGCGTTCAGACTTCTCGTCTGTCTGCGGGTGGTAAGCGGTGCTAAAATTTAATTTAGTCCCCATAACCGCATGTAACATCTTCCAAAATCTCGAAGTGAATCTCGGATCCCTGTCTGAAACAGTAGACGCTGGAACCCCGTGAAGTCAAACGATCTCCCTGATATAAATCTGGGCCAAGTGATCTATACTGAGAGTCATCCGCACTGGAAGAAAATGGGCTGACTTTGTAAGTCGGTCTACAATAACCCAGATGGCGTCATGCCCCCTCACTGTTCTTGGTAAGCCTGTTACGAAATCCATAGAAATTTTCTCCCATTTCCATTCTAGAATGTCTAAAGGATTTAATAATCCTGACGGTCTCTGATGTTCGGCCTTGACTTGCTGACAGGTCATGCATCGGGAGACAAACTTGGCAATACACCCTTTCATATTCCTCCACCAGAATGTAGTACGCAAATCTTGATACATCTTTGTTCCTCCTGGATGAGCTGCATATGGAGCTGAGTGGGCTTCCTTCAATATTTTGTTCTTGATCTGATCATCTTTCGGTACACACAGGCGACCCTTGAACAATCGTGCCTTGTCAATTCCGATTTCAAAATCTGCTCTCTTGCCAGTTCCAACTTCAGCTTTGATCTTTTCCAAAAACTTAATCACTTCCCTGAGCTGTCACATTTCTACTTCTCAAATCTGGCTTAACTGTCAAATTTTCCAATCTACTAGAACTTTAGATTTCTGGATTTCTCACTTCAATTCTCAAATTCTGAACATCCCGAATCAATTGTTCTTGTACTGTTCCCAAAACTGATAATTTACCTACATCCTTCCTGCTTAGTGCATCTGCAACATTATTAGCCTTACTCGGGAGGTAAAGAATAGTACAATCGTAATCCTTTACCAGTTCCAGCCATCGACGTTGTCTCATGTTCAATTCCTTCTGCGTGAAAAAATACTTGAGACTCTTATGGTCAGTGTAAATCTCGCATTTACTCCCATATAGATAATGTCGCCAAATCTTAAGAGCGTGCACAACAGCTGGCAGTTCTAGATCATGCGTCGGATAGTTCTTCTCGTATGGCTTCAACTGTCTCGAAGCATGGGCGATCACTTTACCTTTCTGCATTAACACACATCCTAAACCATGTTTGGAGGCATCACTATGTATCACAAAACCCTCAGATCCATCCGGTACTGCTAACACTGGTGCTGAAACCAGACTATTCTTTAGTTCCTGGAAGCTTCGTTCACACTGATCCGTCCAATGGAATTTGACACATTTCCGTGTCAACTGAGTCATGGGACCCACTATCTTAGAGAAACCCTCTATAAATCATCGATAATGTCCGGCTAGTCCCAAAAAGCTTCTTACATCACCGGCATTCGCTGGCGTAGTCCAATTAGTCACTGTCTCCACCTTTGACGGATCAACTTCGATGCCATTGATTGTGACAATATGACCCAGAAATCCTATCTTCTCAAGCCAAAATTCACATTTCTTGAATTTGGAGTATAGCTTTTCTGCCCGTAGTGTCTCCAACACGATTCTCAAATGTTCTACATGCTGTTGTAAATCTTTGGAATATACTAGAATATCGTCAATGAAGACAATGACGAACTTATCCAAGTACTGATGGAAAACTCGGTTCATCAAGTCCATAAATACTGCAGGTACATTCGTAAGACCGAATGGCATCACCGTGAACTCATAGTGTCCATATTGAGTCCTAAATGTTGTCTTTTGTATATCAATAGACTTGACCTTCAATTGATGGTAACCGGACCTTAAGTCCATCTTTGAAAATACCGCAGCTCCTTTCAGTTGATCGAGCAAATCTTCGATTCTGGGCAGGGGGTACTTGTTCTTTATCGTTAACTTGTTTAATTCCCTATAGTCAATGCACATTCTCATACTGCCATCCTTCTTCTTTACAAATTAAACAGGTGCTCCCCACGAAGACACACTTGGCCTAATAAAGCCCTTCTCTAGCAGTTCTTCCAGTTGGACCTTCAATTCTTGCAATTCTTTCGGTGCCATACGACACGTAGCTTTTGAAATAGGGGTAGCTCCCGACACCAAATCAATAACAAATTCCACCTGTCTATCCGGCAGGGTGCCAGATAGGTCTTCTGGAAATACATCTTGGAAGTCACACACAACTGGCACTGACTCCAATTTGATTTCCTCGGCGGGCTTTCCTTGGAGGTTAACTAGATAACCCTGACAGTTTCCCATGGCTATCAGCTTTTCGGCTTGCATAGCCGAGATAAGGCGAAGAAGTGCTTTATCCTTCGAACTGTAAAATCTGAACACCTCATCCCCATTCTTCCGAAATACGACTTCTTTCTCATGGCACATGATCGCAGCACGGTTAGAACTCAGCCAGTCCATTCCTAGAATAATGTCGAAGTCCTTCATCGGAATAATATTCAGGTCTGCCTCAAGTACTATCCCATCGAAATCTATTCGTACAAACCTGACTATCCTATTAGTATCAAGAATTTCTCCTGGCAGTAAGCTCACCTCAAGCACACTACCAGTTGTTTCTCCCATTAAATTTAATCTAGTTAGGCATGAATCAGTAATAAATGAATGTGTAGCACCCGAATCTATCAGTACGTATACGGTAATACCAGAAACAGATAAAATGACTATTATCGTCGTTCATATCATTAATTCGAGCAATGCATGATACATGAAGTTAAGTAAGATAGATATATGAACACTAAAATAACGGTATACCTACAATCACGTCGGAGTTCTCGACGGCGTCCATGGCAAATACTCTAGCCTTCCCTTTCCTGTTCTGGTCTATGTTCTTCTTCTGGTACGAGCCCTGAGCAGGTGCTGTGTTGCAATCTTTCTTCACAACTTCTCGGTAGGTGGGCAAATCATGTGAGCTAACAATCTGCCTGATATCCGAACGCAGGCCTCTCTCGAATTGGCGTACCTTCTTAACTTCAGTTCTACTAGATGTGGAGCATATCGAGACAGTTCCTCGAACTTCCGTTCATATTCAGTGATGTCCATCTCACCCTGAACTAGCCGTAAAAATCCGGTCTCCTTGTGGTCTCGGAGGGCTTGTGGGAAGAACTTGTCTTTGATTTCTTCCTTAAACTCTTCCCATGTCAACACTGTCTGCTCTTCTTCGGTCCTAGTCCGTGATGGGGACTCCCACCAAAATCCGGCCCTACCGATCAACATAAACTCCACGCAAGTAACCTTCTTGTCCTCAGGGCAAGAGATATGCTTGAAAATCTTCTCGATCCCCTGTAACCACTCTTCTACGGCCAATGGATTGTCTCCGCCATCAAAAGTGGGCGGACGATACCTCCTGAATTGTTCGATAATCGGTACTGAGGAACCTGCTGGGGCCTGTCTCAAATCTTGCACGGCCAGAAGTAAGTCCCTGATGATATTGGATTGGGCCATGGGGCCCTGTCCTGATTTGTCTCGCTCAGATGTAGCACGGTCCATTATACTTCTGTTAATGCGTCTAGCCATTTCCTTTAAAATGAAAATAAGGAATATGTTTGTAACTTCTGATAAAATTTGGACCAAATATAGTATAAAATTCAACTCCAATATGGACGAAAAATGAAAATTGAAATATTCTCATTAATGGTTTAAATTTCCTTCAATTGAGGGTACAAAACATAGAATTGTCAATATTGGGAATGGGAATAATGCTAGACAAAAAATTTAAGACAACCATCATATATTCTACATCTTTGGTGGTGACATAGGAGATATCGATCTTAGTGTGCCGGGGGTATAATCTGGTGCGCCCAGGGTCATAGACGGTGAGTCAAAGGTATAACCTGGTAAGCCAGGAGTATAGTCGGGTGCACCCGGTGTCATACTTGGAGAGTCAAAAGCATAACTCGGTGAGCTAGGGGTATAGTCATATATGCCTGACTCGGCGTCGGGTATTTCAACTGGTTCTTCCTCGTCATCTGATGTGATAATTATTGCTAGTGCTGGAACAGGGGTTCGGTAGCGATCCCACCGTATTACAAATTCGATACAAACAGTCTGGAAATTCACGTCCTCTCCTAGACGTCTCTTCACATCATTATAAAACTCGATCGCTAATCCACGCTGACATTCTGGGAATGTTGACAAAAGGCGGCTAATAGATTGAGCATCAGTCAGCCTAATTCCACTAGTTATGACGTCGTGACGTATGGCGCAAAAACGAAGGATATGGTTTGATATCCCGTCAATTGGTGTCATGTCTAGAATCCAATTTGCAAGGTCCAGTTAGGGTTTTATTTTTTATTTAAATCTAAGGACGAAATATTTTATGAAAAATATGTTAAATCGTATAAATTCTCATTATGCTCCAAAACTCGTTTCTTTCTTTCTCATTATTTCGGATACTAGTTTTCTAATTCTTTCTCATCTTCTCATGTTCTTTCTATTCTCGTCTAGTTCTCAAAATATTTTCTCAAGTATCCAAAATAGATAAATAAATAAACAATGGAATTAAAGCCAAAATATTTTATGTTGTTCATATTTCTTTTTTTAAAGTGAATCGTCAATTTGGATTGTTGAAGCGCATGGTAAATAAGTTGACAAAAGCAAAAACATATATTTTTTTTAATTTAATTTGCCTTTTTACATTTATAGTTTAGTTTTATTTTGTTCGAGGACAAAAAATAGTTCTAGTTTTGGGGTGTTGATAAGTGTATTTTATACACTTATTTCTATCCTAAAAGTAGGATTTTAATTGTTTATTCAAGAATATTTGCTATTTATTTTATGTCATTTGTTTATATTTCAGGAATAACCCAAAAGTCGTGAAAACAATGGAATTGAAGCCAAAATCGAGCAATTGGATGTAAAAAGTGTCAAGGCGAGCAAATCAAGAATTGATACAGTTAATTAAAGGGCCAATTGGAAGAAGAAAACATAAGTTCGGGAGCTAAATTGTAACAATCAGAGTTGGAGTACTTGCTGTGCAATTAAAAGACATGGACCAACTTGTAACATTTAAAAGTCAGAAATTGCCTTCAACCTTAATATCGTGCGGTCGCACGGTGCTATAACCGTGCGGTCGCACGGTCAAAAAATTCTGCGTCTGAAACTGACCTGCAGCATCGTGCGATCGCGCACTTTTGAACCGTGCTGTCGCACGGTTATTCGACTGTGCCGCAGCTGAGCTTTTTGCACGGAATTCAGCAGTTTTTCTCGTCAATTAACCTAGACTTCGTGGAAATCTATAAATAGAGGGCATAAGACACGAGATTGGGGGTTTCAAACTTGTCAAAAGTGATCTCGAAGGGCTGTCGAACTTTCAAGGAACCAACTGGCGCATGATTGAAGATTCTTCTACAACATGGTGAAAAGGGTGATGAACTCCAATTACCATAGTTGTAATTTATCTTTTATCATATTTTTAGGCTAGAAATCTTGTGTTAGGATTGTGATGAAGTTTTAACTATTTGATTCCATGTTTTTACCAATTATTTAATATATACAGTTTATATGTTTGATGCAATTAAATAAGTGCATTTATTATTATGCAATTGTTTGGCCAGCTTTTGTATGATTGTCTTTATGATTTTCTATATTCGAAAGAGTAGAATTTCATTAGAAGCTATTTAATTGCCACAAAGTCCGATAGGGGATAGAAATATACCCCTATACTTTATGTTATCTGCTATAATATTCATAATTCTTTTAATGCTTTCTTGCACATTCGTATTCAATATAGAAATATAGTTGAATCGTGTGTAGAAATAGGCATTATTGCTTGTCCGAAAGGGAGTTTTAACAACATTAGGAATATGAATTTTCAAACCCCATGAATTGTATTTAAATAATTTGGTTAAGATATGGATGATAGAGTTAAAATTGATTCATAATTCTAACGCATTTATTTTCATTCGTTTAAAATCAAATTTGTCAATTTTTTAGTTTAATCTTTATTTTAGTTTTCAAAATCAAAATTCTCAAATCAAAACAAATCTCTTGCTCCGGTTAAAGATCTGTAATCTAAAATACAATTTAAAACAATCTCTGTGGGATCGATACTTGAACTTAAAATTCACTTTATTACTTGCGCGATCCGTGCACTTGCGGAACGTAACATGTATAAACATTGAAAATTAAATTTTTTTGAATGCATTTAATAATAGAGAGTGTGTCTCTCTAAATTAAAATGTTAAATAGATAGCATATTAAAGTGAAATTTTAAGAGTCGACTCTTTAACATAAAGATCATCTCAAGTTTAAAGAGTCTACTGGATATGCTCTGAGCAAAAAGCATTTTATTGTCAAACAATGACAACAATCAAGTTCAGATTTAGAGCATAAATCAAATATTATTGCTACTCACGGACAAGTAGGCTATACTTCATGCGTGCCTCCAACCTACACAAAATATTCAATTCTGGCAATGATGCAATTATATATTACTATTACACCATAAATCAAATATTATTACAATCTAAACAAATTTTCTAAATCTTTCAAATCGAGTACGTGACATTGTAAGCCACCATTAAAAGACGTATCATGTTTTAGTATTGACCAAAAATTTCCTTTCAGAATGTCTGAAATGAAAAGCATTGCCATTTTTGTGACAGCCATGGTGCTGGGAATGTTGGTTCAGAGCCACAAGGCTAATGGAGTAACCTATTATGTTGGGGAAAAGATTTTAACTCGATTGGACTCAAAACGTTAAAAATTTAGTACTTGCGTGTTTTTGTTTTTGATTTGTAGTATTTATATACGATCAACGTTGTTTTTGATTTGTAGTATTTATATACGATCAACGTATACACAATGTGCTAGTTACTGACGAAAAAGGCTATACTTCATGTGTGCTCAAAGTGGACAAAAATTCGATTCAGGCAACGACGTCAGGAAACGCAGGAGATCACTACATCATATGTGGCGTTCCAGGACACTGAGATTTGAATGAGGATTATGATTCATGTTGTTTTCCATTGTAGAAATAGATAATTTATGATATAAACTTCCTTGTCCTTTTTATGAATTTTCTATGCAAACGGTTACAGGGATTTCAGCAGTAAATATTAGGACGTCTCTAATCTTGCCATGTCATGTCATGTAAAAAAATATCATGGGCACGACTCATAAATATACACCTAACCAATTCAACCCCATGCAAAACCAATTGAAGAGTAAAACAGATCTTCAAAGTGAAGCAATTCATGCAAAAAGTTCTGAAGTCTGGTAAAAAAAAGATCACCTCAATCTTTGTATTCGCGCTTCTTTCTCTTGGTATCTTCGCGTTCTTTTTCAGAACTACGTCGAGATCTGGAAGGAGAGTCTCTGCTCCTGCGCTTGTGGTGCTTTGCATGTCTTCTGCTTCTACTCTTCTCCCGTGAGGATCCATTCTTTTTCCTTTTCGACCTTGAGTGGTGTCGATCACGGTAATCATCAGATGTGTCACTATCCGAACTGTCGTCTTTGTGCCGATGACTCCTGGAGTGTTTTCTACTTCTTTCGTCCTCTGATGAGCTCCTGCTAAATTTATGATGCTTGGGAGTGTTTTCATTCCTGTCTTCTTTAGCAACCTTTCCGGCTGGGCTATCGTCATTTACTATACTATTGTTCCCGTGTGTGTCAAAGTCGGAACTCCGGGCCTGACTGATCTTCAGATCAGATGCTCTATCCTCTCCCATTTTTTGACTTGCCAAACTCCCACTAACAGTATTTTGAGTGACAGACCTCTTATTTTCATCATTTGCTTGGTTTGCATCAAAAGTTTCCTTCTGGGCAGGTTTTACAACAGCTTTATTTTCTGACGGAGGCATATCAGGAGGAACCGCTATCCCTAATTCTTTGCCCAACGATTCTAAGAAGTCACCGGCCATTAAACGATTCAAAGCTGTGTTAGCAGCTTCAATCTTCTTTTGCGGATTCTCCGTTTTAGTTGGTTCGGTAATTATTTCCTCTTCATCATCCGAATCATCAGAAAATATAGCCTGCAGTTGGAACATCGTTAATGAGTATATGATGCAGACAAGAACTTAACACACAAACATGAATAAACAACTTTTAAACCAGACATGAAATAGAACACCAAATCCTTGGAGTGGTTAAAAATTATCAACAGATTTTTATTAGAGATTGATCTTTATAAGATATCTTGATGAAAAGAAGCATATATTTATATTGAAAAATGCATCTATTTGGTGGCTAGATAGCCAACCTCAAATTATGATCTATCACCTTCACCTGCGACCACCTCATGAGCGAAATTCAGAGCAAAGGGACGAAAACAAAATAATAGCATTGATGAAAGGCTAAGGCGGAGAAGTTTGACTTCTAGTGTTGCAAATCTCTGTGGTACACCAAAAAGATGAAATGTTGCAAATTCGAGATGGAGGAAATTAATTCACACAACCTAAAGAGAACTAGGAAGGTTTTTCCTTATGTTGATTTAGAAAATTACCCGGAATTATAATATAAAGGAAAATAGCAGCTAATAACCCAGGCTAGAGTAGGATGAAATAGTAACCGAAAAACAATTAAGAATATTGCATAATAAACAAAGAAATAAAACTAGACCATTTTTTCATTTCATTTTATTTTTATTTTTTGGGGGGTGGGGTGGGGTGGGGTGGGCGGGGATTAGCTAATTTATTGGAGAAAAGAACATTGACGATTTGCCAAATGGTCCTATTTGATTCTGTTGAGTCAACACACCATCTCAAGTTGGGTCGTAAATGTTCATTATACCCACCTTGTTATTGGTTCTTAAAGGTTGGAATACCATTACAATATAATGATTTTTATGGTTCCGGAGGTTCCAATTACAGGAGAACAGAAACTAACATCTTTCTGCCCATACTTTCGCCCCGAGAATGATGGGTTTAAGCATGAATGACTGCCTATCTCTGACCTTCATAGAAAATACCTCGCAAATACATAAAAAGATGGTCTTTCTGAAGTGTGGTTGATAGTTTCTTCTTAATGAAGTGCCTACATGACTAGGTCTATGATGTTGAAGAGGGTTGTGAGCGATGGTTATTGCAAACTTACATCACAATAAAGTATCAGTGAACTGTTAGTTGTCCAAGTGCAGTTCGTTCATTAGGGACTAAACCCCAAAAGTTTTGAATTCCCCAACACCGTTGACCTAAATTTTACTTGTAATTTACAATGAAATACAAATATTCGATTAAGGAAATAAATTCTCTTGGAGAAAAGATCAAAAACAAATTGGTCAATATAATATTCAATTAACTTTTGGTTCTGTGTAAGTTGTAAGAAGGATTAGTAAATCATTAAGCATGATTCAAGGTCTCACTCAACAAACAAATATGAGAGACTCAACAAATATGAGAGGTTAAACACACCTTGTACAGATCGACAGGTCTCTCGACATTTACAACCTCCATATCAACCTCAACTTCCTGCTCAGTTTTTTCTTGGCCATTCTCTTTACCATGCACTTTGGGAGCTGAAGACGAGGTTCCTTCTGCAACGACACTTTCTTCCACATTTGTAGCTTTGATAGAATTGGGCATGAAAATTAGAGAATCCATTTTGCTCTTAACACGTGGAGCGGGGGGTGGCTGCAAGCATTGACGTGAATATCACAGTAAATGCTCTTGAAACGTAAATACCAACAAGAGATGATAGAATTTGGAAATAAATGAAATTAGATGACGTTATGTCAAAGAAAAGAATGTAATATTCATTCCTAACTTTCAAATAGAAAGAACAAAGCATGAAACTCTTACTACCTTACCTTCACATTACAAAGATTTTGTAGATAAACTTCTCACCAAAGAAGTGTGCACGTATGTGTGAGCACGACTGACAACCCACAATATATTACTTTTTCCTTAACCATTTCTACTCTGACTTTATTATGATTTAGTGGAGATAAATACAACTATAATAATAGAACCGAACCTTCGGTGAATCCATTTGCTATCACAATTCTACATTAAATGTGGCGTGGAAGATTCCCAACAATTATTACAAGATGCAAGTGTTAATGACATGTTGACAATCACAACGGAGACATTGATTACTGAACAATATCCCATGCTATCAGAAAATTGAAGCAAGCTAGAGGAATCCATTTGCTTTATATAACAATGATATACGTAGGCGATATCTTGCCTCTCAGACAACAAAATGCTAATCATCCCAACCAAAAGTTCAAAGAAAAAGCAACAATCTATAGTGTAACTAAAAACCAATTATAAAGGATTAACCAACAGAATACCTTGCCCATGTAAGGATCAGTTAAATCAAATCGCTTGCATAAAATTGGTGATGGTCTCCATTGAAACTCTTCTCGTTTCGGGTACATTGTTTTGGATATCAATTCTTCATCTTGTTGAACTTTAGCTTCCTGTCACAGATATTCAAGTTAACAATGAGGTTTAAATTACAAGATCAAAAGATGAAGTGTATGACATTATAATAAAAACCTCCACTCCACCAGTAGTAAACTGCAATCCTGCAGTGGCTGTTAAATCCTTAAGCAACTGACTGGTAGCCTGGCTTTCTTTATCCAATTTTCCTCTCTCTATAGCCAAAGCAGCAGCCTCAAACTCTAATCTTTCACGAGCACGAGCAGCTTCAGACATTCCACTTGCCCCACCTGAATCTATAGTGCGAAGACCTCCTCGGTATTTCTCCTTCAAGAACTGCTCAAATCTTTTCTGCTTTGCAGGATCATCTGAGAACGGTTTTGCAATTTCCTGAACTTTGTTCTGTTTTTGAAGTTTTTTTATAACAGAAGAAAATATAATCAATATTACGAACTTCAAGGCAGACTTAAAAATCATATTTTAAGAACATTCAACTAAGAAAACAACTATCCATTCAAACCCATAAAGTCCCCATATCTGAGCCACTCACAGGTGAAGTGAATGTATCTGAAAGATTAAACTGAAGATTAACAGCATCAGCAGAAGTAACCACAGAGTTTGAATCTTCTGTTCTTCTTTGCAGGACCTTTTCTCCTAAAACGTTTCCACGGCTTTCTGCTGTCATCTTATGTGAATTCTGAAACGTTTTCCCTTCCCACAGTTTGGTTTGATTGCCACGCTTCTGGCACTCCTCCCACAGCTTCCTTGCATAAAAATCACAGCCATCCCCACCATGAAGAAAAGAAAATAACGGGTTTGACTGATTCTTCTCTCTAGAGAGATCCTCAAATAATTTTCCACAGCGAGCTACTAGAGTTGCCACTCCTTCAATCAAGACCTTAAGATTGTTATCCTCGGGAGGAGGTACCTCTGGTGGAGGGACATCAGCACTCTTGCTGCCAATTTCAAGAGGAGAAGGAAACTTATGCTGAGGAACAAAACCTTTCGGAATTTCTGGAGGACCAAATCTGCAAATATTGCGTGAATTGTCAAAAATATCATAGTTTACAAGTCAAGTATTCCTCAGCAAAATATAACATTCAGGATCTTAAATAAAAACTGCCCCTAAAACTAAAGCAAAAGAAATTATTAAGTCGTGTATAGCATGTTAGACAGTGTAATCAATGCAAAAATGCAACTAATCAAGTTCTAATTTCCAATCAGTGGGAAATAAATACCATCTTCATATAATGATAGTAGATTTTAATATGCACATAATACTTTTTTCATCTTTTATCCCAGCTGTTGAGTTTTCATTTCACCCAGACCCAGGTTGCTGTCTTGTTAAAGTGAAGGTATCTGGGCCATTTAAATATAAAGGGAATTTTGCAGCTGGGGTCATCATTCTTTGGGATATACAGCACTTGGGTCCCTCGGTTTTTTAGACAAACAGATCCCAATGTAGTTCCAGTAAAAATCAATGCCATATGCATAGCCAATGTTCTGAGTATTTTTGTTAACCTAGGACCCATTCTCGAAAACTTTCCTTCTCAAGGTTTCGAATTGATGTTCAGCATTCCAGATTTCTCAGTAGGGAAAAAAAAAAAAAAACATTCCCAAGAAAAGACCTTCATTGAAATCTGTAATCATTCTTAGAGTAATAATATACAATTCAGATGTACGCTTTGTTTCATTATTTCTGATTTCTGTAGCACTTCTATTTACATTGAAGATGTTTTGAAGGGGCAAAAACAATCCCAATTTCAGAAAGGTCGAAGATCTATTTGCCTCAAAAAATAGAATGTGTACCGAAGAGCTGAATTCCCCAAGAATGAGGACCCCAGCTGGAAATTTCTCAAATATAATATACCATAGCACAGTATGCATTGATTTGTAAACAGTGATTACTTTTGTTGTTTGATAAAAAGGGAGATGGTCTTTCATGATATGGAGCAAAAAATTAATTGCACAAGGATCAGACCAAAAGAGACGCTACAAAATAAATGGCATAGAAATTGCTTGAGTAGAGATTGGAACGGTGGAAGACGTGACGGAATCCTACAATATGGATCGGGAGAAAGATTTTCATGGCTGTTTAGGGATTGGGTGAGACTAATATACATTGGAAAACAGATGATTTCATTATTAGGTATTGGAAAGATGTGAGGAAAGCTTTAGTAGCTGATCTAGTTACTAATGAACCATGCCATTAAGCAAATTTTGAGCGGTTTGATTGGTTTTCTTATTGTGGATGGGGATGTATCGGTTAAGGCTTCATAAACAATGGAATGTGAAGAGAGAAAAAGGCTATAAGAAGATGTGGAAGCAAAAGGAAGATTCTAAGAGTCCCTTCAAGATATACACAGGAAGAACCAAATACAAGGGTTCTATGTTTTCTGTCGGGTCTAGAAAGATGAAGAATGTCCAAAAATATGGTGTCATATAGGCTTCCTATTCCTAATGACATGAAATGTTGCCATTCAGTCAAAGTAATTGATTATTCTACATTTTGTAGGTGAACAAATATGGAAATAAAAGTATTCCAATCCAAGGAGGACTCATGCAGTACGATTCAGATTAAGACCAAATAAAAGGGAAGAGGAAAGAAAAACAGAAAGGAGATAATGATCATGGGTGATCAGAAAGTAAAAGTTCATGCTACACTAGTTTGCCCAAATAAGGTCTTATTTCTACTTTAGTTTCCAGATATTTTATGATCTATAGGCTATTTCAGCCCTTATTATGTTCTATTTTCAACTTTTTGAAGGGTTTTTTGGTAGACTGAGAACGTAGTTCTCTAAAATGGCAGTTCTCTAATATCTTTTTACTATGTTCTTCCTAGACTTCCTAGACGCCAATTATTTAAAGAACCAGCTTTTTCCTTTTTGTATAGATGCTATAGTTTAAATAAAAGAATCCCTTTTTCCAAGGATTTCCCTAATATAGGTCGAATGAATGCTGCTCATGACTTTGGAAAGCCAGAATAAGAGGTGTCTTGAGTATTGTCTTACAAGTGAGCAGGAACAAAAGAAAAAGAAACACGGGTAGTCATATTGCTTTTAAGTTTGCAAGATTAAAATTAGTTAACATCACTCTAGTATATACCGCTAACACATTTCAAAGTTAATTCGGGTAAAATGACACTATAAGAATGAATCACTTCCACTAAGACAAAATACAAAACATACTCATCTTGGTACTTGTCACAATAATAAATGAAGATAGAAATGACAAAGCAGAATACAAACACTATACATAGTTTCCCGTGGGAAAAAAGAAGGCATTTGTCACAATAATAATGATGATTTCTATGGCGAAATACAATCACTATAGAGTTTTCCCAAAGGAAAAAAAATGTTTACTGACTGACACTTTAGTTCTTCATTTATATAGCATAACTTCAGTTTTAATCTTATTATTAATTTTTCTTGCTGAAATCTTAAAATTAATATTACCCATTAGTTATATTATAATTACTTTGAGTTAAAACTATATATTACTACTGTCAAAGAATTATAATGGTAGAATCTCTGAGGAGTGTCGGTATTCGACACGACAAGCATCGAACATGGACATGTCATTTGTCTATGCAACATAATTGCTATGTTTTAGAAAATCCTAAAGGAAAATGATCAAGAGACAATCTGGTTGTCAAAAATAAATAAATATACCATAAAAATATGATAAATAAGTTAATTTTTCAAATTAATTAATACATAAAGATGAAAGGACTTACTAAACTTGGCTATATTTAATTTTCATTATATCCACTTTTAACATTAAAAAAAAAATGAGATAAACAAAAATGGCAAAAACTTTAATAGATGATGGATTGAATATTTATATAGCATTTAAGTACATGAATAAAATTAAATGAGAAAGATAGTATTATTTAGAATTTAAAAAAAAAATCAAATTGAAGAAATAATTTATTGGGCTTTAGATTTATTTATACATTTATTTAAATAAAAATATAACGTCGTGTTTTAAAATAATCCTACGTGTTGAAGGCTTAAAGCTGGTAGCAGATGTTTCTTTTGTAATTAGTAATGGCAGTCCCCCATCAAAATTCAGTAAAAGAAAAAGTAGAGGAAGCAAGTATATATTGAAATTTCTTTTTCTTTTTTTTTTCCAACTTAAAAGCTAACAGGCAACCTAGTAAAACTGTTCCTGAGTCAACCGGTTTTATAGGTGAACCTGTTGGTTTGCATTTTTATTCTTAGGTCCTAATAAAGGTGGTTTTAAGCAATAACCGAATCAGTTTCTCATCTATTGCTAGTTTTCCAAGTTGAACCAACTCGTCCGGTCCGATTTTGAAAACAAGGTACTGTGTGACATGTACAAGATACTTTACATGCTAGCATTAATTATGATTTTAGAACTTCCAATCACCCCCATGGACATCCTACTGATGGAGAGATTAAGAGGCTATGAAGTATGACATTCATTAAAGACTTTATGGGATATTGCAGGCTCCATTTTAGACAATCTATAGTCAAAGTAGGCAACAGTTTACTCCATCTGTCTTCATCATCTAGCTTTATCTTCATATTTTTCAATATTTTTGAGATTCAAGCATATCTTAGTAAATTAAAAATTAAAAATTTCTGTAATAAGATCTATTTCCTAGCAAGACTTGATCAATTCATGTTTTTTGTAATCTTACATTGCAGAATTTGTGACAGAAATATGCAATCCTGGAATGTTTGATGTTTGACTGAAGGACCAGATCCTTGTGCTAGGAGCTTTGTCAGGTTCTAGAGATTGTACAACACAATGAAAATATTCTATTGAATGCACTCCTTTCTGGACCCTCGCTCTAAGGGATTCTAGGTGTGATTTCTAGATTCTTTCTTTTGAGTAACTTCCAATAATCACTGAAACCCATAATCTTCAAGCCAACAAATATTCCTTGGATACACACTCTTATTTCACAACCCGACCAATGATCATTACATATTATTCTCAGTTATTGATCATAGTCAAGCAATGAAGTTTAAACTCCAAAATTTCAAGTTCCAATAAAAAAAAAAAAATATTGTAACTAGAGCAGATGAAGATACAAGTCACAAGTTTAATAAAACTAAGCTTCTATAAAAAATTACCTCTCAGATATGGAGTCGGATTTTGAAGCAGCTTTAAAACCAGGCAGAACACCATGTTCCCTTCCTTCTAACATTAATATGTTCTCCACGTGCGGTCTTGAAGGCTCTTCTATTTCGTGGACATGTGTCTCTTCAAAGTCATAACCTAAAGATATAAAAGAACCAGTGATCCCATCAGGTAAAACACTGAAAATGTTGATCAATGTCATTGTTACAAAAGAAATTTTACTTTTTTATTTAAAATAATAATTTACCAAGTCAAGAATTAGAAGAGAAAAACCTCCAGGCTCCACATAAGGTATTATAACAAACACCAGATTGCTATAAAAAGTAAAAGCTGAATGAAAGATACATGCAAACATCCCACAAGTAGGAAAGGATTGGGACTCCAAAAGAGTAGGAAAAAACAGAAAGCCTTCGATCTTTCTCAGATAAATCTCAACGCCTTCAAACATTCTCCAATTTCTTTATCTCCAGTATACCCACATCAAGTGTAAGGTAACCAACTTGTGAAGTTTAATAGTGATCCAAAAAGAAAAAGACTTGGGGAGTTTTGATTCTATATAAAGATGGCCTTCCCATACTCATGCATGCCACAAACAAAACAAGACCATAGAACCATTGGAAAGATAAACTATGAAAAGTCAAAAGATCTATGTGATTGAAAACCTTCTATGATATAAGTATATGATGACTAGATAAAAGAGTTACTAGCCTGAGGCATATATATCTTCATCTTCTGCATCCAGATCCTCAAGAGCGCCAATTCCAAAACCAGGAGCAACCTTCCCTACTCTCACATTGAACATGTTAAATGAGCATATGCAATCAAATTATGTGATAAACAAGTAGCGGACTTCAAGATAAAAAATGAACAGTGACATAGATGTGCTTCGGCACAAATTAATGGACTACCTTTTATGGAAAGAGGCCTGTGAAGATCCATCTCCCTATTCCCAGATTTTCGGGATCTTTTCTTTTCTAAAATTAAAGAAATAAAAAATTACACTCCTAAGGCAACGCTTACAATCAAATAAGTGATTATCTTACACAACAAATGTACAAACCCCTAAATTCAGGTGCATTCTTAAACGGATCATAGCCTAGACCATAAGTGTCCTGCTTTGGGTTGAGAACATAAGCCTGCAAAGGAAACCAAATTAATCATGAATTTCAATTGATTAGTTCACAATAGGAGGATATGTTCCATACTGCACTCAAATCCAGCACTACAAGACACTTCACACGTATCCAATGTTTCAGAAACATATATGGAATATGAAACACAGTGTAAATCCATAACACTAAACTACACCTTTGATTCACTAACAAAGCAAAGGTGTGTCCTTCTGTCATAGCATAGTTTCAGACATATCAGTTCTTATTCTTTCTTAGTTATAGTTGTCCTAGATATTTTATAATGCCAAATTTATCTAATATATAATATGGGCGTCCTAATATAGCTGCCTCTCATTATGAGTGATGAAGCACCATATCCAGAAAATTGAACATGTTTTATTGAATCGCCATGTTGTAAAGTTTGACCATTCGTGTCCGAGAAACTCAAACCCAAGTACAAGCAACATAGATAATAAAGAGTGACAAAGTTATGCTTGCCTCTTCCAGGACAGACTTCTTTCTTTCCAGCAAAATAAATACTGATGGAGATTGATATTATTAAATAAAACTTGGCAGTTATTTATCAAAATATCTTTATCAATCTCCATCAAATACAAGTGCAGTATAGCAAGGGCACTCCACAAGGGAAAAATGGGCAGGGAAACTAAAACTTTTAATTTAAGAAAACTGTAGATAAAAACCGATTTTAATTTGTTCACGTGAAGGAAATAAGTGTACCGGTGTGCTTTTGGAGAACTGGTTATCATCATCAGTAGGAAGATCATGGCAACTTTCAGCACTCCCTTCACCCAGCTGTGATGGAGCATCATCTGAGGAAAGTGCCAGAAAAGCTTTTCTAGCTTCTCTGCGAGTATCTTCATCAAAGACAAACAAAATAAATATTATTTCAGCAGATGGTTTACCTAACAGAATGTCATTTGTTAGGTGACAAGTCAAAAAATTTATATCTTATAGTAGATTATTTGAGTCCAATAATCAATAGATGTCCTCAAAGACATGCATTTTTAACAATGTGCCAGTGTCTAAGCAGAGTTTCTCAGCCCATCAACTCATTACTATCGTTTTTATGATGATTCAGTCAGAAGCATGTCTGACATATTGGTTACCGATTCAATTCAGATAACAGGAACAAATGTATATTGACATCAAAGTTTTCAGGAGTGCGAGTATATTTGCCCATCATAATACCATTAATTTCAGAACGATTAACCAGAAGTACCTCCATGCGTGCGTTGACTTCAGAAAAGCCATAAAAGAGCATAAAATTTTCGGTGTCCTAGGAGAATATGTCCATTATTACATACGTATGGGATACCATTCCATGGAAGGCATGTCACTCAAGAATGGATGAGAAATCACAGAAACGATGTATGACAAGGGGGCAAGGGAACATGTATTGGATAAACACCCCCCCCTTCCCCAACACACACACACACACACACACACACAAATTGTGCCTCTGCATCTCCTCATAAGGATGTCTAAGTACCAATATATTGAAATAAGAAGGTTCTAAAAGGCGCAATACGTTGTGAGGTGTCGAGGTCGAGAATCAACAATTACAAGTTTAAGCGTGTCATTGTGAAGAATAGGCATCATAATGCGTTTCGAATTTTTAATATTATTTTAATTATTTATAAGATGTTAAATATATTTTTATATAAAAACTAATTACACAAAATATATAACAACAATATTCTTTAATTTCAAAATTACTAATTCAAAAAAAAAATATAGATTTATGATTGTTAATTTTATTTATTAAACTATAATTCATTTCAAAATTTCAAAACATTTAAAAATATTTTAACCAATAAAAGGATAAATATAATATTTAAATAACTTATTAGGGGAGGAAAGTTTAACAAATAAATATAAAAAAAATTAAAAAAAAAAAAAAAGGAACAAAGCAATTAAAAAAAATTGAAAAGAAAATGGCAAAAGTTAAAAAAAGCAAAAAAAAAAAAAAGGTAAAACATCCATCCCACATCGTTTGTTGATGTGGGATGGAGACCAAATCGGTTTGGCGCCGGTTTGGTTGGAAAAATATCGGTTTATTGCCGGTTTTTATTAAATTTTGGCCAATTTTGCTGGGTTTTTATCAAATTTTGGCCGGTTTTGACTGGTTTTGGCCAGTTTTGACCCGTTTGTACGCATTTATGTGCGCATTCAGCATATGAGAATGCATCGCGCGTTGGCGCACTTAGGCATTGCATTATGGCGCCTTTTAGAACACTGGAATTAAGTTGATCCACGTTATAAAGAGGAAACCCTTTCAGGCAGGAAAGAGAATTATCAATAGCTGGAAAAGAACAAAAATGGGGACTAGATGCATCAATCACAGATTAGAACCAAAGTAAAGAAGAAACATCAATAAGAATTTCTAAGGGTAAAATTTGTTTAGCATTTCCTGTATCATTCCGTGGTTCATCTCCAAGTCATAAATCCTTTCCTCAAATCTCTGTGCCGAACAACAGCTGAAATTCACTTTTAACCGACAAACTCAGAGAAAAACACCAAATGTATAATGGCATACGAAAAAAACTACTGCATCTCCCCTCTCACTCTCTCTCTCTCATGGTTCTTGTGTTTTGCGCATGCATGTATTTATAAAAGGGAACAGTTACAATTTTTGGCGTAGTCGAGCAAAATTTTTAGGAGCTTCATCAGTTAAAGACACAATAACCTTCACCCTATCCAAGGGTGACAGGTCAAAAAGCAACTTAGTTTGCTATCATATAATTGCACTTGACAGCAGCTACTATCTTAAATTGAGATCTCCCAAGAACTTCCCCACTTTCCAGATTATGCATGAACTGGTACCAGAGTAATACCGTTTTCAGATAAAAAGAAGAGCATGTGCTGGAAAGTCATACCATACAGTGCATCACTATTTGAATCCTTTATTGACCGACCATGCCGCCATCCCATCTTTAACAGCAATTTGACACCTGATCATAGAAACCTAAATTTTCTGAGATGCAATCACCACAAGAAGCAAAAATTAATAGTTGAGTTGAACATCTTATATTAACCTATAGATTCTGTAGTTGGAACTACTAGTTCATCAGGAACAGGTCCAGGAATGGCTGAGGGTCTGCAGCAAATGAAAGAAAAATGTCAATGAAAACAAAGGATTGACACACCAACATGATTGAAGCAATGGGAAAAGAATCCACAAACAAACACCAAGTGCAAGAAAACTAAAGGCTCTATATTTGACTCCAATAGTTACACTAAAGATGCGTACCCACCAGTCTTGGGCATAAAATAAACTTGAATCCCATAATCATACACCACAAAGAGAATTTTTTGAACAGAAAAGAAGAAGGAAACACAGTAGTTCATAATGCATAAGTGTAAATATTATATAATACATCCACAAAATAACTCAATGCTACTAGCATGATGATTAAAAGGTGACAAAACTGCAGAACTGCAAGAAGAAAAATCCATTTATTCTTTCAATTTATATTTTGTATCGAGTGTTATTTTTATCCAGAGGGAAATCCAAAATTGAATTTGTGTCCACGCAAGGATTCCACCCTGACTGTATTAGCATACATATATTAATGGACCGGACTACATCTTAAATACAAAATATTGCAACCCCCAATGGACAATGGATATATGGGGCGGGTTTGTAAAACTCATACCCTACCCACTAGAGATTTATAATACCCATACCCTACCCATATACCCACTTAAGATTTGCGGGTAGGGTGCGGGTAGGATGCGAGTAGGGTGCGGGTATACTTTTATACCCATTTAAAATTCATTACGTATTTTAATTTTAATATTTTTTTTATTTTTATTTTTTTGGCATTGGTAATGAAGTAAAAATATAACAACATCCATTGTTCAAAAATAAATAAACTCCAATTGTCCAAAAATAAGCAAATATCAAAGAGTCTACTTGTCCAAAATTATATACTGTTAAAATTTAAATACAATAATTTTTTTTTAAAAAAAAAATAATGGGTATATGGGTTGGGTATGGGGTTTTCTACAATACCCATACCCATGTCGGGTTTTTAAATCTATACTCATACCCTACCCACAACCCATTGGGTAGGGTAATTTCTGCCCATTTGTGTCGGGTACTCAACGGGTTTTGGGTACGTAGGAATTATTATCATCCCTACCTTAGCCATAGTTTCCCACACGATATCAAGAGCGAAATAGGGATAGGAATTGCTGCATTCTAAACCACCAGTTAACAATGAATCAGGGATATGTAAAATAAGCAGTTGACAAAAACCTCTTTTGTTGTTCTTTATCAGCTTGTTTGCGAGCAAGCTCTGCGGCCGTAAATCCAAATGTATCGAACTGCATGGACATTCCCACTGAACGGTCGTCCAATTCCTAGACCATTAAATGCAATAGTTAAGTGTGCATAACATTATTCACCTCCGCTAAAGTCCCAATATATACACAAATACAGTTATGTAGGAGAAGTATATAATCCTCTGTTTGGCAACATTTTGTTTATAAATTTTGTATATAAAAGGCCACGTGCAATATCTCATTGGACCTTTTTTTGAAAAATCAACAATTTCGACTGATCAAAAATTCTAGCCCGCTATTTTTTACTTTTCAATAAATGGACTAACGAAATCTTGTCACGTCACTATTTATAAACAATCGTTTAAATGAGTTGCCCAAACACTATAAATTGTCACAACTCAAGAACATACAACTTTTTCATCCTCATCCAGGAAGTTATAGATGCTCTGTTGTTTAATCTCAGCTCTGTTTTTCCGAGATGATGTAAATGACTTTGGAGTCCATCCTGCATTTTTGTGCCAGAAGTTCAATCTCTAACTATGAATATAAACAAGGGCAAACATGCATGGAGAGAGAGAGAGAGAGAGAGAGAGAGAGAGACTATACCTTCTTTGGAACCAACTGAATTATAGTAGCCAGCAGAAAACCCACCAGTGAATGCCCCATGGAACCTCCTCCTCCCTTCTTCATCTGTAACCTGCAGAATCAAATATTATAATTTTAGGTAAAATGACAAACTACCTTAGTCTTCGAATTATTAAAAAGTAGCCAGATTCTTCAGGTTGGAAAATCTAGAAATTCAGTAAACCTTTTGTACTGTGCAAGTTGTAAACTTCTACGGCAGAAGATCATAGAATTAAATCTTTCTCCAACAAATTTTCATTTTATCAAAGCTGTGTAGCACTCTTGCCATCTTCATTGTCCATTTTCTTCTCTTTGCAATCAGTGCCCGATCTTCTTAGTGGCCTTCATTAGGACCTTACAATCCTTAGTTCTCTAGTATTCATTATTTTTCCAAGATGTGTTGTTCTGGTCCATTTCATTTACTTTTCAAGCTTGTGGCAAATATGGGGAAGGACTCTATTTTCTACCCTAGATTGCGCTAGCAACTTATGGGATACTACTGTAGAAATTCTAATATGGTCATGACAAATGCTGATCTAAATTCATGGGAGAAAAGCAATGGATGCAGAAGGATCCTTGTATGATGACTTCCATGAATGGAGGCACGCAAAGCAATCTTGTGGAAGTTAAACGGACAACTCAAAATGGATCAAAATAAAATGAGAATCAACCAAAAGACAGAGTTTGATGATTCAGATTAGGATACAATACACAAATGTATATAACAGCTACAATCACAGTACAGAAATCAACTTCAGCCACAAAAACTTCTTCAAATTTAATAAAAATTCCCAACATCCCCCAACCTTCGTTAATTAAACTCCGAAAGCACGGAAAACAACTTTTCACTCAGCCCACCAATTATATAACTACAGCTGAAATATCAGATATTTCAAAATTTTAACCTCTTGTTTCCATGGGGGGAGTATTCGAAGTTGACCAGAGGCCTCGGCCACGGCCTTCTTTTTTCGACTGGTGACATCTTCTTCGCGTTCTATGGGAGTTCCATAGAACACAAAATCTTCTTCGTCGCTATCCATTTTTTGCAAATTGATAAACCTTGATGTTTGATCGACCTCTTTTATCCTTAAGCCGTCAGCAGAAACAGTTTTCACCGGTTCCCGTCTTGCTGGAGATAGTAAATTTTGGGTTACTGTTTGCGATTGGGAAAATTTGCAGCTGGGTGTGCCCGTTCGGCATCCTCGTTATTACCCATTTAAATCCAAATTTAAACTAAGTATACCGCTTTATCACAGCGAAATTCGAGCAGTGAAATCTGATCGTAGGGCATGATTTGTACAGAAAAATTGAAGAAATATTATGAATTCTGGAGATTTTTTACGAAGACAGATCTCCACTATCTTTTTTGTTTCATATTGGGAGAATGACCTCTCTACGATAGGTAATTATACAATTTTTAAATAATTTTTTAATCACACATATTTACTTTCTACAATTTTCAACCACACATTTTATCTAAAAAAACAAATAAATCACATTATTCGTTTTTCTTTTAAAATGACGTATCCAAATTTCGCCAAATTAATCACAGGGGAGAGTGACATTTCTTCGATTCGCTCTTCAGCTAAATTCAAACACAATATACTCATAGACCAGGCCAACTTCCTTTACGGTGTGCGGATGAATCCCCCAAAGGGTTACAGAGCGCACCATGACTTTGCCTAAAAATGGCAAAAAAATCTGATTCGATCCGAACTTGACGGGTATCTGCCCCTAATGGGACGAAAAACACCCACCTCGCGAGTTGACAGGGCGGGTTTGGGTCAAGTTTTAGCTACCCGAGCGGTAGGGTTTTGGTCGTCCGACCTGATTATATTATTTAAAATAATATATTAAAGAAAAACTATAGAAAAAATAGAAAAAAATAAAAATAAAAATAATAGAAAAAAATTAAAAGGGTCGGCTCTGCCGACCCACCCCGAACCCGCCCAACCCGTAACTCACGGGTCGCGGGGCGGGCTTGGGTTTAATAAAATTTCGTGGGGTGGGGCGCGGGTTGGGGAGACTCGACCCAAACCAGACCCGTTGCCATCACTAACTCTGCCTCCATTTAAGCATTTATCTTTCAACATTTAAATGTTGTCTTTCAAGAGTTAAGATTCAAACATCCAATTCTAATTTCAAATCCTCTTACTTTACTGTTGCACCATGCTCGTGGAACTAAAGAACATTTGATTCTTTATTACTTCTTTTTTTATTTAATGACATGTCCAAGTTTCGCTAATTAATCTTGAGTGATAGCGACATTCCCTTCATTCGTTTTTTAAGTAAATTCGAACATGATACACTTATAGAGTAGATCCATGAACTTCAACCCCCAAATGATTATAGGGCACAGCACAACTCTGCCTTCGTTTAAACATTTATTTTCCAACATTTAAATGTTGCATTCCAAGAGCTAAGATTCAAACATTCGATTTTCTAATTTTAAATCCCCCTACTTCTTCGTTGCACCATACTCATGGAATTGAAGAACACTGGAGTCTTTTTCCTCTTTTTTTTTTTTTTTTTGGGTAACGTCCCATCACGAAAGCACTTGATTCTTTTTATGATTTACAAGGAAAATCGCAATTGCTACCCATTGGATGCACACTGAGTAAACCTTCGAACTGATGTAATAGACTACAAATCACGTCAACTGGGCAAATCACACTAGGTAAGCCCAATGCAATAGGCTCGACCGAGAAAGTGTTAATAGAAATAATCGAACTCGTAACCAAAGATCTTCGCGCTCACCTACTCCACCTATTCGACCATCTCGTGAGGGATAAGAACACTTGATTCTATGCATAATGATTTATATAATGATTTTCATACATGTATTGTAGTTAGATATGATTGGATCAAAAATTCTTCAATCAAATAAATAAATAAATTATTCACTCTCTTTTTGACACATTATCTATATGTACAAGTAACAGTAATATTATTCATTTTTTGTAACCATTTTGAAATGGGCACTTTCATATTCTATCACATTCACTTTGGTTCACGATAAAATTAGGAATGACAAACGAGATGGAATGATGGGTAGACCCTCCACATCTCCTGTCTCTCATTTTGCACGAGTTAAATGCTTTAATCACCCAATTTATATTATAGTCACGATTTACTCACCAAATTTCAAATTACCAATTTATGTTATAGTCACGATTTATTCACTAAACTTCAAAGTATTTTACAATACTCATTGAATCTTTCTCTATTGCAAACCATCTCACAACGGCCAGTAAATTGGATGAGCAGTGATACATTTCACTTGTAAGTTTTTTGATTAAATTGTAAGTTTAGTAAGTAAATCGTAAATAACGGTGCAAGTTAGATGATCATTGAAACAATTAACTTCATTTTTCATAGTTGTTTACTTATATTTATTTAATTATAATTATTATCTAAATTTTGTGCCTATCAAAAATAAATAAATAAATTGATAGTTTTCAGTCCCCGTCCCGATTAATCGATGGAATGGATAATATGAAACATCCTTACGTAGAACTTGATATACAATTCACATTAGCTCCCGGGGCATAGCTCAGTGGTTGAAATAGTGATAGTGAGAAATCTCAGCTGAGCTAGCAGTTGCAGGGCGGGTCTTTGAATCCTACCTTTGTTATAGATAAGGCTCCCTATAAGCACAATTAAACAACAAATTCTCAACTCTGCTCCACTAAAACACGTCTCGCAATTTACATCTTTTACGAATCTCCAGGATAGGGACTATAAAGACTCCTAAGGACGGAGGACTCCTAAGATTGGAGTTCAACCTTTTGATATGCAATAGTGGGATATGGAGGTAGACATGTGTTTTTCAAGGTAGACCTCTGCCTCCGGAATTTTTTGAAGAAAAAGACTGATAAATAAAGAAGTGCTTGAAATTTTATAAAAATTATTCTCTATGTTTAAAATACTTATCCATAACTAAAACAAACAAACAAATACTAAAAAACATCAGTTCATAAACCATATTGCAATGCAAATACACAAAATGAAAATCACAATGGTAAACAAATATTTAACAAACAATATATTGCAAAAAAAAAAAAGTTGGTCAAACATGACACATGGGTTTGTCTATTTGTACACCAGGAAGTTTCTTGTACTGTGTTCGGTAACAGTAAAGAAATTTATTTATAAATCAATTTATAAATTATATAATTTCTCAAATCACACACATTTTCTCTATCCAATTTTCAATCACAAATTTTACCTAAAAGACACAAAAAATAAAACGATAAATAGAGTTATCGAACAATCGTTAGATTCACTAAAAGAGTTCAAAATTTTCTAATTTAAATTTTTTTTAAAAATGGTCAAAAATTATTGGGGCATGTTCCCCAGTATGCCCCAGTGTAGGTCCACCAATGATAAGAATGGCAACGGACTAGTTCTTGAGGGGGCGGGACAACCACAATCTTAAAGTGTGCACTGCCCCGGCCTTAAACCCACGAAGTTGCGAGGCGGGTCAAACATCCCGCAGCGCCAATGCCCCTACACACACACACATGAGAGAAATGAGAAATTAGATAATTTAGATTTAGGGTTATAAGTTTTATTAGTTTAAATGTTGTATTTTATATTATATTCAATAAAACAATATAAATTAACAAATATGAACTTATTGCAGTGGTTGAGGTTTACACATCTCTCCTACCTTGGTTCGATACTCTCACATCATTTTTACTTTCACAATTTATTTTTCAAACAAAAAAAAAAAAAAATTCGGTCGCGAATCCGTCCACTTAAATCCAATTATTTAGGACGGAGAGCCTTTAATGAGACCGGGGCCATCGAATTTTTTTATTTATATCTAGCAAAATAGGTCTTTATCGATTAAGTGTTTTTATATACCATAGATGTTGGGTTTTCACATTGTTTGCCTGTTAGAGATTTTGACAAAAAAAAAAATTCTATTTTTATTTGTTAACTTCACCCATATAAAGAAATTGAAAACCAACATGTTAGAATTCGGCTAATGAAGGATCTTGAAGTTAATTTTAGTAAATGCTAACAGGGGCTAAAATTAGAAGTAAAATAAAGTATAGTGGTGAAAATTGCAATAAACTATAGTTAAGTGACCCAATTGAAATTTTATTTAAAGTTTAGAGCTTGTTTAGTAATGAGAAAAAAATGATTTTTGGGGAATGTGCAGTTGAAGGTTGAAAAGTGTGAAAAGTGATGAAATCCCATAGAAGGTGTGTTTGAAAATGAGTTTGAGGAAAAAAAATGGAAAAATACCCCCATTAACAAACAGGGCCTTAGTTACCAAAACTGAAACTGATCCCGGATATAATGGAGTTAATTGTCTCAATTATCACTAAATTTGTATTCATTTATTTGATTGATAACTAAAATTAAATATCGAGTTTTGATCATTAAGTTATCAAATGTTTGACAGTTATTCAATTGTCTAAAATTCGTTTAATTGTCAAAACGGTGATGTGGTAGACGAAATGCAAGTGTACCATAACGTAAGAAACTTTTAAAGACGTTTCGATTGCTTACTAAACTTTAAAATGATCGAGTTTTGACCATTAAACTTATAAAAATGACGTAGTAAAAAATGTATTAGATTGCTTACTAAGCTTTTAAAGATGTCTTTGATTGCCCATGTTCACTAATATTTCGCTATACAAAATATCTCCACAAGTGTATAAGTCGTGAGAAGTAATAAAGTGGACTTAAGAGTCTGGATTATCATCATACGGAGACTGCTATTAAGCACCGAAATATGCTAGTTCTAAACTCCATTTAAACAAGTATATTTGTTTGATATTTTAAATTAAAACTAATAAAATAAACTAAAGAATTAAAATTGCAAGTTTGCTTTTGTTTTCAAAAATGATTGTAAAGTAGTTAGGATTCATGATTTCACCTAACCAATTAAATTAACTCAAATTCCAGTTTTATTTTTTAAATATGCATTCGGTTGAATTCACTAATGTATATTGAAATTCATTTCTCGAGTTTAAATCAATTTTACCTAAATAAAGTCAACCGAGTATCTCTACAGAGCGTCCGAATATTCCTTATCTAGATGCATGAAACACAAAAATTTGCACACGATCGCAATAATAATAAAAGTATAGCTCTATCTCTTATTCAATTATCTGATTTATTATCTAGATCTAAGTTATTGTAATACCGCTTTTTATTTTTACCTCATCTTTAAACTACACGTAATATTTATGTTAATGTTATTATAAATTGTAAAAAAATTGATAATTACTATTATTATCTATAATTGGAATTATTTTGCAGTGTAAGGACTTGGACGCCGTCTCGATCAATATGCCAATTAAAAGTTTATAAATTGTTTATTTTAATAGTTTACGTGTAATTTTATGTGATTATTTATTTTATTGCCTAAGCATACTATTTTCTATTTTATTGTATTAAATTGAAAGTTGAGGAAAAGTTTAGTGACAATTGGAGAATAAATTAGAACTTATGGACTTAACTATGCATATGGAGAGAAAGGAGGGACTAATTTGCAAATTCTCAAAAATTTAAACCTAACCCCAAACCCTCACTTTTCTCTCACTCGCGATCTCTCACTCTCACGCTCAGCTCTGTCGTCTCTCCCTCAACTCTTACTAGGCCACCCTCACACTCTTGGAACTTGTCATCGGTGACCACCAGCCATCACCTCCAACCCCACCAGTAAGGCACTCCCCACTCAATGTTCCGCACGCACATACACGATATTACACACACATATTTCGTATATTTTCAGATTTTAATTCTTGAAAATTTACGAATTTGTGTGTATATACATACATACTTGTGTATTTTGTATAGATATGAATTTATATATTTAGAAATTTCTAATTTTGAAAATTTTGAATTAGTTTAATCGAAACTTCAAATTTGGATTATAGTAAGGTTTCGAACTTCTTAATTGGGAATCGAATGTGTATGTTATATATGTGTAATCCTAGATCTTGAAATTTAAGATTTTAGATTATGTTTGATTGGTTTTAAGTTTAATTGAAACTTTATTTTGAATATTTACATATTTTATATGGCTGGAATTTTTATGGAATATTTTTGTAAAGTTCGACTAAGTTATAATTTAGTTGGCGATTTTGAGTAAATGGATTAGTAAAAAAAAAAAAAAAAGAATCGTAAGTTGCATGAAATTAAATCCTTTATTTCAAAAATGAGTTTCTTGTGTGTTGTTCATAACATAAGGTCGCAATTGGGTTAAATTGAAGATTCAACATCGGTTAGAAGTTTTGCTTAGTATTGAAGAGGATGATAAATGTGTTTTTGAATTTAAAGTTATATTTTTTTAATTAATGGAAATAATTAGGACATTTTGTACATTGACGTCGCGGGCAACCAAGACTTCCACCTGTATTAAAGTGAAGTGAATACCAAGGACTGCACGTAAGTAAACTTCCTCTACTTTCATCAAAGTTGAATGTTTAATGTGGAATTAAGGTGCTTGATTGACATTCGTGTTAATTATCTAATTTTAATGCTTTTAATTTACTATACGCAAGTATGTGTATTTAAGAAAATGTTCAAGCATGCACGTTATCATGTCATTGCATCATCAAGCATGCATTGACATCGAAATTTAGGAAGTCAAATGTTTTTAATGAAAGAATGTGTCAAGGTGCAAATTTGTTTAAAAATTATATATCCCAAGTTTTTTAAAGAAAGAATGTGTGTACTTCTATGTTATGAAAGATGCGAGTGGGAAATGGGGCTCGAAGGACTGCGTACCCGAACGTAATGAGCCGCGTTGCGGTGGAATAAATGTTAACCGCTTTGCGGTTTTACTTGTAAATGTGATCTGGTTCTAAATAAGAATTGCCCATTGTTATCTGATTGGATATAAGATACATCAAGTGAGCTCACGATTGAAATGAAGTAAAGCTTGAAATGTTTAAGTAAAAGTTTGAAAGTTCTGGGAAGTAAAGTAAATGTGGATACATATTTCGAATTATTTAAAACATTTCATGTCATGAGCATACATCACGTGTATAAAGTTTACTTACTGAGCTTTAGCTCACCCCAATCCCTCCCCTATATTTCAGGTGATGAAAGCTAGATGATACGAGGAGAGCATTTGGTGGAAGACTCGGACAGTACCCGCTTTTATTCCTTAATAAAGTTAAACTAGAATTTACTTAAGTTTTTTATTAATCATTTCTTATTATTCTTTATTGATAATTGTTTGGTTGGTTGGAGTAGCTTCGAATAAGTCAGTGATTAAATTACCTCTTGCTTCATTTGTTAAAGTTTATTTATTCGGAATTATTATTTTGAGGAGTTCGGGATTGATTGAAGTGGTTTTTGATAATGTTGAATATTGAATGAATTGAAAATTATGTTTTTAAATAGTTGTGATGTTCCTCTACAGGTTGATTAATTTCAATTTATAGAGGAGATTTTGTAGAAATTTCTGTAGGATCTTCTAATGAAAAAAATAAAAATCTAGTATTTAAAATGATTTATTTCTGCATATAAAGTGTAAGGAAGTTAACACATCTAGGTTTAAGGTGTTAAACTTGGGGTGTTACAGTTATTAACTCAACTCTCGGATTATGAAAATAATTCATTAAATCAATGAATAAGTGGCCAGTTCAACATTCACACATTAAGAATAATAATAAATCAATACATGCAACAAAATTATTAAAACAACGAAATTTGAGATTAAAATAATAAAGTTATGTTACATCGTTCATCCCAACATAGAGTTTAGTTATACATCATGATTAAAGAGCAAAAATAATAAAAATAAACGTTCATTGAAAGTAATATAAAGAAATGAATGCTTGCTCCGAGTATCGATTCTTCAATTATCTTAGATTTATGCCCTTTTGCGATGCTTGATTCCCCAAAAATTTGATATTAAATTCTCAATTATGGCTCGATCTTAGGAGAGGCAAAGGTACAGAATTCGTGTCTCGTATGTTGTATATATAGGTATTGGAGAAACTAAGTCAAGTGGGCTGAAAATCTGTTGAAAACTGCGAGAAAAATCTAACCTTTGTATCAAAATGGTGCGATTGCGCGGACATGGTTATAACTCTCGGGTGATAAAAACTAGGCAACGCGCGGTTTTGATTCCAGTGATCATGTGGTTTGGACTTCACAGCAATTTCCACCTTTTCTCAATTGTGTAAGTTGGTCCCTACTTTTTATTTGCAACCTCATTCCTCATCTTTCAATTGAAGCAATTTAGTCCTCAAACTTTAGAATCTTCTCGATTTACTTATTTTAGCTTCCAACTTCCTCAAATGGGTCATTCAACTTCTGATTGATTCACTTTGGCGCCATGAATCTTTTCCAGTTGTTGTCTTAAACTTCCCACTTGCTTAATTAAAACTCGATTAGCATCCAATTGTGCATTTTTCCCATCAATTGCCTCATTCTTCATCTATTGGGATATTTTCTAAAAGGTAAATAAATAAACACAAATTAAATAACATTCTAAAACGACAATAATATATCATAATTTTGACAAATAAATAAGTGTATAAAATACACCCACAAAATTTTTAAAATGTCATTGATTAATCTCTAAACATTTAAAGACATATTCGATTGCCAACTGAACTTCTAAAAACGTCCTGTAGTCTCTAAACTTTTTCAATTACTCACAAACTTTAAAGTGGTCGAGTTTTGTCCACAAAATTTTTAAAAAGTGAATCTGTCCTAGAAATGCTCTTTCAACTTATCAATTGTATACTGCAAATCAATATTTGTCATATCTGATCTATAATGTACTTTAATAGCAACGTGTATTATTTTCACACCAAAAAAAAAACAATAAATCTACATTAAATTATCAAAGTGGTCAAGTTTTTGATCATTAAACTTGTAAAAGTGAATTTTCATGTCCTGCAAATTAAAAATACTATTTCAAATTATCGGTTTCATGCTACAGACTAATTCTTATTATATATGATCTATAATCTACATTAACAACAATAAAATATTGACAACAAATCAACATGTACTTAGTTCACCCAAGAAATTCATAATTCTACATTACATTATCATGTTTGTTTGCTTTTAATGTATTTTTATAGACTTTTTGGGTGAGTATAATATATGTTAGTTTGCTGTTACCGTACATTGTGCCATTGTCTGAACTTTATTATTTACAAATATGAGTTTTGTAATATTAAATTTTGAAAGAATATTATGGTTAAAAAGTGAGATTTTTTTTTGGTTTATGTTTAAATTATTTTATCGATAAAATTCATGATTGAAAATGAGCTTGCCAAGTATGGTGCTCAAACAGAGGCTGTAAGATTAGATATGATAAGAATTGATTTGTAGTATGCAAATGATAAATTGAAGAGCATTTTTCGGACGCAGATTCATTCATTTTTAAAAAATTTGTAGTCAAAACTCGACCACCTTAAGTAAGTGGGTAATTGAAGACATCTTTAAAAGTTTAGGGATAGCGAAGACGTTTTTAAAAGCTTACTTGGCAATCGAAGATGTCTTTAAAAGTTTTTTACGTAACAATGATGACGTGGCGTCATATGTGCATTTCGTATGTCAGATCATCAATTCTATTGCTAGTGAAATGAAAGTTAGATGAGTATTAATTAAAAAAGACGGTATGACCTTAATTTATGCTAACATTGACTGAATGAAAAAATGCGAACATCGATAAAAGTATAGAGTCATTGTTTGATCTAATGCTCGGATCCAATGTAGAAAGCGGTACACATGGGCGGACCCACACAGGGGCCGTCGGGGCACGTGCACCAGTAAAAATCAGACCTCTTTCTTTTTTTCTTTCTTTTTTTAAAAAAAAATCTCCAGTTGATTTTTGAACATAGTTATTACCTGATTCCCTGAAATTATATTGGATTATTGTTAATTTATTTGCTCTCTATTTCCGTATATTAGGAATGGAGATTTAGATTTTTGTGAATTGAGATTGAGATTTAGATTTTGGAGTTTAGAGTATTGAGAATTTGAGATTCGAGAAATTATTGTTTTATTTGAATTTTTGTTTGTTTGATAATTTGAGATTTTAGGGCAAATATGTATTTACAATTATTTATTTGTATTAGTTATGAAAAAATATTTTAAGCGTAAATCTACGTTTTCTTCAAATGAGCTAAGTAATGAAAATGAAGTTAGAGATGAAAGGGTTGAGGAACTTGGTGAAGAAACTGATGTTAAAATTGAAGATGTGTTTCAACGTTGGGAATAATGTTGGGAATGTTAGGAGTGACACCCTTGAATTTGATGTAACAAATATTGAGGAGGGTGTACTTAATATTGACAATGATGTGATTATGCAACGTTATCAAAGTAAAATTTCAAGTATTTTTTCATTTTTTGACCTTCTTCCTAAAAAAAAAAATAATTTCGGGGTTCCGTACAAGTCGTCGGAAAAAACACAAGTTCATTTGTACCCCAAACACAAGTTTTGATAAGTTTATTGATCAAAAGACACATTAGGAGTTTGTTTGATGTATGAGAAATTGGAGAAAATTGAATCTTTGGAAAAATATATGATTGAAAAGATGTTGAAAAATGTGAAAGAAATGTATCCTATAAAATATATGTGGTTGATAATGATTTTTGAAAGAAAGTTACGTATAACCTCATGGACCAAACAGGGCTAAAATGATCCGATAGCTACACGACTTTTGGACAAAACTCGGATAGAATGTTATCGTTATCCATAGAAATTCAAACGACTGCTAAGTGATAACAGACTACTCGCCTAAAGAAAACGAAGCAAATTGAAGAAGAAAGATGGCGTCGGCATCATTGCTGCTTCCATTCGGTCAGAACACATATACTCTTCTTTGTTTTTCAGATTTCTGCATTTTTCACTTGATATTCCAAATTTCCGGTTATAAGTTTCCATGCCAATTAAATTCTAATTATGTAAGCATTGTTTGTAATGTTTGTATTGAATTGTGAAAGTCGTTCTCGCATCGAGAGTGAATTATACGTCTTTTTACTTGCTTTTGGCTTGTGTTTCGTTGTATTATTGTTTCCTACAGTTCAAATTCAGGATTTGGTATTGCCTGAGAACTGTGGAGGTTTAATTGACAAGCATACATTTTCCCCCCCTTTTTCTTTCAGTTTCCCCCTAATTATAGATGATCAAGATATTCTCTGTCCCCACCCCCCTCCAAATCAAATTTCATATCTGGCTGTGCTGAAGAAGTTAAATTTCATATCTGAATATAGTCTGCCTAATTTATATAGAAGCCCAAATTCCTGTTACCAAAACGTTCACAGTTAAAATAAATTCCATACCACGAAGAGATATAATATAGAGTGCAATTTATATTAAATATTGGTAATAAAAGATTATGAACGTAAATAATCAAAGAATGACACACCATAATGAGAAAAGTACCACCGTACCAGTCACTATGAGATGATTTTTAGGTGCTGGAAAACTGTACTTATGCTTTTGTAAATGTAAGATCCCTCATTGGACAACGCTTCTGCTTGTCATACAGAACATCTGTGAAGTTCTTCATAGTTATAAGCTAATATAATTCTTGATGCACTTCTTATTTATGCATTTTCACTTTGATAGCATCTGATTTATGATATGGCACCATTACAACTGTACCCTGGGAGACCTACTGATAATCTTATATGGATTCAAACATGTCATGACTGCTGTTCTTTGGGGACAACGTATTGCATGTCGCATTAAGAATTTGAAATTCCAATCATTTTCTTGCCAGGATAACTGATGGTAAAACCTTGTGAAGTTATATAACACGTATTAGTTATTTTAATTGATGATGTATGTTTTGATTATTTTCCCCTAATTATTTGATTTTCTGTGTGAAGGTTCTTCATTTTCCAAATGCTTATATGGGACTCATCAAACAGTTCGAAAAATCAGCATCGAAGGTTTTATAATACGGTGCTCGTGTTCAGAATCTAGGCTGCAAGCTTCAAAGAATGCCGATCACCTGAATGAGTGGGACTTTGTGAAGCGTAGGGATGTAATTGGATTAGGTTTTGGACTGTCAAGCCTCCTGATAGGATCATCTTCTGCAAAAGCAGCTGGATTACCCCCAGAACAAAAACCGAAGATATGCGATGATGACTGTGAGAAAGAGATAGAAAATGTATGGTGAGATTACATAGTTCCCTTACCATATACATTTTTGTCTTTTAACGAATTCTTTGGTCTTTTATTCAGATGAATCTATCATGCTCTCATATCTTAAAGAAAAGATAAAATCTTTTGTGACAAGTCTCATACGAATATAGTTCATGTTTCATAACATGTGGATTGCCTCACAACATGTCTACCAAAGTTTTTGTAAGATTGATATCCAAGCCCTTCTCCAGAAAGATTGACCAACACTTCTGTGGTCATTCAATGCTTTCAAATACTGGTTTAACTCTTTCCTTTTTATGCATTCAAGTTCTCCACCGTAACTGTGGTTTATATTTAACTATTCGAAGAAAGAATTCATTTTTGTACTTTGTTTGCTATATAATATTTCAATTTCAACGTTTTTACCGTGCAAGTAAAAGTTAGTCAGAATTGAAATTGACTCATTGGTACATTTGAGCCACATGAGTGATAAGCCAACAATAATTTGATTTGATGTGAGAGCAAGATGGAAGAAATGCGAAAATTTTGCATTAGCCGTACTTGTTTATTTTCCACGTGCATGTATGTTTTAAATTTAGCTTACCGTTCCCTTATCAGTGAGAAACTTGAATGTCAGATCATCAAAATGTTGACCTTGCTCATCACTTCAAGATTTCAACAGTCTTAGGAATAGGTCTCTGCATGCTTTCTATTTTTACCTTTGCGAGCTTCACCTGATTGAGAGAAATCTGTATGTCAACTGATGCTGAGATTTAGGCGAGCTGCTTATTGTACTTATTTCGTCTCTAATAACTAGCATCAGATATATACAGTTTGATCTATTGAGCCTTAGAATCTCACACGGTGATGTGTAATGTTAAATATCATTATGCTGAAGTCAAATTCTAAACGTGGCTTCAAAATTCACTTCAAATTCCTAGAGTGGTAGACATAGAGGGCATGAGGTAATTTTGGAAACTCCCCAGACTTAAAATTGCTATCACAAGAATTGCAAAAGCTTATGGACACCCTAATATTCTTGCAGTAGGCTTATTCTTGTTTATCAGCACTGTTATTAAATTTGAACCCAACTCTAAACCAAACAATATCAAGATCTTTGTGCTATAAGGTCTCGCCAACATATATATTTGTTACCCTGTAGTTACTGCTATTGAGTTGAAATTTCCATTGTACTTCCACCTGTATGTGTAGAGTTTTATATTTTGACATTTAATTCAGGTTAGTTAAAATCAAGAAAGGTATCAAACTTTCCATTCTACTGAAATTCGTGATAGAGGACTTCTCTATTTTGCACGTTTTCGGCGAAGATCGTTGGTTCATAGTTTCCCTGGACCTCTCTTGGTCTAACTGGATTAGAACAGAAGATGGATTAGTTAATGAGTTTTTAGAATCATGACAGGTCTCAAACCTTCCATTCTACTAAAGTTTATGATAGAAAAGGACCCGTATTATTTTGCACAGTTTAGGATAAAGATTGTC
Organism: Ligustrum vulgare; assembly: GCA_963555705.1. Taxonomy (NCBI): domain Eukaryota; kingdom Viridiplantae; phylum Streptophyta; class Magnoliopsida; order Lamiales; family Oleaceae; genus Ligustrum; species Ligustrum vulgare. The sequence goes on along the minus strand of OY743180.1, from coordinate 10,196,530 downwards.
AATCCATAGCTTTCCAGGACTCCTCTCGGTCTAACTGGTTAAATACTTAAGTATTTAACCTACTGAGAACCATGTTGCCGCTAAGAGAGAATAAAGAAGACCAATCTAGAAAAATTATCCAGTCCGCAGAGAAGGTCAAGTGAATGCAGAGCCATCACTTTTTTTAATGGTTAAAACAACCTTGAAGCATCTACATTCTGTAAAAAATTATTCAAAAGAAATTTACCCCTATAGTTGGTTGATCCAAAAACAATCCTTTAGGCTAATATCTGAAATTTTCTTCACTGAAGGTACCTGTGGTAACTACTGAGTCTGGCTTGCAGTACAAGGAAATCAAAGTTGGTAGGGGACCAAGTCCTCCTGTTGGATTTCAGGTATATTCCTAATAAACTGAAAATGTTAGTTCTTCGGTAACTATAATATTTGTTTACGTGTCGATAAACACACACACAAACACATGCACACAAATAGATTATAGGTTCAGTGGATCTACTTACATTCATTTCTCATTCTGTCTTCTAGAGAAAACAGATGTAGGTAGTCAGGGAATGGAAGCATTGGTAGTATGTAATGGATTATGCTTACAATATGTTATACCTAATACTTGAAACAGCATTACAAACGATTTGTTCTCCTGTCAGCATTTTTATGAGCGTCACTCTGGACAACTTTGTAAAAAGTAATTTAATCTCTGTCCACATTGGCCCCTACTCTTGCTTATATAAATCTTAGAAAATGTAAAGAAAATGCTATTTTTTGCCAAATGCTCAAATCAACTGGTTCATCCTTCAGTCTTTTTTATGTCTCATTTATTGTCTTCATTTTAAATTTCAGATGAGCCTCCACTCACACTCCTCCTTAATACTATTTTGTTTTTCCATGTATTGATAATTCCAAACAGCTCTTAATTCTGTCTTAAAAATACTTTTTGCATCGCAATGTTGTGCGTTGATAAAAAGAGTGGATGTTTCCCACTCAAGTTTACTCAGTAAGATTTTCTCAGCTAGATAGAACTGTAATGTATGTCGCTACAACTGCTGTTATTGGAATATCTAAAACAAAAAAATGTAATCTGAATTACTTGAATAGGCTTAATATTAACTAGAATAATGGGTCCTTTTAGTTCCTCACATGAGGGTTAGCATCATAACTGGCTTTAAACTCTTAGGGAAATCGTAGTTCAGTGTTATAGGCTCTATTTTACATGAAAATTTTAGAAGGAATTATTGCTATCCAGGTCTTCCATTTTCCCCATATAACAAAGTTTTGAGAGCAACCATCTTCTGGTTATTATAGAGACAAGAACTCTCGTTACTAAATTCATACCACAAACAGTTGTGTATCTTCCTATCAAATTTCATGATAGTCATCTATATGCAGAAAATATCTAAATGTGATAATAGGAAGGAGAAGTTAGTGAAATCAGTTTCCTCCATTTCGATTTCCGTTCCTGGTCATTATAAATGCAACCTAATGGAAGAATGTTCTTTATCCTCCATAATACATTTTATATCCAACTTAACAGGTTGCTGCAAATTATGTAGCCATGGTTCCCTCAGGACAAATATTCGACAGGTACTGATCTTACACAACTTATATTATATTCACTGTAACAACTTTGCGATAGTGCTACTGATGGCGAATGAACAAAAGAATATCCTTAGTAGATTAGGAATAAGGATATTTTAATTTAGATTAGTCATTTTAGTTTATTATAGTTTTCTAGTTTGACTAGAATTAGTGTGTTGTTTTATAGATTTTCTAGTTTGACTTAAATTAGGTTTTATTTCCTTCTCAAATTAAATTTACTTAGACTCCATAAAGAGCGGATTTATTCATCATAATACTTAAGACTTAATTGTTAAACAAACTCATATTTTTCTCCCTCTAAAATGTCTATGTATTCTCTCCCCTTTCTTCTCTTACTTCTCAATTCTCACTCTTGTTCTTTGCATCCTACAACAACTCTTTGGAAATTTATTATTCATTGGTTCTCTTTTCCATTTAGAACCTACCTTTTTTTTGGGGGGGGTAAAATATGGAGAAATGCTGAATTTTGTCCTTTGAGGATCTTTTAGCACTAATCTATAAAGAGATAACGTGTCAAAAGGAAAAAAGAACATAAGTATCTGAACATGTAGATCTCCATGTAAGATAATTCAATATTGAACAAATTAAACTCACACACACTACCCAGATGGATTTAGATGTTTTATATGAACCTCATTCCTCTTATCCTCAAATCTGTTTTTCTTTTCTTTCTCAATTTCACAGTTCACTAGAGAAAGGTCAGGTGTACATTTTTCGCGTCGGCTCTGGTCAGGTAAGCTATACAAGAGTGTCCCAGCTGAATCAATAATTTCGATATAATCTAGCTGCAAAATAGTGTTCTATAAGGATGTAAATATCATCTACAACTGAAAAGGTTTTATTATTCAGGATTGCATTTTGCCCTTCCTTTTATTCATTTTCTTCTACTTCAAATATATGCCTCCACGATCTTTCCCAACTCACGTGCCTTTGATGTTTTTTCTATTTTTCAAGGGGGATCAAAGGATTCCCTCAGACGGTTGATGGTGCTGCTTGGCTGTGCTTTAATATTATTGAATATGAAAGTGCTCAAATAATTAATCTGCAATGAAAAGTACCTAATCTGAATATGCTTTCAAATGCCCAGATCATCTATTATGTGAAAAACTAGATCGAGCTTAAATATTCTGTTTGCGTCTATTTGTCATTTTTCGATGATTTTCAACTTACTGAACGATCTAAACTAAAATGACTAGAATAGGTGATCAAGGGACTGGATGAAGGGATCCTGAGCATGAAAGTTGGAGGAAAACGTCGACTTTACATTCCGGGACCAGTAAGTGCTTCAACTATAATTATGCATGTTTCTACATTCAAATGTATAAGGCCCCATCCACGCGTGAAATTAAAATTTGATGATCACGCTATTACATTCATCAAAAGATTCTAAGGAACCTATATATATATATATATACCTTACCAAGTCTTTCCTTGAACCTAGGTATATATATGTGTTTGTGTATAACTGTGTGTATATATATACCTTACCAAGTCTTTTCAAGGAAAAACATAAAAAATGTTTCACACCTTTCTTTCTGCTTGATCAGTTAGCTTTTCCGAAAGGCCTCACATCAGCTCCGGGAAGGCCACGAGTGGCTGCTAATAGTCCAGTTATATTCGATGTTAGTTTGGAGTACATACCCGGCCTTGATGATGATGAAGAGTAAACATCACTACTCAACTTTCATCCATCTTCAACCTTCACATTTGAAGAGTCTCACCATTTCTTTGTATTTGTATATTTCCATTACTTCATTCTTTAAACTACACATTTCATTCCATTTATCATTGGCGTAATTCGAAATTTCTAGTTGGAGTTCTTTCAAATTCTTGACCGACGGGGCGTGAGAAATGTAAGAAACTGTGTTTCTGCCTCATTTGTTTGCTCACAATGTTAGTTTTCTTGAAGAAGAAAAGTCTATTACTTAAGTTCGTTATGTATGACTCAAATTTATACGTTCAAGTAAACACGGTCAGAGCGAAATAGGCATAATAGTTGATTTCTTTTCCTTTAATTTGAACCTTAATGCAATGATTAGAATTTATAAATTAATTTATAAATAACACAATTTTACATATCATTTTTTAATCACATATTTTTTTAAATTGTTTTTTAAATACACATTTTACCTAAAAAAGATAAAAAAAACCAAAGAAATTGCGGCTGATTATTAATTGGACTAGTAGCAAAGGAAAATACAAAAAATGGTGTGAATCTTGATTGATGCATGCCGATTTTGTTTACGGTATAAAATATCAATCAAAATCAAACAAATATACCAGCTAAGTGACCCACCATCGAGATTAACTGTGAATTTGAGGTTACCTCCTTTAGCTAGCCTGAAAATGTAGCCTCCGTTCAGCGGCACCAATTTAAAGCAAAATTTGACTTACACAATTTAACTTGAAAGTTGATGTCTAGTGTAATCGTGGTGTCCCATGGATCTTCGACCTATGCAACATACCTACTATACAAAGAACTACGCCAACTACAAACTAAAGACTAAGCAGAGGACCTGCATTTTGTTCCACCTATTGGGCCCTTGTTTGAGCCGGCATTTTTTTTTCCAACTCAACTTTCCAAATTACTATATATAAAGGATGAATAGTGAATTAGTGTAAATGCAAAATGAATTAGTATGAATGCATTTATTGCCTTATATATATATATAATTACTAATATTATTTTATGGTAAATACTAAACAATAGTTAATTTTTAATTTTAATAATTGTGTAAAGATTATATGATTTAATAATTTCTTAATCTCCAATGTTGTTCAATTGTCGTATATTTGATGAGTTAAAATTAAACACATATTTATAGTTTATTGTGATTTTTGACATAGCTCTGTTTGGTAACACTGTTTGGTTTATAAACTTGTTTATTTATGATTTTGAGGTAAAAAGTAATGGTTGAAAATTTGAAAGAGAAAATATGTGTGGTTAAAAAGTGATTTGAGAAATAATGTTATTTATAAACAAGAAATATTCTTTTACCAAACACTTGCTTAGGCAAATGCAGAAATTATAATAAATATATTTATATCTTGAACAAACATCAATATTTGTACTCATAATATTACATCTAACATGATATACAATTAAAAAACTACAGAATTTACATTTATCATTCAAAGAAGTTTTCGATAATATGGATTATTTATATTGTTTTTAAATTTTAATAATTGTTGTAATAAAAAATTATTTTTGTTTCTTTTGTATTTGTGTTAATTATGTATAATCATTAAATTTTATGAATGTTTATCTATATTGCGGATAACAATTTTAGTTCATCGCACTGATGAAAATCTATATCTATATTTAAAAGTAGGATAGTTTGACAGAATTTAATTATTAAATTCTTTATATTTTAGTATTATAGTAAATAATTAATATGATATTATTGTTATTTGTATATTTTGGTTATAATAATAATTATTTTTATTATTAACGTTAATATTTAATGAGTTCAATCAATATTTTTAATTATTACTATTAAAATTATTATTTAATTATTGATTTTTTTTTATTGATTTGTTATTCTTAATATTATAAATACTATGTGTAGCCATCAATAATTAAATTGTGTTTTACTTATTAATTGTCAAATAATTTGTTATCTTTAATATTACAAATCATATTTACTAAATATATATTATGTATATTACTATTAAATATTTTATTAAATTAAGCCTCTAACAACAATTTCGAAGTAAAATGTGTGATTGAAAAATAGTTTTGAAAAAATATGTGGTTAAAAAGTTGGTTGAAAAAATGTGTTATTTATAAATAATTTATAGAAAAAGTTATTGAATGAAGGTTAATATTGAAGAGTTAATGCTTTGATTTTTTTAGTTAATAATATTAATAGAATGATTAATATTTTTTAATCATTCTTAATTTTAATAAATTTTTAAATTTTATAGGTTATAAATTTTAATAAATTTTTAAAGATTATAGGTTATAATTTTCGATATAATTTCGTAATCTCCAACTTTACTCGGTTGTAGTATCATGATAATTGCGAGATTTTCAAAATTATTATTTTGATTACTTATTTTTGTAAATAAAGTTTTATTGGTTATATTCAAATATTTTGACTATTTTTTTTTTTAAACTATTGTGATTGATTTTTTTTAATGCAAATTAAAAAGTACGTTAAATACAAGAAGCAAATGTAGAAGTTATGTGAAATATGTTAATACTTTTCACACGCATCAATATTCGTGCACATAATATTACATCAAATATGATATACCATTAAAAAATTACTAAATTTACATTTTCAATGAAGTTATTAATAATTCATAAAAATTATTAAAATCAATAATAATTTATTATACGTTTACTATTCAAATAACTTTTTAATAATTTGAATTACTTATGTTATTTTTTAAATTCTAATAATTATTGTAATAGAGAATTCTTTTTTATACATTTATATATGTGTTGATTATTTATAAGCGCTAAAATTTTATGAATACTTATTGAAATCGATATCGTGGATAATAACTTTCGTACATCACTATTTTAACTGATTTTACATGTAAACTAATTTTACATGTAAACTAATTTTAACTGCATGTTCTCGTGAAAATCACTATTACAAAACTCATTTTCCCAATGTAATGTTGGGGATAATGAATGTACGAATACAAAATTAAAAATTTCTTATGTTGCTGCTTGGCTTCCCTTATTTTGCATATCAAAGAATGACAAAATTCCCCATTCATCCGAAATAGTACTTTAGTACAGAACATAGGCATTAAAATATTTGGAAGAACAGAAGAAAGTGGATATCCGTATCTTTCCATGAAATGTTCAAAATCTTATGTCCTTTTTTTTTTTTTGTTGGCCAACTTGAAGTTATAAAACAATTGTAAAATCAACGACAAAATACAGAGATCATGCAACCCTAAGGCTAATTGAAAGAAACAAAACTATAAGAACTACACTGAAGGAATCTTGTTCAATTTGTAGTCTTAGAAGCTGCAGAACGAATTTTTGAATCCTCTTTCTTATCGGAGTCGGCAGCCTTTCTCTTGTCCTTTCTCTCCCTCTTCTTTAATGCAGTCATCCGGGCTTTCAAGATAGTTGCATAGCTAGCTTGAAAGCGCTGGTGATCTTTAGGACCAACCTGTTATCAAATATAACATAGCAGTTTCAGAAAGTATTACCTCCTAATTGTTACAAACAATATGAATACAGTAACAAAAACATAAATCAACGTAGGCATGAATGTATATGCAAGTGACGTGTGAAACAAATTACCTAGCATAACGTGTCCTGCGAAGGAAAACGATAATAGAAATGATAGAATCGCCGTGAAAGTCAATTACGTTGTCAACAAAAAACACAGCAACAGAGCAATGTTACAAGTAAATTATGTAGAATATATGAAGACTGTCGTACATTTGGCATGAGAGATATAAAATGTAAAACGGAAATTCACCGACATTTTGTAAAAATAGTCCACTACAAAAAAATAGTCTTGTATGCTCTGGGGATAGGCATTTGATTTCCAGGCTAAGGCACGTCAACACTAGGGTCATATTGTACTAGAACATGCTAGTTTACAAGTGCTATCCTCTGGCTGCAAGGACCACCTTCCTTCATGTCCCAATAGCCAAACCACTACTGTAATCCAATATTCATAAACAATACACGATTCTTCTTGCATCATTTAAAGCCGTTTATAATTTCCTCCATTCGTCGATCAATGTACAACATCTTTAAAGCATCCTAAATGGTAAGAAGCACAGTTTGCTAGTTCCGCTAGTAGGATTAGAGACGGTAACATTTCTAAAAGAAACAAAAAAATGGTGCACCGAAACATTATACACTTTTCATGCATCAAATGCGTGCATAAATTTTTTTGGAGTCAAAAGAACTAACCCAATTGTCTAAATGTAATCTTAAGCAAGATAATTCAAAATTTATAGAACTAACGAAAGAAAAGTGTCTCACTAAGGTGGAAAGAAATGTAGAATTGAATAGAGCAATTTTTATAAATTGAACAAAAAGAACTGTAAGTGAATCCAGATCTTGGAAGGTGGCATTTGGAGTGAAATGGCAAATTTTCCTAAACGGAAGCCTCATAATTTCCCTGGCACATTTTTCAACTTGTACATACTCCATGCATAATATTTTCCGTAGTTTGTATAGTTCTCACACCTCCAGATTCATAAAAGACTATTTAACACCATCAAACCTACAAATTCATAATATTTTCCCTAGTCTGGAGCTCAAAAGTAAAAAAAAAAAAAAAAAAAAAAAAAAGAGTTCCTCCTCAGCGCTTGAGGCTCGCCTCAAGTTGAGATATTGAAAAATGCCTAAGTACACGTATTTTTTAAAGGCTGAATAAGGCATACACCTCAAGGCAAACGCCTCATTAATTACGAGGCGTGCGCCTCACAAATGCATGATTCCCCATTTTTTAAAAACCAAAAAATTCACATTAATTGTCACACTTTGAAAATCAATTTTACACCTAATATACATGGCTAATTTAATCAGATCTTTATAATACTAAAACCTAAATTACTTATTTGTTTTGCTATTAATAAAAGTAACAATTCAAATTAATCTTAAAACAAAAGGGAAAAAGAAATTTTTCTAAATATTTTGTTTGATATGTGAGTTGCTACTTATCTTTATTGATTTATTCTGTACTTATTTGTATTGATACTTTAAGTAATTTGTTGTTTCGGAAACATTTACATTTTGTTTATGTTATTAAATGTTTATTTTTATATATTTTTATACTTTTACTAAATTTTTTGGTTCTCAAGACGCCTAAGCCTAAAGACTTACGCTTCGCCTTACGAACGAAAAACTTATTAATACCCGTTTCCGCCTTTTCAAACCATGTAGTTGCATATATGAGAAAGTGAATGCAATTTTGTCACGAAATATCTTTACATCAGCAACAACAAACTAAGCCATTTTCACAATCAATTAGAGTCTGGCTACATGAATCTTTACCACGCTAGAATTGCTGGAAGATCTAAAGCTGCTACAGTACAAACTTGATAAATAAATGTTCAACAAAATAATAACCTCGCTTACATAATAATTTTATTTTAAATTCAGGTCTCAACAAAAAATGTAAAATGATAATTGATTAAATACGTAAAATTCTATAAAAATATTAAGAAACTTTTACTTGACAACTTAGGAGGCGTTTAGTTTGATAATTTCAAATTATTTTCAATTTTGCAAAAATACCTAAACTTGTTTGGTATGGTATTTCAAAAAATGCATTTTAAAGAAAAACTTACAACTTAAAGCTCAAAAACGCATTCTTGACAATTTCAATGAAAACTTTGAATTCACTCAAAATATGAGAAATAAGCATTTAAATTAAAATTTACTTATATAAGATCTAAAACTCAAAAAATTTCTTAAAAAATGAAAATATAAATTCTAAATTCTAAACAAAAATTTGTAAATAAAAATAATTGGAAACTTTTTTTGAACAATATAATCCTAGAAAATTCTAGGTAAAAACATAAAATAAAAATAGTTCAACTCTTAATGGTTATTTACATAAAATTCTAGGAAAATAAATCTAAATGATCAAATAAAAAATTCAATCCCATTATTAATTTTTTTTTATTTCCTACGTTTCACCAACTCAATTTTTTATTTTTTATTAAACTTTTGTAGCAATTTTTTTTTAGATTTACAAGCTTTAAAAATATACATGTTACTAAATCATAGATTAACTTAAAATTGTTCTATTTTACCAAGTAGTCAGATTTCATGAATAAAGTGTCACAAAATAATTTCTTAAAATTCCAAATCAAACACGGTTTTTAGTTTTCTGTTTTGAGAAAAAAAAAAATTAGATTGAGAAACCAACGCTCTTTTAGCAATCTTAATACAGTCATTCAAAATAAAAGAGTGAAAAAAAAATTCAAAACTCAAAACAAACCAAATAGGCCCCCCTTATATTTCTTCAATTCCATTTTTGTATGAAATATGAATCTAAAGTTGCTTTCTTTTTCTTTGTATTCAACAGAACTCAACTCAATCCTTAATGTTTTGATATGCATATAGCACATTTGGTATATTTTTCTGAGTAATATTATTTTATTGATAAATCATAAATGTTTGGTTGAAAAGAAGAGAGATAAAAGTGTTTTATTTACAATAGGGGCCAAACAAGGGCTAAATGACTTCGTAATTATCTATAACTTAGAACGTGTTTGATATTGTTTTAAAAAGTTTTTTTTTTGAAATGAATAGTAATTTTTAGGAGAATAGATGGTTGAAATTTGATTGAAAAGTCAAATATTGTGGGTTTGATTTTTAATGGATGATTGAGATTGAATAATGTTGAAAAAGGAGAAAATTTTAATATAAACCAAACAAGGGCTTAATAAATTATCCATTTATCAATAAACTAATAGCCCTCTAAAGCAATACATTTTTCTCTTTTAGAGATCCTTTGCAACTTAACAAGCTACCCCCAAATTCATTTCCAATAAGGACGCGACAACTATTCCCACTTTTCGATGAATTGTTCCACTCGTTCTATACACTCATTTCAAGTATTCCACTCGTTGGGGCGTTTCCTTTCGACTTCTTCACGGAGAGAGTATCCTTAGGTTTACAAAATAGTCTCAACCACCTAAATTGACACTCCCTTAGTTTATTTTCAATTGATGCCACATCCACTTGGTGGCATATTTTCACATTTCTTATCTCATTCATTATAACATGTCACGTGTATATCTTAGAACTTCCCATTTCCAGAGTTCAACTTGAAAAATCTGAAAGGTTGGGCTAAGCACAAGGCTTTGAGCATAAACGTCATTAGTTGTCTGGTTTCTTTTTTTATTCATCGAATCCCACAACTAAATTGTGTCAGGAGGAATTGAATGAAATGATGGCTCAACTAATGTATCCTACGAGAACAGCAATTGTGTAGCAATTCCTCAAACTAACCCAAGTTTTGCTAGAATAAGAAAATAATAGCACATGTAAATAAGATAATATGAAGGGAACAAATTCTAAGAAATTACTTATAATTAAAAACAAAATATCAATAATGTTCCACCCCACCCCAATGTTACACACCCCTTTGAAACATAATTAAACTTCAGCACAAAAAAGTAGATATGTAGAGGAGGAACAACTACAACAAACTAACCATTGTTCTCAATAAATTAATCATTAAGTTACAACATATGTTGTCAAAATCGAATCAGACCGACCAATTCGACTGATAAAATCAGCAATCGAACTCAACCTATCTAATTTGTGCCTAAAACACTCTATATAAAAAATCAGATAAAAACGGATCTTCTCAACTCAACCACGAACTTGGCCCAATTGTCGTAATTTTATAGAAAATTTTAAAATTTTCAAATATTTGATAAAGTAGTCAATGCTTTCTTCAAAAGGCCCATAAAGCAACGTGAACGCGCTGACTACGTTTGATGGCTCGTCCTTCTGTATTAGTTTTCTTCAACATTTTTCTTCAGGTAAACCAACTTGGGATCTAAACTAATTAGAGAAAGAAGAAAACGGGGATCTTGAATCTATCTTCATCATTTAGTTTCCTCTTTGTTGATTTCTTGTATTTAATTTTTTCATTTCAATTTACTCTATCTTTTTTATTTAATTTTATAATGTAATGTGTTATTTAACTTGAAGGGGGAAAACCTTATTTTTGTCAAATTTTATGATATTTTTTTACTTATTTTGATAATCGGTTCAACCATGGTTCGACCATTGACCATTGACCCTTTTCCTTTTCCAGGTTGACGACCGGGTCTATTTTCAAAAGATATGTTTCAACAATGCAAAGAACTCTAAGAAATCTGAATTGTTCAAGACTTGTTAGTGGTTGGTCATTGTTCAAAATATAGAGGACCGTGTTTGCATTCATAATTTGGTCATTCCTTGAACATGGGGATTATTGGTTTTCTAATGATTCATTCTCGTCCAACGAATTAAATTCTTGCTCATCCTAGTGGAGATCAAATGCTATTCATCATTTTCTAAGTTCCATGGTAAAATTGTTTTATCCTCCCTACCTACTTGTATCTGCTGTTAATCTCCCTCCCTCCCTCCCTACCTGTTTATGGTATTCAAACAATCAAACCAAACACAAGACTTATCGGCTATTCCTAGAGCATAGACCTTGTTGGTTTTCAAAGAAAAGGTTCGTCGTTGTCTGATTTACTGTAGTTAGATCACACGAGAATTATATCTACTTATTGCATGTTTGGCCTGCTTAGAGGTACCTTGAAATAATTAATTAGGATCTTAATATGAATGCAGATAATACAATAACTGAGCTATGGGCTGCAGATGAACAACTGATAACATATTTGCGGTTTCTACTGATATGTTTGTCATTTTACAGACATTATCAGAGAAACCAAGTAGTTAAAGACTATACTTTCCTGATAAGCATGTATTCTTTCAATATGTTGTTATCTGATAAAAAATACATTTGTACAACTTAATTAGTATATTCCTCGCTATTAAGTATTAACAGATAAATCCAAGCAACCTCACAAATCACTACCTATAATTTCTGGCACATAGCTCAAAAATGATGTGCTTTTAATAATTTCATACCTGCCAGTTGATTTCTACCACATAAAACATATGAGAATCAAAATATTGTTTTTCCTAGTTAAAGTAACTTATTTGCTGTTTCATAAACTACCATCTCTTGCATGCAGAGAAAGATAAACATTTAGTGACTGCTGACCATTATTGTAACTTAAATCAAACTCTTAAAAGAATTTCAGCAAGAGATACTCTCCACGAGCATGATTAGACGCAGTCCGAAAAATCCCGGGGTGGGGAAGGAGAGCTTTACAAACCAATCCAATTCAGAAAGCATAAAGAAAATAAGTACTGGAATACTTACCATAGTGGATATGGTCTTCTTTCCATCAGTTGCTCGAACAAGGCATCTGTACTCAATCTTTTCCCCAGATGTCTTCATCTTATTCCTGTGCACCTTAGACTTGTCAGAAGCTGCAAATAAAAAAAAAAACAATCAAGATTTTGAGAAATATTCAACCCAACAGCATTCCATCTGAACATTTCCTATTCACCAAGAGGTTAAACCCCATTAGAAAGTTAATAGAGGGAAATTACAGTGCTTGAGTGTAACCCAAACAGAGCCTTTCTCGGTAGTCCGCTCAAACATTGTGGTGAGTTCGTTGAGGAAGGGATCGGGTTGTAGGCGCACCTAAGGAAAACAAACGAGAAGGCCAGATAGTATATCAGTATATCACCGAGAATATGGACAGTGAATTCAAAAACTACGACTTTAAACTCTATTGTTTTAACAATCCAAATAAAATATGCAAATTACATACGTTATACACCTTCATAACCATACTAGATTTAATGAACTACATGTATAAACTGGAGCAGTGAAACCTTTTGTTGCATAGTAGAATTCTAATATGCACCGAACACTATTATTGTGAGCCACCTTACAATCCCACAGTTCCTCTTCCAAAACATGACCAAAGGCAGGATTTAACTGCCCCATGGAAACTTGATATCAGCAAAACTTTTCAATTAATCCAGAGAACTGTCTGTCTGGTTAATTTGCTTTTGCATCTTATACATAACTGATATTGTTTCTCGATGTATTTCTTTAAGTTTACGATATTATATATGACTCTGAGCCTCAAAAGGGGGTTAATTCCAGCCGTTTAAATAAAAATGACATGGTTATAAACTTAAAATTAGAGTAAATTTGACTCAGACAAGATGCTATCCAAAAATAAAAGATAAAAAAAATAATAATAATAAGAAAGAGAGAAAAAAAAAAAAAAGGTTATGCAAGAAATATTTCTCATTTACAATAAAAAGAAACTTCGGCATACAAATATTCAAGTTCGAATTGTACCTACACCAACCAACATTTTCAGTTTCTCTTATTCCTTTTATTAAAATCTAAATCCCCGCCCATCCGGCATCCCCTATCAGTACTGAATCACGCATCTGCGACTACATATATGCACATACACGCAATGTAGAAATAGAAAGCAACAAAGTTTCTGATGATTTGTCAATTATTTAACCATGAAAATCCTTGAAGATCATTCTTAGATAATCTATCCGCATTCAAATAGATATACAAAAAGTAATTAGATTCAACCCCAAGATTTATTCCTTTTTTTGTAATATACCAGCTTTCGAAATAAACCCACAACTTCTGATTTTTACAAACCAAAATAATCATGCTGCAATTTTTTTATCTTCTAAAAATGAATTTACAAAATCAAACCCGTCAAAAATGAAATCGTAGTAGACCATCATCCATTAAAAATCAGAATATATTTACATTCATAGAGAAAAAGAATGGAGATTACCATATTTTCGCAGACAGAGTGATGAAAATGGAGGCACGGAAATGAGAGAGACGGAGTTTTATGGGTTTTGGCTCACAATTCTTTGCCCTTCTCTTTTTTGTTCTTCCTCACGGACCTATTTAAAGCAATATGAAATTTTGATTTTTTTTTTTTCATAATCTATTTTTTTTTCATATATACGTATTTTTAATTTCTAATTACACTTTCTCCAAGATAAAATCACTTATCAAAAAAACATTAAAACTATAAAATAAACTATGATTTACTTTTTTATCAAAAATTTAAATGTAAAAGTTTAAAATTTATATTTAACAAAATAAATAATTTAAGAGTATGGTCAAAGAAGCTTTACTAGCTTTAAAAACTTAAAATGTTCATGTAACTTGATATTTAACAAGAATCTAAACTAGAAGAGGTGATTGGATGAAATTTATTAAAGTTGATGCAGTAAATTTGATTTTGTTTCTCGTTTACAAGGTAATTAAAAATTGAACATTACAATACAAAATATTTTAAAAAGGTTTGTAATATTCCATAATTTTCTTCAATAAATAAGTTTGATGATTAAAATTTTTTGAAAGGGACTGCAATAGAGAGATGGTTGAAAAGATGATACAATAAGAATTACTCCGGAGATTTATTCTAATTGCGATCAAGCTCCTAGAGAGGGGTTGTTCATTTTCAAGGTTTTGAATTCCCTCACAACCCTCTAGTAGGCAAAAATAGTAAAAAGATGCTTGGCGTGCAAAACAGGGTGAAAACGGACTTTAGAGAGAGGGGGTCAACACCCATACTAGGGGTTAACAATCATGGACGGATCTAGCTATAGGTCAGTACGTTCGGTCATTTGTGCTGAATTCGGTAGAATTTTCAGATTTAATTTTTTTTATTATTATTATTTTGAGATAAATATATATATAAGGAGTTTAAAAGATGAAATATAAAATTTAAAAATCTTATGGTTTTAATACAAAATCAGATTTTTAATTAAAAAATAAGTAATTAAATATGTTGAGGTCGCAATTATACAATTTATTGTCACAAACACAAATTATAAAATTGTTTGGTCACGACTTAATTTCAAGTTACAAATAATAAATTTATATGTCACGACTTATTATTGATCACAAGTTATTATTCGAACACAAATATTAAAGGTTACGACTTATTTCTCGATCACAAATATAGTTCACAACTAATTTCTAGATCACAAATATTTGGTCATGACTTATTTCTTGGTTACAAATTAAAAATTTATATATCACAACTTATTTATCGATCACAAATCACGAATTTGATAAGTCACAACTTTTTCTCGGTCACAATTACGAATTTTATAGGTCAAAATTTATTTTTTAAGTCACAAATCACATATTTTGTAAGTCACGACTTATTTCTCGGACACAAATCACGAATTTTATGGGTCACAACTTTTTTTTCGATCATAAATTATTAAATTAATCGGTCACAAGTCACAAATTTTATAGGTCGCGAGCTTTTCTCTGTCACAAATTTTGAAATTTCGATCATAGCTTATTTTTTTAATCACATTTTACAAATTTTATAAGTTACAACTTATTTGTCGGTCACAAATCTCGAATTTAGTAGGTCAAACCTTTTCTTGGTCACAAATCTTGATTTTATAGTTACAACTTATTTTATGATCACAAATTTCAAATTAATTAGTTGCAATTAAACAAATTCACAACTTATTTTTTGTCACAATTACAAATTTCTTAAGTCACAACTTATTTATCGATCATAAATCTTGAATTTTATAGGTCGCAACTTTTTCTTAGTCACAAATCTGGATTTTCTAAGTCACAATTTATCTTACGCCTTTTCCAACTGAAACGGAACGCTTCAATTACGCTTTATAGTATTTATATGTTATTCGTATTGCATAATATTTTTGTATTAAATAGTTTTTCGTTACGGGGACCGTTTATTATTTTTTATCAACGGACAAAGGTAAAAGTTCGCTCTAGATCAACCAATATTTTGGATTCATCACCGTTGACAGCTTGAAACTCCACCCACCTGATTTTTAGTGGTAGTGTTCACGTTGTAATATAGGTCTCGATATCCACGTGCTACTCTTCGAATCTTAAACGAAAATTCTTCGATATTTAGGAGATTAAGAATCCTTTGATTGCAGTACTCCAAGTAGTGAGTATCTCGTAGGGCCTCAACCCGCCTACTTGGGTCTTGTATGGACATGCAGGAAGGAGTGGCAAGACCACCAAAGGCAAGAAGCTGCGATGGTGGGATTCTCTCCTTGAAGAAATTGAGCGGTAGCCGTTGCAAGGGCCTCCTATGGTCAATACACACCTAAAGCAACTAAGTTTCACTTGCATTTGAGTTTGTTTAGTCGTAGCTATCCCCGAGAGTCACTCCTTCACTCACCCGGCAATGAGCTATTTATAGCAAATTAATTATTGACCCGCCCAAGAACACTACAAGGTGGGTTTACTAGTCAAAGCGGAAGAACACATAACTCAGAACTCATTAGCTCGTAACGAGTCGAGCAAAGAGCTCAACGGAGTCAGGCATTCTGTCCTACTTGACTCTATTACTATACTAACCTTAAGGTGATAGAAAGGATTCCAGCACCCTTGGACCCCATCTACCTTAGTCACTTGAATTGATCAATCGCGATTGTTCACTTGACACGATCGAACTATATATAGCTCTAAAAAGCTATAAATCCATAGCTTTTTGTAAAACTCTAGATTGGAAAGCAAAATATACTAAATTCTTAATTCGATGAGATTTCAAATGGTATATTAGCCCCTGTTTGGTGGAGATTAAAAACAAATTTTTAGCAGATTTTAATGGAAGTTTATGGAATATGTGTTTGAAAATTTTTGAGTCCTACGCAATGAGTGATTAAAGTTAATTGTTAACTTTGACTTGTGATTAAAATCATATTTTTATCAAAATAAAACCGATGTGTCTATTGGAGAACTTTGTAACAATCTTAGCACTATAGTTTGTCCATGTCCTATATGTTGATTCAGAGGTGTAGCCAGCCCAAGAAATTGGGCTGGACCACATTTAATAGACATAGATTAAATTACATACAAACAAGTTTTTAATTTCAAAAATCAAGTTGAAAGTTGTTTTATACACACATCAAGTGAAAATTCATAATAATATTAAAAAAATTAAATTAACCTAACCCACCACTTATCCCCAAATCAGAGACCCTAAATCAATTCTCACTCTCCATTATCTCTCGTCACAAACTTCCTAACTCTCTAGCAGAAAATTTTCAGACATCGCAGGGACACCGTCACCTCTCCCTCTCCTGTGGTGATCTAGACGGTACAGGAATTTGTGTGACAACGTGTCTCAGCCACAACTGTGCAACTTTGCAGCAACTGTTGCACGCGGTTGTGGTGTTTTCATGCTTTTGCTGGAACGCCGTAGTCGCTCGTCGCCGTGTTCGGCAGGTATGCGGTGGTGCTTGATTGATAATATTTTTAGGCTTGTGTGATTTATTGATGATGGTCGGCAATTTGGAAGTGGTGCTAGTTAGAGGAACTTTCAGTGGAGATAAGTGGAGTGGTGGTAGAGGTGATTCGAGGAGACCATAGATGTGGTGCTAACGTGGTGGTTCGTTGGCGGTGACTTTTTTGGAGGTTGTAATTGTGGTGGGCTGGGGTGTGGACTTAGATGTGAATGTGGTGGTGGAGTGGTGATTACTGCCGGTGGTGGTTGTTTGAGATTACGGTTATATTAGCGGTGTTGTCGATTGGTGGTGGTGGTGGCGATTAGTTGTGGTGGCAACGACAGTGGTAGGGTAAGGTGAAGGTTGCAGTGTGGCTAGGGATGGGGGTGATTGATAAGTGCATTTCATGCACTTATTTACGTGCTTAAATTAGGATTTTATATAATTATTTGAGAATAATGGCTACTAATTTATCTATCATTTGTACCTATTTCAGTTTTATTTCGAAATCAAGAGAATGGAGCAATTAGAGGAAAGAATGAGCAAAAGAGGAGGAAATTGAACCAAAATTGAGCAAAGCAAGAGTGCTGGACGCAGAACATGGCTAAAGGAGCATCGTGGAAGAAAAGATGAAATCGAAGATTTTCAAAAGTTTAAGGATCAAATTGTTTCAATCAGAAGATGGGGACTTGAGGAGAAATAAAGGATGAGGACCAAGTTGCAGAATTTAAAAGATAAAAAGTGCACCCGAAAATTTAACCGTGCGGCCGCACGGTTAAATAAGGCATGCGGCCGCACGAGGTGAAAAACAGGCGACTGAAAGTTGGCTTTTCGAGGCTGCGATCGCACACTTTTGTACCGTACGGCCGCACGGTAGTATCGACTGGGCCACTGGTGGGCTTTTCACGCGAATTCTGATTTAATTCACCCCTTTTCGCCTAGGTCAGAGGGGGGCATATATATAGAACAGAACACACGAAATTGGAGGATTCATTCTTGACCTAATACACCAAGAAGCACATCAAAGTTTTGGAGAGCAGATTTGTGAAGATTCATACAAAATTTCTTGAGATTTTCATGTTCTAGGTGATGAAGTTCTTTTATTTTTGTGATTTGCTATTAACCATGTATTTAGGCTAATTCTCCATTGTGCTAGGATTATGATGAAGTCTTAGAGAATTATTTCATGCTTTGGTTTACTTAATCTTATGATAATTGGTATTTTGAGTTATTGATTCGTATTTATTTTCATCTATAATTTTGATGCATGAATTATATGATGTATGTGGTGAATTTTTATGATCGAAAGAGTGGAATTTCACTAGACTTGAATCAATAGCCGTAGGGTTCGATAGGGATAGAAATATACCACTATGTCCTATGTGATCTTTTCATGTTTTGCTCGTTTAATGCTTTCCTAAATAATTGCATTCATCATAGAAATATAGGTGAATTGTAATTAGGAAAAGGCTTAATTCTTGTTCGAAAGAGAGTTTTAGGAATTATAGAAACATTGATCGTCAATAATATACCTTGTCTTGGATTATTTGAATCAACGTGTGAAATATCAATACTAAGGTGGATTCTAAATCCTAGCACTTCATTCACATATATTTGTTAAACAACTCTTGAAAATTTCATTTACTTATTTATTTGATCATTAATTTTAGATTTCTTTCGTAACTTGGTCTAATCATTTAGAATCTCTTATAAATCACTGAATATTCATTCGTTTCGGTTAAGGTTAATAATTTAAGAAAATAAATCTAACCAATCCTTGTGGGAACGACATTCGGACTCAAATCCATTGTATTACTTGTTCGATACCATACACTTGCGGTAAGAGTCAAAATTAGTTGATCAGTGATTACAATGATGGGGAGGTGATTGGTGGTGACGGTTGGTGGTGATGTTAGGTGTTGTGCTGGTGGTTTTTGCTGTTGCCACTTGCCAGTAATGGTGGTGGTGGTGTGTGACCAATAATACGAAATTTGTGACTTGTAAATAGTATATGACCTAAAATTTTTGAAAATTTGTGACCTTTAATTGAATTGTTGTAACATAATAATTTGATAATTGTGATTCAAAAAGAAGTTGTGACCAATTAATTATCGTGATCATAATTTGTGATGAGAATCAAGGGAGTCAACCAAGTCAAAGTCAAACAAATCAACCCTTGATAAGAATACCGATGGGGCCTATGGCAAGATCCAAGGCCAAAGAGGTCCAAGAGTTGATGGCGAGACTCATTTTCAAGCTCTGAAATCAAGTCCACATGGAAGAGAGCAAGATTGATGTCAATTGCTTAATTTTGGAAGCTCAGGAAATCTTGGTCGACCGAAAGTCACCTCGTTCGACCGAAACTCTTCAAAGATTTTAAAGGAAGCCTCAGTCGGGTTCGGCTGAGCTTCGTACGACCGAAAGTGACATTTCGTTCCCGGATTCAAGAAACAGGATTTTTTGTGCAATTTCTCCAACTTCTTACTTTCACTTTTTCATTACAAATTGTAAATTGCTTTAAACCCTAGCTTAATTTTGGACATTAAGAACACTCATTGGAGAGCTTTTAGAGAGGTAAAATCATTTCTTCACTTGTAACTATCTTTGAAATTTTCTTCAACTTATATATTGAGAATTTGTCTTGTGTATTTGTTGTTGTTTATTCTACAATATCTTGGTATTCGTCTTAATCTCTCCATTGGAGTTGGGTTAATCTTCCTTAGAATTTTGGTTGGGTTAAACTTGGGTCAAGATTATCCATTTATTACCATTTTTAGTTTTCTTGGATTGATATAAAAATTGTTGTGGGAATTTTTTGTTTAAACACCAAGGGGGTTCACATCATTTGGTAACAGAGTTTGGCTCTAAAAATTGGTAGTCATATCTTTAAATTTCTTGTTATTCTTCATATAAAGAGAGAGAGAGAGAGAGAGAGAGAGAGAGAGAGAGAGAGAGAGAGAGAGAGAGAGAGAGAGAGAGAGAGAAATTCAACAACAATTGGGAAAAATTCAAAGTCCATGAATATTTCTTGAATTCTACATATTGGATATTATTGTTGTTATCAATTTGAAACTTGTTGGGGGTTACATTTGAACAAACACTTGAAAATCATAAACTACTCAAGTTTGCATCATAAGTGTTAGACAAAATGTCTCAGAGAGTGTTTACTTATTGAAATCCTACCTTTCATTTACCAAACACATTCCTAGTTGATTCATTGTGTCTTTAATAAGCTTATTGTGACTATACCCTTGAAAACCTTGTTAATTAAGTTCAATTCCTTACTTTCTTGTATAATAACAAGCAAATAAATTCTACTTGCTATTGTGTCAATCCTTCCTTTGTTTCCTTGTTGTTTGTGAAAATTGTGCTACACAAGAATTGAATTCTCAATCTAGTTGAAGTACATTCCTTGGAGAGTTTGAGTAAGAAAGTTTGGAGAGGTAAAAGGTAAGAGTGGTGAGCTCATTAAAATGAAAAAACATATTTGAGTGAAACACGAGCGAAAATATTTTGTGAGGAAACTTGCACACTTACACTCCATGGCTAATATACATACTTCAAGTGGACAAGATTCCAATGCACAAACTCAAAAGTTGAGGGATATGATACAAGCTCTCAGGGTTACCATGGCGGATATGGGAGGAAGATTGGAGGGGAGGTTAGCAAGGTTGGAGACTAGGAGGGAAATTCACCCCCCAAGAGATGATAATGTAAGGAGGGGTGATAGGAGAAGGGCTAGAGATGAGTATTAGGATAATGACGTTGATGATGATGAATTGGAGAGTGAAGGGGGTAGTGACCAAAATTGGAACATGGGTAGGAATAGAGGAGGTAGGAATGTTGGTCGAGGTCATGAGAGGAAACATAGAGGTAGAGACGGAGTGGATGGTAATCTTGGAAGCATAAAGATGAAAATTCCTTCTTTCCATGGGAAGAGTGATCTGGATGCCTACCTAGAGTGGGAAAGGAAAATGGAATTGATTTTTGAATGCCATAGATACTCCGAGGATAAAAAGGTTAAGTTAGCAGTAGTGGAGTTTGTCGACTATGCCTTAGCTTGGTGGGATAATTTATTGATCACTAGGAGAAGGACCCTAGATGATAGTGTGGATACTTGGGATGAATTGAAGAGTCTTATGAGGAGAAGGTTTTTACCTAGTCACTACTATGGGGGGCTCTATCAAAGATTACAAACTCTTACTCAAGGATCCAAGGTGGTTGAAGATTATTACAAGGAGTTGGAGAAGACCTTGATGATGTCTAATATAGAGGAGGATGGAGAGGCCCCCATGGCTCGATTTATGAGTGGGTTGAATAGGGAGATAGCCAATGTGGTGGAGTTACACTATTATGTTGAGATGGAGGAGTTGATACACATGGCTATCAAAATGGAGGCTCAATTGAAAAATGAGCAATTTAAAAGAAAGGGACAAGAAATTTTTTTGGGGGTTCCTAGTTCCACTTGGAAGTCTAAGTGGGGGAGTGATAAGGTTGATAAAATGCCACTTAAAGACAACATTGAAACCTCCAAGGGGATGGAAGTTGGCTTCGTCAAGGATAAGCCCAAGGTTGTTCCTATCGCTTCTAGGAGTCGAGATATTGAATGCTTCAAATGTAGGGGACGGGGGCATTATTCTTGAGAGTGCCCTTACAATAAGGTGGTGTTTATTAAGAATGGGCAGTGGTACTTGGAAGATGAAGAGGACGAAGAGAGAGTGCAAATTGGGGATGATAGTGATGGTGAGAAAGAAGAGGTGGAGGGAGTTGTTAGTCCACCCAAGTCCTCAGTCACCATTAGATCTCTCAACACCCAAACCAAAGTGGATGAGAGGGCTAAGCAAAGAGAAAATAATTTCCACACTAGGTGTCTTGTGAGGGACAAAGATTGTAGTCTCATCATTGATGGGGGAAGTTGCACCAATGTAGCTAGCACTAGTATGGGAGAGAGGTTAGGATTACCTCTAATGCCACATCCTAATCCTTATAAGTTACAATGGTTAAGTGATTATGGTGAGTTGAAGGTAAGCAAGCAAGTGCTACTTACTTTCAACATTGGGACATATGAAGATCAAGTACTTTGTGATGTGGTTCCCATACAAGCTACACATATATTAGTGGGTAGGCCATGGCAATATGATAGGAGACTATTGCATGATGGGAGGAAAAATAGGTATAACTTTCAAATGAATTGGAAGCCCCTAACACTACTACCCTTGAGTCCGGAAGAAGTTTATAAAGATCAATTGAAACTTAAAAGGGAGGAGAAAGAGGAAAAAGAAAGAAGAAGAAAATAAGATGAAGTTAAGTGGGGCAGAAAAGGAGAATGAAAAAAAGGGGGGAGAAAAGTGGTGAAAAAAATGAGGGGTGAAAGAAAAAAGAAAGAAAGCAAAAGATATTGAGAAAAAAAATGAATTTTTATACTAGTAAGGGAGATGTGGAGAGAGCGTTAAAAGAAAAACATCACGTCCTTTTGATGGTGTATAAGGAATCTCTCCTTACACTTGATGAACCTCACACTTCCCTCCCCACTTTAGCTACTTCTTTATTGCAAGAGTTTGAAGATACTTCTCGAAGGAGATGCCTAGTGGACTTCCGCCCATTAGGGGTATCGAGCATCAGATTGATTTTATTCCCGGAGCCATCATTCCAAATAGACTGGCATATCGAAGCAATCCGGAAGAGACCAAGGAACTCCAAAAGTAAGTCAAGGAGTTGATGAGCAAAGGATATGTTCGTGAGAGCACGAGACCTTGTGCAGTTCCCGTGCTACTTGTGCCCAAGAAGGATGGAACCTATAGAATGTGCGTCGATTGCTGAGCCATAAACAACATAACGGTAAAGTATCGAGACCCTATCCCTAGGTTAGATGATATGCTAGATGAATTGCATGGTTCTTGCATTTTTAGCAAAATTGATTTGAGGAGTGGATACCACCAAATTAGGATGAGAGAAGGAGATGAATGGAAAACCCCTTTTAAAACTAAATATGGGTTATTTGAGTGGTTGGTTATGCAATTCGGTCTCACTAATGCACCCAGCACTTTTATGAGATTAATGAATTATGTTTTCCGTGCATTTATTGGAAAATTTGTGGTAGTTTACTTCGATGATATTTTAATTTATAGCAATAATTTGAATGAGCATATTGAACACTTGAGAAGTGTATTTTTGGTTTTAAAAAAAGAAAAATTGTATGCAAATCTCGAAAAGTGTAATTTTTGCATGGAGAGTGTTGTCTTTATTGGATTTGTAGTTAGTACTAAGGGAATAGAAATTGATGAGGAGAAGATCAAAGCCATTAAGGAATGGCCCATTCCCACGAGTGTCACCAAGGTAAGAAGTTTTCATGGGTTAGCTAGTTTTTATAGTCGTTTTGTCAAGGATTTTAGCACACTAGTTTCACCTACCGACGTTGTCAAAAAGCATGTTGGTTTTAAATTGGGGGGGGGGGGACACAAGAAAATGTTTGACAAAATTTTTGAGATTGAATGTGATGCTTCAGGCACAAGTATTTGAGCAGTTTTGATGCAGCAAAAAAGGCCGGTTGCATGCTTTAGCGAGAATCTCAATGGAGCCGCCTTGAACTACCCCACCTATGACAAGGAACTCTATGTGTTGGTGAGAGCATTAGAGACATGACACCACTACTTGTGGCCTTAGGAGTTAGTCATCCACACCGACCATGAATCGTTGAAGCACTTGAAGGGGTAAGGGAAGTTGAGCAAGAGGCATGCCAAATGGATGGAGTACGTGAAAACATTTCCCTATGTCATCAAATACAAACAAGGTAAGGAGAATGTGGTAGCCGACGCCCTCTCTAGAAGGTATGCTTTTATTACTATCTTGAGTGCCAAATTGTTGGGTTTTGGGAGTATTAAAGACTTGTATGTGCATGATGTGGATTTTGTAAGTATATTTGCTTCATGTGAAATGGTTGCATGTGATAAATATTATAGGCACGAGGAGTTTTTATTTCGTGAAGGTAAACTTTGTGTGCCAAATTGCTCATTGAGGGAGTTGATGGTGAGGGAGGCCATGAGGGAGGTTTAATGGGTCACTTTGAGGTGAGGAGGACCTTGGAAATCTTGCAAGAACACTTCTTTTGGCCTAAAATGAGGAGGGACGTTGGGAGAATTTCTTCTAGGTGCATAACTTGTAGGAAGGCTAAGTCCAAGGTAGCACCGCATGGGTTATATACACCCCTACCCGTTCCTAGTGAACCGTGGACCGACATCTCTATGGACTTTATTTTAGGTCTACCCAGGTCTATGAAGGGGAGTGATTCCATCTTTGTGATAGTTGATCAATTTAGTAAAATGGCACACTTCTTTACTTGTCATAAAACTGATGATGCCACTCCCATAGTCGACCTATTCTTTAAGGAGATAGTGAAACTCCATGGGATTCCTAGGAGCATTGTGTCGGATAGGGATGTCAAAATTCTTAGCCATTTTTGGAAGGTTTTGTGGGGAAAATTGGGGACTGAACTTTTATTTTCCACGACTTTTCACCCCCGAACCGATGGCCAAACCGAAGTAGTTAATAGAATACTAACACAACTTCTTCGTACTATCCTTAAAGGTAATCTAAAGAATTGGGAAGAGTGTCTACCTTTTGTTGAATTTGCGTATAATCGAAGTGTTCATTCTATTACTTCTTTTTCTCCATTTGAGATTGTTTATGACCTTAACTCATTAACTCATTTGGATTTGATTCATTTGCCTATTGATGAAAGAGGTAGTTTAGATGGGAAGAGAAACGCGGAGCTAGTCATATCTCTTTACGAGAATGTCAAACTCCAAATCGAAAAGAAGAATAAACAGTATGCACCCAGTGCCAACAAAGGTAGAAAGCGAGTGTCATTCGAGCCCGGTGATTAGGTGTGGTTACATTTGAGGAAGGAGCGGTTCCCGAATCAAAGAAAGTCAAAATTGCAACCACGTGATGATGGCTCCTTTCAAATCATCGAGAAGATTAATGACAATGCCTACAAGCTTGACCTTCCAGGTGAGTACAATGTATCGGCTTCTTTTAATATTTCTGACTTATCCCCTTTTGATGCAGGTGAAGATTCGAGGTCGAATCATTTTCAAGAGGAAAGGGATGATGAGAATCAAGGGAGTCAACCAAGTTAAAGTCAAACAAGTCAACCCTCAATAAGAATACCGTGGGGCCTATGATAAGATCTAAGGCTAAAGAGGTCCAAGAGTCGATGGCGGGACTCATTTTCATGCTCCGAAATCAAGTCCACGTGGAAGAGAGCAAGATTGAGGTCAATGACTTAATTTTGGAAGCTCGGGAAATTTCGATCGACCGATGCAGAGATTTTAGAGGTAGCCTCAGTCGGGCTCGGCTGAGCTTCGTATGACCGAAAGTGATATATCGGTCGACCAAGTGTTCGACCGAACCGGTTTGGTCGACCGAAAGTTCTCGAATTCAAAAAAATGGGGGTTTGTGTGCAATTTCTCAAACTTCTTACTTTCACTTTTTCATTACAAATTTTAAATTGCTTTAAACCCTATCTTAGTTTTGGACATTAAGAACACTCATTGGAGAGCTTTTAGAGAGGTAAAATCCTTTCTTCACTTGTAACTATCTTTGAAATTTTCTTCAACTTATATATTGAGAATTTTTCTTGTATATTTCTTGTTGTTTATTTCACAATATCTTGGTATTTATCTTCGTCTCTCCATTGGGATATGGTTAATCCTCCTTAGAATTTTGGTTGGGTTAAACTTGAGTCAAGATTATCAATTTATTACCATTTTTAGCTTTCTTGGGTTGATACAAAAATTGTTATGAGAATTTTTTGTTTAAACACCAAGGGGGTTCACATCAATCTGTAACCTATAAAATTTGTGGTTAGTGATCGAGAAGTAAATTGTGACCAATTAAATTGATAAATTGTTATAAAAAATAAGTCATGACCAAATAATTTGATAAATTTTGACTGTGAAATAAATCGTGACCTCTAGAATTTGTGATATGTGATCGAGAAAACTTATGATTTGTAAAAATTGTGATCTAAAAAATTCGTGATTTGTTCTCGAGAAAAATCGTGACGTATTAAATTTGTGATTTGTGACCAATGATAAAATTGTGACTCATAATTTTTTAAGTTGTGACCAATTGACTCGAAATTTACGATCGAGAAAAAATTGTAACGTGAAAATTTTGAGAATTCTGACAAAAAATAACC
The DNA here is from genome assembly GCA_963555705.1 of Ligustrum vulgare. NCBI lineage: Eukaryota > Viridiplantae > Streptophyta > Magnoliopsida > Lamiales > Oleaceae > Ligustrum > Ligustrum vulgare. Next base: position 10,169,924 of record OY743180.1, on the reverse strand, counting down.
ACTATATTTTACAAAAATGTACTATGAAAAATTAATTACACACATTTTTATGTCACAATTTTTTCTCAGGAACAAATTTTGAAATTTTGTCACCTACAAAATTTGAGATTTTGTGACCTATAAATAAGTTGTGATTTGAGAAAATTTGCAAATTGTGATCGAAAAATAAGTTGTGACAATAAATTGTAAAAATTGTGAATCATAAAATCGAAATTTGTGGTCGAGAAAAAGTCGTGACATACAAAATTCGAGATTTGTGACCGATAAATAAGTTGTGACTTACTAAATTTGTCCGAAAAATAAGTTGACTTAAATTTACACAATTTGTGACCTAGAAAGATGTCGTGACCTATAACATTTATGACTTATACAAGAGTCATGATCGATTAATTTGATAATTTGTGTTCGAAAAATAAGTCTTGACCTATAAATTTTGTAATTTGTGACCGAGAAGTAAATCGTGACTAATCAATTTGATAATTTGTGACATTTAAAATTTGTAACTTGTGACCGTGACCATAAATTGTATAGTTGTGACCTTAATTATTTAATTATCAATATAATTATATATTTTTTTAACAAATCAATTTTCAACCACATATATTATCTCGAAAATATCACATTTTTTATTTTATTTTTATTTTTATTTTTAAAAAAAGGCTTAGTGTTTGGTCATATGCAAAATTTTCGAAATTTCCTCATATTCATTTTGAACCTCATATTTTTATGGGACCCATAATTTTTCAAACATTCTTCCAATATTCCTCAAAATTTTGAAAAAAACATATGGGGACCAAATAGACTCTTGTAATGTTAATTTACTAAAAAAATGTTCAATTTACCTAACTAGAACTACTATATTGTGATTCAAAAAAAAAAAAAGAACTACTATATTGTAACTCAGTATAATGATAAAGAACTACTATAGTTTTCAAGGGCTAATTTTAATAATATCCCAAGTATGAGGACGAACTTGGCAATAAACCGAAAGCATTAAGGATAACTGGGCATGACCATCGTTTATCGCGTAAATGCATCGGGTCTTATTTGTTCATCTGAACATTGAATCTCCATATGTGGTTTGTGGTATTTTTGTTCAAAAAATATCCCTTTTTCCACAAGAACTCGAAAAATCCATCGAAAAATCCTATTACATGTTTATTAAATAGAGTTGTTAAGTTCTGTTTGTTAAAAAATTTGTGTTTAAAAACATGTTTTTTAATGTTTTCGAGGTGAAATACGTGGTTGAAAAATAGAGAGAGAAAATATGTATATTTAAAAAATGATTTGAAGAATTGTATTGTTTAAAAATATGTTTTTTAAACATGTTAGCCAAACAGATAAACATGTAATAGCGTGTTTGGTAACTTGTTTATACATTTCTTCAAATCACTTTTTTATCACATATTTTTTTAAAACATTTTTTCAACTATATATCTTCTCTCGAAAATTTTAAATTCTTTGTTTATAAATAGAATTCCATAACGGAACATAAGCTAAAGATACAAATTCAAAAACTCTTGTCTTATCACCTGTTCGTCAAGTGAGAGTTTTTGGCTAGACTTTAACATTTTAACTAGATTGACAGGTCCGCGGGATGGAGGCAGGAAGGATCAGCTCAAAACCAGCCCATCCATCCCGATTATTTTGGATGGAGCGCTCCTAATGAGATCGGGTTATGTGGATCTCGATCTGTCTAATTTTTTCATCATCCCTAGATACAATTCAAATTTATATCTCTAAAGGATATGTTAGTATGATGGTAAAAAGAATCTTTTTATGTCAAAAGTTGACTTGTTTGCTAACTTTATCTAGCATTTTATTTAGCTGATCCCACATTTAATTAGTTTTTTTTCCCCCAATCTCACGTATACATCAAATAAGAAATATTTATAGCCTCTGTTTGTTAAAAGATTTTTATTTAACAATATATAATTTTATATTTTTTAGATAAAATACGTGATTGAAAAATGAAAAGAAAAAATGTGTATGATTAAAAAGTGATTTAAAAAATTATGTGGGAAAAAACATGTTTTTTAAACGGAGGCTAAAAGTATTATCTAAACTTAACATGTATATATATGTATCAATTAGCATTGCATTTTCGAAATTCCTCGCATTAGAATTATGCATATAAAAATGTGGTCAACTTAGTTCGTTAACCGTCTTGGCGCGATTATGAGTTACAGTTAGCGCCTATAACTCATACCATCACTTAACAACATATTTCAATCTTAAAAGCCTATTTAATTGAGATTCAAAATTAAAACGTTCACACTTCTTAATTTAATAATTGTTCGGTAGAATTTTTTTCTTTTCTTTTGTTTATAAATAGGTTCACCCAAGCCAATGCTGCACACGCCATCAAAGTTCAACTGCGACTCTGTGTGTGTGTGTGTCAGAATATGTTGAATTTGATTTTTGCAGAAGAAGGGATTGAGTGACAGGTGTTACCATTGCTCTTGATTTCAATTGTGTAGAATACCAGGGCGTTTTGGTTTTTGTCGGCCGCTTTTGGATGGACAGTGCCTGCCACATTGTCAATTTCTTTGTGGTTATCTATACAAGCCCTCACGTGTGTGTACAGAAAGAAGTTTGTGTGTAATTGGTTAATAAACAGGATTTTATGTTTCCCGAACAATAGCTTATCATTTTCTGTTTCCATCAGTCTTCTCCGTCTCCTTCCAACTTTCAAGTTCCATTAATGTAAATTAGATTTTTAGAACAATGAACATAGACGATACGTGTACTTTTAATTTCTTCCTGTATTTGATTTTATTTTAGAAAGTCATGAAAAATTTTTCGATCGATATCTGTGAAGTCGTGTGCCAATTTTATCAAAATAGCAAATGCGTGTTTTTAAATTATGTATAACATCTCCTTTCATCAGCATCGTCCACGTGGTGCAATCTGAACGGATCATTGGCTGAGCCTTATAAAAGGCTAGATACTGGTTTAGGGCTTCATTTTGACTTCCTTGATACGCCTCTTCGTCTCCATTCACAGCATTCTGAATCGAAGCTTGGGTCTTCGTTTTCTTTCTTCTCTTTAACCAGTTGTGGTGCCATTTTTGATATAATCTCTATTGTTTTTCATTGTCTCTATTGTGAGGCGTTTGTACTGTGAAAAATAGTCTTCAGTTCTGAAAGTTTCTTGTTATAGCGTGATTTAGGGTTGGAAGATGAAGAACTATTTTGTAGTTGTGTAATCTGTAATTTTAGCGTGACCAATAAAAGTTCTTGAGTCAGATCCACATTTGGTGGAGACTCAACGGGGGATGTAGGCGTTAAAAGCGGTCGCCGAACCTCCGGACCCTTTGGGTAAAAATCTGTATGTTCTTGCGCTTATTGTTTCTGATTTTTAGTTTGTGGTTGATTTCTGGTGACTTAAATCCTTACAAGTGGTATCAGAGCCTTCCTCAAACTGATACGTGAGACTAGTTGGTGGTTCTCTGTTCATGATCTGTGGTCTTTCAACTGATCTGAAAACATTTTTGGTTGGGAACGACATATATTCATCCTTGGTAAAAATTGTGAAACCTAGAGTTTCACATACGGTAAAACTTCTTCCCTTTTGTGTGGAACTCCTTCCTCCTTCGTCATTAAGGTAATAGGATCCCCTTATTTCCTTTGTACAGGGTCTCCTGCGAGGACCCGGGAATCTGAGGGGTAAGGGACTAAAAGGCCCTTCAGCCATTAGAAAAATCTTGTGTGATTTATTATCCTTTATTGTTATTTCTGTTTTTCTTTTGATTCTATACTTTGCTATATTTTTAAATTCTGTATTTTACTACTTTGTTTTGAACATATACGTGTATACTTGATTTCTTGAACTCTCTTGAAATCTTTGTGATATCTTGTATTATATCTGTTTATTCCACTTTTTGCAGCAAAAGTTTGTTTAAACCTTTTTTAAACAAAATGACTACTGCACAAAAATTTGAAGTAGAACAGTGGACTGGAGTTGGAGACTTTGGTCTCTGGCGCCGTAAAATGAGGGCCTTACTTTTACAACAAAGATGTGCAGGTGCTATAACAAATACTTATGCTGCGGAAATCAGTGCTTTTAGAAAAGTTGAACTTGATGAAATTGCTTGGAGTTCAATTTTCTTACATCTATCTGATAGTGTAATAAGAAAGGTAGGTGATACTACTACTGCTGGTGGATTATGGACCAAACTTGAGAATCTATACCTAGATGTATCTATGCCCAATAAATGCTATCTGCTGAGACTCTCTTATAATTTTAGGTTTGATAATACCTTAAGTTTAGAAGAGAATATAGATAGATTTACTAAACTGGTACAAGACTTAGAATCATGTGATGAAACCATCTCTGCAGATCAACATGTTGTTGCTCTTCTAAATTCACTCGGGGATAAGTATCAAGAACTTAGGACTGCTCTTGAATATGGTAGGGAGAGTCTTATTGTTGATGATGTCATTAGTGCCCTTAGAACTAGAGAATTGGAAATAAAATATGATATTAGAGATTCTAAGTCAGGAGTAGGCCTGTTTACTAAAGGAAGAGGATACACTAAGTATAGTAATACTGGAGATGTCTTTAAGCCAAAAGAAAAGGATAAAACAAAATGGAAGGGTAGAAGAAATGTGAAATCTAAATAAAAAACCAAGAAATGTTTTTATTGCAAGAAAACTGGACACCTAATGAAAAATTGTTTCAAAAGGATAAAGGATATGAAAGAGGCATCTAGTAATGAAATAGCTGCTATGATAGCCACAAACAAGACCAATAATACCGAAGCAAATGGTTTAGTGTTTGCTACTACCTCTGATAATACTGTTTGTGAATGGATTTTAGACTCTGGTTGCTCTTTTCGTATGTGTCCTAATCTGAATTGGTTTACTGACTTTACTTCTATAAATGAAGGAAAAGTACATCTTGGTAACAACATGTCTTGTGATATCAAAGGCATTGGTAATATTGATCTTATAATAAATAATAATAATATGATCAATTTGAAATATGTTAGATACATTCCAGATCTTAGAAGGAACTTGATTTCTATTGGTGAATTAAATTATATCTATGATATATTGTTTGCTAAGAATTGCTGCAGGATCATGCAAGATTCAAACATTTTGTTTGAAGTACCAAAATAACATGGCCTGTATCTATTTAAGGCTTCTCCTGTTATTAAAAATCTGGCTGCACATGCTGACAATGACTCTGACAAAGCTATTTTATGGCATAAAAGATTAGGCCATATGAAGATAAAATCTCTGCAGCATCTTCAAAGTACAGGAGCATTTGGTGAAGATCTTATCAAAAACATTGGTTTTTGTGAAGAATGTATCTTGGGTAAACAAAATAAATCCTCTTTTGAGAAGGGTACTCCCAAAACTGAATCAATTCTTGATTATCTACATTCAAATTTGTGGGGACCCTCTCCTGTTTGTACTCTTAGTGGGTTCAGATACTATTTGTCTATTGTTGATGACTTCTCCAGAAAAGTTTGGATCATTTTATTAAAAGCTAAGTCAGATACTTTTCAACATTTTAAACTTTGGAAATTTTTTATAGAAAATCAAGCAAACAAAAAGATTAAGGCACTTAGGACTGATAATGGTCTTGAGTTCTGCAATCTGGAGTTTGATAACCTTTGTAAGAGCTGTGGCATACTAAGACATAAAACTGTTACCTACACTCCTCAACAAAATGGAGTGGCTGAAAGGATGAACAGAACTATTTTAAACAAGGTGAGATGTATGCTAATCAGCTCTGGACTTCCAAAAATTTTCTGGGGTGAAGCTGTAAAAACTGTTGCCTATATTATAAACAGAAGTCCTTCAAGTGTTTTAAAGTTTAAAACCCCTGAATCTGTCTGGTCTAATCTTCCTACTGATTATTCACACCTAAGGATCTTTGGTTGTGCAGCTTATGCACATCAAAGTGAAGGAAAACTTGAGCCTAGATCTCAAAAGTGTATTTTTATGGGTTATGGTGAAGGCACTAAAGGCTATAGGCTCTGGTTATTTGATATAAAAGGTTTTAAAGTCATAATAAGTAGAAATGTCATTTTTAATGAAAATATTATGCCTTGTCTTCAAAAACCTCTTAACAAATCCAATACATCTGAAAAAAGGAAAAATTATTTCTGAAGTACAAACTGATTTTGATTTACCAAATGATACTCAAATTGAGGTGGAGCATCCTCAGGTTACAGATGAGCACATTGCAGGTAACTCTGATTCTGAAACTGAAAATCAAAATGATATCCCTGAATTTGGTTTGGAACAGAATTCTTTACATGATTATTTACTTGTTAGAGATAGAGGTAGAAGACATAGAACTCCTTCTACTAGATATAATCATGATGATTTTGTGACATTTTGTTTTGTTCAAAATTGTTTGAATGCTGAACCTGAATCTTTTGATGAAGCTGTTAATTGTTCTAATTCTAAACTTTGGATTGATGCTATGGAAGATGAAACGCTATCTCTGTATAAGAATAATACTTGGTTACTTGTTCCAAAACCTGAAAATAAAAATGTTATTGATTGTAAATGGATCTATAAGATCAAAGACATACGACAGAATGAAATTGAAAAGAAATTTAAAGCTAGACTTGTGGCTAAAGACTTTTCTCAAAAGGAAGGCATTGATTATAATGAGGTTTTCTCATCTGTAGCTAAATATATCTCTATTAGAATTTTACTTGCCTTAACTGCTCAATTTGATTGGGAACTTGACCAGCTTGATGTTAAAATTGCTTTTTCACATGGAGATTTAGAAGAAACCATTTATATGCATCAACCAATAGATTTTATTGAGAAAAAAAATCTGACCATGTGTGTTTATTGAAAAAATCTTTATATGGACTCAAACATAGGGGTGGACGTGGTTCGGTTTGGTTCTGGTTCTAGAAGAACCAAACCAAACCGTAAACCGATGGTTTTTTACTAATGGAACCAATTGGTTTTTTCAAAGATATGGAACCAAACCAGAACCAAACCGCTCGGTTCTGGTTTGGTCTGATTTGGTTCTGAGACCATTACTTGAATTTTTAAATAATAAATGTAAATTAAAACCTGTTTATATCCGCTTCTTCATTAGAATCCATCTACATCATTACTAAATAGAAAATGAAATTTTTAGTTAACAAAACAAAGATTTAGAAAAAAGTAACATGTTATTCTAAGTCAAAGAAGAAGAAACTAGTCTGAAGGAAGCTCGTCGACCTGTTGAAATTTAGATAATCGAACATAAAGGCAGTTTAGACTTATAGTTACAGATTACGATGAAGTTCTGAATCCCATTCTACCGTGATGTCGTGTGAGTTAGGGATGTAATTTGCAATTTGAGTTTGGGTTAACTCTTGAGAATTGATGAATTGGGTCGAGGTTTATATATACATAAATTTTAAAAAATAAACATCATTGTCGTCGATGGTAACTAAGGAGTGCAACGATTGTTGTGTTATAGGAGTGTAAGTAAAGCAGTGTGAATGCGTATTTATATTTGAAAAGAAGAAAAACGAATTAGAATTAGAATTTAGATTTATGATTTAAAATCTTTGTCTAATATGAAATGAGATAAAATGTATGTTAAATAACATTTTTGTACATTTCACATTTATAATTTTAGATTTTAATTTTTTGGTGAGATGAATATCCACTAATTTGTAAAGTATATATATATAGTTTGGTTCTTGGTTCTGGAAAGAGAACCGGAACCAGAACCAAAACCGAATGGTTCTTGATTCTAAGAACCAAACCATTATTTTTTTTATGTAGAACCGAACCAAACCGCTTGGTTTGGTTTGGTTCTGGTTTGGTCTGGCCTGGTTCGGTTATTTTGTCCACCCCTCAAACAAGCCCCAAGACAATGGTATAAAAGATTTGATACCTTTATCCAAAGTCTTGGTTTTCATAAAAACAAATATGATTCCTGTTTATTTTGCAAAGGCACTGGAGGTTCAAATTCTGTATATTTGTTACTATATGTATTTGATGTGTTACATGCATGCAAAAGTAAAATTGAAATTGAATCTGTGAAAAATAAATTGAGTGTTGAATTTGAAATGAAAGACCTTGGAAATGCTAAGAAAATTCTTGGAATGGAAATTTGTAGAAATAGATATGACTATTCTTTATTTCTAAATCAATCTGCATATATTGAAAAAGTGTTGAAAAATTTTTCTATGTCCAAGGCAAAACCTATGTCTCTGCCTTTGGCAAATCATTTCAAATTGTCCTTAGCCTTATCTCCTAACTGTGAAGCTGAATTTGAAAGAATGTCAAATGTGCCTTATTCTAATGCTATTGGTTCTATTATGTATATGATGGTCTGTACTAGACCTGATCTGGCTCACTGCATAAGTGTTCTAAGCAGATTTATGGCAAACCCATGTGAGACACACTGGACTGCTGTTAAATGGGTATTCAGATATCTTTGTGGATCTTTTAAACTTGGTTTAAAATTCAGGAAATGCTCTGAAGGTGTTGTGTTAAAAGGTTACTGTGATTCTGACTTTGCAGGAGACTTAGATAAGAGAAGATCTACTTCTTCATATAATTTTACTCTCTGTAATGCCTGTATAAGTTGGAAATCCCAGTTACAGAAATTGGTTGCATTATCATCCACTGAAGCTGAGTATATATCTGCTTGTAATGCTATTAAAGAAGGAATATGGATTAAAGGTCTATTAAGTGAAATGGGCTTTGAAAATGTTGAACTTACTCTTTATACTGATAATCAAAGTGCTATACATCTTAGTAAAAATCCTGTGCATCATGATAGAACCAAACATGTTGATATAAAATTTCATTTTATTCGGGGATATGGTTGAAAAGGGGTTGTTAAATTGGTTAAAATTCCTACTCAGTTTAATCCTTCTGATTTTGGTACAAAAGTTTTACCTTTGAGCAAATTTAAAAGCTGTCTGGATATATTGAATATCACTGACAATTGACTTGTGCTGAAATTGATCATTATGCGTGTAAATATTTGAATTTGTTCTATTAGTTTTTGTGTTGTTTTCTTTGCAGGTATTGAGAGGGGTCAATGATACTGTTTTGGATGATTCAAGAACTATTAGGTGAACTTCAAAATTGGCAAGGTGGAGATTGTGAAGTCGTTTGCCAATTTTATCATAATAGCAAAGGCGTGTTTTTAAATTCTGTATAACATCTCCTTTCATCAGCACTGTCCACGTGGTGCAATCTGAACGGATCATTGGCTGAGCCTTATAAAAGGCTAAATACTGGTTTAGGGCTTCATTCTGACTTCCTTGATACGCCTCTTCGTCTACATTCATAGCATTCTGAATCGAAGCTTGGGTCTTCGTTTTCTTTCTTCTCTTTAACCAGTTGTGGTGCCCTTCTTGATATAATCTCGTTTGTCTTTCATTGTCTCTATTGTGAGGCGTTTGTACTGTGAAGAATAGTCTTCAGTTCAGAAAGTTTCTTGTTATAGCGTGATTTAGGGTTGAAAGAGGAAGAACTATTTTGTAGTTGTGTAATCTGTAATTTTTGCGTGATCAATAAAAGTTCTCGAGTCAGATCCACATTTGTTGGAGACTCAACGGGGGATGTAGGCGTTAAAAGCGGTCGTCGAACCTCCGGACCCTTTGGGTAAAAATCTGTGTGTTCTTGTGCTTATTGTTTCTGATTATTAGTTTGTGGTTGATTTCTGGTGACTTAAATCCTTACAATATCAGAAGGTTCGAATTAGGGTAAGAATTTGAATGTCACATGTTTAAATTTCTTTGCAAGCAATTTCATTCGATTATTTTATTTTATTTTTTTAGAATTTATTCATTGCTGAATTCCAGAATTTGGACAACAAAGTTAAGACCAGCAAGAAGAGAGCCAAGGCAAAATGTAATTATTGTGGAAAATTGTATGAGCATCATATTAAAAATTGAGGGGGCTAGTACTTTATGGAATCATATCACACATTTATGTAAGAAATATCCGTATATGGTTTCAGATAAAAAGCAAAAAAGAATGACTAACTATGGCATGTCTAAGACTGGTGATTTTTCTAAGGATTTTGTGACGATGACCTATCATATTTGTTTAGAAAGAAGTTAGGGAACAAATACAATACAATTAATTTTTTTTTTTCAATTTCATACTTTTATTTTGAATCTAAAATAAATAAGAATGAATTTAACATCTAACATTATTAATTCTCATATTAGTTTATATATTAAGCCTCTGTTTGGAAAAGTGTTTATAATTCGATTTATAATCGGTACAATTTTTCAAACAACTTTTTAATCACATCTTTTCTCTCTCCAATTTTAACCACACATCTTTCCTCGAAAATTGAAAAAAAACATATTTATAATCTCATTCTTTGATCTGAACAGAGGCTAACATATTTTATCTTTATATTAAATTATATGAATTAATTTAACATCTAAAATATATTATATTATGCCGATAAGTAAAAATCGCGAATTATAACCTAACCAAACAGCGAAAAATAATTTAGTTTGGATTGGTTTAGAAAAGTGTCAAACCGCTTAAAATTGTTTGATTTGAATATTTGTCAAAACCTGTCCAAATCGGATCGCGTTCACCCAACCAAACAGCCTCTTATGTATTTGTAAAATTATTCATAGGAGAAATCTTTAATTAAAGCGATCCTCCATTGTCCGTTCTAACTAAAATAGGAAAATAATCTTAAAGAATGAGGGGAAAAAAGAAAAATAAAATAAAATTGTTGTTTAACTATCATTTTAATAAAAAAATATCTAAAAAATCTACTGTAATAATCAGCAAAATCCAGAAGACTTCAAATGTCACACCCAAAGCTTTTTATTAAAAAACAACTAAATATCCCGATCCATCCTTACAAATCATAACATGACCCATCATTTCGCTTTCTTTTCTTTATTCAATAATCATCATACAAAGGCAGAAATGAGAGGCGTGTAATTTTCAAGCTCACAAATTATTATTATTATTATTATTATTATTATTATTATTATTATTTTTGAAATGGAGCTCACAAATTATTATCATTGTGAAGATTCCCATCTTTGACCAACTTTATTCTTATTTTTATCATCATGGTTACGTTTTATATTTGTCAACTACACATATTGACATCTAACAAATCGACACAAAGACATACAGACCGACACTAAGATGTACGAACTTCAAATATGTGCATACAGTTGATGATTGAAAGAGGGTGGCACAAATTCTGCGAGTCAGTAAGTCCATTCTTGCGGTAATTGCATTTCCTCATTACCATTTTCCGATCGGTTTTCGATCAACTGTGCTTCCTCTTCATTGATATGTGAAGAATCATTTACATGTACATCTGCATCCACACTGCCATCTACAATACAAAATTAACATTTTATTTTACTTATTGACCGCGTCACATTCACAAAATAAAAATTGTAAGCTAGAAACAGCTCCTATTATCAATGCAACTATATGCTGTTTCGAACTTGATGTTCCCTTAATATACTTCAACATGTCGTCTTCTAGGCAAATGGGAAGTTGCGAACAAATTTTTTTGGCACATCTGCATGTTATACTTATGCATCTTCCCATATGTTAAGAAATGACGAGCCGATGTTTTAAAAATTTATCGAGGTGACAATCAAGAAAATGAGGTCGAAAGAGCATATCTCAACTCATTATTTTATTAATATAATTAAAACGTATGGAAGAGGATAAAGTACCATTTGAGTTTTGCAAAGAGTGGTGATCAGTAGAGTCTCTTGACGTAGTTGATCTATTAAAATGGAGTTCCAAAGTTTGTAATACTCTTGTAGGTATGAGCACAGTCGAACATACTCCTGTGATAAGTGTCAAAATATATGTATTGATAAGTATCAAACACTCAATTATAGTTGCCCAGTACAATAATAGTTGCCCAGTACCTTTCATTTGAAAAGTCCAAAATGTCTATCCCTTTTCATTAAGAAAAAGTCTAAAAAGTGAGGAATAATGCTTTACATTTCATTGATTAAATGACCCTACTAACATGAAGCCAATAATTGAGATCCACCCAAACAAGATTCCATTGTAAAGTCATTGGATCATCATATCCCAATATCTAAGCCTTTTTTGGTAAACTTGAGAAAAAACAAAAAAAGCAAAAAAAAGACATGTTTTTAAACAACACATTTTTCAAAATTATTTTTTAACCACACATATTTTCTCTCTTCAATTTTCAACCACACATCTTATCTCGAAAACATAAAAAAACACGTTTTTAAACACAACTTTTAACAAACAGTTCTTAAATGTTAAGAACCGTTCGGCGGCCGTCCAAAAAGGAATTGAAATTATAATTTTAATTTATTTGAGTTTTTCAGGTAAGATGTGTTGTCAAAAATTGAAGAGAAAAAATATTGGTGATTAAAAAGTGGTTTAGAAAATTGTGCTCATTATAATTTGGGTTCTAATTTTTAACCGAACAGAACTGACGTGTTCAAACTAGGAAGAGATAGAGATAGTGGACACAAATTGTAGTTAGAACGCTAAGAAACTAAGAGGATCCACACATTGAATGTGTTAAAGTATATGTTAGTGAGAGATATTGACAAATAGTCAATTTTATGTCTATATTGAATATATTAACTTATTTACTAAAAGAATCATTTTGACAACATATTAACTTTTTTATTAAATTTAATTAACATTTAACATCTGATATTGTACTTTTGTTTTTAAATTCCTCATATTTACATCTCACCCACACCCACTTAGTTCCTTATTTATTCATTTTCTTTTTCTCCTTCATTCTTAATTTTTTAATATCGATAAAAAAATAATTTTTTTGTTGATTTTATATTATATAATTTAATGAAATTTTCAAAATGAGTATCATATTAATATTTAAAATTTGTTATTTTAAAAATAAGTAATTATCATATTCTTTAGTTTAACTAAAAATTAATAAGTACTTATCATATTCTTGGGTTTAACTAAAAATTAATGCATTCATTGTAGCAATTATAAGTAGTTAACTTTAACATGTATATACGTGTCATTTAACATATAATTTTTTTTTTTGTCTATATGACTAGCTAAATTTAACACATCCAATGAAATATAGAGGAATAACCTATCGAAGTCTGATTTAAGTATTATTAAATAAAGAGCATTTCCAATAGATAATTTATATTTAAAGAATATATTTTATATAATAGATAGCATCTTTAAATTTAAAAAACAAAATTTTTGACAAGCTCCAATAAATTATTTATTTTTGGCTAATCATTTTACTTTTTTATAAAAATGTTTATTGCCTTTCTTCACTCTTAGTTAATATTTATTTTTTTAAAAGTGAATGATCAATGATATCAAATACTCCATAATAAAGAATGTTAATGTAGGAAATTGAATATTGAAACTTTTTGAATGCATGGAGAGTGGATTTGATTTTTCAAATTTAAAGAGACAAACACACAATCTAAATTAAAATATTAAATTAAAGAATATACTAAAGTAACATTTTAAGTATTGATTCTTTAAAGTAAAAAGCATCTTAAATTTAAAGAATATAATTGGACATGCTCTAAGAGACTCATCCTCTGTTCCTTCCGTGTAAGCCGAATGTACCCACTAAAAAAAAATTAAAGAGAAAAAAAATCTAGAGAATTTTGATTTCAATTCGCCAATACTGAATCATTTTGGGATCCTAGGGTTCTAGTAATAACTCGGGGAAAAGTGCTTTTGAAACAGTTGAGGGACGATATTGAAAATTAAGGAATTACCAGATCTCTTTTTGTGCTCAGCTGCGACGTTAGATCCACGCGGCAAGAAAACACCAGTTCCACAAGACACGTTACTTGATCCGGATCCTCCCAGGAATACAGCCGTCATACCCGACCCATGATAATGCCCATTTACCCAGTTCCCAACCTTGTATTGCTGCTCAGTTTGATAAAATGGTTTCTGCTGAGTTGATTCTCTCCCCCTTACTCGTTTTCCCCGAGAATCCCGGCCTTTTTTTCTTACTGTAGCTTGCCTCTTCAACTGATAAGAAATCCAACAATAAGTAAATACAATTTTCAGATAGTTTTTAAAAAAAAAAAATCAGTTGAAAATTTGAAATATACCTTAGATTCATCAGAAACGCAGTTAGAAAGTGAGTTATCTTCATCTTCCTGAAGCAGATGCTCAGTCATCTGACGTGTCAACTCGGAGATGAAATCTTCATCTTCGCTTCCGGAAGTTTCGGTTGAGTCGAGCTCAGAACCAAAAGGTGAACTCAAACCAGACGAAGAACCTAAAATGGATTCAGTACTAGGACTTGATGCCGTACTCTGTTTGCCTTTGAACAAATCAGAGTAAAGCAACTTCTTCTTCTTCTCAGTGGATTCAGAAGCCATATTCAAGAGCTTATGAGCTAAATCCGCTAAATATCTCTAGACTTTGCCGTTTCAACCGAGTTCTGAAGAGTGAAGAGCCGGGGGTGGTGAGATGGGTGGGGGAATAGAAGCTATAGGAATCTGTTAGAATCTGGCCGCTGTGGACGGTATGAAGATTCCAATTTATGTGCAGTGAGATTCACCGTTATTTAGGGATTCATCTTCTGCCGTCAAATTTTGATACTTTCGGATAAGTTATGGTATATAACACTAACACAGTAACACATAAGAAATATCTCTTTTGAAATAATGTTTATATTTACTAATAAAATTGACGTGATGAAATATTAAGCTTATGTTTGGTAATTTTTTTTTTTTTTAATAAATAAAGAATACAATGTTTTTGAAGTAAAATATGTGGTTGAAAATTACTTTTTGAAAACGTGGTAAAAAATTGATACACAAATTTATCAAACGGAGGCTAAGTTACTGGTTTATAGGAATTAAAATTATATTTTTAGTAAATTCTAATAATCATTGGTGTAATTTATGTTTGAAAAGTTATGTATCTCATGAAAGACTTAGTAGACTTTGACTGAAATCAGAATTTTGATTTATATCAAACATGAGCTAAATGTTAAGAGGTTTGGGATGATCAAGTTGAGACATCTCGACTAGTATAACAATGACAAATTTGCTGAAATATTAAAATTTAAGAGATATGTTCTTTAACTTAACATTATAATTTATAAACTGCTTTATAAATAAAATATAATTTCTTTAATCATTTTTTAACCATAGACCTTTTCTCTCTTCGCTTTTTAACTACATATTTTACTTCAAAATCATAAATAAACTAATTCATAAATGTTACACGGAGCCTGGGACATCTCAGTTCGCGTAGCAATAACAAATATGATAACATGAATAATAGGAGGGGACTGTTGATGTTTTGTTGATTCCAAATTATGTGCAGTCGGATCTCCATTTATATAGCGATAACTTGAGATCTATTGTAATCGTCTAATTTTTCTAACAAAATCTTTGTACATTTGCGTTAGTGCTAATTGAAGTAATGAAAAATTTCCTATTCTTTAATGAGAAATGCGAAAATAAGCCTATCTGGACCCTCCTTTTCTAATACATTTTTATGAAAACCTCATCTTTCGAGCAGGATTTAACTTCATGGATCCAGGACCAGAAATCAGGGGCGGATCCATCGTGCGGCGAGCTAGCGCGGCCGTAGACGGACTCGCCGCACGATGGATCCCCGGCTGTGCAATGGTTTCAAATATTTTTTTTTGAACCTTGACTGAAGCTGAAGCCCCTAACCAAATACCAAATAAACCCCCAAAATCCAACCCATTTCAATTATTCCCCCAATTTCAAACCCTCGGTCGGCTTCCTCTCCTCTCCATCGACATTTGACCGAAGCTGCTTGCTCGTGGCTCGCCTTCAGAATTAGACGGTCAGACCTCAGTCCTTAGGGCTCTGCCTTTTCTTCCAAGTTCCACTAGCTTTCTTCCAAGTTCCACAAATCGATGGTTGGTTACTCTTGGTTTTGTAATTTTTATGTTTTATAAATTCTAATCTTGAATATTGATTCTCTTGGCAGCAATCAACATTAGCAAGGTACTTTTGGTTGATTCTCAATTTCTCGTGTGAAGACTAAATTATCAGGTATTTAGACTAACCCTTGAATTTGATTCATTAGTATTTTCTATTGAAGTGTTATTTGGAAATTATGCATAGATGATGAATGTTACTTTTATTTATTTTTTTGCAATTTGGTCACTTGTGAGCCCCATTTCCCTCTTGATTGAATTGTGAATTGTGATTTGTGATTTGGAAAATAATTGGAATTATAGTTTTAAAGATTTTGCAATGAGTTCACTTGTGAATCCTGTATTCCCCCTTTGTCTGAATTGTGAAATTTGAATTATGAATTGTTAAGATTTTGTGAATATTTGATTATTTGAATTGTGATTATTGAAATTTGATGAATATTTGATTCGATATGTGAATTGTGATTATTGACTTTACAGATTATAGAACTTTTTTTCAACCTAAACGAAAGTTTCATGTTTGGGTCCAAAATTTTATTAATTTAATCACGTCGAATATTGTAAACGTTACACAAATCGGGGTGAAATTCACTGCCATTCCAGTGGTTAGAAGCCTAATGCCTAACAAAAATAAGTTGCAATGGCATTAGACAATCGTCAACGGTCAAATTTTCGATCAACGATCCACAGTGAACTCCTGACCGCTATAGCTGAAGTTTCGTGCTAGATCCGTCACTGCCAGAAATGGTAGTCAAAAAGTGCCAATGAAAAGTATCGCAAACAATAACGATTGCTGATCAAGAAGTTCCTTTAATTTTTTAACCTAATTCTTATTTATTGATCTTTATTTGATAAAAAAAATTATTTATAAACAAATAATGTAATATTTTTGCGATAAAATATGTGAAAAGGTAAGTTGAAGAAATCTTTATATTATTATTATTATATTATCTTATTATATATAATAATAGTATAGCCGTCAAAAAAACTCACACATAGTTTCCCGCCATTTTTCCCTGCTATTTTAGGAAAATTTGTAATTTTATTAATTATTTTAATAATTGAATTAGGAAACTTCAATTAATGCAAAATTAATTATAAGTGACATGTAATAAATGACTTATTGATTGTAAAAAATAAAAAAAAAATCTATAAAAAGATCAAATTGTATATTATTTTTATTCTTTTGATAATTATTGTAATATTTTTTCGTCAAAAAATATGCAATATAGGTGTCAAATTCATTATCTTAACGAGAAGTTCAATACAAGTTAACAAATGAGAGCAAATTCTAAATATATCATTCTTAAAATTTCCTCAAATAATAATATAGGTAAAAGTTTTACTTATACTTTTTACTTTTTTCAATATCTAATCTTTTTAATTTATCTCATCTAAGACA
Organism: Ligustrum vulgare; assembly: GCA_963555705.1. NCBI lineage: Eukaryota > Viridiplantae > Streptophyta > Magnoliopsida > Lamiales > Oleaceae > Ligustrum > Ligustrum vulgare. Next base: position 10,152,646 of record OY743180.1, on the reverse strand, counting down.
TAAAATGATATTTATCATTTCTTACCTAACTTCAATTTGACATAAATGATTAATTTCAAATCTTTTTTCTTATCAAATTAAAAGAAATAATGATATCCGATCTTTCTAAGTAAATTCAATTGAATCATTTTAATTTCTACAACTTCAGGTTTCGATAAACTCTTTGGTAATTTTGAAATTAATTTTATAAATTTACTCATTTTGTTCATTTATCTATTTTTTAATTTTTATAAATTTAAAATAACATCAATTTGTAAAATATATACTACAGACTTTAACAATTAATTCTATAGAAAATAAAAATATAAGGTTTTATCAAATTTATTCTATTTAAAAATAAAATATAGTCCATACATTTATTTAACACGCACAAAAAATAGTTTTTGTGTGTGTGGGTAACATGAAAATTTTCAATAGTTGGTGAAAAATAAAATGTCACATTGTATTTGAAATCATTAAATATGAGTAAGTTTGATATAAACTATAGAAATTGTTTTAAATGTGTGATTGAAAGTGAAAGAAGGTAGTATAAAAAACAAAATAATTGTCAAATCAATCAATTGAGTGGTTAAAAATTGATTTTCTTTTTTTAGAATGTGTGGTTAAAAAGTAGTATGTGCAATTGTGAAAAATTAGTTTTTAAATAATATGTGGTTGTGAATGAACATTAAAAAAAAATATTTTTGAATAATCAATTCTATATGAATAAATAAACTAAGGAAACTAGATAATGAACAATTAACTGTTAAAAAAAATGCAATTCATAACTTTTCTTTTCTTTTCTTTTTTGATATTTTGATTGTATATTGAATATACAATTTATGCATTAAAGTAAGAAATCTAGAAATGAAATTACAAATTATTCACAATTTGTGTATGCAAGTTATTATTATTATTTTTTTATTGTGTTATTTTTATCGGGCATTATATTTTTACAACTTATTCAATAAATATTATTTATTCCGTGCATCGCACGGGTGCGATTACTAGTTATATATAAAAATAGAAGTGAGGAGAGGGAGGATCATTTTGGAGGGAAATTTGCATTTAATGACTCTTTCTCCTCACTTCTACTTATATATAATGTGTGTGTGTGTGTGTATATATATATATATATATATATATATATATATATATATATATATATATATATATAAATACATAAAGAAAAGAGTTGTAACAAATGTACTAAGTGTAAATGTGTTACATTGAAAATGAAAAAATTAAATTAATATATTTGAACATAAATAATGTGATGTCTATGTAAATGTGTTATGTAAGAAATGAAAAAATTGGATTAATATATTTGAATACAACTAAATGTGATATCTATGTAAATGTGTTACGTAGGAAATGAAAAAATTGGATTAATATATTTGAATATAACTATATGTGATATCTATATAAATGTATTACGTAGGAAATGAAAAAATTGTATTAATATATTTGAATATAAATAAATGTTATATCTATGTAAATGTATTACATTGAAATTTAAATTAATATATTTGAAAATAAATAAATACATGCTATATAAATTTGTTAAGTTAGAAATGAACATTTTGAATCAATATATTTTAAAAATAAATAAATAAAATCAATGAAGTTTTACTTCCTAATTTGTCAATAAATGAGTATGTTCTTTAATAAGCATATTATAAAAATAATTAATTATTTGCTATCAATTTTTTACCACTAATGATAAATTGGTAGAAAATTTAATCATTTAATCATTTTGACAAAACTTGGTATGTTTTAAAAATAAGGAAAAATAAAATATATTAATTAATATATTGGATTTCGAATGAAATATATGTAACCAACATATTAAAAAATAAAGTTAATTAAAAATTTTAACATATTAAAAGAAAAATAAATGATAAGGCGGGCAAATTTTTAGAGAAAAATGTAAATAAAAGTCAAAATAAATTTTATATAAAAATTTAACTAAGTGTCAAACTTTGAGTGGTGCGGTACACTGAATGTACATGCAGAATTTTTTATTTTGATTAGTTTTGTTTTTTTTTTTTAAATTTAAATTCAATAACATGTGTTATATAGGAAATGAAAAAGTCGGATCTTATATTTGAACATAAATAAATGTCATATCATATATTTATATAAATGTGCTACATTGAAAATGAAAAAATTTGGATTAATATATTTTAAAATAATTAAATATATGCTATATAAATTTGTTAAATTAGAAATGAAAAAATTGAATTAATAATTTTTGAAAATAAATAAATAAATAAAATTATTGAAATTTTACTTCCTAATATGTCAATAAATGAGTAGACTCTTCAACGCATGTTTCAAAAACAATTAATTATTTTCTATCAATTTTTAATCATACATATTTCCTCTATCCAATTTTTAGTTACTACTTTTTATTTCAAAATCACAAATAAATAAGTTTATAAACCAAACATTATTATCAAACAAAGGCTTAATCATTTCATCATTTTGACAAAAATTGACATGTTTAAAATACAAGGAAAAATAAAATCTATTAATTAATATATTGGATTTCAAATAAAATATATGTAAGCAACACATTAAAAAATATAGTTAATAAAAAATTATAACATATCGAAAAGGAAATAGGTGATAAGGTGCCAAATTTTTAGAAAAAAAAAAAATTATATAAAAAATTTAAATAAGTGCCAAATTTTGAGTGGCACAGTATACTTTTTGTACATATAGTATTTTTTATTTTGAATAGTTGTCTTTTTTAAAATTTCAAATTCAATAATATTTTGTATTGAAATTTTATTTAAATTATGTTTTTTATTTGATATGATTGAATCAAAATATTTTCAAAATTATGATAAAAAATTATATATTTTGTGCATAGCACGGTAGACAACTAGTATATTATTTATAAACAAAGTTTACCATGATTCCTTGAAACCAATCTCAGCACGCAAGCCGCAACTGAATATAAAAGATATTAGAAGAACAAGACAAGCAGATACAGCTAGCTAGCTGCCTTTTGGAGACAACAAGTCACAAGTGGGTGAGTCTCATGTTCCTCCAATGGGTATCCGCTAATTGCCACTTGCCTGCCGCAATTCAATTTCAATTTGAGGTGTAATATAATAATATATATGGAAATCATACTATCATCAACCTTCGCTTATGGTGGCTATTAAAATCCACGTGTGAATACAAATTATAAAGTTAACGATTAATTTTAATTATACATATTCATGGGTTCAACCAAACCAAATATTTCATCATTTTTTATCAAATTTTATTAAAAATTTGACGGATGCTACGTATACTTGAGAATGATATTTCCTGTGATCCCAATGCTGAAATTTTGTTAGACAGTATTGCCTTCAATCTTTTGATTGCTCATGTTCTTTCATTCTTAGGAGTAGTAATAAGGTAGTCCATGCTTTAACAGTTTATGATGCAAAATAGTTTAATTCTTTTCTCTCGTCTAATTGTATTTTATCTACCCTAGTTCGGACAAATATTAGTAACATTGTTTGGTTTATAAACTGGTTTATTTATGATTTTGAGGTAAAAAATAGTGGTTAAAAATTGGAGAGAGAAAATGTGTGATTAAAAAGTGATTTGAAAAATTGTGTGATTTATTAATTGGTTTATAAACCAAAAAAAGTACGTTTGCCAAACGGTATCTATTGATCGTTTGGCTTCACACAAAAAAAAAGAGGTTGCGCCTATTTGATTGTTATTTTTTCATAAGTTATTTATGAAAAGTGTTTTTTTAGAAACTATATAATTAATAAGTAGAAGAAAATTAAAAATTCGCATACAAAATTATTTTATTAGAAAACGTAAGATCGAAAATTTATTTTTGAAAAATCAAAATCAAACAAGAACTTAGATTTCACTTGTAAGTACTTTAAAAGAGCATTGTGAATTATGAGTTTATTTTATTTTTGTATAAAATTTATAAAATTGACAATACATTAGATTTCTATCAATGTGATCATTTCTCTACTCATTGCGAATCGACAAGTTAGTTGATCTTGTGCTCGTGTGTTCTTTTCGATTATGCTGTATCAAAATGGAAATTAAGTAATACAAATTAAACTAACGTAGTTGTTAAGTTAATATTAATTTAATTTCCCAAATATTTAATATGTGGCATTGAATCTTTTGATGACAGTTGAGTAGTTTACAATCTTGGTTGAGAACTTTAGTATAATAATGCAACTATGTTATAATATTTGAAGTGTACTTAACACCTTGACCTATAGTGATAAGGGCTGCCTTCCTCTCAGATCCACCACCGGGAAACTGTATGGAGTTTCTTCTCTCTTTCGTCCTCCGATTGATCGGAGGGATGGAATAGTGAGGAGTAGCGACGGGGCTGGACTAACCAATCGACTCCGTCCGCGATGGTCCCGTATTTCAGTTTCCGGTACTGTTGCTACACCCTTCTCTTGGTCTCTTCCTTGTCATCCATTTCATTCCTATACTGGTCTTGTTTTGATGTTCAAACTAGGGAAGTGAAAGAAAGTCAACTACAATTAGATAAAGTCGACCTCCTCACGTTTCCGTCCGCGTTGAATCATCTCATCTTTCCGTCTCAACCACCACTCAAACTTCTTAAAATTGCTCTCTTTGTCAAGAGATGGCCGAGTAAACACCAGGCGGGAGGGCTTGAGCGACACGCCTCAACTCTTCACCTGGCTCTTGCAAAGCGTGGTCACGAGCTCCATATCTTCACGACTTCATCGTCTAACTTAACCGTGATGGATAATGTGTACTTTCACCTCTCTAAACCAACCCCTGCTGGCTATCTTGACCAAGCTCTGATATGGAAGCAATTTGAAGCACAGAACTCGACTGGAAGGCCCTTCGATGTGATCCACACTGAAAGTGTTGGACTTATGCACACCAGATCGCGGAATCTGTCTAATTTAGCCGTCAGCTGGCACGGAATTGCATATGAATCTATACATTCCGATATTATTCAGGAACTTATAAGAGCTCCTGAAGAACCACAGTCCCATGCCTTAACTGAAAGAGTAGTCAAGGTTGTGGAAGAGATAAAGTTTTTTCCACGTTATGCTCACCATGTTGCCACAAGTGATCACGTAGGAGATATACTAAAAAGGGTCTACATGATACCTGAAGAACGCGTCCACGTTATCCTGAATGGAGTCGATGAGCAGATTTTCAAGCCGGACATGTCCAAGGGAAAAGACTTCAAGTCGAAATTTGGGATTCCAGAGTCTAAGTCACTAATTTTAGGCATGGCCGGGAGGTTGGTGAAGGATAAGGGTCATCCATTAATGTTTGAAGCTCTAAGGCAGATTTTCAGTGAAAACTCAACTTTTCGGGATAGTGTCATTGTTGTGGTAGCTGGAGATGGTCCATGGGGAGCTAGATATAAACAAATCGGCTTGAATTTACTGGTGTTGGGGCCTTTGGAACAGAGCCAACTGGCAAGATTTTACAATGCAATCGATATATTCGTAAATCCAACACTTCGAGCACAGGGTTTAGATCATACCTTGTTGGAAGCGATGCTGACGGGCAAGACGGTCATGGCAACGAAATTGGCGAGTATTACTCAGTCTGTGATTGTTAGCAAAGATGTTGGCTATACATTCCCGCCCACAGTAGTTTCGTTGAAGAAAGTTTTGTACGAGGTGTGGAAAGACGGAAGAGGCGTCCTGGAGCGCAAGGGCAAGTTGGCCAGGAAGAGGGGTTTTCAACTATTTACAGCCACCAAAATGGCTGCAGCTTATGAAAGGCTATTTCTGTGCATCTCCAGCCAAGATTACTGTAAGTTGTAGGTGCAAAACAAACTAAACTCACTCAAATTTATGGTTAAGAGAAAGATCGTGCAAATTTATATGTAAGTTTCATCTGTAAAAAAAGATAGCCAACAACAGAATCTAATATTATAGAATTTTCGGCGTATTTATATATTTAGGAACAAGAATGTCACACAATCTAACAGTAGGTATGAAATCAACATGAAATACAAGATTGGGGGAACCCGTGACAAAACTATATTCAGATGCCAAATCCGTATCAGACGGCTCCAATGCTTAAGGAATTCCTGCAATGCCAGTTCAAGAAAAACAACAGAATATAACTGTCCCTACCATACAGGATCCAAAAGAAATTGAAATTAAAAAGAGTAAAGAATTTAAAGAAATTAAGACAGCCATTTCCAAAAAGGATTATCGAGAAAAAACGCGTGTGAATATGCTGAGAGGCAATAATGCTTCAGATCAAGCAAATAAGCACGCGAGCATACTTAAAAGAAGTTGTGAATATCCTCATACCTGAAACAATAAAGATGGATTCACATGCCTTGGGGATCTGAGGCAGAATACTAGTAATAAAGTGACCCTGCGAAGCAGTAAGCATGCGAATTTCAGTTTCATACACACGGCTCTATGAATAGTTCTTCACATTGTAATTGACAACAAAACAATTTTACCTTGCCACCAATTCCCTCTGGAAGCACCTTGTGAATTGTTTCCACTTGGATCGTCTTGTCCCCCATCTTTCTTGTACTGATCTAACTCGTTTGTTAGTTTTGTTAATTTACATATTAAATGTACTTGCAAACACTTATCTCAAGAAAAAGAACTCACGTTTGGATACGATTCTGATATTTGAGCACTCGAAGACTGAATATACATATCTTCTTGCCCACCATAGTAAATAGAAGAACTCAGGGGGCAAGGTTCGGCTTTTTCCTGAAAGATCGAACGCCTTTCTTTGTTAGAAATGCGATTGGTCACATCTTCCTCATTCTTAATCATATCACCTGCAAGTCAATGGAAAATGTTGGGATTATATCTCTAATGCATGTAAGATTTAACGGCATTGGTCTCTAAGCATCTTAATGAATAAAATAACCATTGTCACCAGTTCAACTATTTAAGGATCATCAAAAAATTACTACTGTATTAAACCAAGAGATAAAATTAAATAATTTATATTATTTTAGAATTTAAAGACATATTTGGTATAGAAGACGAGAGGATCCAGGAACTTTGTTAAGCTAGAGCGACCATCCAATAATTTTTTTCAGCTAGGGCGGACTTCGTTCAAATAAATGTATTTTTCTAGTCACCGTCCAAAAAATGCCAAAAAATCCAACCATTTTTTTCCCCAATGAATCCAGCACGGGCAGCGGACCTACCTTGCCATGAGGTAGATCCGCCACTGATAGGAGACGTATATTATTTAGAGCATGGGAAACAAGATGTTACATGTTATCACTGGATTCGTGATCGCCTTATCTGAACCAGCTAGTCAAACATCCATGCTCTAGAGTTCTCCACCACTATACTGGTCCCATGTTGGACGGGGGAGAGAAATTCATGAAGTAAGAAGTTTCAAATAGCTAAATTTGTTATGAATTTTAATAGCAATACATGCATGAAGCACTGAATGAAAAAGACAGTGAGATTACATGGAGTTGTGCTCTTTCAAACATCTTACCAAATAACTTACGCCTCAGGATGATAAAGTCATGATTTCTTCTCTATTTTTCATTTCTTTTACATTAGACTTTAGGATAGAGGATTCTGTTGTTTTTCTGTAGTCCAAGAATCAACAGGCAGGGTTATTTAGATAAACCAACCCATCCATGTGCATTCATATTAAACACGTCCAAATTCTGTATGAAAAGATCTAGTTGTCATCATATATATATAAAAACTGAGTTTTATGCCTTACCATGAATTTCGCTGTTTCGTGCCTGACTTCCAGACAACTGATTTTGCACTGCACCAATGAGCTCAGGATTCGAACAGTTCTTACCAACCTGTTCATAGTTAGATAATTTACAGATGTAAAATAATTTCCTCTTTGAAATTTAGATTCAGAAAGGTCAAACACAAATTATGATATGCAAAAAAGTATGCTCTCATTCCCATTAAATGTAATGTTTGCTATATATTTACCACCTAACAAAGTAATTTCAATGACTAATTACACCAATTTTTTACAAGAGTGGGGACAGAGAGAGTTTCTTAAAATTGAATAAGCAGCATTATCAAACAACCAATTACGTAAACTCGTGGTTCTGAATGCATGGAAATTGGATCATCAGAATTAGAATTCATAAAAGCTTAATTCAACATACACAATTGAATAGGATTTTGCCTAATTCTATTTTGAAAACCTTGATTCTAAGAAACCTATAAGGACCTTGTTACATACATACAAACTTCTAAAATCATTGAATCTGTTGAGCCGTCTCATCTAAAAACTTAAGCTGATACGGATACGTTTGTTAACACTTTTCACAAATGGGTGGCGGGAATTAGAACCACGTTGAAGCCCCCTCACATTTCAAGATTCTTATGCAGGAAAAATAAGGAGATTATCAGAAGCAGGGAAAACTTGGAATATACAACAAATGCGGGTTTCTTCTATGAATAATGCTTTCTCTAATCAGATACCGGGATCAAGGTGTCTTTTAGGTTATTCCGGGAATACCTTTCCTGTATATAACTGCCATGGAAACTACTTGAAACAAAGGAACCTAGAATCCCAATTAGAACATCAATTATCATCGAAATACCACAAATTAAAAAGCTGCGCACACAACCCACAAAAAGAAATTAGAAGGCTAATCAAAATTACCCTTGATGGAGGTTTTAAGATTGAGGAGAAAATCCCAGCTGAAGCTGAAGACAGGGATGGCTCCTTTGCACCAAACAGATCATTAGTGAATGATGAAGATGAACCGACTAGCTTCTTGTTTTCCATTACACACACTCCCACCTTTTTTTTCTTCAATTAATAATAATAATAATAATAATGATTAATGTACAGGAGCTGTAGATAACTGAAGCCTGAGTTATATACAGTAAAGGAGGACGAGATTTTCTTGAAACAGAGGCTTGTGCTGTCACTTGTGACTTGCCAGCCCAGTTGGGCAATGTCCACTCATGAAAAGCTTGTAGTAATTGATGGATCAGAAGTGGATCAGCTGATCACCCATGGTCTATCCCGTGGGTTGGGGGTATAGACACGTGGGCACCTTTTTTCCTTTTTTTTTTTAATTAAACCTCTTTGTGGAATTATGTAAATATTTTTTATTTAATTTTACTAAATTGATTGTAGTTCGATCGTTATGTTATTATCGTAAATTACAAATAATGAAACTCATTGGCGAAGGCCCACTTGCCTCCACATCCATGATTCGGATTTGCAGCCTGTTTTAGTGTACGTATTAGAACTTGAATACCTCATCGATAGAAGAGAATTTATGTCATTTCTATGAAAATAGATCGAGAGTTATTTGGGACACAAATACGTTACTTTCGTTATCCATTTATTTGTCAAATTTTGAAACAATTGTGTTTAAAAAGAAGAAGAAGAAGAAGAAGAAGAAGAAGAAGAAGAAGAGATAATTCTGTTGAAATTGTTGAGATTATGAAAAATTTTGGTGTTGAAATTTTGGAACAATTTTATTTAAGAAGAAGAAGAAATAATTCCGTTAAAGTTGTGGAGAATATAAAAAAATTTGGTGTCAATGATTTGAGAACAAAATGAAGATATATGTGTCATGTGTGTGTGTAATTGAACAAAAAAAAAAAAATAAAAAAAAAATTAAGTGACCGTCACCTAAAGATGTAAATTGATATTAAAAAATAAAAAATAAAAATAAAGGAACTTAATAAGAAGCCCCACGTGGGGTAGCCCCACATGCCATCCCGTGGGGATCTGAACCGAGTAGAAGTAGAAGCTTTACGTTTCGCATGATATTCCTACTCAATCAATTCGGGTTGGGTAAATTTCATATGGAGTCACTGAACTTTAATTTATCTCAATCTGGTCATTGAACTTTTCTGGTCATTGAACTTTAATTTATCTCCTTTGACTTAGCTAGTGTTCGTTAAACCAATTTATTTGGTTTATAAACCAATTTATAAACTACACAATTTCCCAAAACACTTTTTAACTACACACATTTTCTCTCTCCAATTTTCAACCATTACTTTTTACCTCAAAATCATAAATAAACCAATTTATAATCCAAACAGTGTTAGTTTCGAATTAGTTTAAGACTTCTCTACTTCTCACTTGTTATATCTGTTGAAGTCCAAAAAATACCCAAAAATACAAGAGGTCTAAACCTTGACCAAAACCAAAAGAGGCCAAACGTTAAAGACTCATTATAGGCAAGAAGTTAGACGACTGGGCGATTATGCGGCAACTAGGATATTTAGGTGACAGGGCGAGCGATAAAGCAGTTGAGCGACTAAAGCAAGCTGAAGCAATTTTGACAATTGTCTTATGATCACACAACCAATTGTTGATGAAGGTGGCAATTGAAATAACGAATTGTGGAGGTTACTTAGAGCGACGTGGCAAGCAGATGTTATAAGGACGTGAGCGACGGTTATACAACGTGGAATAAGCAAATTAATCTATGCAAGTATTACAAATTAAGGCGGCAAACCGAAGATTCAAATATTGACAGCGGCTGAAGGAAGTTCGTGAAGCAAGTAGAAGCAATTTTGACACTTTATGATAGCACAGCCAATTGTTGATGAAGGTGGCAGTTGAAATAACGAATTGTGGAGGTTACTTAGAGTGACGTGGCAAGCAGATGTTATAAGGACGTAGGCGACGGATATGCAACGTGGAAGAAGCAAATTAATCTATGCAAGTATTACAAATTAAGGCGGCAAACCGAAGATTCAAATATTGGCAGCGGTTGAAGGAAGTTCGCGCATTTGTATATATTGTAAAAAATTAGTCATTTAGAAAGACCAATCAATCAAATATCAACAAGAGAATATGTAATTTTCTTCATCTTTACTTTTATCGTTAAACTCTTAGTGTAACTTGTGTGCTTGCGCCCCTTGGAGGTGTTTTGTCTTCACCCTAATCTTCATCAAAATAGCACCCCTCGTTGGGATTTTGTCTCGAGAGGTTTGTTCCTTACACATTCGTCTAATTCTCCTTTTGGTAATTGTTAGCGAGGTGACCTCCGTGCGAAACAGTTTGGCACGCCCGGTGTGACCATTTGGTGTGTTTTTGAAGCGAAGTGAACCATCATGCCTCACAAGAATTCCGACAAGGAAACAACAAGCCATCATCTCCCGTCTATAATTGAAAGATATGAGGAGGAACAAAGTCCTCCAGGAATAGAGGGAGAGAGTCATAGTCGTTATGAACCCATGACGGATTTGAATCCTTGAACCATGCGCGCGTTGTTCAGTGAACTCCCTCAAGACGTGGTTGAACAGGTAAATCTACAATATGTCCATAATATGGAAAAATTTATTCAAACAGAGAAGGAACAATTTGATAATATGGCCAAACAACTAAAAATATTGCGTGATAATATGAATAAGTTGACAGGCCAAGTCGTTCAATCAACATTTCCAAATATAGGACATCATTTTCAATCCAGGAGATTGCAGGACATAGTTCCCCAACTTCAAGTCCAAATCAGGGGATAGAATGGCCTTTTGGACCGTCCACTTCAAACTTGGGGGGGGGGGGGGGAATCCAGTGCCAAATCTGGGGGATAACTCAACATCAAACTTGGGGGGAATCCAGTGCCAAACTTGGGAGGTAACCTAACTTCAAACTTGGGGGGGAATCCAGTGTCAAACCTGGGGGGTAACCCAACTTCAAATTTGGGGGGTAACCCAGTGCCGAACTTGGAGGGGAACCCAACTTCGAACTTGGGGGGTGACCCAGTTCTGAACTTGGGGAATAGCCTAGTACCTCGAAATAATGGACAAAATGTTCCACATTTTAATGATGGAGGGAACAATAACAACAATTTCACCAATGGTAATTGCGTTCCAACTCCTTTACCAAATCCTGTGACAAACGTCAGGCCACAAGCACCACCAGAGGGAAATCAACCTATAGGATTCCCTTATGATCCCAACGCCTTGTTAAGCGATCAAGTCGCTGAGATGGTGCGAGATCAAATGACAGTGAGAATGCGTCCTTATGTTAGGCCGATTTACACTATGCCATACCCAGATTGGGTGAATCAAGCTTATCTGTGGCCTAGGGGTTACAAAGTGCTAGAATTCTCTCTATTCACTGGTTTGGGAGAGGTCTCCACATTAGAACACATAGGACGATTCACATTGCAGTATGGTGAGGTGACCGATTATCAAAAAATGAGGCTTCTCCCGAGTTCTTTAACGGGGATGGCTTTCTCTTGGTTCATTAATCTGCTAGCGAATTCTGTGCAAACGTGACAGCAATTAGAACAACTGTTCCACGCCCAGTTCTATAAAATGGAATCCGAGGTGACTCTGGCCGATCTGGCCAATCTAAGGCAAATGCCCGCTGAATGGGCTGAAAGCTTTCTCCAATGGTTCAAAACGGCTAGGAGTAAATGCTTTGTACCCCTGCCGGAAAAAGAATTCGTTAGAATCGCTCAGAGTTTCCTGAGTTTTGACCTCAAGAAAAATTTCCAGGACAGGGAATTCCCCGACCTATTTCAATTGAGCGCTAATGTAATAAGATATGAGCGTTTGCTAAGAGAAGAAGAGCAAATGAAAAATTCTAGTAAATGAACTTTTTATAGGGACCCAAATTTTGACATACACACGGTGGGTGACGGATATGTTGACCAGGGCGAAGTATGCTTGGCTGAGCTAGTCAAAGTGGACCCATATACCTGTCCCCTGGCATCAAAATCTGGCACGATAATAAAAGACGAGCATGTAGAAGAGAAAAATAAGAAGGCTAAAATATTTTCGTTCGACATTAGTAAGGCAAACCTTATATTCAACAAGTTATATAAGGACAAGCAAATCAAGTTAAGCGATAAACATAAGTTGCCAAACCCTGAACAAACTAAGGGCAAAAAATACTGTAAATGGCATAATGCATGGTCTCATATGACTAACAACTGTTTGGTTTTCTGGTACGTGTTGCAAGAAGCCATTGAGTCGGGTAGGATTACGCTCGAGCCTAAGAAAAAGATGGAGGTGGACGAGAACCCCTTCCCACAACCGCTTGGAGTGAACATGATGGCAACTGATTTTGCCCAGAAATTGCCAAATTTTAAACTGGTGATTGATGATGGAATAGAAGATGAACAACGACATCCTAAAGTGTTTGAATGACTCAAGGGAAATGAACACCAAGGAGACAGGGGTGTCTTATGTGATAGGTGCAAGGAAGAAGTGAGTAAGTCTTTGGTAGAAAACAAAGTGCAAAGTTTTCACACTTATCCTCGCCAAGTTTCCAACCTGATAGGGGGCGAGGGCCGGATACACATGGAAAACTGTATCAAGAGAGGCAACTATGGCCAACAAATCACAGGAAAACATTTAGGCCGCAGCCACGACGAGCAAATGTTTGGCATTCATTCCAGCACAACGCGAGACTAGTTGTGCCCTTCGATGAGATGACAAGGACACAGCAAAGACGTTTTTAGAGGAACTACGAAAAAATGATAAGGCGACGACAGGGAACGTTGCCTCTAGATGCGCCAAGGCTAACTCGGGAAGCTGACCAAAGTGAGTTTGATAGTGACAAAGGAAACAGCACAGAGGGATCGGTGAAAAAAGCGTCTGGAAGTCCCACCGGGAAATCGAAGTTCGAGCACAGCAGAGAAGAAAGAGATGAAGAAGAACCAGAGCGAGCCACCACCATTTAGTTCGGGACATTACCCCCAGTTATGACCAACAACTATATACTGGCCAATGAGTTTAGGAACAAAGAGGATATAGGAGAAGAAGGTGGAGAAAAGGAAGGAGCGGCCTGCGAGTTGATAGGTGAAGAGGGTCGAACGTCCCAAGAGGTAGATTATGAAGAAGGAGACGATGGCATGACAAACATCGAGGAAGAAATTGATTTGGAGTTGGAAGGTAGGAAAAGAGGGGTGTCGCGCAATGTGTTGCTAAAGCAGTTGTATCAAGAAGGTGTGTGCGAAGTGGATCTATTGGGCGAGCCCTCTGGGTGAGCGTTCGATTTTTACATACTATACTGAACGCCCAAAAGGAAAACGAGAGTGCCACGGGTTGAGAAGTATGGGTCCCCTCATAGGATACTGCCTCCTCCTACTGGATGGTTCACACATGGAGAGTTGAGAGATCAGAGTGGGAGGCAAGAAGTATTGCAAGCATAAGCAACAAAAAGGGTCGAAATAAAGGAAGACGGCCAGGAGGTAGAGATCGATACAGCGGAAAAAATTGTCTTTAGGAAACCCTCCACCAAACTAACCCGGTATCTTAGGCCACTGTATGTGAAGGCCCAGATCAATCGAATTCCAGTGTCAAAGGTTCTTATAGACAATGGGGCCGCTATAAATACCATCCCATCCAGAATGATGAGAAGACTTTCGAAAAAGGAGGATGATATGATCCCTACAGAAGTTATCCTTACAAGCTTCAACGGGGGAGGGGGGGTGACGTCGGCCAAAGGAGTGATGCCGTTGGACGTCACTGTGGGGACTACCACTAGGACCACATTTTTCTTCGTGATAGATGGTCCTACCAGCTATAACATACTTTTAGGAAGAGATTGGATCCATGGGAGCCGGTGCATACCTTCATCGCTCCACCAGTGTTTAGTATTCTGGAATGATAAAGGAGAAGCAGAAGTGATACAGGCTGATCATAGACCATTCATGGCGGAAGCGAACTCTATAGAAATGTTCATGTACGAGGGGAATTATGGGCCTGTTAGAGTAGTGCAAGAGGGGGAAGAAACTTAAGTCATCGCGCTAAGCGAAGAACCATTCTCGATTGACGCCCTAACAGAGATGTTCAGCCAGATGAGGCCAAATATAGTGGCCCTTGAGAAGCCAATCATTGGCATAAAAGTGATCGAGGAATCATGACAAGCAATCAGAAAAAAGGAAATGTGGCCGATATTCGGGCCTCAAAAGCCAGACCAATGGCTTTCAATAATAAGTCTGAAGAAAACGCAAAAAGACGAAAGAGGCAGCAACATTGGCAATGTTCAGGTGCAAGTTGGCCTTTTTGAGTTGGAGCAGAATGTTGATGGAAAGATCTACAAGGTGGATTGTTTGGAGGAAGAGTTGCTCACAAAAAGCCTGGACGATGGAGCAATAGGGATATCTAAACAGGGGCACGCTCAAGCGCAAAGCCCTCTCGTAAAAGTGAACATTGACGACAAAGGGGAAGAACGCCCAATATTCATCAGCCAAACGCTCAGTAGAGAGGTAAGTGGTGAATTGATTGCATTATTAAAAGAATACAGAGATTTTTTTGCTTGGGAATATGAACACATACCTGGTTTAGATAGGAATTTGGTGGAACACAGATTGCAAACTAAGCATAATTTTAAGCCACATAGGCAGCCACCTAGGCGTTTTGCCCCTAATGTATTACCTGAAGTAAAAAAGGAAATAGAACGTCTTTTAAAGGCCGGATTTATTAGGACGGCCAGGTATGTAGAATGGTTATCTAATATTGTGCCCGTGTCTAAAAAGAACGGTAGCATTAGGGTGTGCATAGATTTCAGGAATCTAAATTTAGCCACACCTAAAGATGAGTATCCTATGCGAACGGTGGATTCCTTGGTAGACTCAACTGCGGGGCATGTCATATATTCTTTCATGGATGGGTATTCTGGATACAACCAAATTTACATAGCTAATGAAGACGTGTATAAAACTGCATTTAGATGCCTAGGGGCTTTGGGATGTTTTGAGTGGGTAGTCATGCCCTTTAACCTAAAAATGTCGGAGCCACTTATCAAAGGGAAATGAATTTAATCTTTCATGACATGATTGGAGAATTTATTGAAGTATATGTAGATGATATCATAGTAAAGTCAATGAAAGAAAAATGCCATTTTCAACAACTAAGACGTTCATTTGAACGAATGAGACGGTACAAGCTGAAGTTAAACCCTTTGAAATGTGCGTTTGGTGTTAATTTAGGAAACTTCCTTAGTTTTCTAGTACACCAAAGGGGGATCGAACTTGACAAAAATAAAGCGAGGGCCATTCTAGAAGCAAAACCGCCTGCCAATAGAAAGGAATTGCAAAAGTTCCTAGGTCAAGTAAATTTCCTAAGGCGTTTTATTTCTAATTGTGCAGGGCGAACGAAATTTTTTTCGCCTCTTTTAAAGTTGAAAAATCAAGACGAATTTTTCTGGTGGGAGGAACACCAAAAGGCTTTCGACAGCCTAAAGACATACTTATCAAATCCTCCTGTGCTGGTGTCACCAATTCATGGGAAGCCAATGAAAGTCTATATATCGGCAGAGTAAGGATCTATAGCCGGAATGGTCGCTTAAGAAGACCAACTGGGTGAGGAGAGAGCTATTTATTACTTAAGCAGACAGTTGACGAAGTGTGAATGTAATTATTCAGCTATAGAAAAACTTTGTCTCGGTCTATATTTCACATGTACTAAACTAAGGGCCTATTTACGGCCTGTAACCGTGTATTTGATATCCAAAGTAAATATAGTCAGGTACTTGTTTTCTCGCCCTGTTTTACATCAGAGAATTGTCCTTTGGACATTGGCCCTTTCTGAATTTGAAATACAACACATACCTCAAAAGGAAATTAAAAATCAAGCTTTAGCCAACTTCTTCGCTGATCATCCATGTTTGGACATGCCTAAGGAGGTTAATTTAGAAGTGGATTCGCTCGAAACAAAGCATTGGGTTCTATATTTTGATGGATCAAAAACTTATCAGGGCGCGGGGGTTGGTATAGTTTTAATAAATCCTCTGGGAGTCTGTGACAAGTATTCTCTCACCTTGGAAAAAGCATGTACTAACAATCAAGCCGAGTATGAAGCATTGATAACGGGGCTAGAACTGTTAGTAGAGCTGAAAGTGAAGAATGTGATTATCCAAGGAGATTCTCAGTTGGTAATATACCAATTAACGGGCGATTTCAAGTGCCAGAGTGATTCCGTGGTAAAGCAACACGAGCTTGCCCAAGAGCTTTTGGAGGAATTTGATCAAGTGGAGCTTCAGTACATAAGCAGAATTTACAACGATGTAGCGAACGAATTAGCCCAAGTCGCCTCGGGTTATTCAAAGGTGGTAAATGCAACAACAACTTGTGAGTACGGAATAATCCTGCCCGCCGTACAAAGGAGGATAAAGGGAAGCAATATTCATTGTATACAAACTGGGGATGCGATGGATTGGAGAGAAGAACTAAAGAAATTTTTGGAAGAACCTAGTGGAAGAAACGACAGAAAAATGAAACTGCGTGCATTGAATTACGTCCTCATAGACGAATAAGTATACAAGAAGCGCTCAGATGGGGTGTAAAATGCATAAGTTTGAGTGAAGTTAAGACCATTATGGCAGAAGTCCATGAAGGGATATGTGGGGCCCATCAAGCCGGTCAAAAATGAGATGGCTGATTATTATGAGTGGATACTTTTGGCCAAAAATGGGAGAATCATGCATACAATATGCAAAAAGTTTCTTAGCATGTCAGAGGCACAGACCAATCTAAAGAGCGACAGCCAAGGAAATGGCGCCTATTATTAAACATTGGCCGTTTAAAGGTTGGGCTATTGATTTAATAGGGAAGATTTATCCCCCATCGTCCAAACAACACACGTTCATCATTGTAGCAACAGACTTCTTTACTAAATGGGTAGAGGCTGTCCCTTTGAAAGAGATTTCCCAAAAGAACGTCATAGAATTCATTCACAACCACATTATTTATAGGTTCGGGGTGCCACAAACCATAATGGTAGACCATGGAACCTCGTTGAATGGAAATCTAGTAAAGGAGTTCTTCGACGAATTTGGCATCAAGCTAGTTAACTTTATGCCTTATTACGCTAAGTCTAACGGGCAAGCAGAGTCGTCCAACAAAACCCTAAAGAACATTGTACGAAAAATGTTGGGCGAAAATGACAAGAATTGGCACGAATGTTTGAACAGTGCCTTGTGGGCTTACATGACGTCTCCACGAACGAGTACAGAAGTAACTCCGTTTCAGCTAACTTATGGACAAGAAGCAGTACTACCTATGGAGATCAACGTACAATCAATTCGAACAAGTTTACAGAACCATCTATGCAAAAGCGATTATGCAGAATTGATGGTTCAGAATCTTTTAGAACTGGACGAATTGAAGTTGGATGCCCTTGATAGATTGCAAGTTCAGAAGCAAAAAGTGGCTAAATATTACAACAACAGAGTGATAGCCAAATTATTTAGTACGGACGATTTGGTTTGGAAAACCATACTCCGGTTAGAAAGTAAAGATCCCAAACATGGGAAATGGTCGCCTAAATTGGAAGGACCGTTCAGGGTAAGCAGTGTGTTGTCCAACGGAGCTTATCATTTGGAGGATCTAGATAACACGAAACACATAAGATCCATCAACGGAAAATACCTGAAAAAATATGTCCCTTCCATATGGGAGGACGAACAAATGTAAGCACATTGTATTTCGCCGGGAAAGGCGCGCTATTATCACACAAGCAAGAAAAGGGAGAAATGAAAAAGAGACGCGCCTATAACAAAAAATGTTTCTTTTATTCAAAAAAGTTATATACATTTTGCAATACAAGAGGAGCCAGCGGGACCTCACTCAGCAATAATAGGGAAACGAATACTGCCTACCAACTACTACAGAATGATGACTGCCTATCGACTATTACAGAGGACGTCCCTATTACAGATCGATCTTCGTCACCACAACAATGGTGACATGCTTGTGAACAAGGATGACCCGTCTGGTAGGTTTCCCCCTTCCTCCATCTCAACCTTTGTGAAGCTTCCATCCTCGTCTTCTCGGATGCATCCACTGGAAGTAATCACAACCGATGAACGGCCTGAGAAGCACTCTCAGCAAGCCATTGGCCGATCATGGAGTGAGAGATGGTCGGGAGCCCTCTCTACGGGTATTTCCTCTACATCTGATGACCCTGTAAAGGGATCACAAGGGAGAGAGACGCCGAAAGGAGCCTCCGCGGGCAAGAAGCAATTTCCTATATCTCCCATACCAAAGGTATGTTTAGAACAGATCGTGGGAAAGGAAAGTTAGATGGTTCATATTCGGGAGAAATAGGAACAAAAGACCTGTCAAATATGGGGGAATATACATAATAGAAGTGGCGTACAAGACTGGAAGAAAGGGATAAGAAGACGTATCTGCAACCAAATCCTCTTTTTATAGGGAAATGATCCACCTCTTTATGTGAGAAAAAGAAGGCAGTAAGGCAGAATCTGAACGGTCTATGTTGGAAAAGACGGAAGAAGATTGGAATGCTGAGAGTTTCTAGAAAAAGGTACACATCGAAATGATTAATATGTCATAAAATTAATGGATAAACATTAATTCCGCCATATTGGGGGGTAATTGTTGACGCCCAAAAAATACTCAAAAATACAAGAGGCTTAAAGCTTGGCCCAAACCAAAAGAGGCCCAACGTTAAAGACTTATTATAAACAAGAAGTTGGACGACTGGGCGATTGTGCGGCAACTAGGATATTTGGGCGACAGGGTGAGCGATGAAGCAGTTGGGCGACTAAAGCAAGTAGAAGCAGTTTTGACACTTGTCTTATGATCACACATCCAATTTTTAATGAAGGTGGCAGTTAAATAACGAATTGTGGAGGTTACTTAGAGTGACATGGCAAGCAAATGTTATAAGGACGTGGGCGACGGTTATACAATGTGGAAGAAGCAAATTAATCTATGCAAGTATTACAAATTAAGGCGGTAAACTGAAGATTCAAATATTGGCAGCGGTTGAAGGAAGTTCGTGCATTTGTATATATTGTAAAAAATTAGTCATTTAGAAAGACCAATCAATCAAATCTCAACAAGAGAATATGTAATTTTCTTTTTCTTTACTTTTATCGTCAAACTATTAGTGTAATTTGTGTGCTTGTGCTCCTTGGAGGTATTTTGTCTTCACCGTAATCTTCATCAATATAGCACCCCTCGTTGGGACTTTGTCTCGAGAGGTTTGTTCCTTACACATTAGTCTGTTCCCCTTTTGGTAATTGTTAGCGATGTGACCCCGCGGGAAACAATATCCCAAATTAACGAAAAAAAATTAGATGGCAATCATACCAATATGTATCTTTGCCTTTGTTCGGTAAACCCCTTTTTTTGGGATTTTTTTGATTTGTAAACCAATTTTTAAATTACACAATTCCTCAAATCAATCTCTAACCCAACATATTTTCTCTCTCCAATTTTTAACCATCCATCTACCTAAAAAACAACAAAAAAACTTTTTTTTTCTTGTAAGCCGCCGAACAGTGGCTTTATTACTTATATAAGTGAAAATATAATACATTTATGAGTAATAGTTTTTGTTAGATTTTGAATTTGTTATTTGACAATCTTGTAAACAAAATATCACGTCTTATTGAGGGTTAATAGAAGTCAAAATATTGTGGTTGAGTATTTGAGTTTAAGAAATTTAAAGTAGTCTTCAAGAAGACTTGATGCAAATAAAAGTCAAATGAGTATAAAGTATTATGATCCAAAATTTCAGTCATTGATTGAGACAAAGTTTTCGTATGGAAAATGTCCGAATTTTGAAAGTACCACTCTAGAAGAATTGTTGCCATTTGAGTTAGCTTTTTCAATGCACTTTGATCACCTCAATCTGATATCAGATGAGAAAGTTATTATCGAAATACTAAGATTGCTCGTTAGCCTCGAGAAGATCTCTTGAGAGGGTTTTGTAGTAGATAGGTGCTCGACTGGTGCTCCAGCAGACGCATTGTCCTAGAAAACTTTATTTTTCGATTTTCAACCTTTTACAATCCCATATGACATTAAACACTTCATATTATAAATACACAAGTCATATTAAGTCCAAATGTGTGGTAGATCATTATATTTGCATGGAGAGGACATCATGCTAATCTCTTCATTTATTCCTTGATTATTCGAGATCAATCACAATAACTTCTTGATTTGAAATTCAAGTTTGTTCAATTATAAAGTACCAAACCCTAATTCTTTTGCCATAAAGCCTTCAAAGTTCTGAAGTTTGGAAGGATCGGTTGAAGTTCCAGTTGGTGAAGAATGAGGTTCCTTCTTGGGAATTCACATGAGAGAAAAAAGTTCAGAGTTGCTGGAATGTGCTAAATGCACGATTGAAGAAGGTTTTCGTTGTTCTACAGATTGGGGGCAAAGTCTACTAATGGTTAGTTGAACCAATACTTTAAATTTCCAGATGATGAAGAACGAGGTTCCTTCTTGGAAATTCACAGTAGAGAAAAAAGTTCATAGTTGCTAGAATGTGCTAGATGTACGACCAAAGAGGGTCTTTGATGTTCTACAAATTGGGGGCAGAGTATACTGATGGTTTGTCGTGTTTGAACCAATAATTTAAGTCCATTTTTTCTAGTGAATTTTACTGGCATGTTTGACAGGAGGTCGCTTTCCTGTGAAGACGTCCTCAAGGTTTTTCCTTCGTTACCATATCTAGTGTTCTTGTATAAGTATAGTGATTGTTTGTGTGCTACGTGAATAATTGATTTTGACTTATCTGAATTTAATTACTTGGTAATTAAATTTGATTTTCGAGATACACATTCTCTCTCAAAGCGTTAGTTGGATCAATATAGATTATTCAGTTTTTAATTGCAACAAGCCATTGTTTCGTATTTATTTTTTGAACTCATTTTTTTAAAAATGATAGAATCACAGCGGGGTCACCCACTCACCCTCGAGGTGACTGTAGCACGGTCCCTCATTTCTTCTTAAATTTAATTTCAAGCACACAATTCACTAAACCCATAATTTTTTAATCACTCATTTTATCAAATTATCAAAATCTACAAAAAAAAATATTTTTTAGCAAAATCAAAAGGGAGTTAAAAAAAAATTCTTTGTGTATGTGCGAAAGTTAATAATACTTTTTGCACCTTATAAAATATTGAGGAAATTAGGCCCTGTTTGGCCCCCATTATAAGTAAAATATATTTCTCTCTTCTTTTTAACAACAATTATCAACAAAATAATATTACATGGAATTCGTAAAATATTTTTTACTTTTTAACCACACGTGCCCTAAAAATCACTATTTTAAAAAATTATTTCTTCAAATAAACTCTTTAAAATTAACATCAAATATGGACTAGATGAAAAACTATAATTTTTAAATTTTAAACCGATGAACTGAAATGTGTCATCACTTTTCCCATTTTAAACCTCGTTAATCGTATAAAATTTTGGACAAATATATAATGAGCAGTGTTACAAGCAAAGGGCCCTGTACATACAGGGCCATGTACAAATGGATTTCCCACATATAATTCTCTTCAAAAGTATTACTGATTCTTTCTCTTCTTTTTGCACGAATTTCAAACTTTAAAATATTCCCGTCAAATTAGGTAAAGATAACGATAGTTTGTATTGCATCTAACTCTAGTCTCACTCGTAGAGGTGACAAATGGGCCGAGTCGCCCGCCGGATCGGCTCACCAAAATGGTGAGTCAGTGGGCGAGCCAAGCGCGATTCGTGAACCATGAGTGGCTTGTGGTCATGAGCCGATGAGCCGCTCAGCTCTCCGACTTGCCCAAAAAAAATTAAAAATAAAAATAAAAATAAAAAAGCCTGACCGTTGGTAACGGTCACAATTTTTTATTTTTATTTTTTCATTTTTTCTCCTATAAATAAAAAAGCATGCAGTTACCTCTTTTTTTTTTTTTTTTTTTTTTTTTTACATTTTTTCTCCTATAAATAATACTAAACCTTCAACAACTAACTCTCAAACCAATCTCAACTCTTCTAATTGATTCTTACTTCTTAGTCCCAACTCACAAGCTCTCCTGACTAGTCTCTATACTATAATTATACAATTACATATTTACTACATACTCATTC
The DNA here is from genome assembly GCA_963555705.1 of Ligustrum vulgare. NCBI lineage: Eukaryota > Viridiplantae > Streptophyta > Magnoliopsida > Lamiales > Oleaceae > Ligustrum > Ligustrum vulgare. The sequence continues at coordinate 10,129,881 of OY743180.1, read as the reverse complement.
AGTCATTCTCTCAATTTGTCATTACATTATACATTTACATTTCTAATTCAATTATTATTATTTCATTTATTATACAGTTATACACACACAATTTTCAAACCATTCTACTTGACTACTTCTAGTCTACCACTACAATTACACACATTTCATTTTCTATTTTAAATTTTCAACATATGGATCTCAGCGCCCGAAGATTTGTTAATGAATTGTTCAATGATCCACCACTGGATTTGGGGGGCATGACTCTCAGTTTGACAATGAATTTGCCGGTCTCAACAACATACCAATTCCCGACAATATTGAAAAAGATGCATTACATCAAACAATCGACTTAGAGAATGTTGAAGATGATGCGAATGTTCAAATATTACAAAATGATCTCAATATTCCCGACGTAAGAGAAAAACGAAAAATTAAACGAGGTAAGAAGTCAACTTCAAAGTGTTGGGATCACTTAAAATTGGTTGTAACGGGAAAAATAATTGAAGGAACTCAAGAGTTCAAAGCTGTGTGCAAATATTGTGCATAAAAATTGGCATGGGCAAAGGACATTGGTACTACACACCTCAACCGTCGCTATCGCAAGTGTCAGACCAAACATGAGTTCATTGAATTAAATCAAACTCCACTACAATTTGGTTCATCGGCAGCTGGTGGTTTTGTAGCCGGATCTACAACACTTTCAAATTGAATGTATTCCGAAGAAAAGAATCGAACTGGGATGCTTCAATTCATTTTGTGGGAGGAGTTGTCACTAAGCATAGTGGACAACGAACACTTTGTTACATACATCAAGCGTTATCTTCAACCCAGATACGTCGGTATTAGTCGAAACACTCTGCGTTCTGATACAATAGATTATTATCTTAAAACTAAGAAACAATTAATAGTCGATTTAAATAAATATGGTGGTGTTATTTCTTTTATTTTCGATCTTTGTGAAGGTATTAACAAAAAAAGTTATATTGTTGTAACTGTACACTACATTAATCCACTTAGGGTTGTGCATAAAAAAATTATTGGTTTTAAAATTCTAGAATTTTCTCATAACGCAACCAACATATTTAATGTTATACTTCAGATTGTTAGAGAATATGGGTTCGAAAGAAAATCTCGATCAATTATTTTCGATAATGCTAGTATAAATAAGCCTATAGTAGATAAGTTATGCAGAGTTTTTAATCCGAATTTTGGTTATTTCTTATTCCATGTTAGATGTGTATGTCATATTTTAAATTTAATTGTTCAAGATGGATTGAAACATATTAAAGATGAAATGGATAAAATTAGAGATGCTATAATGTACATAACCATATCACCGAGTAGAAAACAATATTTTGAAGATATGTATTCCCAATACGATTTAGATCCTAAGAAATTTATCACCGATATAAGCCACAGGTGGAAATCTACATATTTGTTACTTAAATCATATGAATGTTATGAACACATAATAATGGAGTACTATAACAGTAGAAGACTTAAGAATGACGATGATCCTGTATTAATAGAATTGGATTGGGAAGCTACTTCTAAAATAAATAAAAAAATTGACAAGTTTTTACTATTCAACCAACATATTATCTGGGGTATATTACCTAACTAGTTCAATAGTTCTTAAACATCTTTATATTATTGCAAGAACTTTTTATAGATATGGACATGACTCACTTTTTACTGAAATGATAATTGCTAAGGAAATTAAATTTAGAAAATATTGGGAAGATTTAGGGGTCGTTCTCTTTGTATTTCGATTTTGGATTTTGAGTTTTGGATTTTGTTTTGAATTTTGGATTTTGATTGTTTGTTTTGGGATTTTCGAAAACATGTTCTCTTGTGATTTTGGAAAACTGAAAAATGCGTTTACTTTGTAATTTTTTGATATATTTATTTTGTGTTATTTTATATGTAAAAAATGGTTGATTTGTTGAATTACATTAATTTTAATGTTAATAAATCAGTTAGTTTTCTATGTCAATAAATTTATCATTAATATTGTTTCAGCTAAACAAAAATTTAACCCATACCAACAAAATCTTAACATAGATCTATATATAATGGCAAAATAACAAAAAAATTTCAAGTGAAGGAAGTGTCTCACATTTACAAAAAATAATAATAATAATAAATAAATAAATAAATAATTTCAAAAAATAAAATTACAAAACAATAAAATAAAATAAAAAAATAAAAAAATCTTAACATAGATATATATAATGGAAAAATAACATAAGAATTTCAAGTGAATGAAGTGTCTCACTTTTACAAAAAAATAATAATAATAATAAATAAATAAATAAATAATTTACAAAAAAAATAATCTTAAAATGGATCTATATATAATGATAAAATAACATAATAATTTCAAGTGAATGAAGCGTCTCACTTTTACAAAAAAAAAAAAAAAAATTACAAAAAATAATAATCTTAACATTGATCTATATATAATGAAAAAATAACATAAGAACTTCAAGTAAAGGAAGTGTCTCACTTTTACAAAAAATAAAAAAATAAAAAAAATCTTATCGTGGATCTATATATAATGTCAAAATAATATAAGAACTTCAAGTGAAGGAAGTGTCTCACATTTTAAAAAAAAAAAAAAAAAATAAATAAATAAATTACAAAAAAAATAAAAAAATCTAACATGTATCTATATATAATGGTAAAATAACATAAAAAATTCAAGTGAAAGAAGTGTCTCACATTTACACAAAAAAAAAAGTCCAAAACACGCGTTTTGAACTTTTTAACACAAAATATCCAAAACGTAATAAACTCGTTTTGAGTTTCCTTTGTATTTTTTTTTTTTTGGAAAACGCGTTTCTGAAAATGGGCAAAGTGAACGCGTTTTCGATATTTCTCAAAATCGAAAACTCAAAACGGACTGAAAACACCAAAGAGAACAGGGCCTTATCTATGTTATTTTCCTTAGCATGTATAATGGACCCGAGTTACAATTTAAATGGTACGAAACTTCTTATTTCAAAAATCAATAGCTCGTTGATTTTGGATAAACCTATCATTTATAATAATTTAGAAAGTACGTTAGTAAACATGTGTACCGTATATGCAGCAGATTAGGAACTCATGTTCGTCATATACAATTTGCACCATCACGTGACAATACACTTGGAGACGACGAAGTAGAATTATACAATTTAATGGAAGAAATGAGTCAAACACAAGGAACTTCTTCTTACAACATGTCTCCTAGTTGCAACGAATCAAGTTCACTTCAAATACCTGAAGAATTGAAAATTTATTTTGGACAAGATCTACTTAGAAATTTGGAGCATGCTAATTCTTTAGAATCTGATTTACTTCAATACTGGTGAACAAACGAACGAAAATATCAAATTGTTTCCACCATAACAAAAGATCTACTAACACCTCCGGTTAGCACGCTAGCTTCGGAATTCGCTTTTAGTGCAAGTACAATGATTTTATCAGAAGTCAGGAGCCGACTCAAAGAAAATATTTTGGAAGCGTTAACGTGTGTCAAAGATTGACAATACAGTAATTTACGCATACAACATAAGTATGTCGAAATTTCATGCAGTCAGGTAAATGATATTTAACTTTAAACTTGTAATTTCTTTTTATAAAATAAAATACAATTTTGATTTCAAAACAAAAATTGTACACGTAACAAATTGTTCGTGTACAATTTTAACTCCGCCTACTACAGAATTCAATTATTCAATTTAGTAACCGACTCCAAGTCCGGAAAAAATAATGAGGGTTTTATTTTTTAAACTTTTAAATTTTAATTTATTTACTCAATTTTAGTTTTTGTCATTTCAAATTATAATTGGATATTTGATTATTTGAACAAGTTTTTACTTACGTTATAAACTTATAAATTATAATTCATGATTTCAGCTTTCAATTTAACTCACTAACAAGTAAGTAGTAACACTAACAAGTAACAAATACGTGAAATAACTATCTAACGTTATTACATAACTTACACCTTACAAGATATAACTTATAACTAAATAACTAATTACAAATTTATATCACCAATATTAATATTCAAGATTTCATGTATTTTAACTACCGAGTACCGACTTAATTATATTAACACCACATTTTTTGTTAAGTGCACCACAATTTAATTGTTATGATAATTCTTAATTTTTATTAATTTTCGCACTTATACCATTTAAATTTTTTGTCTTCTTCTTATCTTCGATTTCTATTAATTAGCACAGTTTATCACGCTAATGATGGCTAGAGAGTTTTTTAGGAGTGAAGAATTTTTTTTATTTACCTCTTATATTTAAATAAGAAAGATAAACAAATAATTGCAATAATTCAAAAAATATTTTTCCAATGTAATAGATTATTTGAAATAAAATTATAGAGGTAAGATATATTAATCAATTAATTAAGGATTAAAGATAAGAATGCGATAAAATAATAATAAGAAAATAATTGTCAAAATAAGTAAAACAATAAGGACATTTATTGCAATTAAAATGTGGTGTCATCAACAATAATTATAGTGTGAATATAATTTCTCAATATGAAAATATTTGAACAAAAGCACACCATTATTGAATTCATGTCATTGTAATAAATGATCGTTAATTTCAATTATTTTTATCAGTTATTATTAGTTTATTGAAATTGCAAATTTAGTAGTTTGTTTAATTGCATATCATGTTTGATTTAATATTTATATTTACAATAACTATTAAAAATTTACAAGCAATACAACTATTTCAAATTATGATATCTTCTTTAAATAATAAAAGTCACTCTATATATTTAAATAAAAAAATGATTGTTCGTTTCAATCATTTTTATTAGTTCTTATAGGTTTCAAAGAAAATAAAATGATAATCAAAGACATATTTCGGGTTAATCAATAATTATATTATGTTTGATTTAATATTATATAGAATGTTTACTTAAATTTTTATATTCATGTAATTAATTTAACTAAGCCTCTATTTTTTAACACAATCATTACACTTTATAAATCAATTTATAAACAATACAGTTTTTAAGCCACTTTTTAACCACAATCATTTTCTCTTTTGACTTTTCAGTTTTGATTCAAAAACCCAATCACAATAATACATATAATATATAATTCAGAAAATATGATTTGTAATATTAAAGATAACAAATAATAATAATTAAAATATAATTTTTATAAAATAGCTACACATATCATTTATAATATTAAGAACAACAAATAAATAAAATACTTAAATTATAATCATAATATTGATAGTTATAAATATTGACTGAATTCATTCAATATTACCTTTTAATGATAAAAAATGTAATGATGATAATTATAACCAAAATATACATATAACAATAAAAGCATATTATTATTTCTTTGCTCCATGTGTTTGATGCCCTGTAAAGCTCTGTTTGGTATACATTATTCAAAATCTCATTTTTTTTTTCAAACTCATTTTCAATCACACATTCTATTAGTAAAATAATCTATATATAAACTCAAACAATACCCTATTATTCAACCACGCATTTATGCTTTGTTCGACGGTTAAAAAACTGTTTGTTTTTATTTTTTGTGTATTTTAGGTAGAATTTGTGATTAAAAATTGGAGAGAGAAAATATGTGCAGTTAAAAAGGGGTATTGAAAATTGGAGAGAGAAAATATGTTGAGTTAAAAAGAGATGTTGAAAATTGTATCGATTATAATATATAGTTTCCAAATAGATACTTAAATTACAATTTTGTCCGTAAGATTAAGCCAGCATATAAAATATGTTTTTTTGTCTTTTTTAGGTAAAATATGTGGTTAAAAAATGGAGAGAAAAAATGTGTATAATTAAAAAGTGATTTAGGGAATTGTGTAAGAAAAAACATGTTTGCCAAACACAACCTATCTTTCAGCTCATTATACTACATGGTGGGCCAGCCAAAGAAAAATCAAATTTCGGATTAAAACGTGCCATTTCTAAAAAAAGGTTGAACCCCAACCTTGAGGGTCCCCACCGATCCTGCCCTGGACCTTTGGTGGATGAGGTAAATCGCAGGATGTACCTCCTAGAAGTTAGGGTGGAGAGTTTATGAATAGGCCTGGTTATTAACCGTGGTAACTCCCGCTTGCGACAGGGCACAAATCCAGTATTTCAGGATTCGAACCTTGCACCCCGCCGCGCTGAGTCCTATCCGTCCTCCCCTTTGCCACTGGGAGATATGCCCTGAGGGCGAAAACGTGCCATTTCTAGCTTGCCAAGTTATGATCCTCTGCCATTGTCAGCACTTAGGGTGTGTTTGATTGAAAAGATAGAAAATAAATGGTAAGAAAATATTTTCTAGAAATTGATTTGCCTGAAAATTATTTTCCTGAAAAATGTTAATTGGAAGTGTTTGATTAGATTAATTTTTCAGGTAAAAAAGTGAGATTTTCCTAATTTTGTTATTTGATTGACATTATTTTTCGTGACAAATAAATCAAAATTTAACTATTTTAATAAAAAAATTATTATTATTTTTTAATTTTTCACTCATTTGCACTTGATAATAATAATGTTAATTTATGGAAAAAAATAATTCAATTAACAACAACAAAAATGATCAAACGTGACTAAAAGACTTTTCCAACTAAGGTGAAAAATATTTTCTCATCAAATAGGTAAGAAAATATTTTCAAGACAAATGAGGTAGTTGTGTTTTAAATGGTTGTACCTAAGAAAATATATTTTCAAGGTAAATTTTTCCAATAAAATATCAAACAAATGCAAAAAGTAGAACATATTTTTCATAATTTGACATTTTTTAGGTAAATGAAGATGCATCAAACACAACCTTATATTCATTTGAAAATTGGAAATAAATAGTTGTCCACTTAACTGATTGACAGCCGAATGTGGAGTGATTTTTGCCAACTCAGAGTAAAACACTGCTCATTTTTTTTTATTTATTGGGCGGGACTTTTGGAAAATTTTTAGGCGGGAATTTTTTTTACACTATCTTCCTTTAATAGGCGGGTAATTATTAGTATTAATTAATTATTTATTATTATTCATTTTGGACTGAATTTATATTTAAAATAATTTAATTGAATGCAAATTTTTAAATAATCGCATTTTTCAGGTTTCAAAGTTTATTGGTCCACCTCCCTCTTGTAAATTAATTACATTTTTTTTAATTCATAAAAAAAACTTTGTTAATATCATATAAATATTTTTTCTTTAAAAATAGAAAATGAAAGAGGGTGAAATAGAAGCGTTCATCAATCTATTTTTCTTTTCCTTTTCGTTTTATTAAAAATTCTAAGCGTATATCACATATACAAATTCTATTTAAATATATATTTTTCCTATTTAAGCTTTAAATCAATTTAAATTACAGTATTTAAAATAAATTCTTAAAGTGGTAAACATATGAACAGAAAAAAAATATTAAGGTATGTGTAATTATACTTTTTTATAATTAATTGTTTTCCTTCGTTTCTCATTTTTAATTAAATATTCATTTTATATGTTAACATATAAATTCGATATATGTGAATAACGAATGACTGTGCATCGCACGGGTGTAACACTAATTCTTTTAATAAAAAGATATTGCAATCATTTCGATAGTCACATTATTAAAAGAAATTATGAGACGACTTTAATTTTAGCAAAATAATAAAGGTAGACAGTTAAAAATAATAGGATAATTATATTGACACCACAATATTTGTTAATTACACTACATTTTAATTGTAATAAATATCCCTCAAATTTTTCTATTTTTACACTTATACTTCCAAGTTTTTTATATAATTTTTTAATCATCAACTATCTATTAAATTTCATATCTTGTTCATAAAGATGATTTTTGTCCAAAATATTTGTTATGAGGGCCAAAATATTATTTATTTATCATATTTTTAACAAAATAAATATAAATAATTTATATAAAAGTCAAAAATAAATATTTTCCCTCTTTTCAATGTACATTAAAAAAACATTTGGATAGAAATTGTAAGTAGAAACAAAATATGTTAATTAATTAAAAGTTGAAAATAATAATGCGTCAAAAAAATATATAAATGACATAAAAGTAAAAGTGAGTAAATATTAATAACTTTTTTTATAATTAAAATATAGTAGTGTATATATAAAAAATTGTTCTGTAAATATAACTATCCAAAATAATATTCTCGAAAATATCTAGTGGACACAGTGGATAAGAAGCCTACTTTTGTAAGGGAACTTAGATTCCATTCAACTTGTGTCCATGGAAGATTGAAAGTTGATGGATTAGTGTGTGTCCCCCAACAAATCCACGTGTTCTTTGATACATCACTCGAATTCAATTTATTTTTGATAGTCACCCACATTAGGTCATGTTACGAATATGTTTTAATCTCTTGTTAGCCGTTGTTGCATGCAGAATCTTAAAATTGTGGATCATGATACAATTGCTTCGAAGGTCATCATCGAAGTGATCGCACCCTCTATGCAGAATCTTAAAATTGAGGATCATGATACAATTACCTCGAAGGTCACCCTCACATAGAGGGTGCGGGGCCCAATTTTTTGGAGTGGGTCCCGCACCCTCCATGTGAGGGTGCGGTCACCTCGGGGGTGAGGTGACCCCCGAGGTAATTATATCATTTTTGTAAAATTGAGGACGAATAGAGCTCGATCGAATGAATTACCGTTGACTACTTTATTTCAAATTTTACAGTTACAACATGATTACGTGGAATTTCTATTTCAATGTGTTCGAGTAACTTACACAATTTTTAATATCAATTTTTAATCATACATCTTTTTTCTCTTTAATTTTTAACCACACATCTTACTTAAAAAATTCAAATAATACCAATTATTATTATTTATATAAGTTGCCGAAGAGGGCCTTTATCTACAACAACGTAAGATATGTTTATATTATTGTCAAATTTTGATATTAACAACTTTAAATTAAAGTAGCTATGGATAAAAAGAAGTCCCAAAGTAGTTTTGGCCATGAGAAGAGAAGATATATAGATAAGACAGTTCAGTTGCACCATTCAAATGTTATTCGGATATATGTCCTTTCACATCCAAACTAGTATTTGACTTGACACCTTCATTTTGTGGTCAAAGGATATGGAGTGGCTGGCCAATTTTTGGAGAATTATTAGAGCGTGTTTGAGATGGTTTATTTCATCAGTATTGATCCATTGCATACATCCTCATCATATCATAGTAGACACGAAAATGCAATTTACCGTGGAAAGTTTCAAATTCCACTAAGGGAACGTTTGATGGGACAAATTTTTCTTGGAAAAGAAAATTTTTTCACCCAAGTTTCATTTTTTGATGTTTGAAAGTCATAATTTTCAAGGCAATTTCTTTTCTTTCTTTTCTCATCACGCGCGAGTGTTCCATGTTTTGGTTGAATTGGTTTTCCTACCATACTAGTAGAATTAATTTTCTAGGTAAAATTTTTAACTATTTTCGTCACGTTTAATCATTTTTGTTGTGGTTAATTGATAAAAAATTTTAGCAAAAATTTGCTTTATTATTATCAAGTACAATTGTTTAAAAAAATAAAAAAAAAATATTTGTTTTGATTAAAATAGCTAAATTTTATTTTATTTGCCATGAAAAATAATGTCAATCAAATAACAAAAGTTGAAATTTTTTCCACTTTTTCCACCTAGAATATTAACCCAATCAAACACATTAACTTCCAATTCCCTAAAATTCATTTTTTTTCCATCCAAATTCTAGCATCGTTATCAAACACAGCCTAAGGTAGAGTTTGATTGGAGAATGTAAAATAGGGTGGAACTCAAATTTTCGTACCTCCCCAAAGAATTCAGTTCTATAGAATTCAAGGAAAATGTGGCCTTATGTGAAATTCTATGAAATTCAAAAATGTGTTTGATTGAAATATGAAAAATTTAGGTGGAAAATGTATTTTCCATAAAATTTGGTACATGCTGATTTATAGATAAGTTGACAGATAGACACTTGACAGGAAACTATTATTTAATCTCCACATCTTCATCCGTACAAACTCTCTACATCTTCGTCTCTAAATAGATTTGTACAAAATCATCTGTACAAATGATATTTTCCTTCTACTAATGGTCAAAAATGCCTTTATTTTTTTTCTCATTTGACGACTCGAAGGAAAGTGTCTCAAGCACCATTTTAACTCTAATAATACTATAAGAAATTTTTCTACTTATGTCCATTTGACATGACAATAAGGTGGAGATAACAAAACTGATGTGACATAATTTAGCTTCGATTTGTGGGTTCCATATGAAGTCCATTTGTAGATGGTATACTAGATACCTTTCAAATAAATACAGCAATTTTTTGTCTCTCTCTCTAAGGTATCCGGTAATACTCCAATAGGATTCGAAGTAGACATTAATCATTGTTCTACTGCACATAAATCTCAATCATATATTATGGTGATGTTTTACTCTCATTAGCATCATCTTTTTCAGAGTCTGTTTGTTAGGAAATTGATATAAAACCCATAATGGGTATACTATAAAACCTACAATCACCCTCCTATGGGTGGGTTGGCAGTGGGCACATCCACCCATAACCAATTCTCATCCGACATGTGTCGGATGGGTACCATATCTAGTGCCCATTGTGGGCACTAGATCAATCCTCCTGTTTGTTAACGGATAAATTGTGAATTCAGTGAAATTTTTCATAACTAGCGGACCCCACTGAAACATATATTTGAACAGTAGGAAACATTCAATAAAATATTAAAAGTAGTCAACCTTAATCAACGGATAGAGAAAATAAAATTCCATATATGCCCTTTTTTAAGTTATTACAATTTACAAACATGTCTTTATCCCAAAATTAAAATCGAGGATAGACTCATCCATGAATGAAATATGTCTGCACAGACTTGTATTGTAGGTGCCGACGAGCTAGCTCGGCCGTCGTCCAGATTATTATTATTTTTAATTGAAAAGTTGAAATAATATCTGAAATTTTGGGAAACATGATAGAGTTTTCAGATTAATTTAGCTGATTGCAAAATCCATAAAGAAGAGAAAATTTTCACCATTGCCGAGTAGCTAGTTCTCTGGAAGAAGATGACTCTCTTGCTTTTGTGATTCAGATTCAGGGAACAAGGCTTTTGGTCTTTTTTTAAGAGTTGACTTGGGCTTTATTAATGGGAAGAATACATAACTAAGATTTTTAAAGTATACATTTTCAAAATTAAGAAATTAAATGTTTTATTTCAAAAATAAGGTCATAATTAATTATATATTTTATTGTTAATAGTCACAAGTCACAATTTTTTAAGTCACAAATCAGGTCATAAGTTTATGGTCACAGTCACAATTTTTTAGGTCACAATTTATTTCTCGATCACAAATTTCGAATTTCGTATGTCACGATTTTTTTCGGCTGCAAATCGCGAGTCAATTGGTCAAAATTTAACAAATTATGAGTCACAATTTTCTTTATTGGTCACAAATTACAAATTTCATTGGTCACAGTTTTTTCTCAGATAGAAATCAAGAATTTCTTAGGTTACAATTTTAATAAATCACTAGTTTTCTTAGTCACAGATCATAAATTTTATAGGTCACAATTTATAAAATTATTCGGTTGACTCATTTTTTGGTCACAAATTATCGATTTAGTTGGTCACGATCTATTTCTGGATCACAAATCACAAATTTTATAGGTCACAAATTAAGGTCACAACAATTAATTGGTCACAACTTATTTTTGAGTCACAATTATCAAATTATTTGGTTACAAATTATCGCAAATCAACCTCACCCCGGAAACCTAACCCCACAACCACCGGCGCCGGCGCCGACGCCGGAACCACTGTCTCACACCATCACCACACACACAGCCACCAAGACTCACCGCCACCACACTACAATGACCAAACTGCCACCACGACTCACCACATCACAACCATAACCGACGTCGGAACCATAATAGCCACCAAGACGCACAGCCACCACATTGCAACGATCATAACAATAACGAAACTGCCACCACGACTCACCACCCCACAACCATAACCGGCGTTAGAACCACCATCTCACACTATCACGACACACATATCCACTCCTAATCACCACCACAACCACCGACAACCGTAACCAAAACACATTCCAAAAAACATAGACGAAGAAGGAGAAGAATACGGATCCAACAAGACCACCACTTTCAGATGCGAAGAAGGTGCAGTAGCCGACATTACCACCATAGATCCACCACCTAAAACATCAGCTCCACACCACCACAACACAGCGAGGGGATCGTTGCAATTTACACATCGCAGCGATTGCACAGTTGTGCTGTTAAAAACACACTGTGAAATGGTTTGAGCACGAAAAATTAGATCGCGACAGCACAGAGGTGGAGTAGCGGCGGCGTCTTCTCCTATAGGTGGCGACGTCTCTGCCGGAATCGGAATATGAGATTATGGGAGAATATTGGATCGATTATGGTAGAATTTTTATTGATTTGAAAATATTACTCTTTCCATAAATATATGTCATTATATTTATTGTTTAATCTTAAGACCTGATTTTTGAACTAATATGTTTAAAATTTGGTATTTGAATTTGGATCTTCAAAATTCTTAGAGGTGTAATTTCCTCTTTATTAAATTTGTCCAAATTTATAGTTTGATAGAGGATTTGGTAGATGATTTTCAATTTTTAATGTATTGATTTTGATATTTATTAAAGGGTTGTCCACACAAATACCCTAATTTTAGGGATCAAACTGAAATTTACTTACATTTTTTAAAACTTAAAAATTACTTACAATAAAATCTGAAAAAATTGAAAAAATACTTATGATATTTTTCAGATATGTTAGTATCATAGTATGATACTTATGATTATGTTAGTATCACATTATGATACTTTTCAAATTTTTTGAATATCACAATATGATACTTATGATACATTTTCAAATTTTTATTGTATCATAATATGATACTTGTGATACTTTTCAAAATTTTCCAGTATAAAGCTTGATACTTTATAATTTTTTATGATACTTTGTCTCATATAAAATCAAACAATTTTCATACACTTTTTTTAGTATATCACAGTTTGGTACTTTTACAAATTTTTATGATACTTTAACTCAGACATAAGATCAAACACTTTTCATACACTATTTCACTATAATTTTTCACGGCCACCGCCTCATCTAAAAACCCCAAGCCTCAAACAATGACTCATCCATATCAACAAGACATCACCATCTCCAACAACATCCATTTCTTCTTTTGTCACATTATCGTTGCAATACTAACTTGTCATACTTTTTCAAAAGCTAAGATATCTTTTGTTGACATTGCCTTCACCTCCTTTGAGACGATGCCCATTGATTTTCCCTAGCATTTTCCTAAAACACTAAAATCAGGTTCTGCTCGCAAGGAAGCATACTTCATTGTATCATTGCACGGGACCAAAGACTTCACAATAAGCTCCTCAAGCACGTAAGTTCTTAGTTTACCAGCAATGTCATCAAGGAACATCGCATCGGGATGTACAATCACCATCTCCTTGCTAGGTGTTTTCAAAGGTTTGTTATGTTGCTCCCGAATATTCCGTGCAAGAACGATGATTGTCATCATCCGAATGACACTCTGTTCAATACGATTGCCTTCCTTCCCTTCTATTGCTCATGATGGTGGTGGTCTGTTGATGGTGATGGTGGTGGTCGATTGAGGCTCCTTGCGAAGATGGCAGTGATTGGGTTTTGGGATTTGAAAATTATTGGGTAATCGTCGGAGGTGGCGCCGGTAGTGACGGGGTTGAGTGGTGGGATGATTTCGATGGTGGTGGTGGTGGTGAGGATGTTTGGCGGTTTGGAGAGGATATGGTTGATTACATGATGGTGAAGAAGATGAAGTATTTTTCAAATTTTGTTTTTTGTGTAGTAAAAATCAATTTTGGTATGTGAATTAAGTATTTCATGCAATTAACCCCCTATTTTATTAAATTGGCCCAAATTTATAGTTTGATAGATGTTTTATGATTTTTAAAATGCTTAACTGATGCCCTAGGCACATCTCCAAGTGATAAAAGGGGAAGGTGGATGCTGACAGTTGAAATATAAGTATTCCAAGTCAGCAAGTAGAATAGGTGAATATCAGTTATGCGAATAAAAAGTTGTATATGGAAGAGGTGAACCCCAGTTCGGACTTGCCGACCTGGACTTCACGTATGGATTAATATATTTATATTCGACTTTAAATAGCCAAAGTTAGGATCCCATTATGAGCAATCTTCCCATATATTTATAGGGAAAATGGATGATCTGACTTATTACAATACCTGATTGCCTGACGTTAAGACATAACTAACTTAACTGAACTCTTACATAATACTAGGTAGTTGACTTTTCTGTTCTAAATGATTACATGTCTGAATAGCTGTTTCAACTACCAAGTAAGAAAGTAGTTATGACCTCGTTCAATCATTACAAATCAATGTCCGACCTGACTCTTCCACCTCGGATCTAAAGAGTGAACCTCGTCTATTCACCGTTGGGAGTGAATGAAGTCTATCCGACCTGACATGTCCAGGTCGGAAATATGATCCGACCTCTCCATTTGTTTCTTGGAGACGGTTTATTCATTGTCCAACCTGACACTGTAAGGTCGGATCCATTTCGTCATCCAGGTAGGATTACCCATTAACAATTGCCCCTAGGAGTGGAGTTGAAAGGATTTCAGGTCTGCTCCTATAGATACTATTTTAGAATCAAACAGGGGGACAAAAGTGATGACGACTCTTCCACGTGTCGTTTGCCCATTGTGGAAGATTTTGACTTTTCCAAAATTATTACCACCAACCGTCGTTTCTTTTAATCTATTGAAGGGCTCGAGATACCTCTTCGAATTTTGTACTGATGATTAATATTAGCTTCTATAACACTACAACTTTTGTTCCCGGAGTGAGCTTCTGTTTGGCTTTTAAAATATCCTCACGAGCTGAGCGTCAGGTCTTCCACAAATTCCAGGTATTCTTTATAATTTCCCTTAAGATGAGTAATTTTGGTAGTGAAGCCACTAGGGTTGAGTTATGGGGTAGGGGAAGATAAAATTCCAGTCCTGTCTTGAGCGTTTCCTCTGGTGAATCACATTCCGGCGAATCACACATAGGACACGACATTACCTGTGGGGTACATCCACTTAGGTCAGTAGATTCAACCATGATTCCTCAAAACCCTACCCAGCTGTAATCAAGTTCTGGTGGGATGCGTAGGTCTAGTTCAAGCACGCCGTTTTGGCATGCGGGTTATCATCCCTCGATTGTGTCCGAACATGATCTAGATGAATGGCAGCATAGGTTCAAGATCCCCGAGTCAGTACTGTTCTTCACACCTAAGAGAGATGATAGGGCAGATGAACCCCCAGAGGGATGTGTAGCTGCCAATAGAATGATGTTAGAGGCTGGCCTGAGATTCCCTCTACCCCGTGCTGTGAAGAATTATCTTCGGTACTTGGGTTTAGCTCCTTCACAAATCACTCCAAATGGGTGGAGGGTTATCATAGGATTCCTAGTTATATGGAGTAAGTTGGGATTTCCTCCTCCACATTTGCGTGAGTTCGACTCAGTCTACCAATTCCGAGCTGATGGAAAAGATTCGGGTTGGTATTACATAATGGTTCGACCCCGATCTAGCGAAAATTTAGTGGAAGAGCTACCGGACTCCATTAAGGGATGGAGAGATTGGTGGTTTTACGTAGGCGGCCAATGGCAGACTTTGGAACAAATTGATGAGCCGGATTATGCATCCCCACTTATTATAAACCCTACTATATGTCATGTTCTTCCTTCCTTTACCCGAGACTAATTTTCCTAATATTAATTATTTTCTTTTTTTTAGGTCCCTCTAATCCATCCAGGTCGTTGGATTTTGAACAACAACTGCAAAGAGCCCGGAACTTTGATAAGAGAGATCGGGACTTTAGGGAGTTAATCACAGAAGAGAACTTGTTCTGGGCTGGTCTGACAACAGTCTCCCCTACTGCCTTCTTTCCTCCTCCAAATCGTAAGTTTATAGCAATCTTGCGGGAACCTATAAATTTATAATCGTTTTTTTTAATTAATTTTTCTTTGCAGGTCCGACAAGATCAAAGAAGAAAACAATGCCTCCATTTAATAGGTCTTCGTTTGTTGGTAATAAAAGTAAAAGGCCTACTACTGGGGGAAAGACCTTGCTTGCCGGTATGGGACATGTTCCTTCTTTGGGTCAATCAAGTGGTACCCAACAATCCGACTTGGGGATTTCCCATTCTGCCTCTAAGGAAAAGCTAGTGGAGAATACTCAACCCACCTTGCCTACATGCTCTGACCCTTTGGTTTTGTCTGATGATCTGGCCTCTCCAGAGAATACCGTTCAATCGAACCTTCCGGTGTCTCCAAACCATCCGACCCATTATTCCTCGGCTGCTGATGACCCCACTGATTTCTCGTATTTTGGTATACACAAGGCACGTACGGTCGAAATGGCCAAGCTGAAAGGGAAGATCCCTAAAGCTCTCAGGGACATTCGATCTCACTGATGCCCGGGGTCGAACTCCTTGAAGGTTCTTCCAAATAGTGTCCACAATTCTCTGGCTATTATGGTGAGGTCTTGGGATAAGAGGAAGGAGGCTATGGTGTCCGAAATGGACTTACCCAATACTGCCCATGCCACATCTGCTTTCCTGGGACTATCACAAAACTACATGTCCCATCTGCGTGCTAAAGCTCACAAACAAATGGAGCTGTATGATGAGCTGATGTGTCAAAGTATAGTGGTGAAAGATCTAAATAAGGGGCTGGAGCTGGAGTGTGAGAGAATGTCCGAGGTTAAGAAGGCACAAGAGCTTCAGTGTGAGAGCCTAACTCAGAGGAATGGCCTCCTAGTGTCCGAACTGGAGAAGGAAAATCTTGAGATCGCCGAACTGAAAGCTTAAAATGAAGCTGATAAAAGAGCCAAAGTGGAGGTCGATGCCCAGCTGGACGTTGTGAAAAAGGAACTTGAGCAGGCCCGAGCTGATTTGGATTTTTTCGTGGAGGCCTATAAGGCATCCAAGGAGTATGAGGCGGACCACACTGACACCTACATCCTAGCTCTGGAGGATGCTGTAGTCCGGTTCCAAGAGCTCCAGCCCACTTTCGACACTACCCAGTTGAAGAAAGAGCTGGAGGACCTGAAGGGGCAATAGGCCTCGGCAATTGCTGAATTGGGTAAAGTGAAGGCCCCTCCAGCCGAGCAGTAAAACTTAAATGTTTAAATTTAGTACTCAGGTCGCATGTAAGGGCTTGTCCGACCCAACTTTTGTTTATATATAAATGAATTGATAAGCTGCATTTGTTTCTTTAAAATTTTTCTTCCAAACTCACTTCGCAATAGAAAATTAGGTGCTTTACCTGACCTGGTAGGATGTTGTCTAATTGGAGCAATCAGGTCGACAAGAGCAAACATAGATTGATAGAATTTCAACTTGCTCCCTACCTGAGGCAGTAAGGTTGGCCTACTTAAAAGTAACTTGTAGAATTTCAACTTGTTTGCCTACCTGAAGCAATCAGGTCAGCGTAGTCAGAAATAGGTTGGTAGAATTCATCTCATCGTCAAAATGGAGTAGTTAGGTCTGGTTGGTCCAAAAAATGGACTTGGAATTTAGACGTATGACCTAACAGGATTAGTCAGGTTGGCTGCGTCCAACAAAGGACTTGGCGCTTTTAGTGCGCATTTGGGTCTCATTTTGGGGGTCCTAAGGAATTCGTAAATTCAGTTATGGCGGACCTTTTGAGCACATAGCTTTTAGGTCCTAAGGAATTCGTAAATTTCGTTATGGCAGACCTTCTGAGCATATAGCTTGAGGTCCTAAGAAACCCGTAGATTCCATTATGACAGACCTATTGAGCGCGTAGCTTCTTTTTTTTGTCAATAACACTTGGAATTTGCAAAAAGTTTTATTCAATGAAAT
Source organism: Ligustrum vulgare (assembly GCA_963555705.1). Classification (NCBI taxonomy): domain Eukaryota; kingdom Viridiplantae; phylum Streptophyta; class Magnoliopsida; order Lamiales; family Oleaceae; genus Ligustrum; species Ligustrum vulgare. The sequence continues at coordinate 10,111,940 of OY743180.1, read as the reverse complement.
ATTCTCATAACACGTTGGTCATTACATATTTTGGAATTCTCGATTACTGATAGTACTTCTTGAGATGCTCTGCATTTCATGGGTGTGGTAAAGTCCTCCCTTCTAGAGTTTCTAGTTCATATGCCCCATTCAGCAAGGTTTTCTTAATTTTATAAGGTCCTTCCCAAGATGGGGCGAGGGAGCCTGACTGAGCTTCCTTTGTTGTTATGAATACCTTCATAAGTACCAATTCTCCAGCCTGGAACTTCCGGCCTCTGACTTTGAAATTATAGTATATGGTGCTTCTTTGCTTGTAGGATGCGTTCTTCAGATCCGAGTCTAGCCGTTTCTCTTCAATCAAGTCTAGACTAGATTGTAGCATTTCAGAGTTCATATCTTCTTCAAAATGATGTACTCTGCTTGAGGGGATGCCAACCTCAACAGGGATCACAACTTCAGATCCAAAAGCAAGGGTAAAAGGAGTTTCTCTCGTTGCTGTCCGACAAGTCGTCCTATAAGACCATAGCACCGCTGGTAATTCATCGGCCCAAGCCCCTTTCAACTCATCCAATCTGGTCTTCAATGTGTGCTTGATGATTTTATTAATTGCTTCCACTTGTCCATTTGCTTGCGGGTGGCAGGGGTAGAATAGTGATTTCTAATCTTTAGGTCTTCGCAGAATGACCTGAACTTTGCATTATCAAATTGTCTCCCATTATCAGTTACTATTTAGTGAGGTATGCCAAACCGACAAATGATGGACTTCCATATAAAATAAGTGGTCTTTTGTTCGGTGATTTTTGCTAAAGCCTCCGCTTCTACCCATTTTTTGAAGTAGTCAACTGCCACTATTGCATGCTTCATTGATCCTCTTCCTGTTGGTAAAGGTCCAATTAAGTCAATACCCCATTTTTCAAATGGCCATGGTGCCATGACAGAGGTTAGGTCTTCTGAGGGAGACCTGATAATTGGGGCAAATCTCTGGCACTTGTCACATTTTCTTATGAACTCGAGGGCAGGATGGCCAGAAGTATCCCTGCCTCAAGATCTTGAATGCAAGGGATTGTCCTCCAGTATGGTTTCCACACACACCTTCATGTATTTCTCTCATAGCATATTAGGCTTCCTCTTCATTCAAGCACCTGAGTAGTGGGAAGGAAAAACCTCGCTTGTATAACACATCATCAATCAGAGTATATCTGGCGGATCTGATTTTTAGCTTCCAAGCGTCCTCTTTGCTCGGGGGCACCACTCCCTCCTTCAAGTGCTGGATGATTTCATCCATCCAGCTCTTATTCATGTCGATTGCCATGGTTAACACCTCTGCTTCTGTTAGGACTGAGTTTTGAACCTTTCCGGTGGGCACACTGTCCAAAGTCTCGGCTCCTTCACTAGTGGTGAGCTAGCGAGAGCATCTGCTTGACTATTTTGAGTTCTTGGTATCTATTTGACATCAACATGGATGAACTTGTCTAATTCTTTCTTAGCCACCTTGTGATAAGATGTCATTTTCTCCTCTTTTGTGTTATAGGTTCCTTGGATTTGGTTCACAACCAACTGGGATTCGCTATGTACAGTTACTCTAGTTATTCCCATATCTCTTGCCATTTTTAGGCCTGCAATGGGAGCTTCATATTCCGCCTCGTTGTTGGTTGCTAAGAACTCAAAGTTGAGGGACGACAATACAGTAAGTTTTCGGGGCTGACAAGAACAATTCCAGCTCCTGTACAGTTCTCAGTAGATGAACCGTCTATGTAGCGCCCCGAGTTCTAAATACCCGGTTCACCACGTTATCATCTGATCTAACTTTTAAAATAATATTCTAGCGGAAGAAATATCTGAAATTCATTTTTGGCAACATTAAATAAACTGTAATGGTCGATAAAATTGAAAACATTTATGAAATAATTCGAAATAATAAATTGAGCCATTAATATTGTAAAGAAATTGACAATGTCATACTTTCTCAAATAACTGAAATTCTCAAAATTATCCAATGTTTGGAAATACAGAAATCATTAAATAAGATTTTCAACCATTTAACGACTATTGCCACAATCATCCATCACTTGCCACCCTCTCCGAAATCTGCAAATATTGTTAAAATAGACATGAGCATTTCATAGAAATACTCAGTAGACTCATCGTCCATTAATTAATCTACAATATAATTGAATACATAAATGCAGGCTCTTTAGAAACATAGGGTGTGGGTTGCTCTTCTCGTGCATTAAAGCACATAGCTTCTCTTTGAAAATCATAAGCTCTTTAAAATCATTGGGTGTGGGTTGCTCTTTCTTCTCGTGCACATAAGACACATAAGTTATGCATAACATCATCATTTATCTTGCAAGATATTCTCTTCTTTCTTTTCTCATGCATAAAAGCACATAAGTTATGACAAGCATAACAACACAAATATTTCATAAGAAATATATTCTCATTTCAACATAAATATTTCCGAAGAAATACATTCTCGTCTCTTTTCAAAAAAATGACTTTCACATAAGTCACATAACATACACATTCACATGCAATCATAATTTAAATCAATTAATAGGGGCGAGTCTACCTAAACTTGACGAGTGCAAAGTTGAGCGGGAAACGACTTCAATTCTATAATTCTCCGTACGCTTCGTCTAGCCAATTAGAAGATTAAGTCGAATCAGTCTTTTGAAATTCATAGTTTAAAAATGATAAATTATAATTTAGGGACTAAAATTGCTGATTTTGAAAGTTTGGGGACTAAAATGAATACTTTGAAAGTTGATGGACTAAAATGAATACTTTGAAAGTTTAGGATTAAAATGAATAATTTGAAAGTTGAGGGACTAAAATGAATTCTTTGAAAGTTGAGGGATTAAAATGAATAATTTGAAAGATGAGGGACCAAAATGAATACTTTTCAAACTTGAGGGACTAAAATGTAAATTTTAAAAAGTTACGTTGAAACTCAAGACGAATATTAAACTATTGGGCTGAAATAATAGATTTAAAAAAAATAGAGTGGCTGATTAAAATCATTTAAAACTTAAGGGGCTGAAATGAACAGTTTTAAAACCTTAGGACTGATTTGAATAATTTTAAAACTTGGGGACTAAAGTGCAAATTTCCAAAAATCAAAAATATTAAAAACCAATTTCCTTATTCTCTCTTTCCCATTTCAGCAAGGAAGAGAGAGAGAGAGGAGGAGGAGGAGGGCGCAGGGGGAGACGACTGCGCAAGCCGATCTTCAGCCGGTGATTTCCCGGCGAAACGCCGACGCAAGGTGGCGGTGAACGGCGTCAAGGAGAATGGTTCAGATTTGTGGGGTGTAGGCGCGAGATTGTGTGCAAAAACCCTGGCTGAGTTCGCAAATTGGGAGTGCGATTTTCCGGCGGTGGTTGAGGTAAGTCTTGGGCTTGGCTTATTTTGGGTTTTGGGATTGTTTTATGGGGCTGATTGATGGGGATTTTGAGATTGGGCAGTGGAGGTGGTTGGTTCGACTGAGTTGGAGGTGCTGCAGGTGGTTTGGTAGTAGTGGTGGTCGGCTGTGTTGGTGGTGTTGGGGCGGTTTGTTGGTTGAGCTGGTTGTGTTGTTTGTGTATTGTGGTGGTGATGATGATGCTGGTGGAGTTGACTGTGGTTGCAGCGGGGTGAGGGTGAAGTGGTTGATGAAATGTGACGGTGGTGGTGCTGAGTTGGAGGTGGTGATGGCTATGTGTGTGGTTCGTTGGTGGTAGTGGAGCTACAGGTGGTTTGGGTAGTGGAGCTACAGGTGGTTTGGGTGGTGGTGGTGAAGGTGGAATAGCTGTGATTTGGTGATGGTGAATCGGTTGTGTTGAGGGAGGATGTATAGGGAGTGTGGATGAATTATGGAGTTGGTGAAGTATGGGTTGAAGTATGTAATGGATGGAGGTTGGTGGTGTGAAAACCTAGGCAAGCATTGCACGTAGTTCGAGGAAAATTTGCACGCGAAATCAACTGGGTCGGGAGAATGAAACTGATAGAATGAGACTGATGAAATTTTGGAATTTAAAATGATTTTGAAAATAATAATTTAAATAAATAATTAAAATAATAAAATTTTGGAAATTCGAAATTTAATTTAAAATTGAATTAACTCGATATTTCTCGACTTGGCTATACGAACACGTCGCGAAGTTAACAAAAAAAAGGTGAGATCGTAGAGGTTCGTTTTCATGATTTTAAAATAATTATTTAAATTGCGTAAAAGCTCTCAGTCGCTACAGTCTACATAAAGGAACCAGAGCTCATCTCAGTCAGGCTGGTCAATCTCCATATGGAATTCTGCTATGAAGTCCGCCAATTCTTGCCCCTTGATTGCAATTCTTAGTTTGTAGGTGATATCGAATTGTCCCAATTCTATTGCCCACTTCATCAATCTTCCCGAAGTGTCTGGTTTCTATAAGTTTTGACGTAGTGAATAGTTGGTTAGCACCTCCAGTGAGTGCTCCAGGAAGTAAGGTTTCAATTTTCTCGAACTCATAACTAATGCCAGTGCTAATTTTTCCAATGGCGGATATCTTTGTTCTGCATCTTTCAATGTCTGACTGACATAGTAGACTGGGTGCTGGATACCATCCTCTGTTCTGATCAGAACTGAACTAACTGACCTCTCTGACACTGCTAAGTATAATTCTAACACTTCTCTTAGTATTGGTTTGGAGAGTAGGGGCGGTGAGGAAAACTGTATTTTCATGTCTTCAAAAGCTTTCTGACATTGCTCTATGACCAATGGAAGTTCTTCCCCATCTTTAGCGCTTCAAAGAAAGGTCTGCACTTATCTGTTGATTTTGAGACGAATCGGTTCAAAGCTGCTATTCTTCCAGTCAAACTCTGAATTTCTCTTATGTTCATTGGGGCTTTCATGTCAATCAGGGCTTTGATTTTTTTCGGGTTGGCCTCAATTCCCCTTTGATGCACCATGTATCCCAGGAATTTTTGAGATCCTACCCAAAGGAACATTTTTGTGGATTCAGCTTCATTTCGTATTGTCTAAGAATGGTGAACATTTCAGCCAGGTGCTGGACATGATCTGATAATTTGATGCTCTTCACCAATATGTCGTCCACTTATACTTCCATAGTTTTACCAATTTGTCCTGCGAACATTCTATTGACAAATCTCTGGTAGGTTGCCCCTGCGTTCTTCAACCCGAAGGGCATCATCCTGTAGCAGTATAACCTCGTATCTGTTATGAACGAGGTATGCTCTTCGTCTGGTCCATACATTGGAATCTGATTGTAGCCTGAATATGCGTCCTTGAAACTCAACTGCTCATGCCCCGCCGTGGCATCTACTATTTGATCTCTACGTGGAAGTGGAAAGCTGTCTTTGGGGCTAGCTCTGTTCAAGTCCGTGAAATCTATACAAAGCCTCCAGGATTTATTGTTCTTACGCACAAGAACTGGATTGGCCACCCACTCTGGGTATCTTGCCTCCTGTATGAATCCATTCACCAATAACCTCAAGATCTCATTTGCGAGAGCTTCATACCTCTCTCCATTTAATGGACGACGCTTCTGCCTTTTTGGTCTTGCTCCATGATCAATATTGAGCTTGTGACAGGCCAGGTGATGCGAACCCCCTTAGTGTTTAAACCAAAAATTCCCACAATCAATTTTGTATCAACCCAAGAAAGCTAAAAATAGTAAAAATGGATAATCTTGACCCAAGTTTAACCCAACCAAAATTCTAAGGAAGATGAACCCTAGCCTAATGGAGAGATTAAGACAAATACCAAGATATTGTGGAATAAACAACAACAAATACACAAGATAGATTCTCAATATATAAGTTGAAGAAAATTCCATGAATAGTTACAAGTAAAGAAAGGGAGTGTTCTTCATGTTCCAAAACTAAGCTAGGGTTTGAGACATTTACAATATGTATACAAAAGTTGAAAACAAAAAGTTCGAGAAATTGCACAAAAAATCCCGCTTTTTAATTTGGGAACTTTCGATCGACCGAAACTATTTCGGTCGAATACCTGATCGACCGAAATGGCATTTTCGGTCGTACAAAGCTCAGCCGAACCCGATTGAGGCTACCTCCAAAATCTCTGCAGAGTTTCGGTAGATCGAAGTGACTTTCGGTCGACCGAAATGTCCTGAACTTCCAAAATTAAGCAATTGACCTCAATCTTGCTCTCTTCCATGTGGACTTGATTTCGGAGCTTGAAAATGAGTCCCGCCATCGACTCTTGGACCTATTTGGCCTTGGATCTTGTCATAGGCCCCACCGGTATTCTTATTGAGGGTTGACTTGTTTGACTTTGACCTGTTTGACTCCCTTGATTCTCATCATCCCCTCCCTCTTGAAAATGATTCGATCTCGAATCTTCACCTGCATCAAAAGGGGATAAGTCAGAAACATTAAAAGAAGCCGATACATTGTACTCACCTGGGAGGTCAAGCTTGTAAGCATTGTCATTAATCTTCTCGATGATTTGAAAGGGGGCATCACCAGGTGGTTGCAACTTTGATTTTCTTTGATTCGGGAACCCTTCCTTCCTCAAATGTTACCATATCCAATCACCGACCTCGAATGACAATCGCTTTCTAACTTTGTTGGCACTGGAGGCATATTGTTCATTCTTCTTCTCGATTTGGAGTTTAACCTTCTCGTGGAGAGATTTAACTAACTTCGCCTTTCTCTTCCCATCTAAACTACATCTTTCATCAATAGCAACGAAATCAAATCCAAAGGAGTTAAAGGGTTAAAACCATAAACAATCTAGAATGGAGAAAAAGAAGTAGAAGAATAAACACTTCGGTTATATGCAAATTCAACAAAAGGTAAATACTCTTCCCAATTCTTTAGGTGCCCTTAAGGATAGTGCGAAGAAGTTGGGTTAATGTTCTATTAACCACTTCGGTTTGGCCATCGGTTTGGGGGTGACATGTCGTGGAAAATAAAAGTTTAGTTCCCAATTTTTCCCACAAAACCTTCCAAAAGTGGCTAAGAAATTTGACATCTCTATCTGACACAATGCTCTTAAGAATCCCGTGGAGTCTCACTACTTCCTTAAAGAATAGGTCGGCTATGTGAGTGGCATCATCGATTTTGTGACAAGTAAGGAAGTGTGCCATTTTACTAAATCGGTCAACTATCACAAAGATGGAATCGCTCCCCTTCTTAGACCTAGGTAGACCTAAGATAAAATTCATAGAAATGTCGGTCCACAGTTCATTAGGAATGGGTAGGGGCGTATATAATCCATGTGGTTCTACCTTGGACTTGGCCTTCCTACAAGTTATGCACCTAGAACAAATTCTCCCAACGTCCCTCCTCATTTTAGGCCAAAACAAATGTTCTTGCAAGATTTCCAAGGTCCTCCTCACCCCAAAGTGACTCATCAATCCCCCTCCATGGGCCTCCCTTACCATCAACTCTCTCAATGAGAAATTTGGCACACAAAGTTTACCTTCACGAAATAAAAACCCCTCATGCCTATAATATTTATCAAATGCAACCCTCTCACATGACACAAATATACTAGCAAAATCCACATCATGCACATACAAGTCCTTAATACTCTCTAAACCCAACAACTTAGCACTCAAGGTAGTAATAAGAGTATACCTTCGAGAAAGGGCATCGGCTACCACATTCTCCTTACCTTGTTTGTATTTGATAACATAGGGAAAAGTTTCCACGTACTCCATCCATTTAGCATGCCTCTTGCTCAACTTTCCTTGTCCCTTCAAGTGCTTCAACGATTCATGATTGGTGTGGATGACGAACTCCCTAGGCTTCAAATAGTGGTGCCACATCTCTAACGCTCTCACCAACGCATAGAGCTCCTTGTCATAGGTGGGGTAGTTCAAAGCGGTTCCATTGAGCTTTTCGCTAAAGTAGGCAACCAGCCTTTTTTCTTACATCAAAACTGCTCCAATACCTGTGCTTGATGCATCACACTCGATCTCAAAAGTTTTGTCAAAGTTAGGCAAAGATAAAACCGGGGTGGTGCACAATTTGTTCTTTATTTTATCAAATGCATTTTCTTGTGCCTCCCCCATTTAAACCCAACATACTTTTTGACAACCTCGGTAAGCGGTGAAGCTAGTGTGCTAAAATCCTTGATAAAACGACGGTAAACAGCTAGCTAACCCATGAAAGCTTCTTACCTCGGTGACACTCGTGGGAGTGGGCCATTCCTTAATGACTTTGATCTTCTCCTCATCGACCTCTATCCCTTTAGTACTAACTACAAATTCAAGAAAGACAGCACTCTCCATGCAAAAATTACACTTTTTGAGGTTAGCATACAATTTTTCTTCTTTTAAAATCAAAAGTACACTTCTCAAGTGCTCATTCAAATTCTTGCTATAAATCAAAATATCATTGAAGTAAACTACCACAAATTTCCTAATGAATGCACACAAAACATTGTTCATTAATCTCATAAAAGTGCTTGGTGCATTAGTGAGACCGAAGGGCATAACCAACCACTCATATAAACCATATTTAGTTTTAAAAGCGGTTTTCCATTCATCTCCTTCTCTCATCCTAATTTGGTGGTATCTACTCCTCAAATCAATTTTGCTAAAAATGCAAGAACCATGCAATTCATCTAGCATATCATCTAACCTATGAATGGGGTGTCGATACTTTACCGTTATGTTGTTAATGACTCGGCAATCGACGCACATTCTAAAGGTTCCATCCTTCTTGGGCACTAGTAGCACGGGAACGGCACAAGGATTCATGCTCTCACGAACATATCCTTTGCTCATCAACTCCTCGACTTGTTTTTGGAGTTCCTTGGTCTCTTCCGGATTGCTTCGGTATGCCGGTCTATTTGGAATGACGGCTCTAGGAATGAAGTCGATTTGGTGCTCGATGCCCCTAATGGGTGGAAGTCCACTAGGCATCTCCTCCGGGAAGACATCTTCGAACTCCTGCAACAAATAAGTAGCTAAAGTGGGGAGGGAAGTGTGAGGAGAGACTCTTTATACTCCATCAAAAGAATGGAATGATTTTATTTTAATGCTCTCTCCACATCACCTTTACTATCATAAAAAAATCATTTTTTTTCTCAACATCTTTTGCCCTCTTTCTTTTTTCTTTCACCCCCTCATTTTTTTCACTAATTTTCTCTCCTCATTTTTTTTTCACTTTCTTTTTGTACCCCACTCAACTCCATCTTTTTCTTCTTCTTTCTTTTTCCTCCTCCTCCTCCCTCTTGAGTTTCAATTGGTCTTTATAAACTTCTTCCGGACTCAAAGGTAGGAGTGTTACGGGCTTCCCATTCATTTGGAAGTTATACCTATTTTTCCTACCATCATGCAATACTCTCCTATCATATTGCCATGGCCTACCCAATAATATATGTGTAGCTTACATAGGAACCACATCACAAAGTACTTGATCTTCATATGTCTCAATGTTGAAAGTAAGTAGTACTTGCTTGCTTACCTTCAACTCACCATAATCACTCAACCATTGTAACTTATAAGGACTAGGATGTGGCATTAAAGGTAGTCCCAACCTCTCTACCATACTAGTACTAGCTACATTGGTGCAATTTTCCCCATCAATGATGAGACTACAAGCTTTGTCCCTCACAAGACACCTAGTGTGGAAAATATTCCCCCTTTGCTTAGCAGCCTCAACCACCTTGGTTTGGGTGTTGAGAGATCTAATGGTGACTAAAGACTTGGACGGACTAACAACTCCCTCCACCTCTTCTTCCTCGCCATCACTATCTCCTCCACATTGCACTCTCTCTTCGTCCTCTTCATCTTCCGAGTATCACTCCCCATTTTTAATAAACACCACCCTATTGTTAGGGCACTCTCGAGAATAATGTCCCCGTCCTCTACATTTGAAGCATTCAATATCTCCACTCCTAGAAGTGGTAGGAACAACCTTTGGTTTATCCTTGACGAAACCAACTTCCTTCCCCTTGGAGGTTTCAATATTGTCTTTAAGTGGTGTTTTATCAACATTTTCACTCCCCCACTTAGACTTCCAATTGGAACTAGGACCCCCCAAAAAATTTTCTTGTCCATTCTTTTTAAATTGTTCCTTCTTTTTCAATTGAGCCTCCACTTTAATAGTCATGTGCACCAACTCCTCCATTTCCACATAATGGTATAATTCCACCACATTGGCTATCTTCCTATTCAATCCACTCATAAAGCGAGCCATGGTGGCTTCTCTATCCTCCTCTATATTAGCCCTCATCAAGGCCTTTTCTAACTCCTTGTAATAATCTTCAACCCCCTTAAGTAAGAGTTTGTAGTCTTAGATAGAGCCCCCTATAGTAGTGAATTGGTACAAATATTTTCCTCATAAGACTTTTCAATCCATCCCAAGTATCCACACTACCCTCTAGATTCCTTCTCTTAGTGAGCAATAAATTATCCCACCAAGCTAAGGCAGAGTCGGTAAACTCCACTACCGCTAACTTAACCTTTTTATCCTCGAAGTACCTATGACATTCAAAAATAAATTCCATTTTTCTTTCCCATTCTAAGTAGGCATCCAGATCACTCTTACCATGGAAAGAAGAAATTTTCATCTTTATACTTCCAAGGTTACCATCCACTCCATCCCTACCCCTAGGGTTCCTCCCATGACCTCCACCAAATCCCCTCACATTTCTACCTTCTCTATTCCTACCCATGTTCCAATTTTGGTCACTACCCCCCTTCACTTTCCAATTTATCATCATCAACATCAACATCAACATCATCATCTTCATACTCATCTCTAGTCCTTCTCTTATCACCCCTCCTAACATTATCATCTCTTGGAGGTGGGACTTCTCTCCTAGTATCCAACCTTGCTAACCTACCCTCCAATCTTCCTCCCATATCCGCCATGGTAACCGTGAGAGCTTGTATCATATCCCTCAACTCTTGAGTTTGGGCATCAGAATCTTGTCCACTTGAAGTATTAGCCATGGAGTGCAAGTGTGCAAGTGTCCTCACAAAATATTTTCTGTCGTGTTTCACTCAGTTAGGCTTTTTCCCTCTAATGAGCTCACCACTCTTGTCTTTTACCACTCCTCACTTTCTTACTCAAACTCTCCAAGGAACGTAATTCAACTAAATTGATAATTCAATTCTTGTGTAGCACAAATTCCACAAACAACAAAGGAAGCAAAGGAAGGATTGACACAATAGCAAGTAGAATTTAGTTGCTTACTATTATACAAGAAAATAAAGAATTGAACTTGATCAACAAGATTTTTAAGGGTATAGTCACAATAAGCTTGATGCAAGACACAAGGAATTCAACTAGGAATGTGTTTGTTAAATGAAAGGTAGGATTCAATATGAAAACACTAGTTGAAACATTTTGTCAAACACTTAGGATGCAAACTTGAATAGTTTAGGATTTTCAAGTGTTTGTTCAAATGTAACTCCAACAACTTTTCAAATTGATAATAACAACAATGTCCAATATGTAGGAATCATGAAATACTCATGGGCATATACAATTTTCAAATTTTTTTCCCTCAAATTTCCTTTTTTTTTTTTTTTGAATAACAAGAACAACAACAAGAAATGTAAAGATAGGACTATCAATTTTTAGAACCGAGCTCTAATATCAAATGATACGAACCCTCTTAGTGTTTAAACCAAAAATTCCCACAATCAATTTTGTATCAACCCAAGAAAGTTAAAAATGGATAATCTTGACCCAAGTTTAACCCAACCAAAATTCTAAGGAAGATGAACCCTAGAACAATGGAGAGATTAAGATAAATACCCAGATATTGTGGAATAAACAACAACAAATACACAAGATAGATTCTCAATATTTAAGTTGAAGAAAATTCCAAGAATAGTTACAAGTAAAGAAATGGATTTACCTCTCTAAAAGCTCTACAATGGAGTGTTCTTCATGTTCCAAAACTAAGCTAGGGTTTGAGACATTTACAATATCACTACTACCTTAAAAGTACCAATAGGGGAGAATCTTTCAGTTACCAAATTTGCCCTCACATTTTTTATTCTAACCCAAATATGACATTGCTTCTACATTAATTAATTAATAAGTTAAACCCCATTAGGGATGGCAAAAAAACCCGAACGACCCGAAACCCGGAGGATCCGAAACGCCCCGCCCCGTCGGGTTCGCGGGGCGGGTTTTCCGCCCCGAACAGCATTTCGGGGTGGGTTCGGGGCGGACCCGCCCCGCCCCGCCCCACCCCGCCCCGCTGACCCAAGAAATTTTTTTTTTTTTTGTTTATATATGAGAAATTAAAAATAAATTTAACGAGGTCTAGAAGAATTGAACCTTGGTAGGATTTAAGGGTATGAGAATACATGATCACTATACCATTATGTTGTTTATTGATTTTTTTCCCTTCAAATATACATATTATGTTTAATGTTCAAACTTAAAAACTCTAACTAGTTCGACTCCTAAGTTTTTCATCTAAAATTTCATTACAAAATAAATAAATAAAAATTTTGGGTCGGTTGGCGGGGTGGGATGTTGCCCCGCGACCCGCCCCGCGAACAGTCGCGGGGCGGGGCGGCCCCGACCCATTGCCATTCCTAAACCCCATCAGTCTGCACCTCTCCATTTACCCTAGAAACAAATATATTTTATAACTTACAGAAGAAATCGATTTTCAACTGTTTTTTTTTTTTTTTGGTTTGCTGAAATTTCGCAAAAATTATTTAAAAGTTGTTTATTACAAAAAATTTGTGCAATTTATTCATCATTTACATAAGACGTGCAACGCATATGCTTTAGACTAGTGTATACAAAATATGAAAACAAAAAGTTTGAGAAATTGCACAAAAAACCCCGCTTTTTAATTTGGGAACTTTCGGTCGAACACCTGGTCGATCAAAATGACATTTTCGGTCGTACAAAGCTCAGCCGAACCCGACTGAGGCTACCTCCAAAATCTCTACAGAGTTTCGGTCGACCGGAGTGACTTTCGATCGACCGAAATATCCTGAACTTCCAAAATTAAGCAATTGACCTCAATCTTACTCTCTTCCATGTGGACTTGATTTCGAAGCTTGAAAATGAGTCCCGCCATCGAATCTTGGACCTCTTTGGCCTTGGATCTTGTCATAGGCCTCACCGGTATTCTTATCGAGAGTTGACTTGTTTGACTTTGAGCTATTTGACTCCCTTGATTATCATCACCAGGTGTGCAGGTATTCCCTCCACGTCAGCATGAGTCCAGGCAAAAACATCCCTATTCTCTTTTAGAAAGTCCACAAGTTCAGATCTTACTGGTTCTTTGAGGTCTTTCCCAATCTTCAACTGCAGCTCAGGCCTATTTGGATCCAAAGTTACCAACGTCAGGTCCTCAATTGGTCCGGTCCTTGTTTCATTCTGATCCAGGTGTGGATCTAACGTTTGGATCTCTTCAATCTGGTCTTCCATCTGGATAACTTTTACTTGAGGTACCCGGCAGGGGCAAAAACTCAGATTACATTCTCGAGCCATCCTCTGGTCCCCCCTCACTACTCCTACCCCGTGAGAAGTGGGAAACTTCATCACATAATGATATATTGAGGTGGCCACCTTCAATTCATGTAGAATAGGCCTTCCCAGAATGGCGTTATAGTTGGATGGTATGTCTGCTACGACAAAATTCCCTATTACTCTCCTAGTATACGGTGGATTCCCGAGTTCTGCCATGAGTGCGATTTGACCTAGCAGTGTAACATAATCCCCGATGAAACCTTGTAACTTCGTGGAGTAGGGTCTGAGATGTCGTTCTTCCACTCCCATTTGGAGGCAGGTCTTCCAGTATAAGATGTTCACGGCACTCCCGTTGTCTACCAGAGTAAGGTGGATCTTCATTCCCGAGACAGCCATGGTTATGATCAAAGCATCCGCGTGTAGTTGGAGGACTCCCTCAGCATCTCTTTCATCAAAGTTGAAGGACTCTTCTTCCCTTACTAGAACTGGAGCCCTTGCCAATAGGATCTGATAACTGTTCCGAGCATCCTTGATGTGCTAACGCCTTTGCCTTTTAGAATCTTCCTGACTTTGACTTCCACCAACTAGCATGCGGATCTCAGCTGGAGGTATACCTCCGACTTCAGCTTGGCCCTGCTTTTCTTGATTCACCTGAGGTACTCCTTCATATTCTTTTAAGTGGCCCGCCTTGATCAGTTTTTTGAGTTCAATCCTCATGTCTTTACAGTAGTCCGTGTCATGGGCCGCTGATCTGTGGTACCTACAATATTTGGATTGATTCAGTTTAGATGAACATGTTCTTAATGGCCGGGGCAACAAATTTCTGTCCTTAATGCTCATGAATATGGTCTTAGGTCGAGCTTTCAAGAGGTCTACTGGCGTTGAACTGGACGAATGGGGTCGAAAACTTCCTGGTCCCCGAAAATCTCGCTTCTATTCTTGGCTGAAGCTGTCACTCTTCTGTGTTTCTTTTTCCTTCCCTTTAGATCTATCTTGATCTTTTGCTTCTCCATTGTCTTCCATCCTAATGGACTTCGCCTCTTCAGCTCCAATGGCCCTATCTGCTCTTGTGAGGAATTCTCGGAAGGTCTTTGGCCCCTCTTCATGCACTGTCCACCAGAACCGGGATTCTAGCTATAGACCTGATGTTACCTCTATTAAGAGTGCATCGTCTGATACTTTGTCTGTATCCATAATTTGTTTGTTGAACCGGTCCAGATAGCTCTTCAGCGATTCAGTTCTTCCATGCTTGATGGTTACCAATTGTTCCTTGGGGGGTTGTCCTTGTTTTTGCAGCCATGAAGTTATAGAGGAACTGCGAAGACAAATCTTTCCAATTTGTTATGGAGTGGTCTGGTAGAGTACGTAACCACCTCTGAGCCATGTCCCCTAGAGTCAGGGGAAAGGTCCTATACATGATGGCATCACTAACACCTTGTAACTCCATCCAAGAAACATACCGATCTATATGTGCTACCGGATCAGTTGTCCCATCGTAGCCTGGTACTTGTGGAACTTTGATCTTGCTAGGTGACTTCTCTTTCAGAATTTCCTTCGAGAACGGGGAAGACCTAGAGGAAGTATACTTGTCAGTCAGGTCGTCCTTTTCTGCCTACCTTCCAAATCGCTTAATTGTTTCCTCAGTGCATTGAGTTCTTCCAACCTTCCTTTCCCATCAACATAGGGTGGATCATTGAGATCCAAGGTTGGCGTGTCCTCTGCGGTAGTCTTGAAATTCCTACCTCGGGTCTGAGTAGGCTCATAATATGGACTTTGCCCAGATCTTTCTGAACGGTACGAAGTAGCAGGTTTTCTGTTCATTCCCAACGTTGGGTCCTTCCTTGCGGGAGCTGTGTGGTCCTGACCTAATCTGCTAAATACGCTGTGAGTTCTTTTGGGTGACCCCCTATGGGGAGAACGGGAATTACTCTCTCCAGTACAACTTTCAGACTTATCATGCACATAGCTAAGCTTTTAGCGCACTTGTTGGTTTCCAGGGGGGTGGTGAGATGGTACTGGTATGACACGGGGGGCCTGAGGGTTCCCCTGTGGCTGATGTAGCATCATTTCAACTGTTTGTGTCAAATTTTGCAATTGACGGACTACCTCAACCATTTGGGGGTTTGGACAAGGCCTGACTTCCAGGTCGTCTTCCTTCCCTGCCCCACCTTGTGCCTCCGCCTTCTTCCCATGATTGCTCCCGGAACCTTAGTCATCCATGTTATCTGAATATTGTTAAGGGTTGTGAAGTATTCGAATGAACTGGTGGAATGGATTGCTATTTTATCACAAGGGGCCCTCCTTCTAGCGCCAATTGTTGACAGTTGAAATATAAGTATTCCAAATTAGCAAGAAGAATAGGTGAATATCAGTTATGCGAATAAAAAGTTGTATATGGAAGAGGTGAACCCCAGTTCGGACTTGCCTACTTGGACTTCACGTATGGATTAATATATTTATATTCGGCTTTAAATAGCCAAAGTTGGGATCCCCCTATAAGCCATCTTCCCTTATATTTATAGGGAAAATGGATGAGCTGGCTTATTACAATACCTGACTGCCTGACGTTAAGACATAACTAACTTAAGTGAACTCTTACATAATACTAGGTAGTTGACTTTTCTTTTCTAACTGATTACATGTCTGAATAACTGTTTCAACTACCATGTAAGAAAGTAGTTATAACCTCGTTCAATCATTACAAATCAATTTCCGACCTGACTCTTCCACCTCGGATCTAAAGAGTGAACCTCGTCTATTCACCGCTGGGAGTGAATGAAGTCTATACGACCTGACATGTCCAGGTCGGAAATATGATCCGACCTCTCCATTTGTTTCTTGGAGATGGTTTATTAATTGTCCGACCTGACACTGTAAGGTCGGATCCGTTTCGTCATCCAGGTAGGATTACCCATTAACAATGGAAAAACCCCAACTTTGCTTAAGGCTGCCGCGTTAAGGGATTCGAATCCTGGAATATGAATTTGGCCATTGGGTAAGTGCAAGTGTACAAGCAGTCTTCCACCCTTGGAAGCATAATCTGCGATTTACATCATTCACAAAGGTCCAGGAAGGGTAGGTGGGGGCTATCAAGGTTGCGGCTCAACCTTTTTTAGAATGCTTAATTGATTTTCAGAATGAATTATAGTTTGATACTTTAATATATAATTTTCAGAATGAATTTAATGGCATTGCTTTGCATTATTATTTGTATTTATATTTTATAATTAGTAATTTTTGTAAATAATAAATTTCTATGTTCTAATATTGATTCTCTTCTTCTTCTTCTTGGGGTTTGCAATTAAAATAGTTGACGTATTGAGCCTTCAACCTTTACCAATTACTAGCGGCAATGATTTCAACAACAAGATATTTAGACTGTTGACGGTCGTCAGTCAACGGTCCAAAGTGAACGAACAGCTGCTCTAGCTAAAATTTAGTCATGGATCCGTTCCTCGTACCAAAGTTGGACTTTTTCATTATTTTATTGTTTTTCATATCTTGGATCCCACGAGTTGGTATAAAATTTCCTTCGTTTGCATTCACCCCCCCCCCCCCCCCCCCCAACAAACAGACAGAGTCTCAATCATATGTGATATGACAGCATAGCAAAATATATCCTTGGCCAGATTAAACTGACGACCTTATTCAAAAACTAGACAGGACCATGCTTTTAGTGTTAGTTCGAATTTTCTCGGATTCCAGAGAAATTTGAACTTCGTGGGACTCCAACTATCTTGCTGCAACTCCATCTCAAATTGCATCAATACTGGTCATATAATCTCTTTCTTGTTTTATAATTGTCAAAATTACTTTTATTCCCTTTAATAATTGTCAAAATAACTTCAAAAACGCAACGCAAAATGCATTAACTTCGTTTTATACTTTCTTCTTTTCAGCAAACCACTAAGAAACGATACAATCCCTTGCTACATTGCCATACCTCAAAGTTTGGTCCTTGACATTTTCAATTTCAAATTTGAAGGGAACTATACAAGTCCAGTCAAAAACTTATAGTTCCTACAACATATGATTTTTCTCGGTATGCATTTGAACTCAACAAGGTTGTCATTAAGGGGGTGTTAAGTTCCTATGCCTACGCTACAAGCCTACAACATATATATTCATTCCATTCTTTGCTCGGAAGAAGGTTTGTATAAGAAATACTAAGGATCCATTTAATTGCAAGAATGAAAAATGGGTGAAAAGAAAATAAATTTCATGAAAAAAATTGATTTTCCATGAAAAAAATGAAGGAACTTTGGTGTGTTAGATTGAAAGTAGAATTGATATTTGAAAGTATGGCAAAGGTGAAAATGAATTCTCGACTAAATCGAAAGAAAATATTTTCCTTGTTTTCAAGGAAAATCATAGGGAACCAGACAAGACAGAAAATATTTTTCACCCAACAAAATTGCAATCAAATATCACACTTTCATTTCCAGGAAATCATTTTCCATTTTCCATGAAAAACATGCGTATCAAACACATCCTAATATCCTTAGATGATGGGGGAAAAAATGAGAAGCAAGAAAAAAAGAATGCCACAATTATCATACCCCATCTTCGATTTGTATGGTTACATGATGAATTTTGAATGTTTTTTCACAGTATTCCCTAATGGATTGCAGGATCTCATTTGGACTAGCTCCAGGTTCAATAACTACATGACAAACCAGTACATTCTTTCCAACTGTTATTGCCCAAACATGAAGGTCATGAACATCATTCACTCCTCTTATAAGTTTAAGCCCATTCTCAACATGAGTGATATCAATATCAGTTGGTGCCCTCTCCATCAGAATAGAAAACACGTTTTTAAGCATGGGGAAGGTGGTAAATAGAGCAATGACGGAGAAGATGATCGTACAAAGCAGATCGACCACTAACCATTCGGGTTTCAGCCATATGATGGAACCAGCAATCATCACCCCAACAGATTGAATGAGGTCAGTCACGAGATGCAAGTAAGCCCCTTGTATATTTATGTTTACAATTTCGGAGTTCTCATGAGTAGATGAAGCTACCAGTTTCGCGCTTTCTTCTTCATTTTCGGCGCATAATTCCTCTGGTTTATGATTATGATCTTTGGACTCACAAGAATGGCGATGGTGAGAATGGGAGTGACCAAGCCATACTACCATGAGAAAGTTAACAACAAAACCAAATGCAGCAACTGCAAACATGAGATTCCCGTTCACTTTCACACTTTTGTGAACGATTCTGTTGATTGCTTCATAGATCAAAGTTCCAGAGATAAGCCATATCAATTGGACAGATAAAAGGGCTCCCAACACTTCAAGACGATTGAATCCAAAGGATTGCCGTGGCGTTGCCTCCCAACCGGACACCCATACCGTGAAGAGAGATATGGAGAATCCAGCAATGTCAGAGAGCAAGTGAGCGGCATCGGTAAGAATTGCTAGGCTGTTGGCTTTCAGACCTCCTATAATCTCTACTACCATTATCAGTGCATAAAAAACTATGAGCCCAAAAAGTTTAGCTGTTGTCTTTGATCTTTGTATTGCATCCATCTTATTGTGTTCTTGCTTTGAGAATGAACAAGTCGGGCTGCAAGAAAATTGCAGTTTCTGAGGGAATCTGTTGACTCCATCGAAGACTTTCGACACATCTAATTCTAGATGCTGCAATTCCGTTAAGTCCAAATTCCCCTGTTGCTCCATCTGCCATAATAAAAGTTGCATGTGAAACAAGTTATTTCTCGATGGTAATTCTTTCAAAACAATGCGAAAACGGAAAATCCACCATCATGTTGTAAAATCCCGTCACAATTCACATGATGCAAACCTTATATATATTTTATTACTTTGCAGCCTCAGTTCTTAGTATATATATGTTGTTCTCCTTTTGTACAACTCTTCATAACCTTTATGACTTCCATTCATATGCAATGATGAATCTTTTCTAGATCAAACGAAAAGTATTCTTCATCTGAAAATGCAGACACCAAAAATTGGCATTCTAAAGTCGTTTAGCGTTTTGCTGATGGTAATAAAAAAAAAAGAAAAAAAAAAAAACACGCATCAGCAATTTGAGGCCCGCCTCAGGCTGATTTATGGAGAAAACACCTCAGTCCTCATATTTTTTAAGGGTTAAGTGAAGACTGTGAGGTTACGCATCAAGGCCACAAATGTCTGGCCCCACACTTTTTAAAACCCAAAATCAATTTTACACCTAACATGCATGGCTAATTTTTTCAGGTTTTAAGTTACTAAAACCTTAATTAATTATTTGATTCACTATAAATAAAAGTAAACAATTCAAACTAATCCTAAAACAAAAGGGAAAAATAAAAATTTATAGATATTTTGTATCATTTGAGACTTGAGTTGCTACTTATCTTTATTGATTTATTTGTACTTGCATTGAAATTTAAGTAATTAGTTATTTTGGAGAGTTCTACGTTTGTTTAGGTTATTGCATATTTATTTTTATATATTTTTATATTTTTACTAAATTTTTTGGTTCACGATGAGACTTAAGACTCACATCGCCTTGAAACTTACGACTAACCTCGTGAAGGAATAACAACTCAATACCCGTTTTCACCTTTTCAAACCTACTTTTTGCTCATAAATAGTGTTTCGTGTTTGTCAGCCCCTGAAATTTGAGACATTCAAACAATAGCGACAAAAATTCTGGCCTTCATTCAATTATGTACTACATTAATTTTGACATTAATGAATTCATGCTTCATAAAACAGAAATTCTCCTGTGGAAACAAAACTCTATAAGGTTCAATTTATAGGTCAATGAAAGTAATAATCCAAAAGCAGATATGAAATGACAGAAACCCCTGTTCCAAATCAATTTAATATAAAAACATTTTCTCGAACCAATTACAAATCAAGGATACTCCTTACCTCATTCCACTTTATTCAAACCCCAGAATCTTCAGAAACGGAAAATTTGAGATGCCTAAACATTGATCAATTCCCTCCTTGAGGCCATCGGTTGCAGTGAATTTTTGAATTTCAAAACCTTAGATAAATCAATAATTTGTTGAATAAATACAAATTCAGAGACTGCATATATAATCTTAAGGTCATCCAAACAACTTTAAGATTTTCTAAACATGAATAAAAGCGTATGTCTAATAATCAGGGTGCATATTACTGCAAAAACATGCAAAATGATGAAGGAAAAAAATTCCCATTTTAATGGAATGCTGCATACCCGTTTGAGAAATGGAAAAACATTCCGATCAAATGAAATTACAACAAAACGGATTAATTCAAAAATGGAAACCCAATTTCTGATCGACGAGAATGAAGAAAGTTCAACTGAATGCAGGATTTAAAATAGAGATTTATTGATTTGACGGAGCTTTAGGGTTTTCAAATTCCCTAATAGAGATCCAAGAAATTAAGCAAAAATTCGAGCATGGAACGCTTTGTTGGAGGGTGTGTAAAAGGTGTCAAGATTCCGCCTTAAGTTGGGAGCCTAGCGTTATTGACCCTTTATTCCGAAATTTGAAAAGCTAAAAAATTGTCGTATTAAAGGAATATTGTAGCTGGCCGTTGAAGAGCCGGTCGGTCTTTTCCACCAATCAAGTCAACTCGTCTTAAATTATTAATAGCTGGTTTGATTAGGTATATATATATATATATATATATATATATTTTTTATGAAAAACAATAATGTTACTATGACTAACAAATCCTCACTAACAAGTTACAAACAAAAATTGTATTTCCTATTTTGCCATTACCTTTCCCACTGAATCACAGAATAACCATATCTTTTCTAATTAAACAAAATCGAACCAACTTTCCCAAATCCGAACCCTTGAAAAGCTCTTTACTCGCACCTCACCATAAATCTCTCGCTGTAATAGAACTCATCGACGAAGAGACGAAGGAGACCATTGCTGAACCTTGCACTCGGATCTACAAGGGAGCCAAAAACTGAAAATTTGTGAAGCAACGGAGGCAACGAAGTATGTATTATTCTTTCAAATATATTTTTTCATTTATGGTCGGTTAATTCTGAAAATATGAACATATTTCAAAGATTTTTTCAATTCTGGTCGGTTAATAAAGAAAATATGAACATGGCATTTAGATATAATATATGGGTTACGATTATTTGGATTAGGTCACGGTTTGTATCGAGTTTCCCAAATTGAGCTCATAGAAAAATGCCCATTTTAAGACTTATTTTTCAATTTTAATACACTTCGATAAGCAGCAAATGGCCCTATTAATCTCATCGTCAGGAATTTCATCAATTTCCTCCTGCAGTCGTGAGATTCCTATTGGAATCTGTCTAAGAAATAGAAATTTTAGGCTTAGGTAGTTGTTTGAGTGTTAGGGATTTGGAAGAGGATGCAATTGACGTTTTGAAATTGAGAAGTAATTGTTGTGATGATTTTGTATGGTTTTCATATTTGGTCGGTTAACAGTGAAAATATTAAGATGGCATTTAGAAATTTGGTTAATAAATTAAGAAAGAGTAGAAGTTTTATTGTTGTTACCTGAATCTCATTTCTCCATATTTGTACTCTAGCATATCGAAAATTATGGTTTTAATTAATTATTATTGTCATATTCCATGAGAGCCTTTCATTCCCTTCTTTAACATTTTGTTTTTGTTCTTCAGTGGTTTCTTTTTTGTTCTGACTAAAATTTAGTTTATGACCTTAAATTCAGATCTTGCATTTGTGATATGATTTGAATTTCTGTTTGTAATATGTTTAAGTACTTGTTTACATAACGTCCAGATGAGAGGTAGGAATTATGGCATTTGCCACAGTTGTAGAAATCCAGGGCACTGGTTGGATGATTGTCCCACGAAGAAGCGATGTCCGAGATGCAGAGAGGGTTTCGTGAGATTACTAGAGGTGGGGAAAATGGGTGATAATAGAGGAATGCTATTCTTTTCTTGTACCCGAGTCAATTGTCAGTATTTCGATTGGCTAAGGGAGGAGTCGAGCACAGGCGCTCAAGTAGAACACAAGACCAAACCAGATATGGATGAGCTGGATGCCTTGATGAGATCTTGTGCACGAATAACAAATGAAGATGACGTAGACGTAAATCTTATAACATTTCGTAAGAGTAAAGGGAGTAGCAGTAAAGGTAAAGAGAAGGTAGAAGATTGGTAGACATGTGTCTGTTTTGAGACTCTGTAATTTCATGTAGACAATATGTAATATCTTAGCATTTTGAGACTTTAATATCATTAGACCTTGTAATTTTATCCGTAGTTATGATATGTCCATGGAATTTGAGACTTTCTTGTGTCATTACGCAAATGTTGGATTTCTCCTTGATGGAACTATGTAATTGTGGAATTGATTGACGTTGTCTTAATTTTTTTATTTTTTTTTTACTGTGAATTGTTAATCATAATGCTATTTGTGATCATTTTACATGACCAGGAATTTTAATTTATTCTCAGTAGGTTTATATTATTTCAAGCAGGTTGTATACAAACATATAAGAGTAACACATTTTAAGCGCAACATGATTACCATAGTAGTGTCTGATGAAAATATAATAGATAAGTTAAATTGAGATTGTAGTAGGAGATTCAAAAACACATATCAATACATAGAGATTTTCATAGGAGATACAATGAGTAGCATTACATTTCGGATCACATCAAGTTGATTTCTCAATACATTTCATGATGTGACACTGATATACAGGACACTACGTTTCAAATTGGACTTCGGCATGAAATGTCTTGATCTTCAGGACGTGGTGGTCGTGCATACATTGACAGCAACTGTTGGTTTGTTGGATGAACAGTCATAAAATGTAATCCGTAGGCTTCAGCTGGAACCATCACATTGGGTAGTGAATAAGAATACGGTGTAAAACTTGGAATTTGGCCAAATGTGGAAGATTGACTCATTTGTTGAACATTGGGCGCATCGCCTTGTTCTTTGTTCTGGACCTTTTTTGCCTTTGATTGAACCTGTGCAAACAATAGATAAGTTTAGTAATTTCAAATGTGGTAATGGACTAAATTCGGATAAATATCATACCTTGCTTTTTCGAGATGTCGTTTCCATTGGTACCTTTTTACGATTTTTGCATGGGGCCCCCTTTGTTTTCGAGCAAATAGGATCTAATACGTTATCATTAGAATCTTTGAATGAACCTACGCAGATGGGAGCATCACTAACGTCATTGCATTGATTATTCACAGTTGGGACACACGATGACACTACACTCATTTCACTCAGTTGGACCTCTAACCACTTCATGATTTTAAGAGTGCGCTTGTCATCTTCTGAAGCCACGTCTTCAACGTTTTCAAACATACGACACATTTGGTCATAACGAACTTGTTCAGGAGTCGTTATCCATCCATTGTAATTTATCTTCACTCTGTTATAGTGCCTACGCACATCTCTCCTCCATCTTTTGATTAGGTACTGCTTGGGAATTGTTGTCACATCATTCTTTATCAACACAGTTAATGATTCCTCGAAACTCGAACAAGTGACAACTGCATAATTGTGCATCCCGCTGATTCGAAAGTAACAGTGAAGTTAACTTTCTTCTGTCCAGAATCAAAAAATATTTGCTCAACTACTTCATAACTAGCCCCCACGCAGTCCATACCCGTACTGACAACTTGACAATATAGAATGCTAGTAAGCTCCGATTGAAATTCCTTGAACTTAGCAATTATGTATACTGCCTGAAATTGTTTCTCCATTCCAAACTTGGTCACACAAGGGACCTTCTGTGAGTATGACTTGAAATCCGCAAGAAATTCTTTTTCTACTTTACATCGTAAAGCACGCTCATATTGCTCTACAAATTGCTTGAGCGATGTTTTTGAATGCACGTACCCATCGAAGAATACATTCATACTCTCACCGCGTTGAGTTGTCGACATACCAGCCCAGAAACTGGTTTTCAGGTAACATGGAACCCAGTGATGACGTTCTCCGTATAGTCTAGCTAGCCAATCATTCTCGTGCAATGCATACATATCAATCATAGATGTCCAACCCTCATCAAATTGTTCCGACGTTTGCGAATCATAAACCACGTTATGCACTTCCTTGAGTATAGCTGCCTTCTGGCTATGATACCCAAATTTCTCAAGTAACTTCTTCAATATATGCCACAAGCACCATCTATGCCTCGTCTCTAGAAGTACGATCTTTATTGCGTTTTGCATCGCCCTATCCTGATCAGTGATTATACCTGATAGTGTCTTTCCCTCCATACACTCAAGCCACATGCGAAAGATCCAAATAAATGTCTCTGTATCCTCGTTCGATAATAAACCACAACCCAGCAAGATTGAGTGGCCATGATGATTCACTCCAACGAAGGGTGCAAATGGCATATCGTACTTATTGGTTAAATAAGTGGTATCGAAGGTCACCACATCCTCAAATTCCTTATATGCTTCTCTGCACCTATTGTCACACCAAAAAAAATTCCTCAATCTACACTCATCGTCCAAATCCAAACTACAGCTGAGTCCAAATCCCCCTCACCAAGCCTCAGTCGTCTAACATTGTCGATATAATTTCTGCAATCTTTCTCGCTAAAAGTCATTTGGTCATACCCTCCCGCTTCAACTACAGCTAAGTTATAGCTTTTGTGCATCGAAATTCCAGATATATCATTCACTTCAAGCCTTCACTTAACATGCTCACTTAGATGTCGATTACAACGATATAACCTAGATTTTGAAGGATTGTCTGATGATTTTGCTCCAAAATTACTTTGGTCACTACCCACCTTCCGGATACACCCACCATAACAGTCATTCTAGCTTGACACCCATTATGGACTGATGGTTGATGCTTCAAAGAACTACTTGTTGAGGTATATCTTCTCTTCTCGTCCATATATATGTGGCATATTTTACCAATCCATCTGTACCCTTACTCAAACTTATTTTCCTGACTGGAAATCCAACACGGTAAGTATAACGTTTGTAAAATTCAAGCAATTCCATATCATCGCTAAACATCATTCCAACGATTGGCACAATCTCATTATATTCTACTTCTGGCAGCTCTTCATTGACCCCAGTTAACCCATCTCCTATAACGTTAATGTTATCCAATGTCTCATCACCCGCTTGTGTTGTATTAACATTCAATTCATCATCTACCGAATATATTCTCGAAAATCCTAAATACAAAAAATATAACAAAAAATAAACCCATATAAATATTGAATAACCTCTACTAGTTTGTGACATCAAAACAAAATACCAATTTAACATCACATTCTACATAAATAGACCACAAAACCAATTCAAAAACATAGATTCACAATTCCATAGTTCCACAAATCAGATTCACGTAATGCTCAAACAACTAAATATTTTGCTAATAATACACAAATCAAATTTATTGCTAAAAAAAATAAACAATGTGGACAAAGGTAATTAAAATTTCATATTAACTGAACAAAGGTAAATGTGAATACACCAATGTTAACTAAGTCAGAGGCGACCTCATAAATTTAAATAATAATAAAAAAAAGTTACAGAACCTTTATAACAATGTTATAAAAGTGAAGACATTTCATTTTTGTATACAACAAGGAGTAATTCCTTTGCTAAAAGTGCTGAAATTGTTATATAAACAATGTGCTAATAATACACAAATCAGATTTCAAAAAAAAAAAGTGTATTACGTTCATTGAGCTCCATTTTCGACACTATTTTCAGATTTGGAAAAAATGCCAATGGCCGGGATGAGGTCGCCGGAAGGTGGTCTGAAACAACCGCCAGAGAAACACAGCTCCCAAATGGTCGAAGGAAGAGGTATTGCAATGGCCGAACGAAATGTCTGAGGAAATAATGAAAAGGGAACACTGCTACTTCCTTTATTCTTTCAGTTTGCCAATATATCATTTTTCACAATATATCGCGATATATCACGATATTTCGTTTGTTTGTAACTTGTTAGTAAGGATTTGTCGTATTAAAGGAATATTGTAGCCGGCCGTTGAAGAGACGGTCGGTCTATTCCGCCAATCAAGTCAACTCGTCTTAAATTATTAATAGCAGGTTTGATTAGGTATATTTTTTTTATAGAAAATGTCTAGTCAAGCAAAAAATATTTTTCTTGTTTTGTATTTGATTTGGTGAGTTTAGGCATCATAAATCATGCCTACCCGCTATTTGGTGTGGGTCCCGCCTGACACCCAGTGTGCATGGTTCTCATTGGGGACACCTTAAAATTTTCAGTATTTTCTATGAGAATTTTTCATGAGTAATTATAGGGAAAAAAATTTGGAGACATTTTTAAGTGACATTGTAAATGATACACATACATTAGGAGTCAAAAAGTAAATGATGTAGTAGTTATTTTCACCATCCGATAAATGTGTGACGTGTCACAATGTCACTTAAAAATGTCCTAAAGAATGTATACATAAAATTATTGATTTTTCATACCCAACAATTCTAGGGAGACGTTAATAAGGAATATTTTTAAATGACATTGTGATGTGACACACATTCATTGGATGATAAAAAAAAAAAGTGGTGGGGTAGTTATAACCATTATCCAATAAATGTGTGTTATATCACAATGTCACTTAAAAATGTCTCTTGTTAATGTTTCCCTAAAATTACTCTTTCATACCAACAAATAAAACATGAAAATAGTCAACTTCCATCCAAATATTTTCTTTAGCTTTTTAAGTGGGAAGATATAAGATATCATTTTCATTTTCCATCTTTCATCTTTCATCAAATTCACTATAAATCAAAATTCTTTGATTTCTTCTCAAAATAGGTAATACATTCAATTGCTTCCATATTCCATTTGAAATATTCGATGATTGCCATATATTTATATATAGATGACCATTGACCATCCAAAATATAGACATGGTCAATATCTTTTGAAACAACTCCTTCCTCACCCAAATTTCAGTTGTTTGTGCATGATTTCGTGAAAAATAATATAGTAAACTCATACGATAGTGTGTAAGAACAAAACTCTTTAGACAAACTCTAAAAAAGAGATGCAATTGAGAACATAGTCACTGCCTCTAAGGACGCAAGTCCACAATTACAAAGAAGTAGAATATGATGCGAAAAGTAAAATAAAGAAACTTACATTATCTATTTTGAAAGTTGATTTGTTAATTCTTCGAAATATCTTAACTTTTTGCTTTTAAACATCTTGTAACTGCTCATCTTGTTTAATTGCTACTTGATCTTATAACTGTCATGTCATTGTATGAATGATCACACTCTTTGCACTTATCCCGTAACGGTTTTCCAAGATTTACCATGTAACTTTCATTGTCAATAACTACTTGATTATGAGATAATTATGGACAATTATAAATAACTACTCCATTACTTTGTCAATTTTTTTCTCCATGTTCCCCTCTATTTATGGGACACGTTATGCTTGAATCTCGTCCAAAATATCTACTCCCCTTCGCTTCATTCGTCCTGATTGGGTGTATTCGCCTTCTATGCTGGTGATATTTCGTCTAATGCTGACTACTTCTATGTCCATATGTCAACGTTTAGTTCATTTTATTTTTAGATGTTGTTGTGTGTCAACCACTCGCATTTTCAAAAACCCTGCTACTCCAGACCATTGCATCCACACCAACATAACATAGTACAATTCCTTTATCCTTATATATATAAACTTAGCATTTGTTTGGCAACATTTTGTTAAACAATTTTTTTTGAATAATCAACAATTTAAACTAGTAAAAAATTATCGATCACTATTTTTTACTTTAAAAAAATGATAAAAAAATATTATCACATCACTATTTTCAAATGATATTTATAAACGAGTTGCCAAACAAAGGCTTAAACACCAATTATTTCAGATAATTAAGCCCTTGTATACAACTATTGTAAACTACTCATTTTTTTATAGTGCTTATTTCAATCGCATTCACACAATAAAACATTATGTGTGTAAACTCAAAAATTTTCGTACTTTTTACCTGTACATTCTTTTAAAAATCATTAACCAATTTTTTCTTAATTAATAGTTATCAAATAGAGGTTAAGAATTATTTCGCCCTAACTGGAAAACAATCATTCAAGCAATATAGACGATATATAATATCTTAATTAAATACCAAATAAAGTGAGAATCATTTTCTGAAAGATTCTATTCGCATCATATTTACAATATTTTAGTACCAACTTTTCATCTTACATAATTTATTTAATGTAAATCTATAATAAGTTAAATCTACACTATCTTAAAAGTTAAAAGTATGGATAGTGAAGAATCTTTCACATCACCATTTTGCCCTCATATTTTTTGCCTTAAACCAATTATACCCTCCTTTAATATTCCAATTAACTAATTAATTAAGTTAAACAAAACAATGACTCATTAGTATGATCTCATAAACACATAATAATAACAAAAAAGTTTCAAATTTTGTCCTCATATTTTTTGCTCTATACCAATTATACTCTCCTTTAATATTTCAATTAACTAATTAATTAAGTTAAACAAAACAAGGACTCATTAGTATGATCTCATAAACACATAATAATAACACAAAAGATCCGAGCTAAAATATGCACATTACATTACACGATTAAAGTTTTCTAGGTCGTTTCTCACACCTTGCTTCGTCACTGTGAAATATTTCTCTTTATTGTCATTGTAGAAATTTTTCAAATTATTATTGTTTAGATTATCAATTGTATTAGAATGAAAACGACAATATCGTATCTACTCTACACTATCTTAAAAGTATGGATAGTAGAGAATCTTTCATACCACCATTTTGCCCTCGTATTTTTTGCTCTAAATCAATTATACCCTCTTTTAATATTTCAATTAACTAATTAATTAATTTAAACAAAACAAGGATTCATTAGTATGTTCTCATAAACACATAATAATAACACAAAAGCTTCAAGCTAAAATATGCACATTACATTATACGATCAAAGATTTCTAGGTCATTTCTCACACCTTACTTCGTCACTATGAAATATTTCTCTCTTTATTGTCATTGTAGAAATTTTTGAAATTATTATTGTTTGGATTATCATTTGTACTATAATGAAAACCACAATATCGTAATAGGCTAAAAAATAATTTTTTAATTTGTCTCTATATTTTTTTAATTAAATATTTTGTAATCATTTTCGTTATAAGGTCTGAAGATGGATATTTGAAGTTAGTGAAGGGAAAATGGCTAAAATGAGTGGTAAAAAAGTTCTTCATAATTTTTTTAACATCCAAATTGTACAAAGCATGTGTCGTGGTAAACTTTTTCTTACGTTATCTTTTCTCAATTTGAAGTATGAAATTGACATCAAAAATTCAAAATTTACAATATTTTGAGAAATTTATTGAAAAATCTGCATAATTTATTTTTCCTTACAAATTTTTCAATTAATTAAATAATAAAGAAAAATATGATTGAAATTCTATTCTACATTCTACACTATCTTAAAAGTATGGATAGTGGAGAATCTTTCACATCACCATTTTGTCCTCATATTTTTTGCTCTAAACCAATTATATAATCCTTTAATATTTCAATTAACTAATTAATTAAGTTAAACAAAACAAGGACTTATTAGTATGATCCCATAAACACATAATAATAACACAAAAGCTCCAAGCTAAAATATACAAATTACATTATACGATCAAAGACTTCTAGGTCATTTCTCACACATTGTACTAGAATGAAAATGACAATATCGTAATAGGTTAAATAAATAATTTTTTTAAGTTGTCTCTGATATTTTTTAAATTAAATATTCTGTAATAATTTTCTTTATAAGGTCTGAAGATGGATATTAGAAGTTATTGAAAGGGAAAATTTGCTAAAATGAGTAGTAAAAAAGTTCTTCACAATTTTTTTAACATCCAGACCATACAAAGTCTGTGTTGTGGTAAACTTTTTTCTTACGTTATCTTTTTTCAATTTGAAGCATGAAATTGATATCAAAATCAACAATATTTTGAGAAATTTATTGAAAAATCTGCATAATTTAATTTTCCTTACAAATTTTCAACTAATTAAATAATAAAGAAAAATATGATTGAAATTTGAACTATTTTATAACTTTCTACTATTCAATGCAAATTGTCCTATTCGATAATATTTAAATTCTTACATCATTTAATAAACTCATTAGAGGAATTACATTATTTACTATACAAGACATGCAACATATTTTTTCCAGATTAATTATCTAATACACTATTTACTATTTCTTTGTTCAAATTTACATAGTTATTTTATTTTCAATTTAGACTGATTACTTCCTACATCAATATCTTCTTCTGGAGATGTATAGAGTGTCAAACTACATCTCACACTTTTCGCATAAAATTTTAATGCGAACACCAAATGTCTTTGTAAATGTCGAATACAAAAATAATAAAAATTATGGAACGTTAACAAAAACTATTGTGTACAAAAAAAGTGTCATTGTAACCATAATGTTACATTTTAGTTCATTGAAATATTGCAAATATTATTTAAAAATTATTTATTACTACAAAAATTTCACAAATTATTCTTCCTTTACATAGGATGTGTAATGTGTAAAATAGTATTGTAGTCATAACAAAACAAAAACAAAATATTAGGGGCCGTTCTCTTTGTGTTTCGATTTTGGATTTTGAGTTTTGGATTTTGTTTTGAATTTTGGATTTTGGTTGTTTGTTTTGGGATTGCTGAAAATAAGTTCTCTTTATAATTTTGGAAAACTGTTTTCAAAAATAGAAAACTGAAAAATGAGTTTACTTTGTAATTTTTTGATATATTTATTTTGTAATATTTTATATGTAAAAAATGGTTGATTTGTTGAATTACATTAATTTTAATGTTAATAAATCAGTTAGTTCTTTATATCAATAAATTCATCATTAATATTGTTTCAGCTAAACAAAAATTTAACCTCATACCAATAAAATCTTAACATGGATCTATATATAATAGCAAAATAATATAATAACTTCAAGTGAAAAAAGTGTCTCACATTTACAAAATAATAATAATAATAATAATAATAATAATAATAAAAAATTAAAAATTAAAAAAAAATCTTAACATATATCTATATAATAACAAAATAACATAAGAACTTCAAATGAAGAAAGTGTCTTACTCTTACCAAAAAAAATAAAATAAAAAAAATCTTAAAATGAATCTATGTATAATGTCAAAATAAAATAAGAACTTCAAGTGAACGAAGTGTCTCACTTTTACAAAAAAAAAAAAAAAAAAATTGCAAAAAAAAAAAAAAACTTAACATGGATCTTTATATATAATGACAAAATAACATAAAAACTTCAAG
Source organism: Ligustrum vulgare (assembly GCA_963555705.1). Lineage (NCBI taxonomy): Eukaryota > Viridiplantae > Streptophyta > Magnoliopsida > Lamiales > Oleaceae > Ligustrum > Ligustrum vulgare. The sequence continues at coordinate 10,080,263 of OY743180.1, read as the reverse complement.
TGAAGGAAGTGTCTCACTTTTACAAAAAATAAAAATAAAAATAATTTACACAAAAATTAAAAAAAAAAAATCTTAACATGGATCTATATATAATGACAAAATAACATAAGAATTTCAAGTGAATGGAGTGTCTCACATTTAAAAAAAAAAATAATAATAAATAAATAAATTACAAAAAAAAAAAAATCTTAACATGAATCTATATATAATGACAAAATAATATAAGAACTTCAAGTGAAGGAAGTGTCTCAAAAAAAAAAAAAAAATTCAAAACGCGCGTTTTGGTCGTTTTGGATTTTTTAACACAAAATATCCAAAACGCAATAAAATCGTTTTGAGTTTCCTTTGTATTTTTTCTGGTATTTTGGAAAACGCGTTTCTGAAAATGGACAAAGTGAACGCGTTTTCGATATTTCCAAAAATCGAAAACTCAAAACGAGCTCAAAACAGTAAAGAGAACGGGGCCTTACATTTTGATTTATTCAACATTTTCACATTATATACATAAATTAAAAAAAAAAAACTCATATCAACAATTTCAATTTTTTTCTTTTAATAATATCTTTTACCTTAACAACTTTCAAAAAATAGTATTAATTCTACGACAATATTGTGTATAACATGCATCCTATACGTAAGACGTGCAACACACGTGCTTGCTACTAGTCTCACATAAAGTTATCAAAAGGATTATTTTTATCTTTGAATATGCATTTATATTTAATGTAAATGTATAGTAATACATATTTCGATGTCTATTCATGATAATGAATATTTCATTTACCGTCTCAACTTCTTTAAACACAAATTCAAACATGAATCACTAGTTATTAAACGCAGTCATCATCTCTTGATCTCTTTCTCATGATCAAAATCTTTCTTCTTTTGTCATTTTTATATTTTATTAATGCTCAAAGAAAAACAAGTTGTCAAGATGGAATGCTAAATAAATATTGAAGAAAAGTTTTTAATATATTCAAGAAAAGTATTAAAATCGAAAGAATTAAGATTTCCTATATTTAATTTGAAATAATAATTTGAATGACCGTAAAGGAGAATGTGGATCAAAATAGGGTTAAGTACACAAATAAAGAACTTTAAGAACTTGATTTTAAATATTGGGTATTTTAAAATATTATCTATCGATATAAAATATATTATCAAAATCAGGTAAAATTTAAAAACGATGATTCTACCCTACGAAAACGAATGACATTTTTTTGTTTCAACCACCAATTTTCAAATTATTGATTCAGTGAATTGAGTTGATTTAAATCAAATTCAATCATCCACCAAGTTGATTCCCACCAAATTTGCTACGCGCTTTTATATGGAGCAGCAAAAGCTTCTCCCCCTATGGTGTTGAAGCCCACAGGGTATTGAAAGGCTTCGAAAGTCGTAATTAGGTGGAGAGTCACGACGGCTGAAGGCGGATGAAGGTGATCACGAGAAGACGACGTTGAAGGGGAACTTTTTTGTGGATTCATGAGAAAAAGCTGCATGGCTGTAGCTGATCCAACATTAGTATTTGAAACATGATGATTTTCATTGCCTATATTCTGATTTTTTTGAATCCCTCGAACCTCTCACAATCGATCCTTGTCTATCCTGATACCAAGAGATTTGAAATCAAATCGCAACAAATGTATTGGTTTAGTTCGATTTCAAATGTGAAATGATTTGATATGGGCTGAAAAAATTTCAAACAACTTTAAACGATTTTGTTTAGGTTTCAATTGTCAAAAACGTCCCAAATTAAAAAGATTCTTGTGTTGTTCAGAAAGTTATTAGAGATTATAACATGGCTCAAACATGGGCTAAACATACCAATTTTTAATCAAATATTTTACCTTAAAAAGATTACAAAGTCAAATAAATCCAATTTATAAATTTCGCTGGCCGCCGAACACACACTAAAATTAAAATTTCACTATTTCAATAAAATTTACAGAAATCAATTTACGTCAATCAATTATGCCCTAACAAAATAAGTATCTACTATGCAAAAGTCAAAACGAAATGTTTAATAAATGAGCACATGATACATCATAAGAAAGATGGTTGAATTTGGAGTTCAACGCAAAAAACGGAGTGCAATTCGGAGTTGTAGATCAAAAGTTATACACGTTTGAAGACAATTATCTTTAAATAAAATACGGAATGACTAAATTGAAAGAAAAGTAAAATTTGGGGACTAATGAACAAGAAAATTTAAAGGTAGGGACGTTATTCGCCAAAAAAATAAACGTAGAGACGTTATTCGCCAAAAAAATAAACGTAGAGACGTTTTTCCACAATAAGTGTCAAACGTAGGGACGTTTTGTGTCAATTACCCAACTATGAATGGGCTGCTTTTTTTTTGGACAAAAATGCCCTTGACATTTACTGTTCAATTTGAAGTTAACGGTGAAATGGGGTTAAAATTGACAGAAAGGATGTCTTCTACCAAAAATTGTAAAGGTTGGGATGTTTAGCGTCAAAAATCAAAACGTTGGGACGTTTTGCACAATACATGTCAAACGTTGGGACGTTTTGTGCTATTAACCCTTGTATTAACTCAAATTTTCAACTCGAAAGTTTAGATGAATTTAAACCGTTTTAAAGGTTTGACTTGAAATCTTGCTACAAACCGTGATCACTCTCGACTGGCACCTTTTGCCTCGGATTCTGATAATTTTGTGATATATGGTTCTCCAATAATTCAGTGGAGGATGAAAATTTGAACGTCTCAGACAACACACCCATCAACTATTGTTCCATAACCTGGAAGTCCACCAAATTCTTCAAGAAATAATCTGTTTATTGGTAGGCAGTAGGCACTTTAGTGTATCAAATTCAAGATTCATTTTTTTTTTATTATTTCAACTGTATCACAATTTGTAATCAATTACTAGTGTAATTTATTTCAATTTTATAATTAATTACAATTGAAAATAATGAGTTTGCGAAATGTGACAGATTTAATTGTTAAAATTAAATGAATTAGTTACAATTTGTAATTAACTACATTTGCAACTTAATTATATTTCGCAATGAATTACAATTTTTGTAACTTAAATTCAATTTTGTAATCAATTACCAATTTAACTAATTAATTGCTTTCGTAACTTAAATGTTGTATACTACAGGTCATTAGAAATTTCAATTTTAAAGTTAAAATTAATCGAATTAGTAAATATTTTGTAATTTATAATTAATTACAGTTTGTAATTAATTACAAAACTTAATTACATCTTGTAATGAGTTACAGATTGTAATTAATTATCATTGTAACTAATAAATTTGTAAAAAAAAAAAAAAAACACACACACACACATTGTTAAAATTAATTGAATTGATTATAATTGTAAATTTTTTATTTCAATTTTGGAATTAATTATAACTGTAAATAATGAATTTGTAAAATATGATAGATTTTTATTTTTTTTACTAAACTTAATTGAATTAATTACAAATGTAACTTAATTTCAATTTTGTAATCAATTACAAATATAACTAATAAATTACTATTGTAACTTAATTGTATATTACAACTAACTCAAAATTTCTTTTTTTTTTTTAAATTAATCAAACTAGGTACAAATTGCAATGAATTACAATTGCGACTTAATTACATCCCGTAATGAATACAATTTTTAATCAATCACAATTGTAACTTTATTTCAATTTTGCAATTAATAAAAATTATAAATAATAAATTTGTAAAACTTGACATGTGATTTTTGGCTTAAATTAATCAAATTAGGTACAATCGTAACTTTATTTCAGGTTTTGTAATTAATTTCAATTGCAACTTTATTTCGATTTTGCAATTAATTATAATTGTAATTAAAGAATTTGAGAAATATGAAAGATTTTTTTAAAAAAAAATTAATTGAATTAGTTATAAATTGTAATTAATTACAATGGCAACTTAATTACATTCTGTAATGAATTATAGTTTGTAATTAATTATAATTATAACTTAATTTCAATTATATAATCAATTATAAATGTGATTAATTAATTACCATTGTAACTTGATTGTATAGTATAAATCACTCGAAATTTCATTTTTTTAACTACATCATGTAAATTTGTGAATAAAATTAAAATTGTAACTATGTTTGTTCCAAAATTGGATTTACTGTGTACTCTGGAAGGTTCCCAACAATGGAAGGGGCTATGACTTTTGCCATTGTCGGATTTTTTCCTTTTTATCCCACCTTTTACCTTCGACAAGTTTATTGAAATTGCTAATTATTTTCTTGGATGCTATTGCTCCTGGTCGTCTCTGCTGTGTTATTCAGAAATTAACAATAAGAGAACATAAAAAATTGTTTGTTGAACCCAATGTTTTAAAACCTAGTTTCACGGGGCGCCTTTCCTCTTAGCACAGAAAGGGGCACCGTGCGGCAGTAGTCTGCTCCGCTAGACTACCTTCCGCCTTTTCTCACTTGCTTTCGGGACGAAAGTTGAACTTGATTACAAATGAAATAAAACTTTACGAGAGAAAACTTGAATTCATCGAAACATGATTGTTCATTGATTGTTGAAAGCAGTAAATTACATCAATTGCTGAAAGCAGTAGATTACAATGTAGGTGTCAGGGAGAAACACCGGAAAAGTTTGTGAAAGCTTTAAAATCTTATACCCCCTATAATAGACTTCGGGGAAAAAACCTAAATTACATGAGTAGACGTTAAAAGGGTTGAAGAATCATAATAAACTTTTACAATTAAAATTGAATTACAACAATTTATATAATATTTACAGATTGCGGCCGGAGTTGGGCAACTGCAGGTCGTGAGTGGGTCAAGGGGCTAAGTGATAGCTGCGGTCCTTGACACCTAGACCGGGCATCAACTCGGAAAACAGAAAGGGTCAAACGTCATCGGGTCAAATCGAGGTTGACTCGGTGCATTAAATAAAATTATCAAAAAAAAAAAAATGAAAAATCAGGCAATAGGAATTGTGAGCAATAATATTTTTTAATTTAGATTTTTAATATTATTTTTAAGACATTGAATATATTTTTATTTAAAGTAGATTTTTTTTACATAAAAATTAAATATACAAAAGATATAAAATATTATAACAATTATATTTTTTAATTTTAGAATTGCTAATTCAAAGAAAATATAAACTATTAATTATGTTATGGTTATTTGAAAACTTTAAATATTGAAAGTATTTTAACCCATAAGAAATAATTTTAAAATTATTATACTAACCACAAATAGTTGAAGAATTATTCAATAAATATATTGAGAATGAAAAGAAAAACAATTTTGGAAATCGATTGGTTGTCTTGTTATTTGTATATATAAAAAAAAAAAAAAAAAAGATGAAATACAGTAGATCCAATTACTGAAATTATTTAATTAATAATAATTAGGAGAATGCTTATTTGATTGACATTTGGGTTGCAACTTCACAGGCTGCCTTTGACTTTCCACTTCTTTTGAATTTTAATCAATCCCACATCGAAAGCTCATAGAAAGAAAGGAGAGTAAATAGCCTATATATGTGTGTTGTTTAGAGAAGGGCTTTCTGTGGTTGGAGCCTTTATATGCGGCCCCACCACGTCACAGTTTAATAATTTTGAAAAAAAAAGCAGTTTCAGAATTTGACCTGTGAAACCTGGTACCGGGTCGATTCGCCAATTGGCGGGTTTGACCGGTTTATAATTGGGTTAATTAAATCCCGGTTTCTTACGTTTTTTGACCCGATTTTTTAATTGGGTTGTGGGTCTCCCCGGTCGATCGGTTGGACTGGTTTGTGTTGTAAAATATTGGTTGAATCATATGTTGGATATTGATTTAATAAATTGAAAAATTGGTTGGACTAGTTCGTGTTTTAAAACATTGGTTGAACCTATTGATTTAATAAATTGAAAAATTTGAAAAATTGGTTAAGTATTGAAAATTGATTAAAAGTGACTTAACGTCGACTTCAACCAAATACTTAAACCCGACCTAATCTTTATAGGAAAATTAATTTGACACTTCGCTGCTTCGGGGAGCAAAAACAACGGACCTGAAAGAGAATTTAAATTTCTTTACATGTATTGAAGGGTATATTTGGTATTTTAAAATCAATATTGGATAATGAGAAATTACGAAAAAGGATGAAAGTTGGGTCAAGATTTTTGCCCATGCAACCGCACGTCAACTGTTTTACTAAATATTTAGTTTCACGTAAACCCACGTTATCGCATGGTTGTCCAAACAGTTGTGTCCTTTGAAAATGTTGCATGGTTTGACTTTACATCACTTCGTCCACAACCCTTCATCCTATCTAAATAGAACTTTTGGGATGCCCTATTTTTCACACCAATGATACGCCAACACAATATCATTATCTACTCTCCTCTTAATAAAAAATTCTTGAATTTATTGCATATTCTTTTGATTTTATTTCATTTTCATTTTTAGAGTACAAAAATCATAATTCTGGTTCGTTGTACTTGTGTTTTGGAGTGTTACAAACACAAGTAGAAGTCGTTGTATCTTTGAAGCTGATTGTCATAATCCGTAGGCACCGTTTTGGGACAAATTCGACTTAAGGATAAAGTGTTCAACACTTACCTCGACTTTGTCACCTTCTTCTTCTTTTTTTCCTGGTCGTTACTCCGTCCAATTGTCAACACAAATTTCGTATAAATTATTCTACATTTTTTATATCACTATACACAAAATATTTCAACATTGTTTCGCTGAGAAAGTGATGCCGGCAAAGCTGATTAACTGACGTGAATGATTTGCAAAGTCCATGGCTTGTTTTAAGACTTTTAATGATACCCTATTTCTAGAATTACTTTTTAATCACCCAATTTTAAATATTAAATTATGCATGAGCGTAATTTGTCCCAATATCTTAAGAAATAATATTTTCTTAGAATTATTTTACCTTTTTTTATGTAATTTTAGTAATCAATAGCAAACTTCTATTTTTTTCTTATTTGATGCGATGATTACGTGATAATTGAAAATAATTATTATAGTTGATTAATTAGTTCGATTATGTATTATTTGGTAACATTTACTCAAAAATATAATGAAAAAATCATAAAATTTCCCGTTAAATAATCTATGATAAAATTATTTAATAAATTATATGTGAGATCACTAATTATTAAATAATAGTAATTTGTTATCGAGACACCCAATTTAATAATATTAAAATGTTTGTAGTTTCATCAATTCTCCAAAAACAAAAACAATAATAATAATATTTTTATAAAAAATGTAAAAATAATGTGCATGGCACGTTTGCTTTGATTAGTATTAAAAAAATGGCATACAAAATTTATTTGAATAAATAATCAAGAATCGCCTGAATAGTGTGAGATTGAATACGGAGAGCTCATCTGTTCTTAAGCAAGAACTAGTTTCACACCCGTGCGATGCACAGACATATTCAACTGATGAAGTATATGCTGAAAATCAACAATAAGGACATGTCCATGCTGATTTTATGTAGTGTGTTCATTCCAAAAGGATTTGGTCATTTCTATAAAGTCAAATGAAACAGGTTATTATACAAAACTTTTATTGTTCTCAAATTTCCATAAGTTAAGCTCTGCAGAAATCTTAAATATTGAAGCCTTATGCGCAGGCATTTGCAATGAGCCCCAATCCATTTTGCACAAGCAGCTTCATCATATTAAACAATGCATTCATCTCTCATCCTCTTTATTTCAGGGCAAGCACAACAAATCTTCTTACTCTTTGGATACATGTGCTAAATCAGCTGGTCCCGCTTGAACATTCTGTGATTGTAAAGATATCACAGATGGATAATGATGTATTGATAGTCTACCTATCGCCACACGTAGCTTAATAGCATTGAATCTTATCTTTTACTGGTTTGGCTAGGTAAGTCCTCTTGGATGTCTGACAAAGAATTAAGATAGTATAAAGCAAAATTTCATTTCCTATTAGTCTTCCTCTAATTCCTAGTAAATTTTTTTTTTATCCAATAAATATTTGGGTAACAAATCTATTATGTGCTTAAACAACCATAGTTTTTAGGTAAAATCAATCTGAAAATGGTAAAGTTGATCATTTATGAAAGTTCGAGGGCCTTTTTATAATAAAAATATGAACAATTGAAGCTTCTTTTTTTTCTTTTTTTTTTTTAAAAAAAAATCTTGAAAAATCTTATATTATCAGTCATCATGTTAGCTAATTACAAATTTGTAATTTAACAAAAATTACTTGGAGGAGAACTTCATTTGGAAGCGAGGAATTCATATTCTATACACTCAAACCCTAAATGCATTTTGTTCAATTTCGTTGAGCAGTTGAAGTGTGTTTGAGAATGCATTTGATTTAGAAAGTTTAGGTTCTGAGATCTATTTGTAAATTCTTCTTAAGAAGTGGAAATGGTCCAAATCAAAATACAAATGGCTTCGAAATCACACAATCGCACCAGTTTTTTTTTTTTTTGGGGGGGGGGGGGGGGGGGAGTTTCTCCCCCATTTTCTTGTGATAGTAGTTGTTGGAGCGGGCGACAATAGTTGTGGTCAGGAATGATGAAAATGGGAGCATTCTTATGATTTTATTTTTGGACATAAAATTGCACTTTTGGTCGTTTATATTTTTTTAATTTTGAACAATTTGTATCTCAAGTAACCTTTGACATAAGAGTTTAGGATTAATCGTTGCTTCAACTTTTGAAGTTCAATGACCATTTTGAATTTTTATGCAACTTCAGTTAACCCATTTCATCATGCAAAGATTAAATCTTTTAGTTAGAAGGAAGAGATTGTTTCCCCCTTTTGAACTATAGAAGTCAAAACTACCCTCAGGCACCACATTATTGATTTTCCCAAATGTCCATCTCAATGGTCACCGCTCTCCCTCTGCCCCAATCTTTGTCACTCTCCTCCGACTCCAATAGCGACTTTCTTACCCACTCCTCCTCCTCCTCCTCCCACCACCACCACCACCACCACCAACAACAACAACATGTTGATCTCTCCTCCACCATCTTCCAATCATGCCCCTCTCATTCCTCCACAGATTCCTCCTCTCAACGTGACCTTATCAAAATTCAATATTTCTTAATCTCCTTCCGCTCCGATGCGCTCGCTTCATCTGTCTCGAATGCATCAAGCCTACTAATCCCACCTGGTCCTGCACATCCCGCTGCTTTTCCCTCTTCCACACGCGCCACCTTACACGCTTCAATTTCCAATGAGAACTCCATTGTGTGGCCCTGCCCAAAGTGTCGTGTCGAGTACCCCCAATTACAAACCCCTAAGAACTACTATTGTTTTTGTGGAAAACTTGAGGATTCGCCTCAAGATCCATGGATTTTACCCCATTCTTATGGGGAAGTATGTGGCCAAGTTTTAAGAAACAATTTTGGGCATTTTTGCTTGCTCTTTTTGGTCACCTGGGGGCTTGCCCCTCGTGGCCAAAATTAGTCAAGACGAAGTGCTATTGCGGGAACTAAGTGTGTGTTTGGTAGAGCTTTTGAAATATCTAAAAATACTGTTAGAAGGCCTAAAGTACTTTTAGTAAAAAAATATAAGTGTTTTACCGTGATTGAGAAAGTGTTTTTTGATTAGAAAAACAACTTTAAGCTGTTTTAGAGAAGCTCAAATTTATAGCTTTTCCAAAATTTTTTTTACAAAAAACTGAAATATATAATTCTTATTATGAAATCTATTGAAAATATCTTTTTTCCCTAATTCATATTAAACTCTAATATTTTATTGATTAATATATGAAATCTATTGAAAATATCTTATTTTCTATAATTCGTATTAAAATATAATATTTTATTGATTAATATGAAATTGTATTTTATTAATTAATAAAATTTGAAATATGTTGAAAATATATTATTTTCCATATCTCGTATTAAAATATTATGTTTTTTTGATTAATATGAAATTATATTTTATTAATTAATAAAATATGTTGAAAGTATGTTATTTTTCATAACTCGTATTGAAATATTATATTTTATTGATTAATATGAAATTATATTTCATTAATTAATAAAATAAAATTTATTGAAAAAATATTTTTTCTATAACTCTTATGAAAAATATATTGAAATATTATAATTCATTAATTAATAAAATTTGAAATCTTATGAGAATAAATTGAAAATATATTTTTTTCATAATTAACTAATAAAAATATGGAAAATAGTGAAAATAGTGAAATATTATATTATATTTTATGAATTAATTAATTTTTTTCCAATATAGATTTCAACATTGAGGTGAAATAATTATTAAATTTTTAGTTAACAATGAGATATAATTATAAATGTTAGTTTATACAAAATCACTTTTATAGTTGTGTTGCCTAACAATCAATTTAATCTTAACAGTAATTTCTGAAATGACAATCAAACGGTCAACTGCTTTTTGTTAACAGCATTTTTTTAAAAAAAGTTACTAATAAAATTTATACTGTGAAAAAATCTATTTACAACAGTTGTGCCAAACGGACCCTAATACAGGTTGGAAACTACCCACTACTCTTATAATCTACTGACTATTCTGAAAATTTGAAAATGAAAAAATATACAAACAAAAAAAAACTGGCCAATTATAATGTTAACAGAGATTCTGGAAGGGAAAAAGATTCAGAATCACTGTTAACTTTATAAAGATATATAGATGTTGTTGACGTCTCGTAAGTACCCCAGAGGCAGGGACTTAGCTTAGTGGTACCATGGAAACCTTTGGAATTCCTAAGTTCCATAGGTCCAATGTTCGAAACTCTCTGGGACGCGTCCATCTCGCGTGGAACAAATCCACACTACGCGGTGGACAATATCTTGTGATGACGTCCCGTAAGTACCCCAGAGGTAGGACATCGTCAACAGATGTAGATATAGATTAGCGGAGGTGTTGAGAAAATTCATTTCTCAAAGTGAAATATCCGCTTGTAATGAAGTTGATACAAATATGAAATCAAAGACTCAAGATTATGAAGAAATAATTGGGAAGAACAATATTGAATTTGAATCGTATAGAATGCTATCCTAAAAGCTAAATTTGCGTCCTCTTGTAATGAGAATACTAAAGGACCTCTTTAGGGGATTTCAAGCCTCAAACCAAGCATCAAATAGCACAATGAAAACTTGAAAACAAGGAACAAGAAGAGCAATTTGAGGGAGATTCTAAGTATTTCAAGAACAAGAATAAGAGAGTGATAATTTCAATATATGGAACTTGGATTGTATTGAAATTGTTTGAAAACATGAATTCCATCCCTATTTATAGAATTACATCACCCCAATTCGTTATCCATGCAATTCTTCACGAAAGAGTGCTAAAAATTGTTGAAAATGTGCATGAGAAAATCAGAAATTTTCTCCAACGGTCAATTTTTATTACCACGCGATCGCACGGTACGAGGCCTACCCGATCGCGTGATGCCTAATAATTTTGAACAGAGACAAAATCCGTTCCACCACTCGATCGTTGTACCATCAACCACGCGATCGCGTGGTTCTCATTTTGGCCAGACTTCTAGGTCCGGTCCGGACCAATTGGTCTGTCCAGTTTGTATTTGGTCCAGTTTTCGCACTTCTTGGACCGGTTCTCTATATTTTAGACCGGTTCTTGCACTTTTTCAACTTTATATATATATTTGAACAACATTTCATAACAATCCCCCACTTATTCAAATATATATAAACTCAACTTAGAAATATAAACGATGCCACACATAAAATAAGATTTCTTTCGATTTTAACCTTATATTAGTGCTAACATTACAAAGTAATATCGAGACCCCAGGTAGCCTTGGCTTTGAACCAGTTATCCCTTATGACATTACCGGAGATATCGCACACGTGAACATTCTTGCTCAATATGTTCCACACAATTTACTTTGGAGCGTTAATGGCCTTGCGCCCATCCGATTCCATGAACTTTTCAGAAAGTAACTCCAAAAACTTTCCTTGAAGCGGCACCACTTCTAAGTTCATATAGGAGAAATTCTTATAGCGTCTTGGTAACTTTGAAAGACACTTGCACTAAGTACTGAATTTCTTTAAGATTTATTCATCCCTCCAAAACAGTTACCCCAACACTTACATCCTTAGGATAGGGCCTTTAAATTATTTTCTAAGTGCTGCAACAATTCACTTATCGAATGACTTGTTGTTACCCTTTGAACCCGTGAATTACTCATTTCGTAATGACAGGTAGGGTTGCCTTCATTGGTGAATTTATAATAGGAGTTTTAGCCCCATCCTACTCGATGTTTGTCTTACCAACTCTTTGGTAAGTGGTTTTGTGAATGGATCAGCCAAATTTTCACTGACCTCACATAGGTAAGTGATATTACTCCATCATTTATTAATTTTCTTATGTAATCAAGTCTAATACTGATGCAAACCACGTAGCAATTGTAGCTACGCAACCCACAAATTATTGGAATCAACCCAAGAACGCCAAAGAATCACGATTTAGAGATTGATTCAAATTAATTGAACCAAGCAACCAACACAATCAATAGATATGCTGACCTCTTGATCACAATGAAAATAAATCTCACCCAAGATTTGAACAAACAAGATGAACTCGCAAGTTCGGATTTTATTCAATAAAGAATAAAGGTTGTGAAAGCAAATAGCCTCTCAATTAATATTATCAAAATTGTGTTATGAATAATGAAAATTACATCCCTATATATAGGGTCAAAACTAGGTTAAAGAGTTCTAATTAAATAAGGAAACAACTACCCAAAATTATGGAAATAAAATAAACCTAAATTTACGCGTAATCGGTTTTACGGCCGTGACTGATTTTCTTACGGCCGTAACCCTGTTTCTGAATCACTCTTACGGCCGTGAAAATTGGACTTACGGCCGTAAGTCCAAAACATACGAATTCCAATTTTAAGCAGTAACTCCCTTACGGCCGTGATATTAACCTTTACGGCCGTAAACCTTAATTTATTCAAAAATTCAGTTTTAAGCAGAACGTTGATTACGGCCGTGAGAATGTTGAATTACGGCCGTAATTCCCAAATTTTGGCAATCTTCTTCGACGGCTTGGATGAGGTTGATCCACTCGTCGTTTTGGCTCGGCCCCAACATGAAACTTGCTTCTTTCGATGACACGAACATTGTTTTGGCCATTGTTTCTTGAACTAACTTGTCCATTGCTTCCTTGGCCCTCTTTGCTTGCAATCGAGTCATCGGTCCTCCTTTGATCTTCAACGGATCTTTGTGCGGGCTTGTATCCGTGGTCTGGATCACATCATCCCCTCCCTCTTCGAAAGGATTCGACCTCGAATCTGTACCTGCATCAAACGGAGATAGATCAGAAACATTAAATGAAGCCGAAACATTATACTCACCAGGAAGATCGAGTTTATAGGCATTGTTGTTGATCCTTTCAATCACTTGGAATGGACCATCGCCCCGCGGTTGTAACTTTGACTTGCGTTGTTCTGGAAACCGCTCCTTTCTCAAATGAACCCAAACCCAATCACCGGGTTCAAAAATGATGCCCTTTCTTCCTTTGTTGGCCTGCGAAGCATAATGTTCATTTTTCTTTTCAATCGCCAACCTCACCTTGTCGTGGAGTGCTTTAACCATCTCAGCCTTTTTCTTTCCATCTAAACTACTCCGTTCATTCACAGGTAAATGAATTAAATCCAATGGTGTTAGCGGATTAAAACCATAAACAATTTCAAATGGCGAACACGAAGTAGTAGAATGTATAGCTCTATTATATGCAAATTCAATAAATGGTAAACACTCTTCCCAATTTTTCAGATTTTTATTGATTATGGTGCGCAATAATTGGATCATTATCCTATTTACTACCTCGGTCTGTCCATCGATCTGTGGGTGACAAGTTGTAGAAAAAAGTAATTTTGTTCCTAATTTGTTCCACAAGACTCTCCAAAAATGACTAAGGAATTTAACATCCCTATCCGAGACAATACTTTTAGGAACCCCATGTAAGCGCACGACTTCTCGAAAGAAAATTTCAGCCATGTTAGTAGCGTTATCAGTTTTGTGGCATGGTATGAAATGTGCCATTTTACTAAAACGATCTACTACCACAAAAATTGAATCTCTCCCCTTCATAGTCCTAGGTAATCCCAAAACAAAATCCATAGAGATATCGACCCAAGGCTCACTAGGGACGGGCAAAGGCATATATAATCCATGGGGTTTAATCTTAGATTTAGCCTTCTTACAATTAATGCATCTATTACAAACCCGAACCACATCAATTTTCATTTTAGGCCAATAGAAATGTTCACTTAGGATTTCAATGGTCTTTTTAATCCCAAAATGACCCATTAGACCTCCACTATGGGCCTCTCTCACAAGTAATTCTCTCATTGAACACCTAGGGACACACAATTTATTTTCTCGGAATAAATAATCATCATGTTTAAAGAATTTAAACACAGCCCCTTTACCACATGAATCATAAATACTAGAAAAGTCCAGGTCATTAGCATACATGTCTTTAATGTATTCAAATCCAAGCAATTTAGAGTTTAAAGAATTTAAAAGAACATACCTCCGAGACAATGCATCTGCCACCACATTTTCCTTACCTTGTTTGTACCGGATGACATAGGGAAATGTTTCGATGAACTCTACCCACCTTGCATGTCTCTTACTCAGCTTAGCTTGTCCCCTCAAATGCTTCAAGGATTCATGATCAGTGTGTATCACGAACTCCCGTGGCCACAAGTAATGTTGCCATGTTTCCAAAGCGCGTACAAGTGAGTATAATTCCTTGTCGTATGTGGGATAATTAAGTGCAGCCCCTTTTAGTTTTTCACTAAAATAGGCGATTGGCTTTTGATCCTGCATTAAAACAGCTCCAATGCCTAGCCCTGAGGCATCACATTCAATCTCAAAAGCTTTGTCAAAGTTAGGAAGTGATAAAACCAGTGCTTCACATAACATATTTTTGATAGTATCAAATGCATGCTCCTGTTCTACACCCCATTTAAACCCTACACTCTTTTTGACAATTTCTGTGAGTGGTGCGGCAATCGTGCTAAAATTTTTAACAAAGCGCCTATAAAAACTAGCCAAGCCATGAAAACTCCTAATCTCAGTTATGCTTTTAGGTGTTGGCCACTCTTTAATAGCTTTGACTTTCTCTTCATCTACTTCTATCCCTTTAACACTAACCACATAACCAAGAAACACAACTTTTTCCATGCAAAAATCACACTTTTTAAAGTTAGCAAAAAGTTGCTCTTGTCTTAAAACCACAAGCACACATCTAACATGCTCCACATGCTCATTCAACGTTTTACTATATATCAAGATATCATCGAAGTAAACTACAATGAATTTACCTATAAATGCACGTAAAACATGATTCATTAAACGCATAAATGTGCTAGGTGCATTAGTAAGTCCAAAAGGCATTACTAACCATTCATACAGTCCATACTTAGTTTTAAAAGCAGTTTTCCACTCATCTCCTTCTTTCATTCGAATTTGATGATAACCACTTTTAAGGTCAATTTTACTAAATATGCTAGAGCCATACAATTCATCCAACATATCATCTAACCTAGGAATAGGATAACGACACTTTACCGTTATGTTGTTGATGGCCCTACAATCAACACACATTCTCCACGTCCCGTCCTTCTTCGACACAAGTAACACGGGGACGGCACAAGGACTCATACTTTCCCATATATACCCTTTGCTCATTAATTCCTCCACTTGCTTTCGAAGCTCCTTTGTCTCCTCGGGATTACTCCTATAAGCTGGTCGGTTTGGAATGACTGCTCCAGGTATAAAATCAATTTGATGTTCAATACCTCGAATGGGTGGTAACCTACTAGGTATATCCTCCGGAAATACATCGTCAAATTCCTGCAATAAAGAAATAGCCAAACTAGGGAGGGATTTGTTAGTTTCATCAAAGGAAAGTAATGAATCCTTGTACAATAAAAGGACCATTGGTCGTTTTTCCATAAATGCTTTTTTGATTTCACTCCTTTTTGCGTAGAAACTCATTTTTCTTTCTTTTCTGGCACTCTTCGCTCCCTCTTCTTTTTCTGAGGTATGTACCCCAACACTCTTTTTTTCTCTCGCCTCTCCTTTTTCTGGAGTCGTGGCTCCAACTCTCTTTTCCTCTCCTTTTTCTTAGGTCGTGGCCTCAACTCTCTTTCTCTCATTTTCCTTTACTCTTTTTTCTTCATCATTTTTCAGTTTTATTTGATCTTCATACACTTGTGACGGTGTCAATGGTGCAAGTGTAATGGGTTTTCCCCCTTTGGTAAAGCTATACCTATTTTTATACCCATCATGCGTGACCTTCCTATCATACTGCCAAGGTCTACCCAACAAAATGTGCCCGGCATGCATAGGTACCACATCACACATAACTTCATCCACATAGCTACCAATAGAAAAATTCACCAACACCCTCCTATTGTAGCGCCCCGAGTTCCGTATACCCGATTCACTACGTCATTTTCTGTCTAAATTTTTTTTTTCGAATAATATTTTTGCGGAAGAAATAATTGAAATTCATTTTTGGCAACATTAAATAACTGTAATGGCCGATAAAATTGAAACATTTATGAAACCATTTGAAATAGTAAATCGAACCATTAATTTTGTAAAGAAATTGACAATGTCATAATTTCTCAAATAAATGAACTTCTCTAAATTATTCGATTGTTTGGAAAAATACGGAAATCATTAACGTCAAACTTTCAACCGTTTAACGATTATTGCCACCATCATTCATCGCTCGCCACCGTCTCCGAAATCTGCAAAACTGTTAAAAAGTAGGGTGAGTATTTCATGGGGGAAATACTCAGTAGACTCATCGCAAATTAATTTAATTTATAAGATGATTAAACACATAAATCCCGGCTCTTTATAAAACGGGCATTGATAGAGCTTCTTTATAAAACGGTTCTTGATAAAACTCATATTGTGCATTACAGCACGGGACATATTTTGCAAATCATAGGCTCTTTGAAAATAGCTCTTTGAAAACAGCTCTTTGAAAACCATATACTTATAAAAACATTTTAATTATGCCAAGCATAATTTCTTTTGAAAGCATAACATAAGATAGGATTGAAATCCTCATAAACATAGGGAGACACAAGAACTTTACCGAACTTAGGTGGCAAGAATTCTTATGCAGTAAAATCATAGTAACAGTAAGTATACCAAAACATAATTCTTGAAATTCATAGGGATCATTTCCATCATAACATAAGATAAGATCGAAATCCTCATAAACATAAGAATTTTACCGAACTTCGGTGGCAAGAATTCTTATGTAGTAAGTATACCAAGCATAATTTTTGAAATTCATAGGGATCAATTGCATCATAACATAAGATAGGATCGAAATCCTCATAAACATACGCGACAGGAATTTTACCGAACTTAGGTGGCAAATCCTCATAAACATATGGAAACATAGGAATTTTACCGAACTTCGTGGCAAATCCTCATAAACATAGGAGACACAAGAATGTTACCGAACTTCGTGGCAAGAATTCTTATGTGTAGCGCTACTAAAACTCCGGTCCCCTTAACATATCATAACTTATCATATGGGACCCATAACAATCTTGGTAGATTGATTTCATAGCAATGATCCAAAAAAACATTTTCGTGAAGCATAGGGTATACTTACTTTTCGTAAAAACATAAAGTATATTTTCTTTTCATAAAAACATACTTACTTTTCATAAAAACATAAGGTATATTTACCTTTCATAAAAACATACTTGCTTTTCTTAAAAATTGACTTTCACAAGTCACATGACATTCATATGAAATCATAATTTAAATCAATTAATAAGTGCGAGTCTACCTCAAATCCGACGAGTGCAAAGTTGAGCGGGAATGACTTCAATTTCTTTAAATTCTCCGTACGCTTCGTCTTAGCCAATAAGTCATTTTAGTCTATCGAATATATAGTTCAAAATGATAAATTATAATTTGAGGACTAAAATTGATGTTTTGAAAGTTGAGGGAGTAAAATGAATACTTTTGAAAGTTCAGGGACTAAAATAGATATTTTGAAAGTTGAGGGATTAAAATGAATACTTTTGATAGTTGAGGGACTAAAATGAATACTTTTGAAAGTTGAGTCGGAAACTCAAAACAATAGGGTTGAAATAATATATTTTAAAACAATAGGGGCTGATTAAAACTCATTTAAAACTTAAGGGCTGAAATTGATAAGTTTAAAAGCTGAAAGGACTGATTTGAAAACCTTTGAAACTAAAAGGGACTGAATTGGATTGTTTTAAAATCATAGGGGCTGATTTGAAACATTTCAAAACTTGAGGACTGATTTGAAATAACTTTAAAAGAATTGAAAGGGCTGAATTAAGACATTTTAAAACATAGGGACTGAATTGAAAAGCTTTAAAACTTCAGGGACTAAACTGCAGATTCTGAAAATTGAATATATTATCTTCAGATTTCATCTCTCTCTCTCAGCTCACTATCTCACTCTTCGATCTAATCAGAGACAGAGAGCAAAAAGGCGAGAAGAGGACGAGAGGCAGAAGTGCGATCGACGGCGAGAGGCGGAAGTGCGATTCGCCGGCGCACACCGGCGTAGGGTGCGGCGACTGGTGTCGGTCAGAGTAAGATTCAGATTGGAGGGCTTAGGTGCGAGATTGGCGCAGAATCAAAGTGCAACCGAAACTCAAATTTCGAACTTAGAGTTGTGATCTTACGGCGGTGATTGAGGTGAGTGTCGGGGTTCATCTATTACTGGGTTTTGGGTTTTGATTTGTGAGGAGCAGTCGTTGGCCTGTGATTGAGATACTGCGTGACGGTGATGATTGATGATGTTTGCTGGGTGTTTTGAAAATGGGGAATTGAATTGGTGATCTGCAAATTGGTGGTGATGGAACTAATTCCGGTGGTGGTTTAACCTGTGGTTGGTGGATTGATGTAGGTGAAATGGAGTAGGAATGAATTGTGTATTGATGCAGTGATGAATTTGATATTGGAGTCTGGTAATGGAGCTGCTGGTGGTGATGGTTTTCTGACTGAGGTGGAAATTTATAATTGGCATTAGGCAGAGGAATGATTTGTAGTGGAGAATTTGGTGTGATAAAAAAAAATAGAACATGGATACATCATCATTATATTCTTGAAACATAATGATGGTTGATTTGGTGTAAAATGTGATGCATATGGGTGGTGGTGGGAATTCTTTGATAAAATTGGTGTAAAGATATGATGGGATGCTTTGGTGATAAAGAAGAAAACATGTGGGGAAATTTATGTAATATAAATTTTGATTATGAATATTGGACTAACTTTGATCAAGAAGCGTATTTGAAACAGATATGTTTTTTTTGGACTGAAAATACATTTGAGAATAAATAATTAAAATAACATAATTTTAGAAATTCGGATTTTAATTTAAAATCGAACAAATTCGATATTTATTGACTTGGCTAGACGAATCCGTCGCGGCGTTAACTTCAAAATAATAGGTGAAATAGTAGCGACACAATTTTCTAAATATTAAAATAATTATTAATTGCATAAAAATCTTGGTCGCTACACCTATTCACCTTAATTTCTCCACTATCATTTAACCATTGAAGCCTATAAGGTTTAGGATGTTTTAACAAAGGTAATCCTAATTTTTCAACAAGTATAGTACTAGCGACGTTAGTGCAACTACCGCCATCAATAATCATACTACATACCTTGTTATTAATGCGACATCGAGTATGAAATATGTTCTCCCATTGTTGTTCCAATTCATCCGTGTGGATTTGGGCACTAAGGGCTCGCCTTGCCACTAATAACTCGCCATGCTCCCCGGATAACACATCTTCATCCTCACATATTTCCTCCAACGCTGGCATATCGCTATAATCCTCTTCCTCACTATCACTCTCCATAGTTCCATCCTTTCGCAAAAGTACCACTCGCCTATTAGGACATTGAGACGCCACATGTCCTCTCCCCAAACATTTGAAGCATTGAATGTCTCTACTCCTAGATGGTTGAGGTTCCCCTTTAGGTACGAATTTATTAGCTTGTTCCTCCTTCCCTTTTGGTGCCTCAAACTTCCCTTTTGGTGCTTCAAACTTTCCTTTAGAAACAGCCCCTTCTCCTTTACCTTCCCACTTCGGCTTCCAAGAAGAATTAGTACCCGATTGATACCTTGCTGTCCCCTTCTTCTTCAATTGCTTCTCAACCTTTATAGCCATGTGCAACATATCCTCCATCTCCAAGTAATGTTGTAGTTCAACCACATTAGCTATATCCCTATTCAACCCATTCAAAAATCGAGCCATCGTAGCCTCCCTATCCTCATCTACATTAGCTCTAATCATCAATATCTCCATCTCCTTGTGATAATCCTCCACACTCTTTGATCCTTGGTATAGACCTTGCAACTTTTGATGAAGCTCCCGATGGTAATGACTAGGAACGAACCTCTTTCTCATGATAGCTTTTAATTCATCCCAAGTACTAACGGGTCTCTCCGATTCCTCCTCCTAGAAGTCACCAATTGGTCCCACCAAGTAATAGCATACTCGGAGAATTCAAGTACCGCTACTTTAACCTTTTTCTCTTCCGAATAAGTGTAGCAATTAAAAATTAATTCCATCTTCTTCTCCCATTCTAGGTATGCTTCCGGATCACTCCTACCCTTGAATGATGGAACTGTCATTTTGATGTTGCTCATACGACCATCCATTCTATCGCCACCAAGATCTCTATCCCTTCTTCCATGCCTAACTACTCTATCCACAATTGCCCCATCGTCAAAATCACTACCTTCTTCATTCTCATCGATCCCCTCTACTCTACGACCTTGTCCACCTTGCCTACGGGCATTAGGCACTTCCCGAGGTTGCTCAAGCCTTTCTAACCTACCTAACACATCCCCAAACAACCGCTCAAACCGTTGTACCATCTCTTCCGTCATGTTGGCTCGATCGTTGTTTTTTGCAGTAGAAGATTGTTCAGACATCCTAACACTAAATATTATATGCCTCACGTGTATTTCGCTCGTGTATCACTCAAATTAGGGTTTTACCCTCTATTGATCTCACCTCTCTGCCTTTTTCCACTCAATAGCTTTCACCCCAATTGCTTCAAAGAACGAACCCGAACTCAACAAGTTTAAGCCCGAATGATTCAAATCGAGTAAGAGTGAGAATTTAAGGAATTTGTTGGAAAACTCAAAGAAGACCTTTAGAGAATTGAATTTGACTCTATAAGGGACTTAGCACTTTTTATGGAAATTAAGATTGTTTCAAGAAAATAATTCTTGAAAATCAGATATCAACTATTTTAATTGAACTGAGAATTTTCGTTTTTTTTTTTCGAAAATTCAACTACGAGAAAAACGAAACAAACGAAATTAAATTCGGATAACAAACGAAGGAAATAACGACTTTTGAATTTTTTGTGACACTTTTCTGGATTAAAGACTCAAAACTGGAAGAACACGAAGAACAAGAATAAGAAACTCAAGAAAACAAAAACAAAGATATAACCTTGATTTTTGGAGCCTAAGCTCTGATACCAGATGATGCAAACCACGTAGCAATTGTAGCTACGCAACCCACAAATTATTGGAATCAACCCAAGAACGCCAAAGAATCACGATTTAGAGATTGATTCAAATTAATTGAACCAAGCAACCAACACAATCAATAGATATGCTGACCTCTTGATCACAATGAAAATAAATCTCACCCAAGATTTGAACAAACAAGATGAACTCGCAAGTTCGGATTTTATTCAATAAAGAATAAAGGTTGTGAAAGCAAATAGCCTCTCAATTAATATTATCAAAATTGTGTTATGAATAATGAAAATTACATCCCTATATATAGGGTCAAAACTAGGTTAAAGAGTTCTAATTAAATAAGGAAACAACTACCCAAAATTATGGAAATAAAATAAACCTAAATTTACGCGTAATCGGTTTTACGGCCGTGACTGATTTTCTTTCGGCCGTAACCCTGTTTCTGAATCACTCTTACGGCCGTGACAATTGGACTTACGGCCGTAAGTCCAAAACATACGAATTCCAATTTTAAGCAGTAACTCCTTTACGGTCGTGATATTAACCTTTACGGCCGTAAACCTTAATTTATTCAAAAATTCAGTTTTAAGCAGAACGTTGATTACGGCCGTGAGAATGTTGAATTACGGCCGTAATTCCCAAATTTTGGCAATCTTCTTCGACGGCTTGGATGAGGTTGACCCACTCGTCGTTTTGGCTCGGCCCCAACATGAAACTTGCTTCTTTCGATGACACGAACATTGTTTTGGACATTGTTTCTTGAACTAACTTGTCCATTGCTTCCTTGGCCCTCTTTGCTTGCAATCGAGTCATCGGTCCTCCTTTGATCTTCAACGGATCTTTGTGCGGGCTTGTATCCGTGGTCTGGATCACATCAAATACTCATATGTCTAGATTTTCCATTGTAGACTTCATTATAAGCCCTTGCTAGAGTAGCTTGACTATCGCATAGTATAGTTATTGAAGACTCATTCTTCGTATCCAGTGGAACTTCATAAAGAAGATCCTTAAGCCACTCTGCTTCCTTTCCAGTTTCGGCTAGTGCAACAAACTCGGATTCCATGGTATAATGTGTAATCATTGTTTGTTTCTTTGATCTCCAAGAAACAGCACCTCCTCCAAGTGTAAACAACCATCCCGACATTGATTTATTTTCACCAGCACTTGATATCCAACTCGCATCGGTATATCCTTCCAAGTATAGCTGAGAATTTGGAATATTGAAGTCCAAGGTTTTTAGTTCTCTTTAGATAACCCATAACTCTTCCAATTACTTTCCAATGTTCAACACTTGGATTGCTAGTAAACCTACTAAGTTTACTCACGGAAAATGCAATGTCCAGTCTTGTGCATTGAACCGCATACATTAGACTCCCAATTGCACTTGCATACTCGAGATGTCCAATAGCCTTTTCAACATTCTTCACAAGTTTCATACTTGAATCAAATGAAGTATTTGCCTCTTTAATGTTCAAATGTTTGAACTTTTCAATCACATTCTCAATATAATGTGATTGGGTTAATGCATACCCAACTCATTCTTGATCACTTTTATACCCAATATGGTATCCACTTGACCAAGATTTTTCATTTTGAATGTTGACGATAGAAACATCTTCGTTTCTTTTATTCCATCCATTTGATTACTTATAATCAACATGTCATCCACATATAAGTACACAAATATTACATGTTTATCACAACTTTTGATATATAAACATTTATCTACCACATTGTGTGAAAAACCAAAAGACATAATTGCATTATCAAATTTCTCATGCCATTTTTTAGGAGCTTGTTTTAAACCATATAGTGATTTAACAAGTTTACAAACTTTATTTTCATTACCCAAAAGAACAAAGCCTTCCAGTTGTTCTATGTAAACTTCTTCATCTAATTCTCTATTTAAAAATGCAGTTTTCACATCCATTTGATGCACATGTAATTCAAATATAGAAGATAATGCAAATAGAATTCTAATAGTAGTAATTCTAGCTATGGGTGCATAAGTGTCGAAATAATCAATTCCTTCATTTTATCGAAAACCTTTAGCAACTAATCTTGCTTTATAGGTTTGGATCGAACCATCGGTATTGTATTTCCTTCGAAATACCCACTTGCAACCAATGGCTTTTGATCCAGCTGGTAAATCAATAATCTTTCAAGTATTGTTGGACATTATAAAATCCATTTCATCATTGATAGCATCCTTCCAAAATGTGTTATCTCTAGAAGTCATTGCTTCTTTATAGGTTTTAGGATCACTATCAATTTGAAGAACATATGGAATTGTTCTTATTATATCTTCCTTACTTGCTTCAACCAAGTATAGGTAAATTCTTTGAGAATCAATCTCTTCGTGTTCTAATACCTTCTCTTTACGAGATCTCTTGCTTCTTCGTGGTTCATTAGTCTCTATTACATCTTGAGAAGATGTTTCTAGAAATTTATTCGAAGCCGAAAATTCATTTTGAATTTCCACTGAATTTTGAGGAATATCATCAACGCTTAATGAATTTTCAAAAAATTCAACATCTCGGGATTCTATAATCACATTGGATATAAGATCAAGTAGCTTATATGCTTTACTATTTATAGCATATCCAACAAAGACACTTTTATCCCTCTTGGTCCTAGTTTTGTCCTACTAGGATTGGTGTTTTTATAATAAGTCAAACACACTTCCGACCTTTCCACAATTCATAAGGTGAAACTTTGAGTTTCTTAGAAGGAATTCTATTACACATATGACATGCGATAAGTAAGGCCTCTCCCCATAAGTTATTAGGCAATCCGCAATTTAGACCTTGTTAGCATAGCCTTTATCATCTCAACTAGGGTTCTATTTTTTCTTTCCGCCAAGCCTTTTTGTTTCGGTGTTCTAGGTGCACTACATTGGTGTAAAATACCACGTTCTTCACAAAAAATATCAAATTCTTTAGAAAAATATTCACCACCTCTATCACTTCTAAGAATTTTAATTCTTTAATTCTTTTGATTTTCTACTTCACTTTTATATGCTTTAAACATATGAAAGGCATCACTTTTATGTTTCATTAGATAAACATAACAAAATCTAGAATAATCATCAATGAAAGTGATAAAATATTTATTACTACACCTAGTTAACATGCCATTAAGTTCACAAATGTCAGTATGAACTAAGTCAAGAATATTGGATGATCTTTCTACACTTTGAAAATGTTTTTTAATCATTTTTTGACTTAGTGCAAATTTCACATTTTTCATTTTTTGTAAAATCACAAGATAGCATGTCATTTCTAATCATTCTATGCAAAGTAGAATATCCAATATGTCCTAATCTATCATGCCATAAATTTAAAGAACACACAAAGTAATAAGAATTTATTTTATTGATTGCATTGTCAATAGTACACAACTTGACCATTCCATTAGTGGAATAGCCTTTCCCAACAAAGGAACTATTTTGGGACAATACAAGTTTTCCCAACTCAAAAATACATTTTACGCTCGGTTTTTTCAACAAATCACCACTTGCAAGGTTTCTATTCATATCCGACACATGTAAGACATTTGTAAGGGTTACAACTTTTTCGGATGTGAATTGAAGATCAACATTCCTTTTTCCTATGACTTTTGAACAATGTTCATTTCCCATTTGAATTTGTTGACCATCATCAATCTCTTGATAGGTCAAGTATAGGGATTTGTCATAGCAAACATGAACGGTGGCGCAAGTATCATACCACCATCCCGAAATTTTTCCTTTGACAGAATTTACTTCGCTTATAGTTGCAATAATTTCATTCTTGTCAATGTAATTAACTTTGCCTCTAAAATTGCTTTGTTTTTTATGTCAGCAATCTTTCGTAAAGTAGCCGAATTTTCCACACACAAAGCATTCTTCCTTAGGTTTCATTTTGAATTTATTGTTGTTGTTGCTTGTAAACTTTCTCTTTACTTTGGTCACTTTGTTGTTCTCTAAAGCATTGGCTTTAGAAGTGGCAACATGGGAATTCTCAATCCCGTCTCTTGCCCTCGACTCTTCCTCAATTCGAAGATGTTTTTGAATTTGCTCAATCGAAAAGTCTTCGGAGTTGTGAGGAATTTTCTTCCTATATTCTCTCCAAGTAGAAGGCAATTTAGCAATAATTGCTCCTACTTGAAATGATTTAAGTCCTATATTCACCACTATTAGTTTATTGACAATCACTTGTAATTCATGTACTTTGGGTAATAGGGGAACATTTTCTAAAAACTTAAAATCAAAATACCTTGTAATTAGGAATTTTGTAGTGTCTTCCTCTTCGGCCTTGTACTTATTTTCAAGTGCATTCCAAATCTCTTTTGCAGATTTTGTGTTGGTGTAGAAGTCATATAGACGATCCGATAGCACATTCAAAATATGACCACGACAAATAAGTTCGTCTTCTTCTCGCTTCTTTTGATCAATCCTTGCTTGTTTAGTATCTTTATCGGAAGGTTCGGGAAAGTCCTCCAAATTAGGATCTAGAATGTAGAAGATTTTCAGCGCCGTAAGTAGGAACTTGATTTTGTCTTGCCACCTTGTGAAGTTGGTACAATCAAAGCGATCCAAGTGAACCAAATCTTGATTCATCAACTTGATTGTAGCCATGGTTGTGTCTCCTTCGGTTGCCATATCAAATTTCGCTTTTAGATTGTTGAGAAAATTCATTTCTCAAAGTGAAATATCTGCTTGTAATGAAGTTGACACAAATATGAAATCAAAGAATCAAGATTATGAAGAAATAATTGGGAAGAATAATATTGTACTTGAATCGCATATAATGCTATCCTAAAAGCTAAATTTGTACCCTCTCGTAATGAGAGTGCTAAAGAGCCTTCAAGCAAATTGCTTTAACGGATTTCAAGCCTCAAACTAAGTATCAAATAGCACAATGAAAACTTGGAAACAAGGAACAAGAAGAGCAATTTGAGAGAAATTCTAAGAATTTCAAGAACAAGAATAAAAGAGTGATAATTTCAATCTATGGAACTTGGATTGTATTGAAATTGTTTGAAAACATGAATTTTATCCCTATTTATAGAATTCAATCACCCCAATTCCTTGTTCATGCAACTCTTCACGAAAGAGTGCCAAAAATTGTTGAAAATGTGCATGAGAAAATCTGAAATTTCCTCCAACGGTCAATTTTTATTACCACGCGATCGCGCGGTACGATGCCTACGCGATTGAGTGATGCCTCATAATTTTGAACAGAGACAAAATCCGTTCCACCACGCAATCGCTAGACCATCAACCACGCGATCACGTTGTTCTCATTTTGGCTGGACTTCCAGGTCCAGTCCGGACCAATTGGTCCGTCCAGTTTGTATTTGGTCTGATTTTCGCACTTCTTGGACCGGTTCTCTATATTTTAGACCGGTTCTCTATATTTTAGACCGGCTCTTGCACTTTTTCAAATTTATATATATATTTGAACAACATTTCATAACAACAGGTGCTATTTCTCGTCTCATTTATATGATGAAAGAGAGAGTTATGATGTTTGGCCCTCTATATACGTTAAAAATAAAATTAATATTCAGCCAAATTGCAAAGTTATTATTAATTTCTTTCAGCTTAGACATTTTAGAAGCTTTAAAATTTACTTTTAAGTAAAATCTTTTTTAAATATTTTTTGAAAGTTACTTTTCTTTTAGAATTTTAATAGACAAATTACTTTTACAAAAGCACTTCGTGCATTATCATCACTATCACTATCACTATCACTACCACTATCACTTCACTATCACTATCATCACTATCACTAATATATAAAAGAGTGAATGAATTAGAAACTTTTGAAAGACTAATTTGCCCTCATATTTTATTGTTAATGGCTAAAAAATCCTTCAATTTAAAATATTTTATATTAAAATAATCATTCATATAGATAATTAAAAGTGATTAATATGCAACCCCTTCATATTTCCTTGATTTTACATCTTATTAATATGAGACATTAATGTAGAGAATTAATATAATTGTTCCAAAAAAATTCCTTATAAAAATAATCAAGCATTAGACATCAACTTGCAATTTAGTATACCATCAAAATTCAATATATCCTTAATCAATCCCAATAAAATTAGAAATACTCCAATTTGCTATATATTTTCTCTTGGTGATCTCTATATAGAAAGTGGAGTCGTCTCATTTTCATAATTGCGTTTTAATTTCATGATTTCTTTGATCCTATTAAAATATAATCCATTTATATTGGGTATACAGTATAATTGATAATTTTCGAGAAAACAAGACTTAATTTTTCGTTGTTTTAAATCTCGATTTTAGATTTGTATTTTGTTTTGCAAATTTGAGATCGTCTTGAGATTATGAATTTATTTAAATTTGTATTGCATTAAAATTTTCATTTAATTTGTCTTCTATATTCAATTTATTTTCACTAAATAAAATATTATAATTAATATTATAATTTCACATAATTAAGTCAATTATTTTTCACTAAACATAATTATTACAAATTATTAATAAAAACATTATTATACGCTATTTAAAAAGTTAATACTATTTATATAATTAACGTGAAGTCATATTCTATTAAGTTGATTAATATTAATATAAACATTTTAAAAATTTAATAAATTACATACAATTAACATTTAGCTCCAATTTGAACCCCACATTTTTAGAATAATTTTTTTTTTTTAAAGTAGGAAAATTATTTATAAAGAGAATATAATTAAAAAAGAGTTGAAAATATGGAATCCAAACAGGAGCTAATAAGAAACCTAATGTTATAAATTAAAATCATATTGCATTTACTCATTGTTTGAATGATTATAAATTCCTGAAAATTTCATTGAAAATAAAATTCACTCAATAGTTTAAAAATCATTAATTTACATTTATTTGATAAAATATAATTGAGAAGTCCATTTCTAATAATCCAATATTTATATACGAGTTGAATAATTATTTTAATTATCTATCAATTTATTTATCATCATATTATTCGCAATTTCACTTTTTTCTCACTTCTTCTCTAAAGTCACGCTAACAAACTGTAAATTCGTATAATCGAATTTATTTTTTATGATTCTTTAATATGCATTTTTTCATTAAATTTTTAATTCTTTGTTAAATATATATTTCATACTTGATTCATGGTTTTATGTTTTAAGTTTACCTTTTTTTTTTTTTTTTCAAAAAGTATATTACTTATGTGTGAGATGGAAGAGAATATGTGGTTAAATGTTGTTGCATATCTATGATAATTTTTTTTAAAAATTTTTTATACATTTTTATAGTATTCATGTTGAACTTTTTGTTCATGTGTTTTATTTTTGGTAATTATTGTTATTCTCCAATTTGTTTTCTTTGGCTATGTATATTGTGCATTGGATGTGAATGAAGATAATTTATGATTGAAATTATAGTATATTTGGTAAGATGATTTTTTATTTATTTATTCTTAATTATATTGTGTGTTGCATCCGTGTTTTCATTTTTTGTATGCTCTTAAAGAATCTGACCTAATGCAACGGTATTTACAATGGAACAAGAATGAGCTTTCATAATTTCAAGAGACAATTATCCATACAAAAATAATTGTTGGACAATATACAAGAAAACAAGTTTTCTTTCTCTCATCTCATTAACTTCAACAATTGATAAATTCCTTTTATTAAAATTTCAACTTACTCATGACTACTACTTATTTAATTAGTAATACTAAGTGAAGAATTTGTACAAATAGGATAATACGTTCTTTATTTTTTTTTTTTCTTTTGGAAGAATTAGATATCTTAAAATTTTAATAGCGCATTGAGCTTTATGGGAAAAATAGAATATGATGACATCGTTTTTCCAAACGTTGCCTTGATATGACTCTTTTTTAGCTATATTCTAAAAGGCTTAAGATGTGACAAGTCGCAAAAATTAAATCTCAGATTTTATGAGTCTTAGCGTAATAAAGTTTTTTCCTATTTTAAATACTATTTTTATTATTGTATATCAAGAAATATATAAATAACGAATAATCGAGAGACTTGAACAGGACATTAGTTTTTTGTCACATTCTTGAATCGATTGTAGTGGAATCTATTTATCCACCTCTTTGAGAATAAATCAGAATTTTGGTGGAGAATGATCAGATATATGAGATTACAACCACCAAGAACATATGGAACATTTCATTTCCAAAGAAGAAGAGTTGTTTGCAAGTAGTGTTCGATCAATTACATATTAATCAATATTCGATTGATTAGTCTAAGGTTATCAACCAAAAAGATTTGACTAAATCACTTTGTTTCTTTTTGTCCAAGTCACTTATTTTTTTGTCTAAGTTGCTTAATTTTAATTTTTTCTTTAAAAATATTGATTACTGTAACTGCTTTAAAAAATAGTATCAGCACTTCAAAAATATTACACTTTTCATTTATCATATACATAAAACGTGCAACGAACGTGTTTACTACTAGTTAACTTAAAAAGTGTTAGATTCTTCGTGCCAAAATAGCTAAAATATTTTATAGATTCGACTACCCAACTTATTTCACGATTTGTCAGCATGGAGAATGTAACGGGAAATAAGCACGATATAATGCATATTTGGATATGGATCCGTTACTACTCGATAATTCAATCCATCCCTGTTTTCCTCGTCAAATACAGCCTAAAACACTACCTCACATCATCTAACATCTAGTTCTTTGTGCAAGTTTGCATGGGGAATGTCATACTTACTTCACTACGAGAAATTACTTTCTTTTCAGCACCCAAAAAAAGAAATTAAAAAAAAAAAAAAAAAAACACAGCTTAGCTACACGAACTTTGACATGCATTGCATTTTGATCTCCAATCTTTTGCTTTAATAGCACTTAGATCTCCATTTGGCGATTTTATCATTTGTCTCGGATCAACAAGCTTAAATTTTATAAAAATCAGTATTCAGAAAATTAAAAATCGGTTCCACTCGAAAAAAACAACGGGTCAAGGATTATAAGATCAAACCGTTTTCAATTAAAAAATTACAAATTATTCCAAGAATTAAATTTTTTTTTCGAAAAACAAGTTATTTTACAAATAAACCAACATTTATTTATTTTTAAAATAAAATCATACAAAAAAATAGCTTAAAAAACTACAAAAAAATTTTTAGCGAAAAAAAGAAAAAGCAGCAAAACCAAGTTTAAAACTTGAATTTCGGTCTGATTTTCAATGCTCAATTTTTGGGGCTGACCAGACTGATTTTCAGGTCGGTTCCCAGTTTTTTCGATTAAACTGATTGATTCGATTCGATTTTCTAAATACTGGTCAAAATGATACAACCCGACACTTAGGTTCTTAAACACCCGTACGTAGGCTTGGGGAAGAAAAAATATACATACACACACACATGTTTTTTTTTTTAATTTACGGCAAACATTTAAGTAGCACTTATGTATTTAGCTCATGTTTGATACAAACTAAAACTTAGTCCGTGTTCGATAAAATGTTTATAACAAGGTGTTATAATCATTACAATTCCCAATACTAATTTTTAACTACTCACATTTTTCGATATAACTTTTTAACAACAAATTTTACCTAAAAAACACGAAACATTCCAAAATAACGACGGCTAGCCGCCGTCGAACACTGGCTTAGAATTTGTTCTTGGTTAAAGTTAACAATTAATTTTAAACACAAATTTCATTGGACCCACATCTTTCTAATAACATTTCACTCACTTTTATTAAAATTTATTAAAAATCTAATTTTAAATTCAACGAGGACTTAATGGACAATCTTACTAAAATGAAAGATTGGTGATGTAAATATTCTATTTTGAAATATGGACCAGCTCTGCCAATTTCCCAAGATATCTATATATATCTATGCATCTATACATATATAAAAATAAAGTCATGCAAAAAATAATACAGACATAGTTTCCTACTCAAAATGACTTTTTAACTTTGGAATTCTATGCCAAATAATAATAATAATAATAATAATAATAATAAAAATAATAATAATGTAATAAATATTTTAGCAATTATTATGGTACATAATATTAGAATTTGTTTATACTATTAATTAATGACATCAAGATTTTAATTTATTTTAATGTATAAAATATTTTTTTATTTTGTAATAGTTATTATTCACCTGATAATTATTTTATTATATTGAAGTCGAAAAATATGTAAATTATCTAAAATCAATTACAACTTCTTTTTAATTCGTTAAAAAAAAGTTGTAAATATCACATAAATATTTTTTCTTTAAAAATAGAAAATGAAAGAGAATAAAGTAGGAGTGTTTATCAATCTATTTTTTCTTTCCTTTTCCTTTTAATAAAATTCTGAGTGTATATCACAGATATATTTATTTTTTCACTTATTACAAATTATATTTAAATGTAATTTTGTTTTCTCACTTTGAGCCTAAAGTCAATTTAAATTACAATGTTTAGAGAAATTTCTTGGAACAATAAAAATACAAATCTTAATAAATAAAATAAAATTAAGGTATGTGTTATTGTATTTTTTTTTTGTAATTAATTATCTTCCTATGTTTCTCATTTTTTATAAATATTCATTTCATATGTTAACGTATGAAAATCAATTATAGAGTGTGTTTGGTATTGTTATAAAGATTTTTTTAAATAAATAGTGATTTTTAGGATAATGGATGATTGAGATTTTGTTGAAAAGTCAAATATTGTGGTTTTGACTTCTAATGGATAATTAAGATTGAATACTGTAGAAAAAAAAAAGATTTTAATGAAAATCAAACAAAGCAATATTTTTTGTAAATTCATAAAAAAATTTGTTGTCAGTATCACATAAATATTTTTCTTTAAAAATAAAAAATGAAAGAGAATAAAATTGGAGCGTTCATCGATTTATTTTATTTTCCTTTTCATTTTAATAAAATTTTGAGCATAAATTTCATAGAACGGTAAACTGTAAACATACGAATCGTAAACAAAATTAAGGTATGTGTAATTGTACTTTTTTTATAATTAATTGTCTTCATTCGTTTCTTATTTTTAATTAAATGTTCATTTCTTATGTTAACATATAAAATCGATATTGGGAGTAAAAAATGACCGTGTATCGCACGGGTATAACACTAGTTTTTATATATAAAAATAAAGTCCATGCAAAAATTAACACACACATAGTTTCTCACCTAAAACGAGTTTCTAAATTTGAAAATTTATGCAAAAAAAAAAAAATAATGTAATAAATATTTTAGTAATTATTATGGTACATGACATTATAATTCGTGTTATGCTATTAATGACGTTAAGATTTTAATTTATTTTAATGTATAAACTATTTTTTGTTTTTGTTTTGTAATAGTTATTATTCACTTGATAATTATTTTATTATATTTAAGTCGAAAAATATGTAATAAGGATATCAAATCGAAGATCTCAACAAGAAATATAATACAAGCTAACAAGTGAGAACAAATTGTAAATATCTCAAAGATCAATTGTAAAAGTTTTTATTTTATTTTTACTCAATATCTCATTCATTTTAAATTATATCATATAAGTTCTATAATACTATCTGTAAACTATATTCTAATTAATTATATTAATTATTATTCTTTTATAATTATTGTATTATTTTGAAGTCGATAAAAATATGTAATATGTGTGTCAAATTGAAGATCTCAACTAGAAGTTTAATACAAGATAACAAGTGAGAGCAAACTTAAAATATATTGCCTATAAATTCGTCTTAATGATCAAATTGTTCTGAAGTTTCTTAGTTTGTGTTTCCTTCTTGAAAATCAATTACAATTTCTTTTTTAAATTTGTAAAAAAAAGCAAAAAAAAAAAAAAAAAAGGAGCGTTCATTGATCTATTTTTCTTTCATTTTCCTTTTATTAAAATTCTGACCTTATATCAAAGATATTTCTATTTTTTCACTTATTATAAATTTTATTTAAATATAATTTTGCTTTCTCACTTTAAGCTTTTAGTCAATTTAAATTACAATATTCAAAGAATATTCCTGCAACGGTAAAATACAAACCGTAAAAAAAAAAAATAAATAAATAAAAAATTAAGGTATGTGTAATTGTACCTTTTTGTAATTAATTATCTTCCTTCATTTCTCATTCTTAATTAATTTCATATGTTAACATATGAAATTCAATTATAATTTTTTTTAATTCTTAAAAAAAAAAATCGTTGCTAGTAAAAAATAGAAAATGAAAGAGAATAAAATAGGAGCGCTCATCGATCTATTTTTTTTTTCTTTTCATTGGAATAAAATTTTGAGAAATTTCTTGAAACGGTAAACAAACAAACTGTAATAAAAATTAAGTTATGTGGAATTATACATTTTTTTAATATATAATTAAGCCTCCGTTCGACGGCTGCGAAGCCGCAATTTTTTTGGTTATTTTGATTATTGAGGTAAAATTTGTGGTCAAAAAATTGTTTAAAAAATGTGTGTAGTTAAAAAGTGGTATGAGGAAAGGGTAATTATATTGACACCACTAATTTTGTTAACTACACCACATTATATATACACATTTATTAAAACATGAATTTTATAATTACACCACATTCTTTTTACAAATATGACATTCACTAAATAAAATAAAATAAAATAAAATATGGTACACTACAACAAGAGACTTCTTCCATCTTCATCTTCACACACTACTCCAAAACCCCCAATCGGATCCATTTTTTTTTAAACGAAATTTCACTTCATCATTGAAATAAAGAAAATTTTTGGACAACAAAGATTTACTTAATTAAAATAAAAATGATAATATTGAAGATCAAAAAGAACCCATTACGTTCACTAAGACCACGTACTACTACAATTCAAATTAATAAACTGAGCATTTACATGAATCCCTAATTTTCAAAAGTAACCTAAGAAAACAAACACATTCCAAATGCTTAACCCCCAAAGCCGTATAGTGTTCCGCCTGCTTCTTCAGCGCATAGACAATGTCCATTGCAGTTACAGTTTTTCGACGAGCGTGCTCGGTGTAGGTGACGGCATCACGAATAACATTCTCCAAGAAGATCTTAAGGACTCCACGCGTCTCTTCGTAAATGAGCCCACTGATATGTGAATGAAATAGATAATTGAGAAATTGAATACCTTGTCCAACAAGAATTATAAGTGAAAAATATGTAATTCATATAAAATTTAGAGTTTTAAATTGTTGTGGTGTACATAAGAATAAAAAATAAAATAAAATAAAAAACTAATATAATGAGGGTGGTAATTTAGTCAATTTAATTGTGGCTAATTTAGTAAATATAGAAAGTGTGGTTTGATTAACAAAATTGGTTGTGTTAATATAATTACCCCTGAGGAAATGTGTTGATTATAACTGTTTTGCCGAACATATTGTAATTGTCTTCCTTCATTTCTTATTTTTAATTAAGGCCTCATTTGGTTCCCATAGTTTTTGAAAATATGGGTTTTGATTAGTAGTTTTAGAAAATCGTATGGTTAAAAAGTGGTTTGAAAAGTAAAAAATTATAAACTTGATTTTTTTGGATGATTGAGATTGATTACTGTAAAAAAGTAGTATTCATTTATAAAAACTATGTTTATCAAACAATGACTAAATATTCATTTTATATGTTAACTAGTAATCGCACCCGTGCGATGCACGGAATAAATAATATTTATTGAATAAATTGTAAAAATACAATACCCGATAAAAATAACACAATAAAAAAATAATAATAATAACTTGCATACGCAAATTGTGAATAATTTGTAATTTCATTTCTCCCTATAAGATTTCTTACTTTAATACATAAATTGTATATTCAATATACAATTAAAATATCAAAAAAAAAAAAAAAGTTATGAATTGCATTTTTTTTAACAGTTAATTGTTCATTATCTAGTTTCCTTAGTTTATTCATTCATATAAAATTGATTATTAAAAAATATATTTTTTTTAATGTTCATTCACAACCACATATTATTTAAAAACTAATTTTTCACAATTGCACATACTACTTTTTAACCACACATTAAAAAAAAAAATCAAATTTTAACCACACAATTGATTTATTTGACAATTATTTTATTTTTATACTACCTTCTTTCACTTTCAATCATACATTTAAAACAATTTCTATAGTTTATATCAAACTTACTCCTATTCAATGGTTTTGAAATACAATGTGATATTTTATTTTTCACCAAGTATTGAAAATGGTCATGTTAGCCACACACACACAAAACTATTTTTTGTGCATGTTAAATAAATGTATGGATTATATTTTATTTTTAAATAGAATAAGTTTGATAAAACCTTATATTTTTATTTTCTATAGAATTCAATGAATTAATTGTTAAAGTCTGTAGTATGTATTTTACAAATTAATGTTATTTTAAATTTATAAAAATTAAAAAATAGATAAATGAACAAAATGAGTAAATTTATAAAATTAATTTCAAAATTACCAAAGAGTTTATCTAAACTTGAAGTTGTAGAAATTAAAATGATTCAATTGAATTTACTTAGAAAGATCGGATATCATTATTTCTTTTAATTTGATAAGAAAAAGATTTGAAATTAATCATTTATGTCAAATTGAAGTTAGGTAAGAAATGATAAATATCATTTTATGACTTAGATGAGATAAATTAAAAAGATTGAATATTGAAAAAAGTAAAAAGTATAAGTAAAACTTTTATCTTTATTATTTTGGCAATTTTAAGAATGATATATTTAGAGTTTGCTCTCATTTGTTCACTTGTATTGAACTTCTAGTTAAGATCATGAATTTGACACCTATATTGCATATTTTTTGACTTCAAAATATTACAATAATTATCAAAAGAATAAAAATAATATAGAATTTGATGTTTTTATAGATTTTTTATTTTTTACAATCAATAAGTCATTTATTACATGTCACCTATAATTAATTTTGCATTAATTGAAGTTTACTAATTCAATTATTAAAATAATTAATAAAATTACAAAGTTTCCTAAAATAGCAGGGAAAAATGGCGGGAAATTATGTGTGGATTTTTTTGACGGCTATACTATTATTATATATATTAAGATATATAAATTAGATAGATATGAATAACAAATCGCGGTTTGTCGCACAACCTCTTAAAAGTGGAAACTCAAACTCTCGGATTTATTTGACTTGGACGGTTTTGATGTTCGCTCAAATTGTGCCTATATAAACGGTGGATTCATATTGCAGTGCAGAGAAGAGGAAGAAGATGGTAATGCAAGCTTTGAATATTCTGATTTTGCTACTAACTATAGCACAGGCAATAAGGGTTGAAGCAGATAATCAATATGGTGGTTATAATCCTCCGCCGTATTCTTACTACACGCCGCCACCACAAGGCTATCAACCACCTGGTCCACCTCTAACACCACCGCCTCATGGCCACCGCCCACCATCTCCAAAGTACAGTCCGCCGCGTCATGGTCATCCGCCACCATCTCACCCTCAGCAGCCACCTCATCATGGTCACCCTCCGCCTGTTCACTATGGTCCTCCACCATCTCATGGACACCATCCACCAACTCAGTATAGTCCTCCGCCATCCCGTGGACACCAGCCACCCACTCATAGACATCCCCCACCCGCTTCTCCACCGTCTCATGGATACCAGCCACCCACTCACTACAGTCCACCATCTTATGGACACCAGCCACCCACTCACCATCGTCCTCCGCCATCTCATGGCCACCAGCCACCCTTTCAGTATAGTCCTCCGCCATCTCATGGACCCCGGCCACCCACTCACCATCGTCCGCCGCCATCTCATGGTCACCAGCCACCACCCACTCATAGGCATCCTCCACCAACACATCGGCATCCGACAGGACCCCCACCACCTTCTTCCCACGGGCGGCCACCTCCACCTTCAGTATACTCCCCCCCTCCGCCACAAGCGTATTCTCCTCCTCCACCAGTTTATTCACCACCTCCGCGGCCAGTATACTCACCTCCTCCTCCAGTATATTCGCCAACTCCGCCACCAGTATACTCTCCACCTCCACCAGTTTATTCACCACCTCCGCCGCGAGTATACACACCTCCTCCTCCAGTATATTCGCCACCTCCACCGCCAGTGTACTCTCCTCCTCCACCAGTAAATTCACCACCTCCTCCGGTATACTCTCCTCCTCCAACAGTATATTCACCTCCCCCGTCAGTGCACTCACCACCACCTCCTTATGGCCAGTCACCACCAAGCTATTCAATGCCTCCTCCTGATCACCATGGAAAATCGCCGCCAACACCGTATCATCACCGTTCACCACCAAAGTACAAAGCCCCACCAACCCCCTCACCTCCTTTCCATGGACAGCCACCACCAACACCATATCACCACCGTTCACCACCAAAGCACAGGCCACCACCTTCTCCATACTATGGACCATCACCACCCCAATACCCACCCTCCCCATATTCCCCTTACACTCCATAATCCACCGCAGTGGAGTCAAATTAAAGGAGTCCATACTATCAAGTCTATCAATATGTAGTTTTAGTTTATTATGAGTTCGCTTTTTCGTAATTTCTTGTCTTCCATGTGTGTGCGCGCCAGTTACTGAATGATCATGAAAATAATAATTGTATTAATATCCCCTTTTTAGTTTGTTATAGCTCCTTATATATGTCTAAGTGACATTCTTGTCACTTCAAACTAAAATTGTTAATCCGGGTGGTTTGAGTAGGATCGGCCCACCAAAATAAAAGTCTGATAACGGCCCCTTGAAAAAAAGTCCGCCCGCTATGGGTTTCGGGTCGATTTCGGATCAACCCACAAATTTCGAACTACAAATCAGGCCCGTCCGCTGGTCCATCCAGGTCAAGCCCATGCGGGTCGCTGTTCATTCTGATTTGGCCTGTATGAATAAAAGCATATATTTTTTTTCATATTTTAAACAATTTTTTTTATCAAATTTCTAAATACAAAATGATTAAAATGATAAATTCATATTTATATCATAAAATATTTACATAGAATTTAAATTTATATTTTATGTTACATGAATTACTTCTAAATTTGAATATTTATTTAAATAAAATATAAACAAATAACAATTAAATGCTAAATGAGATTACTATTATAAAAAAAACATTATATTTCTTAGCTATTAAAGAGAAAAAATAAGATTTTGCTTTAAAAGTTGTATTAGAGTTTGTAGAAGAATGGAGATTTTCAATGTTACTATATTTAATAAAAACAATTTTTTTGTGGGCCAGCAGATTAACTGCGGCTCGCGAATGTTTGACCCGCGAAACTTGCGGTTCACGACTTCTTGACCTGTGAACCGCCGCACGGGTCATGGGTCGGCCCGTTGTCCTGAGTTGATCCGGGTCGATTTTCACGAGTTTAGTCGGTCCGTCTGACTAGACACCTCTACTTCACACTTAAGCATAGATATAAAAATAAAGTATTTTCTATATAGGAATTTGCTAAAATGCCCGTGCAAGCTACCGTCCGCTCAATGTGAGGTTTATTTGTTAAATCCACTACTACATGTATATCAATTAAGCATAGTTCTAGAACACACTGAAATTAATTAGAGTCCAAGAGCATGTTTGGATGGAGATTATGAAACTTTGGTAGTCAACAACCGAGAACTCGGGTGCCAATTCTTGATGTAGGTGAAGATCCCGATATGAAGGTGAAACAAGCATAAGGAGATGAATTGGAGCCACAGTAAAGAATGAAATTGAAGAGTTACCCTAAAGTTTGGACTTAATGGGAAGTTTAGAAAGTGCTAATTGAATGAATTTACAAGTTCTATCGACCAAATGTATGATTGGATAAAATAATCAGGCCAAACTAGAACATAACTCAACCAAGCGGTTCGATTCGATTCTACCCAAAAAAAATGCTTTTGGTTCTTTGAACCGAGAACCATTTTGTTCGATTTTGGATTCGATTCTCATTCCATAACCAATAATCAAACTTTCTCTCATATATGGACATAATGGTTATTTAACACACATTTCACCTCACAAATCTTTTAAATCTTAAATCTACATTCTAATTTATTTTCATTCTTTTTAATTGTAGACACGCATTCGCAATGCTTTACTCGTACTTTTACTTGGTATTGATGTTTATTTTTTAAAATTTACGAATATAATACTAAGTTGTGAATGTGATGATAAATTTTAATTGTATTTATCATTCAAAAAAATTAGATAATGGAACCAAACCAAACCAAACTGGTTCAGTTCCGATTCGGTTTTTTATCTTAAAAAAACCAATTAATTCCATTATTTCAAAAAATCGATTTGACGGTTCATGATTTTATTCGGTTCTCTTAGAATTAGAATCAAATAGAATAACCAAAAGTCTTTGAGTAGCCACTAAACTCACACATGACTTATTCACGTGTTGGTTATTGAACACAATAAAGGATCTCAAACAAGTGGCGTTTTCGGTTAGTCACATAGGGTTGCTGGTTCAAAGCTTGTCTAACATGCCATCTTGATTAACATTTGAAACACTTTCACTATGTGAATGTTTAAGTCTTAAATACACCTTCATTTATGCATAAGTTTGGAAAACTTATACGAGAATTTTTCAAAACTTTCATTCAATTTGAAAATGGTGGAGGATTATTGAAGGAATTTTCTAAAATGAATCATAACATGCAATTGTGGTTGTAAAGAAGAAAAATGGAATGAAAAATCAAGTGTCAAAAATTTGACCAAGCGATCGCGTGGATTTAAAACCAAGCGATCACACATAACACATCTTTGTTAAATATTCGGGAAACCTTAAAGCGAAGCGATCGCTTGAGGTATAACCAAGCGATCGCTTGGTTGTCTGAAATGACCGTTGGGCATAATTCAAATTTGATTTTATGCACCTTTTGGCATTGTAAATAACTTTTCGTGTAAAGGCTGAACCATGAAAAATTGTATCACTTGTAAAGGATGTATCTATTGATAATACACCTCTTGATACTCTATATAAAGGGTACAAAGTTGATTGATTCAAAACACTTGAATTTCTCCTCTCCTCTCTACTTATTTTGATATTCTTGGATTAAAGTTCATTTGTTCTCTTACATATAAACATCTAGTATGCAATTACTGCAGATTTGAATACTAGATTCTCTTGTGTATTTATTTTCGTCTTTGTGTTCGTGTTTGTTGTCGAATATTGTACGTTCGTCATCAAACAAAAATTCGATTCCATTATATCTTGGAGGCTTATTTGGACCCCTCTTGCATACTATTTGGTGGGACAAATAAAGTTTAAAGGAAAGCGAGTATTGTACCTTTGAATCGTCATAGTTACTTTGAAGTTTTTTGTCATCGCACCACCCACTTGTCTCAACAATAAGTACATGATTTCAAATATTTTGAGTGGGTTTGATTCTAGTTAAAATGGATTTTTTTTTTTTGAAATGAATAGTGATTTTTAGGAAAATTGATGGTTGAAATTTGGTTGAAAAGTCCAATATTGTGGGCTTGAATTTTAATGGATGATTGAAATTGAGTACTGTAGAAAAATGAGTAAATTTTAATGAAAACCAAACAAGGGCTTAGATTTGAAATATTTGTTATTAGATCCATTTCGCCCAAAAGGAGCCGCTAACAAATTAAAAGAATTCAGATGATGTGTAAGGAGCAACAACCTCTCGAGATAAAGTCCGAACGAGGGGTGCTTTATTTACGAAGATTACAACGAAAGCAAAGCAAGGCCTCCAAGGGGCGAAAGCACACGAATTAGACTAAGATTTGACAGGAAAATTAATGATAAAAAAAATTAAATATCTCTATTTGAGAGTTGATTGATTGGTCCCTCTAAACGCCTAATTTTCTATCATATATACAAAGTTAATTACAACTGCTTCCTAGCATTTGAATTCTTGATTTTCCGCCTTGATTTATAACTTGTACGAAATAATTGCTTCCCATCATGTTGCATAACCATCACCTACTTCCTTGTATAACTGACGTCCATTACCTTGCCTTAAGTAACTTGCATGATCCTTTCCAACTGCCCAAAACGTGGAAACTGTTGCTTAGTGGTTGGATCAATCGTGGGATGAACCCAAAAAATCGCCTCTTCAACCTTATACAGCTTGATCGCCCAATCTCCCTTACATTCGTCCTATCGCCCAAGCACTCTAGTGATCGCCCAGTCACCCAGCTCCCTTCACATCGCCCTTCCATCTGTAATGGGCTATCATGTTTTGTGCCTTTTGTGCTGGGCCTCCGAATTGAGTATTTTTATGTGTCAACAAGATCAATTGTAATGTATTACAAAAGTGTCAAAATAATGTATGTTACGAATAGTTAGTAATTTTCTAGTTTCAATTGTTAGGGTTTTTGCATGTAAAAAAAGATTGATTGGTAAAATTAAACTTTTGGGAAATTCGTCGTCACCTATGGCGTCAGTTAGATTTCGATTGCTTTTGTATGTTGCGTGGATGTTTCTTTGTAATTTAAAAATTCGCGATGCATTGTGAATTGAAGGGTTCATCGTCGTGGGAGTTGATGGGTCTAAGTTGGGCAGGAGAAAAGTTTGCTGTGTGGAGTTGTTTTCTTCTTCAGATTGCATGAAATGATGGTGTTTTGGGCAGCGGCGACGGTGAAGTCAGTGATGGACGACACAATTTTCGAGTTCAAGAGGGAGCATAGGTGAGCGGAAAAGAAGTAGTGGTAGATGACATGTTAACTTGAGACAAATTTGGGATGGAGAGGGAGGCTCAGACAATCGGAAGATCAGATTTGGGGAAGATTGAATTAGATAGGTGAATGTGGGTTGGGTTGGGTTGAATTGGGCTAGGCGGGGGTATAGGATGGGACGGGACGTGATGGGAAGGAATGCAGGTCAAGGCACGTGAGGTCAATGCGTAGGGGTGGAGGTTAAGGTGCAAGAGATTCATCCACGACCACAAGGTACGATGTCCAGCCTATATAGCTGATCATGAATGGCTTGATTCCGAGATTTAATAACTAGTAGATCAATTTCATTCAAATCTTACTTGTATTACACACAATCAAGTTTTGCAGATGTTTTAGAAAGGAAAAAACCATTTATCTTCACCAAGGTTCAAAGAAATTCTACATGCGATGTAAATGTAGACTGTAAGGAAGCCATTAGTTACTTTAATTGACTGTCATGCCGTAATAGATTTTCGACATATTAATTTATCACCATTTTATATAAAATAAAAGTGCTAAAAAAAGTGTGCACTTTAACCTTTTAATTTATATATAGAAAAAACTTTTAATTTATATTTACACATTTCCATAATTCTGGTTTTACTATTTTCATTTATTGTCACTGTTGACGCCCCGTAAGCATCTCTTTTTATGTTGACGGTGCCCTACCCTTGGTGTGCTTATGGGACGTCAACACGGTATATTATCAACCGTGTGTGTGAATTTGTTTCACGCGAGGTGGACGCGTCCTCAGGGGGTTTCCAACCTTGGACCTATGGAACTTAAGAATTTCAAAGGCCTCCCTGGTACCATTACGCGGTGGACAATACACCGTGTTGATACTAAGTGGTACCAGGGAGGCCTTTGGAATTCTTAAGTTCCATAGGTCTAAGGTTTGAAACCCCTGGGAAAACGTCCACCTCGCGTGAAACAAATTCATACTACGCGGTGGACAATAAACCGTGTTGATGCCTCGTAAGCACTCCAAGGGCAGGGCACCGTCAATATAAGGTCCAAGGTTCAAAACCCTCAGGCATTTTTATGTTAACGGTGCCCTGTCCTTGGAGTGCTTATGGGGAGTCAACACGGTGTATTGTCCACCGCGTAGTGTGAATTTGTTCCACGCGAGGTGGACTAGGGAGGCTTTTGGAATTCTTAAGGTCCATAGGTCCAAGGTTCGAAATCCCCTAGGGACGCGTCCACCTCGCGTGGAACAAATCCACACTACGCGGTGGACAATACACAGTGTT
Source organism: Ligustrum vulgare (assembly GCA_963555705.1). Classification (NCBI taxonomy): domain Eukaryota; kingdom Viridiplantae; phylum Streptophyta; class Magnoliopsida; order Lamiales; family Oleaceae; genus Ligustrum; species Ligustrum vulgare. Next base: position 10,036,845 of record OY743180.1, on the reverse strand, counting down.
GACGCCCTGTAAGCACCCCAAGGGCAGGACACCGTCAACATAAAAATGCACGTCCCCAAGGAGTTTCGAACCGTGGACCTATGGAACTTAAGAATTCTAAAGGCCTCCCTGGTACCACTAAACTAGTTTTTTATGTTGATGGTGCCCTGCCCTTGGGGTGCTTATGGGGATTCAACACGGTGTATTATCCACCGCGTAGTGTTGATTTGTTCCACGCGAGGTGGTCGCGTCCCCAGGGGGTTTCTAATCTTGGACCTATGGAACTTAAGAATTTCAAAGGCCTCCCTGGTACCACTAAGCTAAGGCGTGTTTTTTATGTTGAAGGTGCCCTTCCCTTGGGGTGCTTACGGGGCGTCAACACAGTGTATTGTCCACCACATAGTGTGGATTTGTTCCACGCGAGGTGGACGCATCCCCAGGAGGTTTCGAACCTTAGACCTATGGAACAAATCCACACTACGCGGTGGACAATACACCGTGTTGACGCCCCGTAAGCACCCCAAGGGCAGGGATCATCAATAGTCACGTATCATTTATGTGAAAGATTATATGGTATGAATGTTAATAAATTAACTTACCTCGAGAGGTTGGAGACGAAATCATCATTTACCGAATGAAGAATCAAGAACCAAGCACATTGAAACATCCACATGAAATTATGGAAATGATGGAAGAACACTATATAATGGAATGAAATGGAAGGCTTGAACACGTAATTAAACGTTATCCTAAAAGTTCATTTGTCCCCTCTCGGTTGAGATGCTAATGGGTTTGATAACAAATGGTTTTAGCGGATTAAACAAACCTTCAAACCAAGTATTCATCAAGCACAAAGAATACATGAAAGAGGAATAAGAACAAATGAGAAATTGAGTTGAATCTTTTTTATTTTGGATCAACATTTGTTATGAATATCTCATTGAATTGTATTTCTCTTTATTAACACCTCTATTTATGGACTTGAGAGTTCCATCCATGAATGGGTGCAAAGAAAAGTCAAAATGTGCCTAAACATGTCAAAAGGTGCCAAAAATCAAACAAAACAACGGTAAAAAATATTACACCGTGCAGTCGCGCTATTCAAATTTGTGTCGTCGCATGGTTATACCATTTAATAAAATTTAATCTGATGTCAAAAATTGAAGTGTGATCGCATGGTATTTGTACCATGCGGTTGTATGGTTTTCCGGATTTTGGCTTTCCTTTTCTTTTTCACTTGTTTTCATATTGATTAGATCCAAAATAATTTTTCAATCTATTTACATAGATTCTTTCTTTCATAATCAATATTTCAACAACACATTGGGATTAAAATTTCAGCAATCCTCCACTTGTTCAAATATTCTCAAACAACTCAATTTAAAACGGTATACGTAAAATAAGATATCTTTCGATTTGAACCTTACCTTAGTGTAAACATTGCAAAGTATTATCGAAATCCTGAGTAGCCGAAGCCTTGAACCCATTTATTCCATGTGATAGTACAGGCAACATCACACACATAACACTCAAGTTCTTTTATTCCACACAAATTTTGCTTTAGTGCGTTAATGACCGCGCTCTCATCCGATTCGTGAACTTTTCAGAAAGTAACTCAAAACTTTCTTTGAAGCGGCATCACTTCTAAGTTCATATAGGTGAAGGTATGTTCTTCCAGTATCTTTGTCACATTTAGAGATACTTGTAATACCGAACATCATTAAGTGTAAGACCGCTTTTCAATTTTACGTGCAATTTTAAATTTCGCTCAATATTTATGTTACCGTGATTATAAATTATAAAATTGTGATATTTAATGTCTATAATTCGAATTGTTTTGCAGTGGAAGGACTTGGGCGCCGTCTCGATCGATGTGCCAATTAAAAAGTTTATAAATTGTTTATGAACTCTATGTATAATTAATTATTTTATTTGTTAAGCTTGTTAAATTCTATTTGTCATTGAGTAGTAAGTTGTTTAAATTTCATTAAATTGAGATTGGGAAAAGGTTTAGGGCGAATTGAAATTTTATCGGGAGTTGTGGACTTAAATTTCTAAATTAGAGAGAATTGAGGGGCCAAGTTGCAAATTCCAAAATATTATATCTAAACCTAATCTAACCTAAACCCTCATACTCTCGTCTCTCACATCTCCCTCACGCTCGCTCTGCCTCGGTCTCTCCCTCTCGCCTCCGTCTCTCTCTCGACTTCGCCCTCTCCCTCGATTTCTCGCCGGCACACCACCCCTCTAGATCGCAGGCGCACCATCGGCCGCCACCGTCACCCACGATAGTACCTTCCCCCCCCCCCCGACCCAACACACACACGCACACTAGTCCGAACACGCACACAACCACACCCTCACACACACACATTTCACACACTCCGGCATACTCACACACGCAGACACCCAAACACAGAAACATGTATATAATGATTATATGTATGTACATGTATGCATAAGCTACTTGTGTGTAAATTTCAGAATTTAAATTTATTTGTGATTTCATATTTTTTAGTGGTTAAGATTCAGTTTTGGGATTTTGTGTGTGTGTGTGTGTATGCTATTTACTTACAGATTTCAGATTTTGGTTTAGATTAAAAATTTAATTGTAAATTTCAGATTTGAGTAATGTATATAAATGTATGCATATATTGTGTTATATATCTCATTTATGAAATTGGTAGCTTAATTAACTACTAAATTGTTAAAAGTTTGAATTGTATATATGAAAATAGTTTAATTGAGATTTTGTTAGTTTAATTTATTAATTTGAGAATTTTAGAAATTTGGAAAGTGGTATAAACGTGAATAAATTTCTGAAATTTTTTCAAGTATGTATATATAAATTTATAATTTTTGAGATTTATGAAAATTGAAGTTTAGTTGGTAAAGTTTGGATATATGTTGATTTTAAGATTTGTGAATTTGTTGAGACTTTAAGGGAGTGATTTTATAACATTAGGTTAAGCTATGTAAATTTGAATTTTAGTTTGAATTAAAAGGTAGAATGACTTTCTAATGTGCATCGAAATTTATTATTTGTTTCGAATAGGATGTTAATGTAATGTTTTGGGAATTGGAAGCATGAAACTCTTTCTTGTTTTATGTGCTTTAATCTAAACGTAAGGTCACATTGTGAATTAAAAGTTATACTTATTAATGAATGTGAACAATTAGGATATTTGGTACATTGACGTCACGGGCATCCAAGACTTTTCCACTTGCAAATTCAGAAACGGTAAATTACTAAGGACTGCAAGTAAGTAAACTCCCCCTATTTTTATTAAAGTTGAAAGTTAATGTGAAATTAGTGTACTCAAGTTACAGCTATGTAAATTGCTTGTTTCGATGCTTTCGTTATTTTATATAAGCATATATTGTTCAATTTGGAAACTGTCCAAGCATTCATATATTTTATGTCATTGCATCACCAAGCATGCATTTGTCATGAAGTACTGGGGAAGTAAAATGAGTTTAGATGAAAAGTGTGGAAAGTTCAATTTTTTTCTCAAAAATGATGTATCCCAAGTTTTAAGAATAAATTGATGTACTCTATACCATGAAAGGTGTGAGTGGGAAATGAGGCGCGGGGGACCGGCGTACCCAAATTAAATCGATGTTGCAGTGGTGAATATTAAACCGCCTTGCGGTGACGATTGCCTAACCGTTTGGCGGTGGCAAATATTAAACCGCTTTGCAGTGACGATTTCCTAACCGCTTGGCAGTGACAAATATTAAACCGCTTTGCGGTGACGATTGCTAAACCGCTTGACGGTGACAAATTTTAAACCGCTATGCGGTGGAAAAGTGATAACCTTGTTCTAAATAAGGAAATGTGCCCAGTGCATTCTGACTGGCTATAAGATACACTAAGTGAGTTCACGATGGAAATGAAATTAAAGTTTTTTTTGAAATGTTTAAGTGAAAGTTTGGAAAGTATGAATGTCTTGAAAAGTAAAGTAAATGGGGGTAATTACTTTGAATGGTCTAAGAAATTTCATGTCATGAGCATGCATCACGTGCATAAAATTTATTTACTGAGCTTTAGCTCACCCCAATCCCTCCCCAATATTTCAGGTGATGAAAGCTAGATGAGACGAGGAGAGCACTTGGTGACAGACTTAGGCTATACCTATCTTCAATTTTTGAAAATAAAGTTAAATTAGAATTCATTTAAGTTTCTCATTAATTATTCCTTCATTTATTATTGTTAATGGTTTGATTGCAATTAGATTTGAATAAGTATTGGTGTAGTATTAGAGGTTAAATGACCTCTTAATTCATTTTCTAAAGTTTATTTACTTGGAAATATATCGTTGAAGATTTTGGGACTTATTGAATGGTTTTGATGATGTATGGGGCTGAATGAGTTGAGATGTATGCTTTAAAATGGTTTTGAAGTCCCTCTACAGGTTGGTTATGTCCAATTTATAGAGGAGACTCTGCCGAAATTTCTGTAAAATTTTATAATAGAAAAATGAAAAGGTTTGAGGTTTTAAATCATTTCTTTTCCGCATTTATGTAAAGAAAAGTTAGTAAGCCTAGTCTTAAGCATTTAAAATTGGGGTGTTACATTAAGAGTTTTAAATCTCAACCTTCCAACTGTAATAACCAACACTTTTAATCTAGAATGAGATATATTTTGATAAAGTGTTGAAACTATCCACTTATCGAATGACTCTTTGTTACCTTTTGAACCTGAGGTATACTTGCTAGTATAATCAGGTAGGGTTGCTATTATTGGTGGATCTTTTATAATGAAGTTTCGCCCCATTCTACTCAATTACATTCTTATGTTTTTTTTATAAGATATTAAGTCAAGTTTTACTCAACTTTTCACAAGTTATTGAATCACTCTTTGATTCAATTTTATATGTTTGTGTCTAGACTTCTTTTAAATATATATATGTGGTGACTTCACAATTATTTGACAACACTTGTCAAATATTTCACAATATTTTGTTATCTATTTTGTGCACTTTATTGACTTCATAATAATATTACTTAAACTCTATTTAAAGTTTAATCCTACTACCCCATACTTTTAGGGTAGACTCAAAATTATTCTTTCATTTAGTTGAAAGAACATATCATCTCAATTTAATGAACAAAACTTTGTTCAAGTAATGAATTAATTGTTTCCCCAATGAGTACAATAAATATTCTTCAATTTGTTTAAATATTGCCCCCACATTTTTGGATAAACGTCAAACCTCTCAATTTTTATTTAAGTGAATGATTCTCCTTTGTGAACCACAATGTTCAACAATAATTCATATTTACTTTTATATTTCATATTATTACTCTCTATTAGTAATAATATTTTTCACACATGATATCAATCATTGATATCTGCCATATCATCTCATATACTTTATAAATAATATGAGGATAATAACCACAATTGATTATATATGGTTGTTCTATAATTTCTCAATTTCTTTCACTCAATTGAAATAATACATTCATCTAAATTTAGATGGTTGAAGGTGGTCAAACCATATTTTGATTTTATTATCAAAATTACGCAATCATTTCTCATTGATCACTTCTAGTATGACCATTGTAATAATCAACAAGTGTAGAGAGCACATATTTCCAATATTACACAAGTTATTGTACATGTACACTTACATGCTTTTATATTTAGAACATCAAACCATAAAGTAAAAATGGTATCACCAATAATAAGCATATGTTTTATTCACAAGATTTCATGTATTGAACAAAGTTCTAATAGAACTAATCACATTGCATGCCAAAACAATTGCGTGATCTCAATTGGCAAACCAATTTATTTATTTAAACAATATGAATCTCGACAATGAGAAATCCCTTTACATTGTAAAGACTTTATGCAAATCTAAGTCATGCATTAAAGGCTTTAATGGTTTCTGGATGAAAATTAATGATTACTCAAGTGCATGATCCAAAATTCCAAAATTTCCTACTTGATGAAAAAGGGCACCTTTGGAACTCGTGCCTTTTCAAATTTAAAAATAGTATGGCAGTTGGTATTTCAAAAGATGCATTGTTCCAAAGTAACACACTTTCAAAAACATAACTAATTAATGAAAAGACACGTATAATTTCTTTCATTTTCACACATAATTTTCTCCCATTGGTAAATTATCATAGATGAAAGAAAATAAAATTGAAAACTTATCTTTCATAATCCGGATTAAGAATGTTGAATATCTTCACAATAAATCTTGATTTATCAACTTGATTATCATCATGGTTGTGTCTTTCTCCAAATGATTTGGTCTCCATTGAGCAACAAAATGTACTTTTAGATTGTTAATAAATTAACTTACGTCGAGAGGTTGGAGACGAAATCATCGTTTACCAAATGAAAAATCACGAACCAAGCACATTGAAACATCCACTTGAAAATATGGAAATGATGGAAGAACACTAAATAATGGAATGAAATGGAAGGCTTGAACACATGATTAAACGTTGTCCTAAAAGTACATTTGTCCCCTCTCAGTCGAGATGCTAAAGGGTTTGATAGCAAATGACTTTAGCGGATTAAACAAGCCTTCAAACAAAGTATTCATCAAGCACAAAGAATAAATGGAAGATGAATAAGAACAAATGAGAAAATGAGTTGAATCTTTTTGATTTTGGATCAACATTTGTTATGAATATCTTATTGAATTGTATTTCTCTTTACACCTCTATTTATAGACTTGAAAGTTCCATCCATGAATGGGTGCAAAGAACAAGTTAGAAAGTGCCCAAACATGCCAAAAAGTGCCAAAAATCAAACAACACAACGGTAAAAAATTTACACCGTGCGGTCGTGCGGTTCAAATCCGTGATGTCGCATGGTTATACCATTTAATAAAATTTAATCTGACGTAAAAAATTGATGTGTGATCGCATGGCATTGGTCGCATGATTTTCCGGATTTTGGCTTTCTTTTTCTTTTTCACTTTTTTTTCATATTGATATAGATCCAAAATAATTCTTCAATCCATTTACATTGATTCTTTCTTTCATAATCAATATTTGAACAACACATTGGAATTAAAATTCCAAAAATGAATGATAAGTAATTTGGAATGGTGGAGGCAAATTAAAGTTTAGAACATGTTTAATCCTAGAACGTTTGAAGAATTTATTAAATGTGTGGTTAAAAAGTGTGAAAAATAATGAGTCACATTTACTAAAAATGAGTTTATGAATTATGAGAAAAACTGGAAAAAGAGAATACTAAACAAAAATGTTCATATAGTCTGTTTGGTCCAAATTTTTACCCCAAATTTATTCACAACCACGAACTTTTATGATATTAATCACTTTTTACACTTTCGAAATTAACGTTCTTCCAAAAGCTCAAAAGTTTTTCAAACTACCATTACCAAATAGACTCTAGAACACAAAAATGTTTTTGATGAAATTTCAAAGAGACTACATCTTAAATTTTGGGTAATTACTTTTCACGCTCCATGTGAAAAACGTCTCAATGTTCAATTTTTTGGGCGGAAAAAGTCATTTCCGTTAATTTTAACATCTCCTCTCCATCAAGTCAATTTTCAACAGTTTATTTTATAATAATTGAAGGGCGTTTTCGTCCCAAGTCCTTTTTAACCCATTTCATTCCATTAAAAATCCACTTTCAATAATACCCACTTCTTCTCCTAATCTTATTGTCGGAGGCCCGGAGTGAAGTTTTCATCTTCTTCGTTCTTTACCACCAGACTCTTTAGGGATTGTCCCTTCACTTCAACAACCTTCTATTGTGGGACTGTCTTAGAGGTGAAAAGTGAAGAGCAGTTTTCGTTCTACGCTTCAAAAAGATTTAAGTAATTCAAACAGAAATCTTTAGCAAGAGACTGGGACAGTAAACGAGTTTTTCCTTTAGATAATAGTTCCAGCAAGAAACTACTATTTTTTCCATAAGAGCCTTTAGGTTTTTAAGCATAGAAGATCCAGTAAGGGAATACCTTACATGTCCTATGACCATATCACCTAACAACTTATCCAGTTTCGATTCACGAAAAACTTTCGATACTAGTTCGACGCTGGTGACCGTTTGAAGAACGTTATCTTGAATGGATGGAGACACTTTTGACGCTAACCTGGCCTCGATGCTAGAGAGCTTGTATGGCTAAATAGCGAAATCGGGATGCCTCTGGGTCACCGTAAATCCCCACTGCTCCACACTTTTCGCGGGGTTTATCGTCATCATCATTGAAATTGAAATCGTTATCTAGATTTTGTGAGTAATAGATGATGCTAGATAGTGGATTCTTGGAATTGGTTACATTTAGGGGCTTTGGGTTGGTTTTGAGGATATGAGGTTGTTGAAGTGATGGGTTAAAAAAGGTTTGGATGGAAATACCCTTCAATTTTTTATTTTATTTTTTAAAATAAATTGTGGAAAATTGAATTGACGGTGAAGATGTGTTAATATCAATGAAAATGACGTTTTTCGCACGATTTGATAAATGTAGATACATTATTCACTGAAAAAATAAATGTTGGAACATTTTATACAACGATGGAGTTTTAAAGGGAGGGACGTTCTTGAATTTTCTCGTATCATCGAATAATTACAATAGAGATGGTAAATAAATCCGATCCAATCAACCTCGACGGGTATCGAACCATAAAAGGGCGAAAAAACCCACCCACCAATTAAATGTTAGACCGTTTATACAAGGATGGAGTTTTAAAGGTAGGGACGTTCTTGATTTTTCCATGTATCATCTTACAACCCCAATAAAGATGGAAAAAAAACTCGCTCCGAACCCAACAGGTACCCGATCAAAATGGAGCGAAAAACATGCTTCGTAGATCGACGATGCGAGTTCGTAGAGGGATTGGGCGATTCGAGCAAGTCACAGGGGTGAATTTGGAATTAAAAAAAATTATTGAGATGAGGCACAATAGTGGACGAGTACCTGACCCGAACATGCTTGTTTCCATTAGGGATGACAAAAGGGCGGGGATGCCATTCTCCTCCCCCCTGTGCCGAAAACTTACCATCCTCGTTTAAAAGGGGACGAGACGGGGATGTCAAAATTCCCGTTTATTATTACATATTTTTTAAAATTCTAAATTATTTTGATTTAGATATTATATTTAGATAAGAATATAACGAGCCAAGAATATTGCCATACTAAATATATAATAAAAATAAAATTTAATCGAATTAATCAATATTTGTTGGGGAGATTAAAACATTTATTAATGTAACTCTAACCATGTTTAACAATTAACAACCCTAATCAAATTAGTCTAAGTTAATTCTTGTTCAACGAATGAAGTATTTGAAATTTGTACTTGAATCTATGTAGTTATTTCTTAAATTTTCTAACGAATTGATGTAACTCTTTCATTTACAATTTTTTTTTGAAATGAGCTCTATTTCAATCTTACGTAGAACGAAGATCAGTCAATTGTAGTCGAAAAAATCATATAATATAACGTTGGAGATGTAATACATATTTTTGTTCAACTTTCAAATTCACGAGCATTTTTGTAACCACAGTAAATACAACTCCAATATGAGAATTCATTTGCAGTACAATATTTTCTTGGTTAATGTGAATTCATTTTTTGTAGCAAAATGATATTTGATCTCTTTGTTTTATTAATTTAGCCAGCTGGGATGGAACTTAACAGAAAGATTTAATTGTTTCATATAGTTAATAAAAAAACTATTTGGCAACAATTGATCCAATTTTTTTTTAAAAATTTTGGGCTTATGGTTTTTTAATTTGTCTGAGTTTTTTTTTAATTGAACTTGTTAATCGAGGATGGATCTGTAACAAATTCGAAATTGAGACTATCATTCCCGTCCCAAGTTCGGAGATACCCCCATCCCGTCTCATTCTCATCTTTACCCGAATTTTCCACCCGTTCGAATCGGATCTGAATTCGGGGCTTTCCTACCCGTGGTCATCCCTAGTTGCCATCATTAGAGCAACTCCAAACCGTGGTCTAAATTATACTCAATTAGTGATTTACTTCCCCAAAGTCGTCGGATTAATCTCCAATGGAAAGATGTAAAACGAATGTAAAATAGAATTTCGACCAAATATCTAAAAAAAGATCCACATTTGCATCTTGTTTTACACTTCCACATGGAACAAATTTCACTTAAATTTGGCTATCAATCCATAAAATTTTGATATGAGATATATAATTTAAATCTATTATATTAATTTACATTACAAGTTGAATTTCTATATTAATTTACACATTTTTTATTTTTTAATATTTTTATTTTTTTGATCAAATTTCGATTTTTTTAGACCGATTTATTCGTAATATTTATAGATATGTACAAATAAAAAAAATAGACTAACATAAAATTTACTAGTTAAAAAATTCATTCAAAAACTAAATTTAAAACTTATAATTTGTAGGAAAAAACACATATATAAGGTATTTACAATACACAATTTCAATTTTAAGATATAACTTAAAAACTTTCAAAAATCAGTTTGTAGTTATAATTGCTTAATTAAATTAAATAATTAAAATTATTTTATTAATTATATAAATTCATGTCACAACACTATATAAATTTAGGTTACAAAACGCAAAATGCTTAAATCACAAATAATTTTAGGGTCACAAATTATCAAAATAGTATGTCACAATAATAATTTTTTCGAGACACAAATAATATCAAGGTCACAAATTTTAATTTAATCGATCTCAAATTATTTCTAGGTCACAATTCATCAAATTGTTAGGTCACATTATTTTAAGCCACAATTATCATATTATTAGGTCACAATCAACTTATTAATTATTATGTTACAAAATGCCCACGTCACAATCCCACCACCACCAGTCACAACTACCACCGCCTCAACGCCATCACCACCACCACCACCACATCAAAGCACAACCACCGGACCATCCCTCAACAACCAAATGCACCACCAGAATCAAAAAACCACAACCATCGGATCACCCCTCAACAACCAAATGCACCACCAGAACCGAAAAAACCACAACCATCGGCCACCACATACAAATAATCAACCAACACAACAAAAACAGAACAAACAATAGAAGATCTGCTCGGTTCATAGCCTCGCAGCCATGCCCGTAGTGGCAACCTCGCAGCGGCGCTCCCAAAACCTTAGCATCACTATAACAATTTGATTGTCGCTACTGCCGTCGCAATCACCGCCACAGATCCAACATCTCAACACCAACACCATCGCTGCCGCCATAGATCCACAACAACAAATTAAAAAAAAAAAATCAAATTCACAACCGACATCTCAAACACCAACACCACTACCATCACAAAATGACTATTACACCACCACAACGGGAGATCGCAGAAACCGTCACGACATCGCCTTCTATGCGCGGAGGTGCAGTGCCCGCAGGCACCACCGTGCTGTCGCTATCGTCGTCCCTCGTCGAGTGGTCACCATGGTTGTAAGAGAGATGTAGAGTCAGAGGAGGAGGAGATAGATTCTGGAACAAAATTTGGGGTTGATATGATTAGGTTTGGGTTTGTGTACGTGGGGTGGGGTGTGGGGTAGGTATGGTGTTGTGAATAATTAATATTATTTTTTATTATTATTAGTATTAAAATTAAATTGTAACCTGACTTTTGTATAAATAATACTTACATATGTTTTTTGAATTTAGAAGTTGAAAGGTGTAATTTTCACTAATTTGTATCTAATCATTGGAACAAGATATATATAGATATAAGAAGATGTATATTGAGTTGTAAAAGTAATTTTTGGAAGTGAAAATTACAAAACAAACCCCCCCCCCCCCCCCCCCCCCGGCAAAAGAAAAAAAAATAAATTTCGGACCTTCCCCCAAATTACCTACCAAAATCTCTCGGAATTAGCTGTCTAAAGTTTGAATCGCACTGAAAATCAAGAAAACAGAGAGATGTTTTTTCACATAGTATTGGAGCGGAACATGCAGTTGCACCCCCGCCATTTCGGACGCGACCTTCGCGATAAATTAGTCACTAAACTCATGAAAGACGTCGAAGGCACCTGCAGGTATGAATAATTGAGTGTTTCTGTATTATTAGTGGTGTTATTATTAACATTCTGTAACTTTCTTACAGCGGCCGGCATGGCTTCATTGTAGCGATTACGGGCATTGAAAATGTTGGAAAAGGTTTAATTCGTGATGGTACCGGATTCGTTACTTTTCCGGTGAAGTATCAGTGCGTGGTGTTTCGACCCTTTAAGGGAGAGATTCTTGAAGCTGTTGTTACCATGGTTAACAAGGTCAGTTTTTTTTTTTTCATTCAAATTCGTGTCTAGTTTATGATGCAGTGGACATTAGATGATTAAGACTGTAAAGCACTAAAGCTTGTTGATTCTGATGGACTATTGAGAAATTAGGTGGAATAGGGAAAACTTTCACTGTATCTTGTTGAATAATCTAAAGAAGAGAGTAAACCCTAGTCATGTTTTATAAAATCCTAGAGGTTAGAACTAAGTTTTTAAGAAATTGAAAACAAAGTCTTTTCTCCTAACAAAATGTTTAATAAGCACTAATTAAATATATAATGTAATATGCAACGAACATTTCACACAGCCATTTTTTATTCGGACTGCATCAGTTTATTAGTAGTGATCTCTATGAGATTTTGGAGCTTATAGACGTGTTTTTGTATTTGTTGCAGATGGGGTTTTTTGCCGAAGCAGGGCCTGTGCAAATTTTCGTATCAAATCACGTGAGTGCTGTATCGTACAATTATTTTTTGCACTATTATTGGGAGTTTCTTGTTGCTTTTTATTTGATTCAAAGTTTCCCTTTTTTGTCATCATTGAAAAAATTAAAAGCTTTTTGAAGGTTTAGAGGTTATGAATCATTTTAGTTTGTCTTTTGTATGCTGCACTCTGTGACTGCTGTCGTTTTTTGAGTCAATTTGATTAGTTCATAACTCGTTGAATGTGGAGTGAAATTAAAATTTCTAACTTTCGAGACATTGTCTGGAAGAAAAGTTGACAGAATAATTGTTAAGAAGTGATCTTAACAGGATTCACAGGATTAGAGGGTTAAAAGTGTTTGGATGCTTCGGGGTATTCTGAAAAGATAACAAGCTAGTGTGATATCAAAACCTTGCTGTTGGATCAAAGAATTCGAACCCAATCTGATGTACTCTTCTCTAGAATGGCTGTGTTTGTGCTTAGACCATAGACCTGAATAGTATGATTTAGGTGCAATGGTATGATTTGTTCACTAATTGGTGATTTTTTTTTTTTATCTGTGATGACTCGGTTTTTATTCTCATATACTTTATAAAAGGGGTTATATATGTTTTCTGGAATTTCATTTCTTTCATAGGATGATGTACACATCTTCCTGAGTGGAGCAGGCTAATGATGGAATGATATCTAATTTTGTAATTCCATGCAATGGCTTCAATTAAGGGACTTGGGGAACTACTAAAATTGCTTTGCTTCAGACCTTTTTCACTTTTGTTTTTTATTCACTAAGAAGAGTGTCCTGAATTACTCTAAGCGTAAAAGAATTCCATTCTAAACTATTCTGGAGAGAATGTCCATTCTCCCTACCAAACCATGGTTATCTTCAAAGTTCAAAATTGTTGTTTCTTTTACGGGCTTACCTTGTTCTGAGTTTCAAAAAGGGCCACCTTCATTTTAAACTCATTACTGTATCTTGGAAGTTGTCTACCTATACTTGATTGACGACCTTCATTGCTAGCTTAAGTACAAGAAGAGTCTTTAGTTTGCTAGAACTAAATGATCAATCCCATGTGCAAAAACATAATACTATTATGCTTAATTCTATCAAGAATTTTCCAGACCATAGTATTGATGATTAGAGTACACGCTCTAAATAAACTTTGAACCCTCCTTTTATTCGAGCTTTTGCTCATCGATACATTGTGTTTCTAATTTGTTTTTCTGTTTTGATATATTTGTATGGCTTATAAAAGGATTTATATGACCATTAGCTCTTGTCATTAGGATGCTATTGAAGACAAATGTTACATGATTTGTGCTCATATTCAAAATTTGTAGCATCTACGAACTAGAGTATATTACTTGGAAAGATGATGTCTATTCCTGCTTTTATTTCTATAAGCACATGATAACATACCTGTTTTATTGCTATGATCTCACTTACCTTTATGACTGGTTCTTCTGTACCTTATAATTGTAATCTTGGCTTGAGAGTTACCTCATCAAGTATCTTCTAAAATTCATTATGGTCATTTTTGTTATATTTATATTAATTTGTGTATCCTTATGGACCTTATCCTTAAAATTTTACCTCAGGTACTATTGAAAATAATCAGAAATACCCCAATACTTTCATCAAATTGTGACTTTGTTTTACCGTTTTATTTTTGGCTATTATATAATCTCTTTAATTCTTCATTTTCATTTGTTACTATTGCCTCTGATTTGAATTATCCTCTACATAGACCTCTGAAACAACATGAAGGGGGTAATAGTGGTCCATCGAGGTTGCTCAGGACTCAGGAGGCCATAAGATGCTTTTCTCAGTAGGTGTCTTGGTGTAACACAAGAGAATGAGAGTTGAGTTCTCATGTTGCATCTGGAATACGAGTGTATTCCAGATATAGGAGGAACTACTCCATTTGAATAGGGTAGAAAATAATGTTAATTGATTCTCTTTGGGAGAGGGAGTTTCATTCTTTTAGAGTCGTATAAGAAAGAGAATCCAATTAAGAAATGATTTGTTTCAAATTTATTTGGAAAGGAATAATTCCCACAAAAGTTAAAGTTTTTGCTTGGTTGGTGTCTTTGGGGAAGGTGAACACTTGGGATTTATTACAATTGAAGAGACCTGGTTGGTATATTTCCCCATCGTTTTGTATCATGTGTAAAAAGGCTAATGAAACGATCGATCACTTATTGATACATTGTGAATTAGCAAAAGGAATTTGGGATAGACTGCTGAATATGTTTGGAGTATGTGGTGCAATGCCTAGACGTTGGGCGGATTGGATCCTTATTAAATGGAATTTCGGGGATAACATGGAAAGAAAGAAGGAAATTTGGAGAATTTTTGTACTGGCAGGAGCGTGGACGATATGGCTAGAAAGAAATAAAAGGATTTTTAGCAATATTGAAAGAACGACGGAAGACATTTGGGAGAACATCATATTTTTCACGGGTTTATGGGCTAGAGCAGCCGCTCTGTTTAGTGGTTTAGAAAATTTCCTGTTCTGTTTAGATCCTAAGAGTTCTTTGGGGACTACTGGTATGAATACCCCATAGATTTGTAGATAGTCCATCTATTTTACCATAGATTTAATACTTTATGTGATGGACATCTTGTCCACTACTCCAATTGTAATTTTTGGATGAGTTCAATAAAATTCAGTTTCCTATCAAAAAAAAAATTAAGAAATGATTTGTCGATTTTAAGATCACATGTTAAGCTTTCTTTGAGGACAAAGGACCTGACAGTTCTACTAGATTCATAATTAGTGATTGGAACATTGTTTAGGAGGGCATCTCAAAGTTTTTGTGATATTGTTCAAATCTCCTAGTTAATGCAAGAGATAAATTCCTTTTAGGAAGTTTTCAGAGCCTGTTAACAAGTTCCAATAACCCTTAGGTCTTGGATTAGGCCTCACTGATCTTAGGTGTAACTTTGACTGTGTTAGTAACTATTGTTTTTGTCCGCTGAATTGTGTGTTTGATTGCTCTCCTTTCTCCTTTTTCTGGTTAACTGTTGTCTACATGCATATTTATGATCTTGGAAACCTGAGAAATTATGGACCAAATTGTTCCAGTGAATGCATTTGCCTTTTTTTTTTTTTTTAAAAAAAACTTTTCTGGATACAATGTGATGTTTCATTTTTCATGCATAGTTGATACCAGATGATATGGAGTTTCAAACTGGAGACATGCCTAATTACACAACTTCAGATGGATCTGTACGTTTATCTACATTTTCCCCTTTTTGTTGTTATGTCTATGTTTATGTATCTTTAGTTTGACTATTCAAAAGGCGTGATCTATTTTGTCATTGACAGGTTAAAATTCAGAAAGAAAGTGAAGTTAGGCTGAAGATTATTGGAACTCGAGTTGACGCTACTGAAATTGTATGCCCTTCAACTGTCTTTTACATACATTAAACTGTGTTTCTTTTATTGTTGGCTTCTTGTGTGCTCGTGTGGGTGCCCCTTCCTCTCATCCCCTTTTCTCTTGAAAAAAAGGGAACAAATGAGCACGTGCGCTTTTAGTGAATATGCTCATATTAGGCATTTGTTTGGCGGCCAATTTTTTCGAAAAATGTGCTTTGTTAAAAAGTGATTTGGGAAAGTGTGATGTTTATAAACTTATTTATAAACAAGTTTACCAAACACACTGTAGATATTTAATGTTTATGGGCCTGGGGGTGGGGTGGAGAGAGAATGGAATTGTATACTAGTGTATTATTTGTTTATAGAAATAGCCTTTATGACAATTTTTTTTTTTTTTTTTATAGAAATAGCCTTTATGACAAAAAAAAAAAAGTGCTAGTAAATTTTCTACTATCTTTTTAACATGCCTGCATTATATTTCAAATTAATGACCTTGCCTCTCTGTAACCTGCATTAGGCTTGAGTAATTTGTCAAGGTTCGAAAATCACGTTGATATTTCTTGTCTCCAGTGCAATTATACCACCATCTGAACTCTGATGTTAACTCTTCTTTTGCAGTTCTGTATTGGCACCATAAAGGACGACTTCTTGGGTGTAATTAGCGATCCAGGTGCAACTTCCTGAATGGAAATCTGGGCTTATTTGGATCTTCGCGCACACCCTCTGGTTATTACATGGAGTATCTTATGCTTTCATGGAATTATGATTTGAACAAATACTGCTGTTTTTGGTGTAGGGAAATGATTTGAGTTCTGTGATCTCATGTGCAATGATCAGAGTCTCTTTATGAATCCCATCAATAGACAAAGCTCTCACCCAGCTTTGTTAGTGAGGTTGTTAAAAGACAGAAACCTTCTTATCTAACATATTCCAATTCCATATGGCATTTGTGCTAGATTATGGTTCAATGAATGTCATCTGGAAGATGGCAATCTGATGTCTTATTTCTATTAAGTTTGCCGCTTGTACATGATCAGTATTTATGTTTTTTGTGAATTTGGGCCGCAAGGTTTGAACCAATGGCCATAGGGTTCGAAACCTACACACAAAAATATCTCGAGTTAGAACCCTAGGCGAATGAGTTCGAAGCCTAAAATGGGTGGAAATTTCGTTTTTGGTGCCCAAAATGGTCCTGAACCTGATGCCTCAAAGGGAGTTTCTACTACTTTGGCTAATTTTAGCCATTGTTTGATATCCATTTTTTTCAAAACTCGTTTTGAAACCTCATTTTCAACCATTCATTAGTCATTAGTCAATAAAATAATTTGACATGTTGATCGAATTTTTTTCTACTTCTTTACTACGCTATTTTTTATTTGAAACACAACTCTAAAATCTATTAATCCAAATAATTGGTATCAAATGAGGGCTTAAGAAACCTTGTGGTTACGATAAAAAGTTTATAAAATCTTAGGGTATGTTTAGAAAATGTGAAAAAAAAAAATTTAATTCCATGAATCTTGGAAAAACTTTTACCAACCCCTCCCTTAGGAATTCGTTCTCCATTTATTTAGCAAAAATGAGCTTAGAGTGCTTGTAACATGAAAATCGAATTACATTTCGAATTTTGTGTTAAGCGCCAAAGTAAGAAAACATTTTCCTGAAATGTAACATTTTTCACGAAACTCATATAAAATCAAACAGACCCTAAGTAAAAGTTAGCAATTACTTTTAATAATACTTTCCATGAAGTTTATAATTCTAATCTCATATTTCTTCAAAATTTTAAATTTACTTAAAAATCTTATTTTGCCAAAACCAGGGCTAGGTCTGAACAATGCAGTTATTCGGAAGATTGAGGACCAACGCACTCCATCTCATAAGTTGGGGACAAAAGTGCTGGTTGGTGAAAAAATTAAGGACCAACCGTGCCATCTACCAAGAAGATCTTTTTTATTTTCAGAGAAGCAACCGGAACAGCCACAGTGACACCTGAAGCTAATGCAAACCGAATCCGAATGTTTCAACTCCGAACTCCCCAGATTCTCCAATTAATTTCCCTTCCAACAATTCCCTTCCACTGCCACCCATCCACCCGCCGCTCTTCCCATTATCACCGCCCGACCTCCGTCGCATTCCGCTGCTCCGCAAACACTAATACCATTACCACCCTCACCGTGACCAATAACAACCACTTAATTCAATCGCTCTGCAAAAAGGGTCAACTCAGACAAGCGCTCCATATTCTTTCCCACGAGCCCAACCCAACCCAGCGCACTTACGAGCTTCTTATCCTTGCGTGCGCCCATCAGAACTCTCTGTCTGATGCATTTATCGTGCAACGCGACTTAACTGAAAAAGGGTTTGGTCAGGACCCTTTTCTGGCCACGAAGTTGATTAATACGTTTTCAGAATTGGACTCAATCGAACATGCTCGCCAGGTGTTTGATAAAATTAAGCACAGAACTATTTATATTTGGAATGCGTTTTTTCGTGCATTGTCTTTATCGGGTCGTGGAGAAGAGGTTTGGAGTTTGTTCAGGGAAATGAATGGGATTGGAGTCCCTTCGGACAGGTTTACTTATACGTATGCACTTAAAGCTTGTGTGGTTTCGGAATCACAGCTTTCTTTGCTCTTGAGGGGGAAAGAAATTCATGCGCACATTTTGCGACATGGGTATGAGAACCATGTGCACATTATGACTACTTTAGTGGACATGTATGCAAAATTTGGATGTGTTGAAAATGCGAGTTGCGTATTCTGCGCAATGGCAGTGAAAAATGTGGTTTCTTGGAGTGCTATGATAGCATGTTATGCAAAGAACGGGAGGCCACTTGAGGCATTGGAGGTTTTCAGGGAGATGATGCTTGAGAGCGAGGATATGCTGCCAAATTCAGTGACCATGGTCAGTGTGCTTCAAGCTTGTGCGGCTATAGCTGCACTGGAGCAAGGGAAGTTGATACACGGCTACATACTTAGGAAAGGTCTTGATTCGATTCTACCAGTTATTAGTGCCCTCATGACTATGTACGCTAGGTGTGGTGATCTTGTGTTGGGCAAACGTGTTTTCTGTCTAATGGATAAAAGGGATGTTGTTTCTTGGAATTCTATGATATCAAGTTACGCAATACACGGCTTAGGAGAAAAAGCTATTGAAGTTTTTCGAGAGATGGTTAGTTGTGGGGTTTCACCGAGTCCTATATCATTTGTTAGTGTTTTGGGAGCTTGTAGTCATTCGGGGCTTGTTGAGGAGGGAAAACGTCTATTTCATTCTATGGTGAAAGAGCATAATATTTATCCTAGTGTGGAGCACTATGCTTGTATGGTTGATCTTCTTGGGAGAGCTAATCTGTTGGAGGAAGCGGCCAAGATCATAGAAGATATGCGGATTGAACCAGGACCTGAAGTTTGGGGTTCTCTTCTTGGATCTTGTAGGATTCATTGCAATGTTGAGCTTGCAGAGAGGGCTAGCAAAAGACTTATTGAGCTTGAACCTACAAATGCTGGGAATTACGTACTTCTATGTGACATTTATGCACAAGCTAAATTGTGGGAGGAGGTAAAAAGAGTAAAGAAGCTGTTAGAAGCTAAGGGATTGCAAAAGGTCTCTGGTTGTAGCTGGATTGAAGTCAAAAGGAAAATATACGCGCTTAAGTCCACTGATGAGTTAAGTCCACAAATTGAGCAGATCCATGCTTTGCTGCTAAAACTGTCTATAGAGATGAAGGAGGAGGGTTATGTGCCCCAGACCAATGTAGTGCTATATGATCTCAATAATGAGGAGAAAGAACGAATATTATTGGGCCATAGTGAAAAGCTCGCAGTTGCATTCGGGCTAATAAATTGCAGTAAAGGGGAAATCATCAGGATAACCAAGAACCTGAGATTATGTGAAGACTGTCATTCTTTCACAAAAATCATTTCCAAGTTTGCGAGTAGAGATATTTTGGTTCGAGATATTAACCGCTTTCACCATTTCAGAGACGGGGAATGCTCTTGTGGAGATTATTGGTAACTTATGAGCAGAACTTCAATATAGCCTTTACTTATCGTAAAGGTCAGCGATGAGATTCTCCCAGAGCTGTTGAGCACTTCATATATGTACAGGTTAGATAATATATTCAACCGTTTCAAATATACAACCTCCAAAGTGTTTATGCATTTTGAGGTTTTTACTTTTGAAACTTCAGAGTCGGGCAGGGCCTTGATCTGGTAGTAAGAATATTAACAGGAAGTACTAATTGAAGAGCTCTAAATATATATTTACTAGTTCGCCCGGAATCCGGATACAATGAATTGAACTGACAGAAATTGCTCATCATCTGATTTATCCTCTATCTCCAATGTATAAATATCATTGTATTTGTATGCTGAAGTTTGGAATCTTTGAGCAATCTCCCTACTTCTTTGTAGACGAATCATCACATGGGTTGGTTATTTTATTAATACTAATAAAAAATGCAAACCAGACGTGGCTCTTGCCAATAGTTTGATGCATAGGTCTACAATAGGTTTATTGCACTAATACTTCAGTATTGCTCAAAATTTTTGGGATGCTCTTCAACCTGTTTCATTAGTTCCGCGTATGCCTAAACAATTTTTTGAAAAGTCAACAATTTCGATTGGTCTTACCCACTATTTTTTTTTTTTAATAAAATCACTCTAATAAGGCGAGTATCATCTTCGAAGTCATTTCAAACCGTTTATACATATAACGGTACCAATGTCGTTATGGGTACACTAAAACGAAATATGTGGCGTTATGATTCTAAAAATTCTTGTCTATCGTTTACATCGACATTAATTTTTTTTAAAATCATTCTAATAAGTTAGTGTATTAGTTTCGAAGTCATTCTAGACTCACAACGGCACCAATGATATTATGAGTACACTAAAGCGGCATGCATGGCGTTATTGTCCTAAAAGTGTTTGTCTATTATTTATATTGACATTGAACATCTTATTTTTAATAAAATCAGTAAGAGTATCAATTTCAAAGTCATTTCAAACTATTTAGATACATATTGGTACCAATTATGCGTATACTAAAGTGGCATACATGCCGTTATGGTCTTGCATTAATAATTTCTTGCTTCCCCCTGCCATAATGATCTTAATATTTAACAAATAACCCAAAGTCTTACTTGTTCTAATTACTTAGATGACAGTTAGTTTTGTTGATTTTTTAGCAAAAACTTAAGTACCAGAAATGAATGCACGCTTAGTTTAGGATGAAGTAAATGTGACAAACTAGTTAGATGTAGAGACAAGCACCTACAACACTCGAAAAATCCAATTTGAAAGTGATTTGTGACATAATGTCATACGTGCCTTTACGGTATAACTAGAACGACATACGTGCTGTTATCATAGCTACTCAAGGAATTGAAAGCGGAGTAACCATATCTTTACAATATGCTCACTGCAATGTTGTACCTTCAATGCATTGTAGTCAAGATTAGCAAGAGGAAATAGTTCAATCGATCAATTAGTATTAATTCAAATTTAACAAAGTCACATAATTAAACCAAAATAAAAACCCACGAGAAAAGAGAAACAAATTGTAGGAGAAAAGTTATTTACTCTCATGACTAACACATTAGAATGAAGAATAGTTGACAACATCCACTTCAACATAACTTGCATCAATTCTTGTGACATTACCATCAATACACTCTCACCCTTTTTGACATTTTGCCAACTACAAATATGTAATAACTTACCCTATCTTTTATCACTGGATAACTTTCACTATACATTCACAACAAATGTGCAATATATATAGGCATAAATATAACTTAGTTCCTAGTTAAACAATCGAATCACCTAATTGCAAAAGCCAAAGATTTCTCTTTCATTTTATTACTGAAAACAAGCAAACTCTAGAACATTCGTTGCGATTTGAGCCTAAAATGCATTACATTCAATTTGTCAACTTCAAGATTACAACATTATTAGCCTAAATATGTGATACAAGATGAGCAAAAGGGGGAGTATAGTTAGGAGTGGTAAATAGGTACCAAGAGGAGGGTGAAACTTGCATTGAAGAGATTGGAATCAGCATTTTTGTTGGAAGGGTAATAGTGCCATTGGTTGAAGCACATGTATCATCCTCTGCACTTGTTCTAGACTCTTTACACTTTCCATTTCAGCGTGTGTGATTTGAGAAGAGTAGGGAGGAAAGTGCATTCGCATATGTGTGCGTGATTCTTCGTTCGCCTGAAAGGTATCGAAGTCGAACTCGGAGCTGGAGTCGGAAATAGAAAGCTTGGGTGGTCGTTGACCGTGGAAAGAGATGAGAATGAGAAGAAATTGTAAGGATTAGTGCATTGAGGAAGAAAACTGTTACTCTGACTGCATTCTGCGATTTAGTCAGATGAATTAGGCTGAAAAATGTGATTTTGTGTTTATTGATCTCAGGGACATATTTATCAATTAACCATTTATTCAATTTTTGATTTTTTTTTTTTTTTTTTTTTTTGAATAAACGCCATTTTCCAAAACATTGTGTAAAGGATGCCCAAAAAAAAAATTCGATTGAAAGTATTTTTTGCTGAAAATATTTATGGGAAGAATACATCAATTAGATGTTTATTTTACATCTATTCAAATGTAAAGAAATAAGTCTAAAACTTCATACGTCAGGGGGTAAAAAAAATTATATAAATTATATCCATCCATCCACCCACCACATCACACCACACCCCTCTACCACCCCATACCCAGTCTCATCTTAATCTTTAGTAACCGATATTACCCATATTGTTCCGACGCCTTATCATCATTATTGTCACCGTCACCACCATCATCACCCTGTGATATTCGACAAATCGCCACTATCATCTCTCTCTCTCTCTCTCTCTCTCTCTCTCTCTCTCTCTCTCTCTCTCTAATTTTAAAATAAAATTTGTAACTTACGTATTATCTTTTCTCTTGAATGTGACACGTTGAGATTGATTTGTGACATGTGACTTGAAACAAATGAATTGTGACTTATGAACTTAAATCTATTACTCGTCATCTATACACATATAAGGTGGACTTGTGAACATATGAAATGTGAACTGAAATATGAAGTGTTGACATGTGACCTATGACACGCTGTGATTGGACGAACTGTAACATGGGATTTGTATGAAGTGTGGCATGTGACTATATAAATGAGTCGTGACACATGAAGTGTGACTTGAAATAAGAAGAGTTATGTATGAAATGCTGTGATTGGACGAATTGTGACATATGACCTATATATAATGTGACCTACAATATATGAAATGTGACATGTAACTTGAAGATATAACGCATGACTTGTAAATGTAACTAGTATATGGGACCATCAACCACCAACAAATCACGGTCAACACCACCTCAGCCACAACCACAGCCACAGCCATAACCAACTTCGCGCTGTCAACCACTGACATTACTTACATTGCACCACACATGACCACCATCACCCAAAAATTCGTCACCTCATATCTACAACAACCATCACCGCAATCTTCGACCACCACCACCAAAACCACCATTTCACACACAATCACCATCACCAACAAAAAGTATTCCAAAATCCAGTAAAAATCACAGGCGATTTTGAAGATGGAGCTCATAGTGCACATGTCACGATCGCCTCTGCAGCAACATCTAATAGATGCTGAGAGCTAACTAAAAGGTACCGTTCTTATCAATAGAAAATCCCCTAAATGGGGAGGAAACCCTTCGAAGCGAGGATATCAGTAACTCGATTCTCGATAGCTGCTTTTTGGAAATTGTAATTAGAGGTGCCGAAGAAGATGAATACTGGAAAATGTCCGACTTTGAGACACAAGACTCCCTAAAGGAGAATAAACCTCTCGACGCAGAGGAGCTGACATCTCCTAAAGCGAAGAGCGGTTATGGATTTTGAGTGCAGTTTACTGAAATTGAAAATCTCAACTGAAAGCTAAAACATTTTGGATTGAGTGAGAGGATGGGCATGTAGGATGTGATGTAATATTATTAATTAGTATTTTAAAAGGAAATTAGGACCTAATTATTGTAAAACCTCATATTCTAAAACACAATTATTAAAATTTATAAACTAATTTATAAATAAAACAATTTTTTAGTCCACTTTTTAATTATATATATTTTTTTTAATCATATTTTAACCACACATTTTATCACAAAAATAACCAAAAAATAAATTTATAAACGTGAACAATGACAAATTTTGAATTTTATTATGGTCTTATTTTTTGAAATAGAGCCTTGTACGTATTGTTGCGAGTCTTGTACATAAATTCCAACCTTCGAAGTTGGCGTCGCGTTTCCTCGAGACGACGTGAGGCCGACCGTTGAACTATTCAGGCAAAAATCTGTTTGTCTCTTGAATCCGTTAGAGAACATAATGGATTCTCGTCATGCGTCACTGGGTCGGCGAACGGTACATTGATTTTATCTCATAATTTTTCTCTGTCGATCTGTGCAAGATCTTCATTTTCATCTTTTATTTTTTGAATTTATTGGAAAAGATTAATTACATATGTTTTCAGTTGGAAGAAATTCGACAAAAGAGGGCAGCAGAAAGATTGAGCAAAGTATCCTCGGGACCGGATCTTACCAAAGCTCCCATTCCAGGTACTACCTTTTTTGTTTGTTTTTTATTGATTTAATTTTTTTTGAAAATTGATTGTTATTTTATATCCTTTGTGTTTTTGCCACAGATGTTGCGGGAATAAAAAAATCAGAGAGCGGAAATAGGCTCTCGGAGGTAACCAACTCATTTTCGCAGCTTCATAATTCATTTTTTGTTATAATTATATTGATCGTAATGTATTATCAAATATGAAAAACGATGTTTTATTTTTATATTCTCATTTTTACATACGCCATTGTCTAGTACGTGTTTGTACTACTTAATGATATATACTTTAATTATCTTTACTGTCATTCAAATTGAAATTTAAGGCAATGTTGTCCCCTTTTTAAATGTTTGTATTTGTATTCTTGCTAATTTTGTGCATACTAAAACATTTAAACCTGTTGTTTTACAATGATGTAGAATGATATCAGTGGATTAGTATCACAGTTACAAGACATGCAACAAAGGAATGCGGAACTTGAAGAAACAAATAGGAAATTGACCTCCACGGTATGATCATCTTATGATTAGATACCTGTGTAAATTCAGAGTTGATCGTAGTTTGCCATAGTTATCTGCCAACTCGCTCCACTATTTAGCTGGTGCATAACTGAATATATAGCCTTCCTCCTATATGCAGTAGTCTACGTACTAATGATCCTTTTCTGCATTTGATCAGCTTCAAGCAAAAGAAACTGAGAATGACACGCTGCAGAAGCGACTCAATGATCTGGTAAGTGGTAACTGCTCCCTTTATTTATTTATTTATTTATTATTATTATTATTATTATTATTTTTTTTTTTTTTTTTGCTTAAGAAGCAACATCTTAATACTATTTTAACCTGTTTTATGCTTATTAACACCAACTGGGATCCTACATAAGGGAAGTCAATGGTGTTCATTCTTATTTGTGTCATAATTTTCATCACCCATTGCTTTCACCTTCACTTCATTATGATTCCATCAAGATTGATATTAGTTATGTAATTCAAGGAAGGATTAGCATAGACTTAAAATGGCTGAAGATGAAGAGGGCATTCAAGAAAGTAGCCTTTTGATTTGGCAATTAGTTCGAGTGCCTTCATAGATTAGCTTCTGAAGGGTTTGATGTAACTGTATCCAAGTAGCGATGTCTGCACTGTTTATGCTGCTGAGAGAGCAACTAAGAAGTGGATTTTTCACCACTGAAGAAAACCCCAAGAAAAATGGCGAAAGGTCATCTCCATGAAACATTAATTGTACACACGACTAATTACCTACAATAGCTGATTTGGACTGGAAGATAGATGGTAGATAGAAGATTTATATAGGTAATAATATGAACAGATAATTATCTTATAAATTGAAAGCTATGTAACTATGTTCCACATCTGAGGCTTTGGTTCTAGGGAATATTCATTAAGATGGTGGCCTGATGGTGTGGATTCTGAGACTGGTGCTTATGAGTTTTACGTCAATTTTACTTCCACTGGATTCATGGTTAGAGTTGAAATATTTTATTATATGTTGATTGTTTTAATTTCTAAGAGGGGTTTATGTTAGTATAACTGTGAGTTGCAATCTGATTGAATTTTAATTTTGATGATATTCAGTCTTCTTTTTGAATTTAATTTATTCAAGTGAAGAGTACATAATTCCTAATTAACGTTTTTGTTGAAGTGAATAAGCATTAGCATCTGATAGGATATAGCCTATAGGGTTTATGTGGCATGACAATGCATGAATGCATTTAAAACATCAGAAAAGCATTTTTTTTCCTTTGGAACTTAAGATTCTGTTAAGAGTGTTAATGTGATTAAACTATATTTATGAAAATTCTATGATCTTTCATATAGAGCCCGTTTGGTCCATGGAAAATTTTTGATTTTTGTGATTTTTTTGTGTTTGTTGATGGATGTGTGGTTTAGATTAATTTGAAAAGTAAAAAATTGTGGACTTGACCAAAGATGGATGATTGAGATTGAATTTGAAAAGTTTTGGTAAAAAATTTTGATGCACCAAACAAGCTCATAATGGGCTTATAACAATTTCAGTCACTCAATTTATGGCGTTGTTTTACTTTATTTACTGAAACTTTTTTGGTCCAAATTAGCCACTGAACTTTTATGTTTGTTCCATTTAGACACTCCTCTCACCTCTGTTTGCTAAATAAATAGAAATACTCATGTTTAGTAATGATGGTAGTAGTGAGAGGGAAATGGAGAAGATTTGGATTTAGATTTTTTATATAATAAGTTTTTGTTGCTTTAAAAGATCATATTTCAAAGCACTACTCCAAGATGACACATTTTTCCGTAGTTGGATTATAAAGACAATGTGCTACTGGATTTTTCATGCCACGTAATAATTTTTTTGAGCAAGCTATTCAGTTTAGTCCCTAAACTGTGATAAAAATAAAGGTTCAATGACTAATATGAAACAAAAAAAAGTTTATGGCCAAAGTGTTATAACGCTGCATTTTTTGTGACTAACAATGTGTTTAACCCTTTATATAATCATAGGAAAACTTGCTTCTTAGTAGAAGTATATGAATGATGAAAGTATGTGAAATTTAGTGATTATATATCACTTTTCGAGATTGAAAGTTGAAGCATGGTTTTGTATTTTGGTAATTTCATTTTAAAGTGAACATTAATCAATGTGTTATCTTCTCTCTGTATTTTGCAGGAGCAGAACACTGTCCCATCACTGAGAAAAGCTCTCCGGGATATTGCGATGGAAAAAGATGCAGCAGTTGTTGCACGGGTATGTGCAACCCTAAACTTTTTTGTAGTTTCTCATGGTAGAATTGCCTGTTTATGCTTCTTCTCTTCACCCATAAACTCCTATTTTAGTGCAGGAGGACCTGTCAGCACAGCTTCGCACATCAAAGAAAAGACTGAAAGAAGCAGAAGAAGAGCA
Organism: Ligustrum vulgare; assembly: GCA_963555705.1. Lineage (NCBI taxonomy): Eukaryota > Viridiplantae > Streptophyta > Magnoliopsida > Lamiales > Oleaceae > Ligustrum > Ligustrum vulgare. The sequence continues at coordinate 10,009,286 of OY743180.1, read as the reverse complement.
GTACCGAGTAAGGCCATGGTTTTCAAGATTACCAGTGTTGACATATTTTCTTTGTGTGCTTATTATGCCTCTTGCAATAGGCGGAGGAGGATGCGGCTGCGTTGAGAGCAGAACTAAATTTGTTACAACAGCAATCAATGAGTGGTCCTTTAGGCATTGTCACTGCTACAGGATATTCACCTGATCGCATTCAAGCCGTGGAAAATGAATTGCACAATTTAAAGTCTCAGTTTGAGGTAATATTTTCAAACATCTTAAGTATCAATGCATGCTAATTTATATGGTCTTGTAAGTCACATTGTTGTTGAAATTACAGAAAGAGTCAATGATGAGGCAGCAAGAACAGCAAAAGTTAGCAGAGGAGCAACTGCAGACATCTGCCCTTATTCTTCAAAAGCAGGAGTTGGAAGAAAAACTTGCAGCGATGTCCAAAACGAGCTCAGGTTTTACATATTTGCTTAAGAATATTAAAATGAAGTGCTTTAAATTCTCTTTTAGAGAATTATTAGCCTTGGTGAACCATGTAGTAATGATTCAAAATTTATTTAAAGACATTTAAATCTAATTTTGAGATTTAAGGTGGGGTATGATGCAAAATGTGAGAGAGAAACAAGAGAAATTATATGTTACCTTATGGTGCCCACTGAGGGCAAGTGTCACCCCTATATTGGTGGGGGGGGGGGGGGGGATCAGGTGGGGGCCAGCGGGGCCCCTCTTGACCCCAAGGGGCACCATAAAATACTGTATTTTTTATTAATTGAATATCTGTTTGTTTGTGACGGGTATGATTTTGGGTAAATATATTACCACCACATTTTAACTAGACCCCAATTAAGAAATAGTTTTTATAGATACACCAACACTATTTTACTAATATATCCTTAATATAATCAAAACAAAATATTTGTACACCACACTTTCTTTTCATTGGTAGGGGAAATTGATGGAGACTTTGTGAGCCTACCTCATTGGTCGGAAAAGGTGGAGATGATATCTCATCAGTAGGGGGATTTGCTGATTTGCAGGACACTCAGGAGTTTCACAAATGCATTTTATGGGCCAAATAAATACTGATTTAAAGAACAAATGAGAAATGAAAACTCCTCTACAATCTGAAAGCCAAAAAAACGACGAGTCTGTTTTGTTGGTGGGACTGAAAGGTTTTTTATGTTGTCTATAATAATCAATTGTTGTTTATTTTTGTGGGATTTTTTGGTTTGGTAATTTGGGATTAGGGTTTGATTTTGATCTATTCATTTTCAAAATTTTTGGGGGGATAAGAATGGCGCAAGCAATGGAAGAATGGTATAAGTGGTGCAAATTTTAATTTCAGAAATTTTGAGGGGATGAGAATGGCTCAAGATAATTTGCAATGCAAGTTTTAATTTCAGGATGCAATTATTAATTAATCTTCAAATAGGTTGTATTGATTCTATAAAAAGGACTAGATTTTGATTTATGATGTGATCGGTAAACTGGGTTCAAACAGATCATTGGCTGATGGTTTTCCGGTGGTGTTTTGGTGTTTTGGGAGTACATTTGTGGTGGAAGAATTATAAGTGTTAACGTGTGGGTGTTCAAAAGTAAGGTTATTTATGTCATTTTACAAATAATTATAACAGTAATAAAAATTTCTTAAAAAATGTGGTGGGTCAAATAATATTTGTTGTGGTAATATAGCCACCCATGATTTATTGACTACCAAACACATCAAATCTAAATTTAATTTGAATAACTGATGTTATTTTAGTATTCAAATTATACTTAACAGTTATGTGAAGTTGAATTTTGAAATAACCACATATCATAGATATATAAATCTATTTATAAAATGTTTCACCAGTATTGTGTCATTTTACTTGAAAAATATTGTGTTCACATCAAACTGCGTCGAGTCAGTTTTTGTGTTTATGTGCTAACTAGATGGTATTTAGGACCATTTGAAATGATTGTTTATTAAACGAAGGTTTCTAGATGTGCTAGTTAGTGAAATTGATGGAATAATTATTAACGATAAACATAGAAAACTGTTGACTTAATACCACAGATTAAAATCAACTAATGGAATACGAACCTTTGTGGTTTCACTTGGAGATAACCTTTAATTCAGTGAAGTGAAGAACATGATCCACGTAGAAATTTTTTGATGTATGAATACTAGTCGAATTCTGATTATATATTAAGCTAGCATTTTAAAAACCTCATTTTCATTTTTCATTTTAATTCACTTGAGTTTCCTTAATGACTATTTCCCCATCTTATGCATTATTTTCCTTTCTTATGCAATGCAGAAGAAGTCGCAGAAAAAGCAAAACCATTCTCAGTGGTAAGAATTTTTTCGATGGATAATGATTTAGTTCTAGGACGAGCTATTAAAAAGGTTGTTTGGAAAATCACAATTTTTTATAGTTGCTCAACTGAATTTTACTTTTGCCCCTTCACAAGATGTTATTTGGCCCTGTACCAATCCTTTATCTTAGTGTTAATGCACCAATGGTTCCTTTCTGCTATATATATAAATTCGTGTGGTCGCAGGACGACAAGGAGAAACTTGAGAAGCAAATGCATGATATGGCAGTAGCTATTGAGAGATTAGAAAGTAGCAGGCAAAAACTTTTGATAGAGGTACATTTTTTCTACTTTAACCTCGTGCAGCACATCAAGAAACAAAATTCATCTTTTCTGTTGTCATTTACAGATTGATTCTCAGTCTTCAGAAATAGAGAGGCTTTTTGAGGAGAATTCTAGTCTCTCAACTGCTTATCAGGACTCAATAGGATTAGTGGCTCACTGGGAGAATCAGGTACTACTTGGTTACCGCTTGCAAATGCTTATAAATGAAGATATGTTTTATCGTCTTGGTTAAAACTTAAAACTGTTTCCTTTATGTTAACATTTGGTACCTTTTATGTCTTAAAACTAAATTTTCCTTCATCATGAAATGGTAGCCTCTGCCTTCAAATTTTATGCTTTCCTAGTGGCATCAATTTTCCTTGCTTTGCACCTTGTTGCAATAAGCGTTATACTAATCATATGTTTGGTTTGTCGCCAATGTACCAATGTATAGCTTTTTGTTTTTTAGCTCAATTTGGTGGAGTGGCAAGCTATTTGATTTACCTCCGGTCACCAATCTTGAATTATCCTGTGAAAGTGTCTGTTTCCAAATCACCGCCTTGTAATCTGCACAATATTTGTTTTATGCAGGTGAGAGATTGTCTGAAGCAAAATGAGGAACTCCGTGGCATGTTAGATAAGTTGCGTGCTGAACAAATCAGTTTACCGACTCCGAATGATATCCAGAAGGGACTTCTGGAACCCAGGGAGGAAGGAGAAGGCTCTGATTTTTTTGCCCTCAAGGTTTGTTAAGTGAAACTGTTCTTTTCTATAACTCACCTTGTTTTTGATTTGGGAGATTGTCGTTCTGCACATATCTTGTCTGTATTTTTAGTGGGAAAACCGTCGAGTTGCAATGTCAAATGATTAATTCTTCGTTACAACACATTTTTTCAAACCACTTTTTAACTACACTTTTTCAAATTACTTTTCGACCACATATTTTACCTCAAAAACATCATATTATTTATAAACAAAAAACTTTTATCAAATAGAAGTTGGTGCTATTCAGGTGGATTTAGCCCCTGTTTGGTCCAAGAGATTATGTACAACTTTTCCTCTAAACTCATTTTCAACCACACATTTTTATGGGGCTCACCACTTTCACACATTTCAACATCTTATCAACAAAACACACTCCCATAAATTCAAATTTCTTCCAACGTGTCGTACACCAAACGGGCTCTTAGATTACGGTTACCTTGTTTGGTTGCTAAGAGATGGCATCATTTATTTGACATTGCAATCATACTTGACTGATTTTCTGCCATTTCTTTTGTAAGCAGGGCCAACTTGCTAAAGAACAAAGCAGAGCTGAGGCTCTGTCTGCGGAGGTCTTGCAGCTCTCCGCACGCCTCCAACAAGCAACACAAGCATACAATGGTCTTGCACGCCTGTATGCCTTCCTCTCCATCCAGTGCTTCCACATTTTCTGTTTCGGCGGTTTTCTTACTACTGATGTTCGACTTTTTGCAGCTATAAGCCTGTTTTGCGGAACATAGAGAACAGTCTTATGAAGATGAAGCAAGACGGCTCGGTGCCTGTACAATAAAGTTCGAAATTATTTGGGTTCGTACATAGTAAGTTATTCTTTTATGGCAAAATCTTTATATATTAGTTGAATTGATTTGTCAATTCCATAAAATCTGATGTTCTCACTGCTTAGCTTGTCGTGTTCAATGCTGGCCACAAATTATGGACGAACCAAGCTCATCGTGGATTTGAATTCTGATGAGGACGAATTATCATGATTCGAAGGTACTTCGCCGTTTTGAACATCGACAATGATGATTTATGCATATGATAGACATCGTAGAACTGGTCAATCTAGTTTATATGTACTTAAACTACAGTTGTGTATCTAAATTTCATGTGACCTACTTGTTACTTTTTGATAATTGTTATGACAAATTTAAAAAATATATATATGAATTAATGAGAAGACTGCAAATTGATTGCTGATAAAAAGAAGTGATTTTTTTATCTGTTGACCTAACTTAACATGGTCGATGTTTAATTATAATAGACTTCAATTGTGAATTATCATATGCTAGACTGCAAAAATATTTCATATGCAAGTTTGGACGAGCACAGATTAAATGAGTCTTGTGTGACCAACCTACTTCACGTCTCGAAAGTTAGACAAACATTTAATGGCCGTTTGATAGGATTTTTAAATATCAAAATTTGCGTTTGAGATTAAGGGTGGTTATATTGTCACCACAAAACTTATTTTTCACATCACATTTTTATTTATTTTCTTTATTTATAAAATAGACATAATTAAATTTACATAGATAATCTTTAATTTATTATTTTTTTTCGTTGAATAGCTCTCCCTTGTACATCTGTGCTTCTCGTTGGCTCTGTGAGGATGATTCTTCATTCTGGAGATAATGAAGAGCTACGGATAACTAACTACCAAGAAAAGACAACAATCTGTATAGTTTCTCAATATCGTCGACCCCCTGTGGTAGATATAGGATGACACGACTTGATTTCTTTCCCTTTTTCCCCGATTCATTCGCCTTCGACATATGTAGATCTTCAACAGGTTTTGCTCTAGATGTAACATTGACAAATGATAAGGAACCAGCGTTTCTCAATCCTATAAGAATCAATCATAAAGTTAAAGTTTAAAACATAAAACACCAATTCTTTTAAAGTCTACAAGATAAATAATAACATACCTGTTGCATCACAGCATCAGAATCAATCTTGGGAAGATCTTTGGTTTCATCAGTTATCAAAGGTGGAGAATCATGTCCAGCAGCAAAACCTACTCTTGCAACATTTGAAAACGATTTCCTTTCCCCAATTGTTGGAGGGCTTGACGATGACATCGGAGGACTCGTCACAGCTTTTCGAGGAAAAAAATAATGAAACGAACAATCAGTTCATTCTGGTGATAGTTGTCATTGGGGAGAGAGAGCAAGAGATGATAGTAATAATGAGGTGAGTGGTTTACTTTGTTGTGTTTTTGTTTTATTGGCTTTAATTTAATTAGGGATATATATTGATTGTGGTGTATTTATAAAAATTATATTGTGTTTGTTGTGTATCTAAAATGTGGGGGTATTGAATAAATAATGTGGTGGTAATATATTTACCATGAGATTAATTATATTTTAAAATTTGAATAAAGTTGCTTTTAAATTCATTTAGCATGCCTTTTAAAAAGTTAAAATTTGCTTTTGAAAGTAAGGAGTTACTTTGAATGTGATTGAGTAATTTTTTTTTTTTAGGTAGTTTATTTAAGAAAATCTTTTTTACTCTTTTAAAAAGTTAAATAAAAGTTGATTTTGAAATTAAGAAGTTATTTTTTAATATGTTTGAATAATATCTTCAAAGTTTTTTATTTTAAGTAATTCATTGAGGAAGATCTTAATCTTTTACAAAAAAAAAAAAAAAAAAAAGGAAGCAAAAGTAAGAAGGCATTGTCAAACTGATCCTAAGATAACTTCTTCAATAAGCTTTTTTAGAGTTTGTTTGGTAAATGATTTTTTTCACCTCAATTTTCAAACTCGATCTCAACCATTCATTCTTAGTCAAATCTATATTTTTTTATTTTTTAAATATTTTTAAACCACACAGTCTGATATGATCCAAGATGGAAAACCAAAAGATAAATCAAGTTACCATCGACACAACAACCACCTAGGAGGGAAAACAAGCAAATTTCGTATTGGGTCCGAGTCAGGAATCCAACCGGGTCGAGCTATGTCAAAGGAACAAAAGGAGTGCCAACCGGGAAGCCACGCGATCGCTCGGGGCCATGGAAGGTGCGATCGCGAGAAGGCGTCAAAAACTAAACCAAGAGTTTCGGACCTTACCACCCAATCGCGCGAGGGTAAACTACGCGATCGAGCGGTTTAAGTCAGATCAGATTTCGCGAATTTTTAATTTAATTTTTGATTTATTAATTATTACTTCTATTTTGGAACCCTAGTGCGGCTAGGTCAGTTTTAGGCGTATTTTGACTTTATATGATGTTTTTCATTGAGAACAAAAAACACAACTTTGATATTATTGAATGAATGTGAGAATTTTCTCTCTAGAAAAGGAGGGTTCATTTTTCTTGTTCTTGAAGAATAATCCATAGAACTTATCAAATATTTTCTTGAATATTTGTGGCGTTCCAATCAGAAACTTATCAAGGAGTTTGACATCCCTTGTGGCGTTTCGAAAACCTCGGTTCTTCAATCCGTATCGTCAATCATTGCGTCGTGATTGTTGGGTCTAGGTCCTATCGTCAATTTTATCTTTCCAGTATTTTAATTCTTGTGTTCTTGTATTTTCTGGTTGAATCTGGGTCTTTCCTATTATTGTTTCATTTAATTCCGTGTTTTTCGTCGTGTTCCCCTATTGGGATCGCGTCATCTGGTATCAGAGCTTGGATCTAGATTCAGTTCTTGGTATTTCTTGATTTTTCTTGTTCTTTGTGCCAGTAAATTTTTACTATGTTTGATTCATATAAAATTCCACAAAAAATTCAATCTTATTTCTTTTAGTCAATTCTTATCCAAATTCAATTCCATTTGTAACGTTGCACTTGTAGTTGAATTTCGGATTCAAAAAAAAAAAAGAGTCCGAAAATTTCATATTTTTCCCCGAATATTCCGGATTTGTCTCAATTTCCAAGTTTTCTTGTTCTTACTCGTGTCTATCGTGTCCTACCCTTGATTGAGTTCTGAGATTGTTTTTGAAGTGCTTGGAAGGGGGATTTTTTTTTTTTGAGTGATACACGAGTGATATATTTTTGTGAGGAATTTTCTACTTATATCTGTGAAGACTAATAATGTCTAGCAGACGGGATTCATCATTTTCATCAGTTGGGGACAACAGGGAAATTTACAGAAGGGAGCCAGCAGCTTCATCAACGAGCCACAACAAACGACCGGAAGGTATGAATAGGGTGAATAAGAATGATGTAGGTGTGATGGAGACTTTACATGAGCAATTAGAGAAGTTGATGAGTAGGATGGATGGCACGAAGAAACTATTAATAAGTTGCGTAGGGAACAAACTCATGTGGATCTTAGAGCTAGGAGAGATCATAGGGGGAGACATAATCAAAGGGTTGGATATGGGTTTGATGATGAAGAATTTGCGAGTGAAGGGAGCAGTATCCAATCATCTGTAGCTAGTGTAAGGAGGAGAAGGGGTAGAGGAGATAGGTATGAAAGGGCAAATAATAGACGAGATCGTAGTGATCGGGATGAGGTAGATGATAATCTAGGTAAAATAAAAATGTCTATTCCACCTTTTCATGGGAGGAGTGATCCGGAGGTTTACCTAGATTGGGAGAAGAATGTAGAGTTGATGTTTGATTGCCACAATTATTCTGAAGGAAAGAAGGTGAAGTTAGCGGTTGTTGAATTCACCGATTATGCAATTAATTGGTGGGATCAGTTGGTGAAGGATCGAAGGAGGAATGGTGAGGGGCCGGTGGATACATGGCGTGAGATGAAAATCATAATGAGGAAGAGGTTTGTCCCAAGCCACTATAATAGGGATATTTATCAAAGGTTGCAGGGCTTACGCAAGGTTCTAGGAGTGTAGAGGAATATCATAGAGACATGGAGGTAGGCATGATTAGGGCCAACGTGGTGGAGGATCGGGAAGCTATAATGGCTAGATTTTTGAGTGGGCTGAACAGAGATATTGCCAACGTCATTGAGTTACAACATTATGTAGAACTGGAAGACATGGTGCACATGGCAATGAAGGTGGAGAGGCAATTAAGGCGAAAGGGGACATCTAAACACTCACCGGGAACTTATCCTACATCACAACCGAGGAAGGATCACAATGGTGAGCACGTCCCGAAGGGAAAGGAGGAACTTACAACTAAAGGTAAAAATATTTCTGATTTTCAACCTACTAGGGATAGAAATATTAAGTGCTTTAAGTGTTTGGGGTCGGGACATATAGCATCACAGTGTCCAAACAAGAAAGTAATGCTCTTGAGTGATAATGGTGAAATTAGTTCCGAGGATGAATTTAAGGGAATGCCTAAGTTAGTGGATGTTGGGTCTAGTAGTAGCGATGAAGAGGGGTTAACTTATGCAGTGAAAGGGTCCCTTATGAATAGACGTGTCCTAAATTCTCGAACTAAGATGGTTGAAATTGATGAACAACGGGATAATCTTTTCCACACTAGGTGTTTGGTGGGGGAAAAAGGTTTGTGGGATGGTAATTGACAGGGGAAGTTGTACTAATGTGGTTAGTACATTATTGGTGGAGAAGTTGGGATTGCCTAAGGTGAAACACTCCAACCCCTATAAATTACAATGGCTAACCGACTCGGGAGAACTTAAGGTGAACAAGCAGGTTAATATTAAATTCACCATTGGGGGTTATAGAGATGAGGTTGTGTGTGACGTGGTCCATATGCACGTTGGACATATTTTGTTGGAAAGGTCATGACAACATGATAGGAGAGTGGTGCATGATGGGTTTAAAAATCGATATTCTTTTGTGAAGGGTGGAAAAATGATCATTCTTGCTCCGCTATCACCTAAAGAGGTCCAAGAGGATCAATTGAAAATAAAGAGCGAGTTTGAGGGAAAAAATAAGAGCGTTGAGGTCACGACCTCAGAAAAAGGAAATGGTGTGAAAGCTGAAAATAAGAGAGTGAAGGCCTCGACCTCAGAAAAAGGTGAGCTTGAGAGCGAGAGGAAAAAGAAAAGAGAGTTCACCACAAAAATGAGTTTATTTGCATTTGCTCACACGTCCCTCCCTAGTTTGGCTAATTCTATTTTGCAGGTACAAAAATCAAATCACAAAACTAAGGCCAAAGGGAAAATTAATTGTCGGACAGAACAACACCAAAAGATGATGAATAGCACAAAACATGAACATGTCCCTAGAACCAAAGAGAGCAAGAGATACATAAAGGAGAGGCTCAGAGGCCATATACAGATTCGAGGTCGAATCTTTTCAAGAAAGGGGGGATGATATGATCCAAGATGGGAGACCAAAAGATAAATCAAGTTACCATCGACACAACAGCAACCTAGGAGGGAAAACAAGCAAATTTCGTATTGGGTCCGAGTCAGGAATCCAACCGGGTCGAGCTATGTCAAAGGAACGAAAGGAGTGCCAGCCGGGAAGCCACGCGATCGCTCGGGGCCATGGAAGGCGCGAACGCGAGAAGGCGTCAAAAACTAAATCGAGAGTTTCAGGCCTTACAACGCGATCGTGCGAGGGTAAACCACGAGATCACGCAGTTTAAGTCAGATCAGATTTCGCGAATTTTTAATTTAATTTTCGATTTATTAATTATTACTTCTATTTTCGAACCCTAGTGCGGCTAGGTCAGTTTTATGCGTATTTTGACTTTATATGATGTTTTTCATTGAGAACAAAAAACACAACTTTAATATTATTGAATGAATGTGAGAATTTTCTCTCTAGAAAATGAGGATTCATTTTTCTTGTTCTTGAAGAATAATCCATAGAACTTATCAAGGAGTTTGACATCCCTTGTGGCGTTTCGAAAACCTCGGTTCTTCAATCCGTATCGTCAATCATTGCGTCGTGATTGTTGGGTCCAAGTCCTAACGTCAATTTTATCTTTCCAGTATTTTAATTTTTGTGTTCTTGTGTTTTCTAGCTGAATCTGGATCTTACCTATTATTGTTTCGTTTAATTCCGTGTTTTCATCGTGTTTCCCTGTTGGGATCGCGTCACAGTCATAAAAATAATACCACAAAAACTTCTAAAATTCACATTATCAAACATACTCTTATTACAGCGTACGAAAATGTAGAGGTCCGGTCAAAATAGTCCTATTTTAACTTTCTCAACAAACATTTTTACTCAAAAGTAAATGTCCTATCAAATGAAACTCTCGAGGGACCGTTTGTCAACTCATTATAATGAGCAATTATTATAATTTATACAAATTTTTAAATTATTTTTTAATTATATATATTTTCTCTTTTTAATTCTCAACTACAAAATTTACTTTGAAATTCAAAAAAAAAAAAAAAAAAATGACGTAGCGTTCAGCCACTAATATGTTTTTTTTTTTTTTTTTAATTGTGGGTGATAAATTTTATTTGCCCCTTGCGCACATTATTGAAGTAAATAATTAAAATATATATGTAATTACTCCATGCGCATGCATAACACTTAACAGTGGACACCAATAATGTTGGGTAAAAGTAAAAAAATAATTTATAAACATGTATATAAACTAAATTATTTTTTAATCATACACATTTTATCACTTTAATTTTTAATAACTATTTTTTAACTCAAAATTATAAATAAATTAATTTATAATCCAAATAGTATTAGTAATAGGAGCTAACAATCATTCAATCAATCAATTGTACAAACACCCTTTTATTACGCGATAACAGCCTTAACCATTTCTCTCGTGTTTAACGTCTGTTGATTAGTTGGAAGCTTTTCTATGGAATCTTTACTTTGAAAAGTAAATATGATGTAAATATGAGTCATGATGACGTTGTTCTGCTTTTGAGATACTTATAGGAACATTAACACACGTTATTATCTAAGACGTAGTGTAAATTTGTTCCACTCTAGGTGGACATGTCCCCATGGGATTATTCTAAAATCTTAGTAATTTGTATTTCATTAAATTTCTTTAAAAAATTTACAATCTTGTATTATTTATGATTATTTAGTTTCAAGCAATTAAAACAAATTGATTCTTTTCCTCAAGTAGCTAGAATAATAATTAAATAAGATTAAATCACACTTTCTAAAATTATCCAAGTATTCGTTGTATTGACCTAAATAATTATCTCTGATTCCTCGTTTTCGTCCATTACAAAGGAAAATACGACGACCTCCTAGGGATGCGTCCACCTAGAGTGGAACAAATTCACACTACACGATGGACAATATCTTGTGTTGACGTCCCGTAAGCACCCCAAGGATAGGGCAACATCAACAAGTCCGTTGGAATGAAGTTTGGATAGAAAGAAAACGAATTTCAGGAAATTGAATTCCTGAAAATTGGAAGTTTAATGTGTTTGATTAATTTAATTTTGTTTAGGTGAAAAAAGTGAAGAATTTTTTAACTTTTGTTGTTTGATTGACGTTATTTTTCATGGCAAATAAAATAAAATTTAGCTATTTTAAACATTTTTTCACATATTTATACTTGATAATAATAATGTCAATTTCTGAGAAAAAATAAGTCAATTAACAATATAAAAAATAATCAAACGAGACATTTATGATTTGCCATGTAAACGTGGAAACAAATTATCACATATTAGTTAAGAATTCATTTGACTTAAAAACAACTAATTGCACAACTTCTAACAAAAGGAAAAAAGTCAATTCCGAGGTAAAATTTATCAATTAAAAAAAGAAAAAAATGAAATGAAAGTGACAAATGAATTCCTAATTCCAGACATCTTTACCTATCAATCATTACCAATATAAATCACAATAATTCTTCATGTAACGGGATACAGGGACCTGGAGGTCCAGTCCCTGTACAAATGGTTTTTTCCTATAAATCAATATAATTAACCCATATTCTGTAAAGGTTACAGGTCGAGCTGTCACTCAGTACGAGCATTTGAGTGCTTTTAAAAAAAGGAGAAAAGTAAATACAAAAATGCAACTAAAGCATGGTCTATACCCTATATATAAGTACTTAAGCAGGAGGCATTAGTTAAAGAATGAGGAAGAAATCTTGTTGATAGAATATTATAAGGATGTGGAAGAGCTGTATTTGCATCACGAGCTGCAAAAGAAGCGGAAGTGATGATCCAGAGTTAAAGGGATCGAAATCAAGTGGAAGTGGTAAAAGAAGATCCAAGTCAAGAGGAATTCATGAGAGAAAAGAAAAGGATAATAGTGTTGGAGGAACTAACTATGCTCAACTAGACGGTGGTGGCAGAGGTGCCAATACAGATGCAGGTGCAGCGGCTGCCGCAGCCATGGTCGTCTCCAGTCATGTATCGGATATGGGTGGAAGCGCATGTGGTAGTTCTCACGGCGGCGGCGGCGGTGGTGATGGTTGATACCGTGAAATATTCTTCTTCTTCTCTTTCGACTACTCCATTTTTTTTATTTTTTTATTTTTTCGAGTGCGTGTCTGGAAAAAATTTAAATGAAAAATTGAAAATTAAAAAGAAAATCATGTTAAGGGTTAGTGACTTGTTGGTTGGTCCATATAATGTGTGCCATGATTGGGTTGTAGATTGTTTTGAGGTCCAAGGAATTTCCAATTCTATTTGTTTGGTTGAATTAAATTAAAGAGTTTAAAATGTTTAATTCGAAATACTGTTTGGCGTTATAAAATATCTTTGAGTGTGAATGACATTTATGTCCATGTAAAGTTTATATTATTATAATTGTACCACTATCTACCCCTATAAATAGGGTGCTTCACTTCTTCATTTAACATACAATTGGGATAAGAAAAATTCTCTTCATCTCTATATTCTCTATAATATTTTGGTAGTTTTGTTCTCTCTAATATTTTGGTAGTTTTACAATACGTTATCAGTACGAGATTCTAGCCAATTGAGTTAACAAAGGTTCAATCTATATAAAGAAGGTAAGAATTTTAAATATTTTTTATATATTACGCTACCACTTATATGGTTGGTTCTACCAATTTTAAGTATATCATGCTACCACCTATAGGATTGGTTTTACCAGTTTTAATTATATCATGTTATCACCTATATGGTTGGTTTTACCATTTTTTAGTATATCATATTACCACCTATATGGTTGGTTCTACCAGTTTTATTATGGTTGGTTCTATTAGTTTCAAATATGCAAATTACATTACCACCTATATGGTTGATTCTACTGGATTTTTAAATATTTCTGCTCTTATTATATCTTCATATTAGGATGTTTTAAATTATACTGATACCTACACAGTTTCGACTTTATACACAGAAGTTAATCCTAAATTTTGTTGATACATGTATAGTCGATCTTTCGACTATATGTATTGTTAATTATGTTGATGCTTACTACGTTGATCTATCAAATATATGGTTTAAATGATATCACATTTTATGTATTTTATAAAAGATAATTTATAATCTAATTAATTCATCATTCCAATAAAGTGCACTTACAAAAGCAAAAGTTATTTTTCTTTTTGAAAACTAAAATCACAATTTCAAGAAATGTAATGATTAAACATATCTTTATGATACATGGTTACATACATACCACACAATTCTTGAAATGCAATTTTTGAAGAATCTTTTGTTAATGCCACTCTCATTATACGTATTAATCATTTGTTAATTTATTCTTGATAATTGTTATCTTGATTAATTGATACCACAACTTAGATTTACACATAGCAATTTCAAAATTTTGTTTTATTGCTACAACAACTTAGAATTATTATTAATATTCCAGAAGAATAAAAACTCGATATAGAAATCATGTCATTGATTCTTTACTGAGATTTTTCAAGGAATAATTATGTTTCCTTTTTAATTGAATAGTTATCCTAATGACAAATATCACAAAGCTCGAGTTCATTACACTCAATTTATCTGGGAAAAATTATCTATCATGGATCCTAAATGTCGAGGTCCATCTTATTTCAAAAGGTTTTGAAGAAACAATAAAAGAAGGAAACAAAGGATCCCTGCAGGATCGTGCAAAAACACTTATTTTCCTTCGTCACTATCTTCATGACGGATTGAAAATCGAATATCTCACTGTGAAGGATCCACAAGAACTTTGGAAAAACTTAAATGATAGATTTGACCATCAGAGGACTGTAGTCTCCCAAAAGCCCGTTATGAATGGATGCACCTTCGTTTGTAAGACTTTAAAACTGTGAGTGAGTACAATTCTGAACTATTCAGAATATGTTCAAAATTGAATTTATGTGGAGAAAAGATCACTGATGCAGATATGTTAGAAAAAAACATTCTCCACTTTTCACGCCTCAAAAGTGCTCCTGCAGCAGCAATATCATGAGCGTGGTTTTAAAAGGTACTTAGAATTCATATCTTGCCTTTTAGTAACCGAACAAAATAATGAGTTGTTGATGAAAAATCATGGATTACGTCCAACCGGTTCTATACCATTTCCTGAAGCAAGTGGTACTGTATAATCATCAACAAAATTATCAACAACATGGCCATATAATTAAAAGGTACAAGGAAAATGAGAATAACATAATCAAACGGCAACACGAAGAAAGTTGCTTCCGATGTGGTATGAAAGGGCATTGGTCACGTACCTGTCGTACGGCAAAACACCTTGTGGACCTTTACCAACCGTCGATTAAAGGAAAAGAAAAAATAGAGACAAATTTTGCTGATTGTCCAGTTAATAGGACACACTTAGATGTCTCTGATTTTTATACTGATGCATTGGAAAATATAGATTAGTTTGATTGATCAGAAAGTCACGATGTTGTTGTTGTTTTAAAATCTTAATATGTATTGTCCATTTCATGTTAAATTATGTCTAACTTTTTTTTTTATCATAAATTCACTTTTCTAAAATTTCTATTTGATTATATTTTAGATGAATTGCCAAGATACATGTCATGTTGATAGTGTAACAACACATATTATTCTCCGGAAGAAAAAATATTTTCTGAACTTAACATTAGCGGAAAATAATGTTAATACAATATCCGGCACATCGAGGATCGTTGAAGGCTCCAGTAAAGCCTGTATTATTTTATCAAATAATACACAACTATGTATTAACGATGCACTCTACTCTAGCAAATCCAGAAGAAATTTGCTCAGTTTTAAGGACATCCGCTGCAATGGATATCATATTGAAACGATGCAAGAAAACAACATTGAATATCTTTGCATTACTTCTTTTATATCTGGCCAGAAGCAGATAAAAGAAAAACTCCCGACACTTCCTACTGGAATGTATTATACATCCATAAAAGAAGTCGAATCAAACAATGTCGCGAACCCGAAGTTCGTGAACTTAAAAAGTTTTATATTTTGGTATGATAGACTCGGACATCCAGGAGCGATAATGATGCGTCGAATAATTAGCAATTCTCATGGACATCCTTTAAAGAACCAGAAGATTCTTTCACCTAATGATTATTCATGTAACGACTCGGGTCCCACTTAACGGGCTTTCTCGGCCGTTAGATGACAGTGTACTGTCCCCACCGTACCAACACGAGTCTTTTCAGCATGCTTTGTCCTCACTCGCACGCTCCCCGAGAAAACTTCCCAGGAGGTCACCCATCCTAGAATTGCTCCAAGCCAAGCACGCTTAACTTTGGAGTTTCTAACGATGGACTTCCGAAAAAGAAGGTGCACCTTATTGGTATGAGTAGTACCTATCATTTCTTTTAAACTTTCCTGGCCTGGGGTGTTACAATCACCCCCCGTTAGACTCGCGACGTCCTCGTCGCGCTTAATCCATCTGAGGTTCTGTTGCCAGGCGTTGGGATTCTAGAGGTGGCTCCCGCCCTATGGCGTAGCACTTAGTTCCCGATTTCCGGCTGGCGGCCGTCTCTGATACCATTTGTAACGACTCGGGTCCCACTTACCGGGCTTTCTCGGCCGTTAGATGACAGTGTACTGTCCCCACCGTACCAACACGAGTCTTTTCAGCATGCTTTGTCCTCACTCGCACGCTCCCCGAGAAAACTTCACAGGAGGTCACCCATCCTAGAATTGCTCCAAGCCAAGCACGCTTAACTTTGGAGTTTCTAACGATGGACTTCCGAAAAAGAAGGTGCACCTTATTGGTATGAGTAGTACCTATCATTTCTTTTAAACTTTCCTGGCCTGGGGTGTTACAATTCATGTGTTGCTTGCTCGCAAGGGAAATTAGTCATTAGACCTTCCACTACAAAGGTCAATGTTGAATCTCCAACTTTCTTAGAAAGGATTAATGGAGATATATGTGGACCGATACACCCACCATGTGGACCATTTCGTAATTTTATGGTACTAGTTGATTCTTCTACTAGATGGTCATATGTCTGTTTCATGTCCACAAAAAATGTAGCCTTTGCTAGGCTACTTGCTCAAATAATAAAATTATGAGTTCAATTTCCCGATTACTCAATCAAGACAATTTGTCTTGAAAATGCTGGTGAGTTTAGATCACAAAGATTCAATGAGTATTGCATGTCCATTGGGATTGCCATTGAATATTCAGTTGCTCATGTCCATACACAAAATGGGTTAGCAGAGTCATTTATTAAACGTTTACAATTAATTGCTAGACCACTGCTCATGAAAACAAAACTCCCAACTTCTGTTTGAGATCATGCCATATTACATGCCGCATCATTGATTCGTATAAGACCAACTGCTTATTATCAATACTCACCTCTACAACTTGCATTTGGTTATGAACCTAATATTTCTCACCTAATGGTTTTTGGTTGTGCTGCCCAAGTACCAATCTCTCCCACACAACGTACCAAAATGGGTCCCTAACGTAGACTTGTGATTTATATAGGTTTGATTCGCCTTCCATCATTAGGTACCTTGAATCCTTAACGGGTGATTTGTTTACTGCACGTTTTGCAGATTGTCATTTTGATGAAATGAATTTTCCAACTTTAGGAGGAGTAAAACTGCATCCTGAAAATTAAGATAAAATTTCTTGGAATGAAACAACTCTATCTCACTTTGATACCAGAAGCAATCAATGTGAGCAAGATGTTGAGAAAATTATTCATTTGCAAAGAATTTCAAATCAATTACCGGATGAATTTGTTGACACAAGAAAAGTGACAAAGTCATATATAACAGCAGAAAACACTTCGGCAAAGATTGATGTCCCTGTAGGACAAACTGCTATAGCAAGTGAACCTAAAAAATGTCAGAAGCGTGGTCGATCATTTGGTTCAAAAGACATCGTACCTCGTAAGAGGAAATTAAACCAACCAAAGACTCATAGACGGGTAATAATAGAAAAGATTGATCAATCTAATAGTGGTGACATAGTTCCTGCAGAACCACAGATTTCAATGAAACAACCTAATAGTAATGATGTGATTCCTGCAGAATCACAGATGTCCAAGAATAATGAGATTTCAATAAATTATCTGTTATCTCATAAATTATGGGAAAGGGAGAATGTTGTTATAGATGATATTTTTGTCTTCCCAATGGCTCTTGAAATATTTCAGAATAATGACCCTGAGCCACTATCTGTCAAAGAATGCTAACAGAGAAAGGATTGGTGATGAGATCCTAATCGGGGAATCTTGTCGAACAACGCGGAATAACGAAATTAAAATCTAGGAAAGATCTAGATCAGATTCAAACACAAAAATAAACAAGAACACGGAAAATAAATAACGGAATTAAAGATAGATCGACGATAGGACCTTGACCCAAGATTCACGACGCAAGAAATTGATGATGCGAAATCGAGATCCAAGGTTTTCGAAACACCACAAGGACTTGTCAATTTCCTTGATAAAATTCTAATTGGAAACGCCACAAATATTCTCGCAAATATTCGATAAGTTTAACGTCACAAATATTTCACAATATTTGATAAGTTGGATTTGTTCTCGAAGAATACAAAAGGGACTCCTCAACCTTTCAATTGGAGAAAACTTTCTCAACTTAAATTCAATAATCTCAAAACTAAACTGTCTTTACAAAACTGAAAAGGAATATAAATAAGAAAAATAACCTAGCCGCTAATTGGGCTCAAAATAGAATTATAATTAAAATAAAATACTAAAATAGGAAAATAACTTTAAAACGGAAAAATAATCAAGAAAACGCGAAAATCAGGAAAGATCAGATTTACGGTCGTGATGAACTCATTTACGGCCGTAAATGACTTTCTGTTTAAGACTTACGGCCGTAACTATGAAATTCTGCAATTCTTCATTTAAACCCAAGGCGGAGTTACGGCCGTGAGGATTATTCTTTACAGCCGTAATGAAGCTTTTGGTCGTCAAACTTTGCTCCTTTGGTTCGGCTCGATCCATTCGCCCTC
This sequence comes from Ligustrum vulgare, assembly GCA_963555705.1. Lineage (NCBI taxonomy): Eukaryota > Viridiplantae > Streptophyta > Magnoliopsida > Lamiales > Oleaceae > Ligustrum > Ligustrum vulgare. The sequence goes on along the minus strand of OY743180.1, from coordinate 9,990,728 downwards.
TCGCTCGACTCCAACATGAAACTTGCTCCGTTTTGCACGTAGATCACTATTATATTGCCGATGGCTCGACTTCGCCCTTTGATGCCTGGTCCGGATCATATCAATTGGCCAAAATGGAAGGAAGCTATGCAGACATAATTGAATTCCTTAGAAAAACGAAAGGTGTTCAGACCAGTAGTTCGAACACCTGAAAATGTAATCCATGTATGATACAAATGGGTCTTTATAAGGAAAAGAAATGAAAATATTGAAGTTACAAGGTACAAATTCTGGCTTGTAGCTCAAGGTTTCTCACAAAGACCTGGAATTGATTATGATATATTTTCCCGTTATGGACGCCATCACATTCAGATTTTTAATTAGTTTGGCTATGTTAGAAAGGCTCGATATATGCCTTATGGATGTAGTAACTGCCTATCTATATGGCTCACTTGATGGTGACATATACATAAAACTCCCTGAAGGACTTAAAGTGCCAGAAATAAATAATACATACCCGAAAAGTATGTTTTCAATCAAATTGCAAAGATCATTATATGGATTGAAACAATCTGGACGTATGTGGTATAATCGTCTCAGCGAATACTTGCTGAATGAGGGTTACAAAAATGATAATATATGTCCATGAGTTTCCGTAAAGAAAACAAATATTGGATTTACAATAGTGACGGTTTATGTTGATGGTTTAAATCTTATTGGAACCAGAAGAGCTCAATAAAACTGCTTATTACTTGAAAAATGATTTTGAGATGAAAAATTTGGGAAAAACCAAATTTTGCATTGGGTTGCAAATTGAACATTTTTCAGAAGGACTATTTGTTCATCAATCTTCATATACAGATTAGGTTTTGAAGCGATTTTATATGGATACAACACATCCATTAACATCACCAATTGTCATTCGATCACTTGATCCAAAAAATGATCCATTTCGTCCACTTGAAGATGGAGAAAAAGTTCTTGGTCCAGAAGTACCATATCTAAGTACAATTGGAGCATTATCATATCTTGCAAATTGCACTAGACCTGATATAGCTTTTTCTATAAATCTACTCGCAAGATATAGTTCTGCACCAATTCAAAGGCATTGGAATGACGTTAAATACATTCTTCGTTACCTAAAAAGTACTGTTGATATGGGATTATTTTATTCTCATAATTTGGGATCTTCTTTTGTGGGATATGCAGATGCAGGTTATCTCTCCAATCCACATCAAGCAAAACCGCAAACAGGATATGTGTTTATACGTGGTGGGCTACTATATCATGGAGATCTGTGAAGCAGACTTTGACAGCAACATCTTCAAATCATTCAAAAATTATTGCAATCCATGAGGAAAGTCCAGAATGTATATGGTTGAGAAACATGACTCGTCATATCCAATCATCATGTGGATTAGCTTCGACAAAAGATAGCCCAATGATATTGTATGAAGATAATGCAGCTTTTATTGCACAACTTAAAGGAGGCTATATCAAAGGAGATAGAACAAAACACATTTCTCCAAAATTCTTCTATACACATGAGCTTCAGAAAGTTTGTGATATCGATGGTTAACAAATTCGATCAAGTGATAATGTAGCTGACTTATTCACTAAAGCATTACCGACATCTACACTCAAGAAATTGATACATGAGATAGGAATGCGTTGGCTCAGCGATTTACAATGACTAATATCAAGGGGAGTAGCTGTGCTCTTTTTCCTTTGTCTAGGTTTTATCCCACTGGATTTTCCTAGCAAGGTTTTAATGAGGCAACATTTATTTTTATACTCCACAATAACTGTACTCTTTTCCTTAGCTTAAATTTTATCCCACTGAGTTTTCTTAGCAAGGTTTTTAACGAGACAGACATTGAGTATTGGGTCATTCAAGGGGGAGTTCTATAAAATATCTTGAGTGTGAATGATCTTTATGCCCATGTAAAGTTTATATTATTACAATTGTACCATTATCTACTCCTATAAATAGGGTGCTTCACTTCTTCATTATACACACAATTGGAATAAGAAGAATTCTCTCCATCTTTATATTCTCTCTAATATTTTGGTAATTTTGTTCTCTCCAATATTTTGGTAGTTTTACAACATTTGGAATGTTTATTTAAAAATCGATTTGTTCATTTACATGAAAAATATAGCAACAACTGCGTTCTCTTTGGCGTTTTCCAGTCGTTTTCCATTGTCTGCTTTCGAAAACGTGGAAAACACGTTCTCTTACGTCGTTTTCTGAAAAAAATTTCGAAAATGTTTTCAAATTTTGTAAAGGAAATGTTTTCACGTTTTTCGCATTTTTCACCCAATATAACCATAATATGAAAACGCAGAAAACACGATGTTTCATATTAAAAAAAAAATAATTAAAATTATCAAAAAAAAAAATTGAAATTTGTCAAAATTTGTTGTTTTTAATTACATTGTTGGACCTTGATTTTCAAAATTTGTCATTTTAATCTTCAAATTTTGAAATTTCTTTCGAAAATATCCTCATTTATTTGCAACATAGGTCCTTCAACTTCAGATTTTCTTACACATTAGTCCGCAAATTTTACTTTTCTTTCAATTTAGTCATCGTGTTTGTTTTATAGGTCATTGTCTTCAAACATGTATAACTTTTGATGTATAACTCCTAATTGCACTCCTTTTTTGCGTCGAACTCCAAATTCAACCATTGATGATGTATCATGTGCTTAATTATTAAATTTTTTTTTTTACTTTTGTATTGTAGACACTTATTTTGTAAGGACATAATTGATTAACATACATTGATTTCTGCAAATTTTATTGAAATTCAAATTTTAAGCGTTATGAGTGCGTATTGGAAGGATGTATATATATGAAGTATTAAATGAAATGATTACTCTAGAAGGGAAAAATTGCTACCCAAATATGAAAGATTACTTTGGAAGGGCAACATGAATTTTTGATTTTTTTTGGCATAACCAAATTGTGTGATTGAGATTATTTCATTTATTTTTATTGTGCAACTCAAATATGACATCTTTGTTTTATTTATATTCACAATCAATATAATTACAAGTATATAGAAATAGTTTTCTGCAAAATTTTAAATGAAACGTGTTTTTCAATTTTTCATTTTCGAAGACAGTTTTCAAAAATAACAAACCAAACGCGTTTTCAGCAATTCGAAAAAAGTCATAAAAATGGAAAATAGAAAATATTTTTGAAAATGAAAACATGAAACTGAAATACAAAGAGAACGCAGCCTAAATTTTTCTCCCAAATTTCGTGTGATTAAAATAGGAAATCAACAACTCGACAAGCCAATCCAGATAATAGAATACCGAAATATCTATTAATATATAAAAGGAGAAGAGTAGGAGAGAAATTCCCGCCTAAGAAATCCCGCCTACCAATAGTGGGACCCACGAAGTTCACTCCACATCTTTGTTTTATCGATCAGTACATTTAGGCCTCATTTCAAATTTCAAATGGGAATTCATTTTTCAGAACCGCCTCATTTCAAATGGGAAGTTCACAGATTTTTGCCTCTGGTCGGCCAGTGCTCTCTCCACCAAGCCATCACGGTTTGAGAGCTTTTTTGTTTTTAGATGGTAATCTTCCTTCACCGTTTTTGAAGCTTCCCAGTCCGGTGCTTCCAGCTTCCGACCTCAATTGGCTCTTCTACTGCCTTTTGCATTCTGCTTTCTTCTTACAGATTTTCAACCATTAAACTTGGCTCTGATACCATTTGTTGATGCATTCCTAGCACTGAAGATGAATGTCTTGCAGCAGTTGAATCCCAACAAGAAGCGTTATAGTTTTCACCCTCTTTTTCCATCATTTGCCGCCATTATCCGCCGTCTTTTTCACCCAAACTCTGGTCGAGTGTTCCCCTGAACGACATGGTCCTTCTGGTGGTGGTTGGCCGGTTGGATATCGAAGATTGAGTTTTGGGTCAGAAACACATTTCGATCCTTTCGACTAATGGTCTTCCCACTGACTTCGATTGGAGAGACCATGGTGTCGTAAAAGGAAAAAAATAGAGGAAGTCATTTTCCCTAATCTGTCTCTCATTCTCTAAGCTTTACTATATGTGAATTTGTGCAAAACTTTATTGAGTTTCTTTTTCCGAATTTTTATATCAGTAGAAGAGCACTAGGGTTATTTTTTTTTATAATAGGGGTTATTGTTTTTATAATAGAGATGCACTGATGCTGGAGGATGACCTACCCCACGAGTTTATAGTCGGAAGTGAAAGAAAATCAGATTGTTTCTCCTCTCTACTTGACTCTAAATTCGATCAATACATCTAGAAGATTTTATTCCAATCCATTTAGGTTTGTTTCTCTTCCTCTTTTGACTGAAGTTATAATGTTGATGAATACATCTAGAAGGTTTTATTACATTTAGGTTTTATACTTCATTGACCTATTGATTCTGATATGTTTATGAAGCTTAGGAATGTCGTTAGTTTCTCCATGATGAGTTTTTTCACTTAACTCCAATGAACTTATAGTTGTTTGATAGATATTTACATCTTACCCTAGGAGGCATTGCACTTACACTAGGTTTCAGAATTTTCTTTCAATCTATTTATATTAAATATTACTTCATTGCTGCATATGTCTTATTGTCTCATTATTTGCATTGTTGAGCTTTTATGTTCTTGATTTTGAAAATTTGGTGAGACCTAGCTTTGATAAACAAGATTTGGTTGAGGGATGTCTTTTTGGATATAAATATTGTTTGTTTATTTGATTCTAAATGATGCTAATAATTTATCAAATTCTTAAATATCTATGTATCTATAGCTGATAGGTGTGCCTCCATTTCCTGTAAAGAACATTAGAACATATAAAGCAGGTTCTATGATTGATTTTTACACACTTGATTTAGGTCCATACGGATTTCTTCAACAGCATGTTTCAAATTTTTAAGTGATGCTTCATAAAACCCATTGTTCACAATATCCTTAGCTGGGTGCTCACCTTGAAGAACAGGAGTGAGCATATTGATGTAGAGATAGACAATGTCAACTGACCCTCTTCTGTGCATAAACTGCTAGCTTAATCTTCTGAAATCCATTTCTACCCAAATGAGTATCCTTTGATTCATCATTAGATGGGGCAAAGGAGTTGCTTCGTAGGACTTGAGAAGCAAATCCCATTTTTCAGTTCATTCTTAATTTATCTATAGCCAGAAACAAAATAGTTGCAAAGGTAGCTCTGCACACAAAGTTCAAATTTATGTCATTACTGAATATACAGGTATATTAAAAAGAAAGAAGACTAGAATCTTACAAAATAGTCATCATGCAACAGAGAGAGATCTTTTCCAGGTCGCCTATTGCTAGAAGCAGTTGACTTCTTTGATGAATTCATTAGATTATTTCGACCAGTGGGGCCTTTTGCACTAGCATGATTGCTTGAATTCTTAGAATGATCTGGCGCATTCTGTAAAAACATAAGTGGTATAATATGCATTTTTATTGGAATGAAGAAATTGCATATATTTCATATCTGGCATAAGAAATGTCTTGACAATTTTATGATAACTCTTATTTGTGTCTGCTCGATCTTTTTCTTTCCAACTCTACTTCGAAGTCTGGAGAGGTCCACATACATGAATATATAATGGTGGTCGAAACAACTTGAAACCAATTTAAGAAACCAAAGAAATACTATTAAAATCATATTAAACACTACAATTCTATTTAATGTTAAATTTGTAATGGGGTAACAATGATCATATAATAATTATAATTTCTATGAGATGAATGTTGTGAATGATTTTTACTTTCCTTGCAACTGTTATTTGCAAATTTTTGGTTGTTAAATGAAATTACTGAACATGGTATTTATCATTTCATTTCATTTCATTGGTTCTTGCTCTTATAAGTTCAAAGTAATTCATATTTATGAGTTGTAAGGTCCAGCTTCTCTCCATTTTTTAATACTAATTTGTCTTTTATTGTCATTTAATGTTATACTGTGATCAATATAGAAATGACATTTTTAGTTCAAAGAATTGAGTATACCTCTTGATATTGAAGAGCATTTGGAAACAATTAGTGAGCCTGAGATAATTTAGTAATTGCTCTTTATTTTTGGCATTCGATTGAGTAGAAAAATTTCAGAGGATTAATAATCACTTTTACTATTTTCGTGCATTAATTTGGAACTCTTAATCTAACAATAATCTTTTTGCCTTTGAATGTAAATATTTTGGAGAACGAAGCATAGCATCGGCCATCTGGTCTTGCTCGATATGCTGCTATTTCTCAGTTATAAATAAAAGGCATATTCATGTTGTGCATGTTCCTCCTTGTCCAAGTGTTCTTTCTAATGTGCTCATCAGGTTTGCTTTCCAAACTGCAATATCTATTTATTTCAACCAACTATAGAATTCTATAATTTTAGACACGTGACATGGACCATAGTTCGATCCTATTGCTCAAGTAAGACCTATTTTTATTGAAACAATCTTCTTTTTATTGAACGTTTGATGTCTGACATGTTAGAGTTGAGAAAACCACAGTACATTAAATCTTTTAACTGGAGGCCAACGGTAATATTTTTCTGAAATAGTCAAGTAGTTTTTAGTTTTTTTTCCCTCCAGATGGGAGACTCGCTTTGTATGGCTGTCTTATGATGTATGTGTTAAGCTAACTTTTGAATTTCTTGTCTTGACAAGGGATGCTATTTTCAAGTTGGTAATTCACTGAAACTTGGAATGCCAATTTCCTCTTCCTTCAAAATAGCATTAAACACTTGGGCATCATGGGTTCTCTGCATGATAAATCAGGAAAAAAGAACATGGGTCTTCTTCAGAACTTTTGAGCCTTCTCACTGGAGGTATCAAATTGGTACTTCCTTTGCTGCAAATATAAATGTTGGCATTCCTTGCTTTATCTTTCATGTGTCCTCTTCATTATCCTATGATCTGTTTTCCTTAAAATGGAACAAATTTATTAATTTTACCTTAACTGCTATTATATGCCAAAAACATTGAGATGGGCTCAAATTTCTTGGAGCTCGCCTCATATTACTTCCATTGATAAATACATATTTTTTTTCCTTCAAAAGTTGAAGGATCTTTAATATTTTGGTTATTATTCCCTTAAAGGATTTGGAAACTGATACTTTTTTCATAATGAAGCTGTTGCTACAGTTAGTAAGCAATTTCTATTTGCACCAGTTGCTCCTTAATCTTCTTTATTATGTATTTTGGCTCATTTCGAGAGATTTATCAAAAGAATGACGGTTAATTTTTGCACCAGGAATCTAACTCAATGGCAATGCATTGCCACAAGTCTCCTCTTTTAGAAGTCATTGGAAAAGATAGTAGTCCATTTTCAGACACAACATTCGAGGTGGTAAACAATATGACAGTTCCTGTTATGATTTTGCATATAACTCCGATGTCAGCATTTCGAAGTGATGCACATATGATGTGGGTACTTGGAGTATCTTGTATATGGAACGAAATAGTCATTTCATATCTTGTAGGTAGTAATGAACTTGATTCTACGAGTGCAAGCACAACACATGGTATGTTTAAATTTTAATGGCTCCTTTTCCTCTTTTTTTAGGCAATTTGGAGTGGTTTTTATCCCTGTGATGCTTTGGTTTGGCCACATCGGCACATCTTGAACCATACGAATAGAAGTTCCATTGACTAACTCATTTGAAACTGAGTAGAATTTCAAAATTTATGGTTCACCCAACATTTTTTTGCTTTTAATGGTTAGGATGATTATCATTATATATATTGATTTTATAAATGATTCAGTGGATCTGAAACTTTATTTCTTAAAAAATTCTTCTGCAGTTATCAGTGTGGAAGACTAAATTCAATTTAATGCATAAATGGTTTCCAGTCTAATAGTTTGCTCTAAAGTTTGAGCTGTCAGAAGTGGTATTCTACCTATTTATGAAATTTGTGCTCGAGTCAAGCCTTGGATAAGAAATGAATATTGATTGATTCCCATAAATTAAAAAGAGACGATGTCTGCCAACATAAAGAGTCTTGGTCAACATCTATTGGCTATATATGTTTATGTTTACTTTTGTTAGGAATAGTCTCGAATCTATCCTCTATGAAGTGTCATTTATAAAAACAGTGAGGTTGAATTCTACATGAGGTTTTATTTTGTTTTATGCCTTATGTGAATAATTACTAAATAGTTCTCACTTGCAAGAACTATGTTTGTCGTATTAATTTGGTATGGGTTGTCTAAACAAAGATTGTAATATGAACCACTTTGTTCATCTGTGATTAGATGTCTATATATTATAATGTCTTTGTTTCATTATTACTCTATATGAAATTTACTCAGTTCCCTTCCCACTTTCCCGTCATTGTTGCTTTTCTCAGTCAATTGTGTATATGGTTGAAGGAGAATAGTCCATCAAGTTGATGCAAGTGATTATAAATAAATGTATATATTACCCTTTCATATTATCATCTCTGTCAATTTCTCTCTCTCCCTCTCTTTGCTGTTTACCCATTCAAGAATTTTCGTTTGCCTTAGTGGAAAAACTCAAATTTCAAGGATTTTGGAAAGTGATTCTAGGAGTAGTACTTATTTTCTTCTTGAAGTCTCATTTCACCTGTTTCATAAGGAAATTTTGAATCAAGGACTTGAGTTTTCAGAAGGGAAAAAATTCGCATATTTTGGTGTTTAGTGAGGATCTTTTCTTCGTTTATCTACTTCCTCCAATCATTTTTAATGAAGGGTGTCTCAGAAGATTACATTCAAAAGGTAGAAGAATTAATCATGAATACTTTGAAAAAGCTGGCAGATGAGGGTTTTGATTCTAATGCTATGGAGGCATCGATGAATGCAATTGCGTTCTCTCTTAGAGAAAAAAATACTGGCTCATTCCCTCATGGCTTAGCTTTGATGCTTCGTTCCATGGTAAAGGAGTGCTTAATTACTGTTCTCTTCATAACCAAACATGGTTTTCCCCTGCCCCCTCTTCTCTTTCATCTTCCAGTCTGGTTTTTTTTTTTAAATTTTGTATTGTATCTGGTAAGGGAAATGGATTTATGATAAGGACCCATTTGAGCCATTGAAATATCAAAAATCTTTGAAGGACTTAAAAGCTAGAATAACCGAGAAAGGGTCTAAAGCTGTCTTTGCTCCTCTAATAGAAAAGTTCGTCTTGAATAACCCACACCGTGTGATTGTTGAAATGCAGGTTATCTTCTTGATTGTCATATTTTAATGATTAGATGCAGTATTGCATGAATATTTCTTATACTAATGTGTTATATCGACAGCCCGATCTAGAGAAGGCTTCCCTGATGAAGCTACTGAGAAAGAAATTTTGGATAAGATTAAGGCAAGCATTACTCAAGAGGACCTTGCTGAATTGGCACGTGCAACTCATGAGCTTAAGTTGAAACGGGAGACTCCTGATCCACCCGAAGCTCTTTAATGTGTACCAAGTCTTTCTTTGCAAGATATTCCCAAAAAACCCATACACGTAACACGTCCCTATTGAGGTGATGGGATTCATTTAAATCTTACCGTGGGAATGTAATTATATCTGTCTGAGTTGAAATTCATTGAGCTTTGCAATTGTAGGTTGGGAATATCAATGGGGTAAAGGTCTTGCAGCATGACCTGTTCACAAATGACGTGTTTTATGCTGAAGTTGTTTGCAACATGAGTTCTTTGTAATATTATTTACCTGTGCATTATAAATTTGTAATATTATGGTTGATTTCAAAAGTACGCTGACGAGTGTGAATTTTATAAGTTATGTTTTATAACTTTTTATGATTGAGTACCAATTACAAATTTTGCAGGTTGGGGATACTCTCATGGTATATTTACTAAAATATAAGGCTGCGTTCTCTTTGACGTTTTCTGAAAAAATTTCAAAAATGTTTCCAAATTTTGTAAAGGAAGTGAAAAACGTGATTTTCACGTTTTCCGCATTTTCCACCCATTATAACAATAATATGAAAACGTGGAAAACGCCGTGTTTTCCTATTTTAAAATTTTTTTTAAAATAATCAAAAAAATTGAAAATTGTCGTTTTTAATTACATTATTGATCCCTGATTTTCTAAATTTGTCATTTTAATCCTCAAATTTTAATTTTTTTTCGAAAATACCTTTATTTATTTGCAACTTAGGTCCCTCAACTTCAGCTTTTCTTGCACATTAGTCCACAAATTTTACTTTTCTTTCAATTTAGTCATTCCCTATTTGCTTTATAGGTCATTGTCTTCAAATATGTATAACTTTTGATGTACAACTCCGAATTGCACTCTGTTTTGTGCGTCGAACTCCAAATTCAACAATCTTTCTGATGATGTATCATGTGCTTAGTTATTAAACATTTCTTCTTTAATTTTGTATTGTAGACACTTATTTTGTAAGGATATCATTGATTAACGTAAATTGATTTCTGCAAATTTTATTGAAACTTAAATTTTAAACGTTATGAGTGCTTACTGGAAGGATGTATATATATATATATATATATATATATATATATATATATATATATATATATATATATATATATATATATATATATATGAAGTATTAAATGGAATAATTACTCTAGAAGAGCAAATTGCTATCCAAATGTAGAACGATTACTTTAAAAGGGCAACATGAATTTTTGAACTTTTTTGGCATAACCAAATTGTGTGATTGAGACTATTTCATTTATTTTTGTTTTGCAACTCAGATATGACATCTTTATTTCATTTATATTCATAAGCAATATAATTACAAGTATACAGAAATGGTTTTTTGCAAAATTTTAAATAAGACGTGTTTTCCAACTTTTCATTTTCGAAGACAGTTTTCAAAAATAACAAACTAAACGTGTTTTCAGCAATTTTGAAAAAAGTCACAAAATGGAAAACAGAAAATATTGCTTTATAGGTCATTGTCTTCAAATATGTATAACTTTTGATGTACAACTCCGAATTGCACTCCGTTTTGTGCGTCGAACTCCAAATTCAACAATCTTTCTGATGATGTATCATGTGCTTAGTTATTAAACATTTCTTCTTTAATTTTGTATTGTAGACACTTATTTTGTAAGGATATCATTGATTAACGTAAATTGATTTCTGCAAATTTTATTGAAACTTAAATTTTAAACGTTATGAGTGCTTACTGGAAGGATGTATATATATATATATATGAAGTATTAAATGGAATAATTACTCTAGAAGAGCAAATTGCTATCCAAATGTAGAACGATTACTTTAAAAGGGCAACATGAATTTTTGAACTTTTTTGGCATAACCAAATTGTGTGATTGTGACTATTTCATTTATTTTTGTTTTGCAACTCAGATATGACATCTTTATTTCATTTATATTCACAAGCAATATAATTACATGTATACAGAAATGGTTTTTTGCAAAATTTTAAATAAGACGTGTTTTCCAACTTTTCATTTTCGAAGACAGTTTTCAAAAATAACAAACTAAACGTGTTTTCAGCAATTTTGAAAAAAGTCACAAAATAGAAAACAGAAAATATTGCTTTATAGGTCATTGTCTTCAAATATGTATAACTTTTGATGTACAACTCCGAATTGCACTCCGTTTTGTGCGTCGAACTCCAAATTCAACAATCTTTCTGATGATGTATCATGTGCTTAGTTATTAAACATTTCTTCTTTAATTTTGTATTGTAGACACTTATTTTGTAAGGATATCATTGATTAACGTAAATTAATTTCTGCAAATTTTATTGAAACTTAAATTTTAAACCTTATGAGTGCTTACTGGAAGGATGTATATATATATATATATATATATATATATATATATATATATATATATATATATATGAAGTATTAAATGGAATAATTACTCTAGAAGAGCAAATTGCTATCCAAATGTAGAACGATTACTTTAAAAGGGCAACATGAATTTTTGAACTTTTTTGGCATAACCAAATTGTGTGATTGTGACTATTTCATTTATTTTTGTTTTGCAACTCAGATATGACATCTTTATTTCATTTATATTCACAAGCAATATAATTACATGTATACAGAAATGGTTTTTTGCAAAATTTTAAATAAGACGTGTTTTCCAACTTTTCATTTTCGAAGACAGTTTTCAAAAATAACAAACCAAACGTGTTTTCAGCAATTTTGAAAAAAGTCACAAAATGGAAAACAGAAAATATTTTCGAAACTGAAAACATGAAACTGAAACACAAAGAAAACGCAACCTAAGTCTTTATGCCCCTTCATGGATTGTTTTCTTTTAAACTGCTGTTGTACGTGGATCCTATATTATACACTTGAAGATAATTTTTATTTTTATTTTTTTGCATGCTTTACCAGTAACAAGTATTGACGAAATACTTCCCTTTCCTTTTAACACTAATGTGTTACCAATCAGTTCTTTACTATTTACTATTTAATTTGATACTGGGAACCTCCATTATTGAATATTTGATACATATAAACATAGTGTTTAACATTGTATCTTATCTCAATTGAGATTGATGGTTTTGTACAGGACATGAATTGATTAATGTCTTCCCAAGTTATAGATATGAGTTTATAATTGATTAATGCATCAGTTGTAGTTGATGGGAAACGGGCATCATGATGAATTTCAAATGGAAGTATGAAGAACAAATGTGTAGGAAAAAAAAGTAGCTACAAGGGTTTATGTTTCCACTTTCAGTTTCTTTGCCTTCAATTTTCTTTACATATGTATTAAAAATATATTCTCTCTCCGTAAGCTATTTGGAAGTGAGCGAGAAGAACTAAATTTTCCCACATCCATTGACAAATTATTCATGCATGTTGTAGCCCATGTTAAAGTATATAGTGCATACTTGTAATTAAAGAAGTTTTTTCAGAACTTAGTTTGATTTTGTCAACCTATCAAATTTGAATATTGATTATCAATATCCAATTATATTTCTTTGTATTCAGCATTTTATTATGCTACTTTATTCAATTAACACTTTTTAATTGCAAACAAACAAAATGATAATGTAATTTGCGCATCGCACGGGGTATATACTAAATTTGGCAAATTGCTTTTGACATGTTGTCAAACCACATAAAGCTAAGTACTTCAAGTATATAGTGCATGTATTAAAATGGTATTTGCCTATTTGGTCAGTAAATTAATAATAATAATTCAACGTACAACACATGAATATAAAATAAAATAAATAGTTTTTGTATCCCATTATTGTTTAGATACTAATTTGTGACAAAGATGGACGACCAATCTGTTCAATGACAAATGTAGTTTAAAAGAAGTTTTCCAAATTTGGATTAGTTTTGTTAATGATTTAAAGTTTGAATATTGATCATTAATAGAATGTTAACCTTTTGTGAGTTTTTTTAATTAAAAAATAGATACTAATTTGTGATAGTTGCTGAAAATTAGTTTTTGTTTATAGGTTTTGTGAATTTGAAATAATTTGTTCCTTTTAATTTATACATCATAAATATGTACAGATCCTTGAGGAATATTTCATATTCTAGAATTTAGTTTTTTCTCTACAAGTTTAATTTTTTACATTTTACTTCAAATATTTGTGTATATCTAATACCGTACATCGCACAGGTGATGTTGGACTTATTTGAAAGACCAGTATTCAGTCATGGACAACTATATGTAGCAGTGTCTCGGGTTACCACTTGTGTTGGATTGAAGATACTAATTTCTGATAAGGATGGACACCCAACAAATTCCACTGCAAATGTTGTTTTTGAAAAAGTTTTCCAAAACTTAGTTTGCTTTTGTCAACCAACCAAATGCCACTTTGTTCATTGACACTTCCCACTATGAACAAACATAATGATAATATCATTGATGCATCGCACGGGTATACACTAGTTAAATAACAATGCGATAACATCAATAATTATTTAACATCGTAAAACCCTCCAATGAGAAGGAAAAATCGAGGAGGCAAACCGACAATTCCATTATTACCAAATAGTAGAAATACAATATTTTCTTCACTAAATTTTTTGCCTCAAATCTAAAGGTAACCAATAAACACCTTCAAGAATCAATTTTGGTAATCTCAATATACATTATCTAATACAATATATGGAATCCAACAACAATAATAAAAGAGATATTAGATGGCAACTAAATCATTCCATGGTAAAGCTTGGAGAAACCATGTGTCAATCAATAACCTTTCTTCCAATAGGCTGCCAATCTCTCTCAATTGTCTACTACCCTTTATTCATTTCCACCCTTTATTCATTTCCATTCCCACTGTGTAATTCCATCAATAAGCAAGAAGTCAGTAAAATCGAGTTAGAGAGAGATGCTCTCAACTAGTGAGAGAAACCCAACTCCCGCTGGTGCTTGGTTTCCTTGAGTTTGATCGCTGTTCTTCATCTTTCATCAAATTTTGCTGTTCATTTGTGCATTTAAGGCTGGGGGAATCATCTTACCTACCTTAATACTAAGGTGGTATTCTGTTTTTATTTTATTTTGTATTTTCATTTTCGAAAATGTTTTATATTTCCTGTTTTTATTTTTATTTTCAAATTTGCTGAAAACGCGTTTAGTCTGTCATTTTTGAAAACTGTTTTTGAAAATGAAAAGCTGGAAAACATGTTCTGTTTGAAATTTTGCAAAATACTACTTAAACTATTTTTAATTAATTTTCTTGTAGAATACTACCACCAGGGTTCATTTATCAAGGTATTTTTTGAAATATAACAACAAGAATTTTCACTTAATTTTTTTTGTACTGTTAATATTGAATTCAATAAAACTTTATTTAAGCTTAGTTCCAAATTAGGATAATTCTCAAAAAAAAAAAAAAAAATTTATTTAGGCTTAGTTCCAAGCTAGCATAATTCTCTAAAAAAAAAAAAAAAATTATATTAAGCTTAGTTCCAAGTTAGGATAATTCTTAAAAAAATTCCAAAAACGCGTTTTCGCGTTTTGAACATTTTTTGTTGAAATACATACAAAACATCCAAAACCTTGTTTTTGGCGTTTTGCGTACAATTTTTTTTTTTTTTTTTCCAAAATGCGTTTTCGAAAATGGTAAAGAGAACGCGTTTTTAGTGTTTTCGAAAATAAAAACAGAAAACTATATCAAAACAGTAAATAGAACATGGCCTAAGTTTTTTCAGCATTTATTCCACCTTTTTAGCTCTAGATCGCGATTTTGAAGAACTCGCTACTGTTCATACGAGAACTTCAAATCGTTTTTTGGGCTCTCTTCTCCCTTCCTGGATACGTCTTTTTCCAAGATTATTACACTGGTTGGGAAGGATTTTGTGAAGTTCTAACTGCTGGGTCTCATTATCGCCGAACTCAGAGCTACAGTGGTTTTTTGCTGGATTTCTCCACGGTTTTCAGTGATTTCACTGCCATTTCTACTGGGCTTTCTTTTCATCACCTGAAGACTGCCTTTTGTGGGATTTTGCTGGCGATTTGAGCATCAACTCAGCTTTTCCTTTGCTCAAACACTGTTCATTCGAGCTCCTACACGGTTTTGCAGTTGCTTTCGTGCCCGGCAGGTGGTGGAGTTTTGGTTTTCCCTCCACTCATCCTGTTGGGACCCCTTTACCAGGTTAGTTTGGCTATCTTGTGGCCTGGTCGGCCTACTTTCAGCATTTTCCTAGTCAGCATTTTATCTGGTTGGTATTTTGGGTTGTTTTGATTGGTGTTGTGCTTGGGGTGGACGGTTTCTGGGTTCTTTTGGTTGTTGGTTGAGGTGTTTGTTGCTGGAAGTTGTGTTATGCTCTTAGCCTACAATGGTGAAGAAAAAGCATAAGAAAACCTTTAGCCCACCACAGCTAAATCAATTTCCTGCTTGTCACCCTGATGAGGGCTCGGTTCATACACCAGCTAGAAACATTTCTGATAATTTTGACAAGGAGTTTGATTCAAATTGTGAACCTAAGGCATTGGATGGGAATTCAAAGGAGGGAAATGTTCAGGAAACTTCCAAATCCCACAGTTCTAGAACCCTTGGAGACATCGATAGTGAAACGGAGGATTCAATGGATGATGGCCAAACAAAAGATGACGGCTTGAATATGGGAAAATGGTTGATATGAATGCTATTCCTTGGAGGAATCTCTTCAAGGATAACCGAGCGCCTGACAAAGGAATCTCATTGAAACAAGTTCCTTATGAAACAACAGATATGTGTATTCAAGAGTAGGACATTGAAGATCTTGATGACTGGGGTTTTTGCTTGATTGGATATTTTGCTGCTAAGTTTCCGGGGAAATATGCACTTACCCAAATTTGTAAGAGTTGGGAAGCCAACTACAAATTAACGCTGCATAATAGTGGATGGCTTGTTTTCAAATTTGATTCATCGGCTGATTGGGAGAAAGTGTTAATGGAGGGTCCATATTATGTGTTTGGTAGACAGCTTATGCTGAAAATCATGCCTCCTCTATTTAGGTTTGATAACTATGAGTTTACCAAATTTCCTATTTGGGTAAACTTGCATAACTTACCTCTTGGGTGTTGGAATTCTAAGTTTCTCAGCAAGCTTGCCTCCAGACTGGGGAAACCTATTTGCACAGAAAAGCTCACTTTAACTAAAGAAAGGATCACATATGCAAGGGTGTTGGTGGAAGTTGATGTTTCGGTTGAATTGATCAGAAATATTAACATTACTCTACCAAATGGAACCAGCTTCATACAGAATATTGTCTATGAATATGAGCCTAAGTTTTGCTCACGCTGTCAAGCTTTTGGGCACTCCACTCAAGGGTTCAGGTTTAATAAACCTCAACCTGGGAATACCAAAAGCAAAAAGAATGACTGGGCAGCAGGGAGTGAACCTGATCCAAATGCAGCAAATGGGAATGCAACAGGGCAATTAAATGTGACGCCATGTAAGCCAAGCTACAACGTAGCTAGGAAGAATGTTGTTGGGCCGTCAGGTTGTGTTAACGAAACCCCCCAGCCTGTAGTGATGAATTGATTGATGCACAGGCTGGGACCGAATCTACTGGGGAGCCAAATGATAATGCCCAGCGGAGTTTGGATAGAGCACAAGAGCAGCTCTTCATTCAAGTGAGGAAATGGGGGAAAGCTAAGGTAGATGATGGAGGAGCTCATTCCGAAGGAGTAAAAAAAACTAAATAGCCCATTGGAGGGAAACCAACTTCACAGAATGATACCAATGAGAGGGGACATCCTAAAAAAGTTTTGAACAAGCCGATGGTGATTAATCGAAAGGGGCAAGCACTCCTTAGCAAGCCTTCTATATGAAGGTTGCAAGTTGGAACATTAGGGGTTTCCATTTACCCCTTAAGCAAAATGGAGTTAGGAGTATGATCCATAGTAATTCTATTGATATTTGTGGTACCTTGGAGACTAAAATCTGTAATTGGAAGATTAAACGTATCATGTCAAATAAATTGGAGGTTGGGAATATATTCATAATTTTGATACTCATGTGGTTGGGAGGATTCTTGTACTTTGGAACCCCTCCAAAGTTGATATTGTGAATTTCGGGGTTAGTGAGCAAATCATACACTTGGAGGAAACATGTAAGATGACTGGCATTATGTTTCATATTAGTTTTACTTATGGTTTTCACTCCATTGTCAGTCTAAGGCCTCTTTGGAACAATATTATGGAGTTCAGTGGCAATCATCGCATCCCTTGGTTACTTTTGGGGGATTTTAATAGTATCATTCGGGGAGAAGAGAGGCCAAATGGAGTTTCAACGTGCTCTTTGTATGAGATCAATGATTTTTTGGAATGTTGCATCTTCTCGGGTCTTACTGATTTAAACTCCATCGGCTGCCAATACACGTGGTCAAACAATGGCGTTTGGACTAAATTAGACAGAGCAATGGTTAATAATGCATGGGCTGACTCGGGATTCTTTGGCCTTAAAAATTTCTTTCCCGCGGGATGTCTCTCGGATCACTCGGCATGTATTGTGACCTTATTTCAGCCCAACTGCAATAAACCGAAGCCGTTCAAATTTTTCAACATGTGGGCTACACATGTCGACTTCTTGAACGTTGTGCGTGAAGCATGGGAAATGCAACATTATGGTACTGCTCAATTCCAACTTTGTAAGAAGCTTAAAGGTTTTAAAAGTCCCCTCCGAGGCTTAAATAAGAAGCACTTCTCTCACATATCATCTAAGGCTGAGAAAGCAAGAGAAGAACTGGAAAATTCGCAGCTCCGGCTGCACGATGAGCCCTCCGACACTGAGCTTCAAATCTGGACTGCTGAACTAAAGAAAGTGGCGGCCAAATTAAGTGAGTCAGAAAGAAGTTTTTATTTCCAGCAAGCTAAATGTGCATATTTGAAAAATTGTGACAAATGGACTAAGTTTTTTCACTCCACTGTCAAACACAATATGAAGCGCAACCATATTGCTGCAGTAATTAAAGCCGATGGAAATGCTACTATTTCCCAGGAAGAAGTGGCTTCTGAATTTCTTTCATTTTACAAGAATTTGCTGGGTACAATTGTTCAGTGCGACCAGATTGATATTACGGTCCTCCAACATGGCCCGATGCTCCCAGCCGAACACTATCAGGAGCTTGTGAAAGCTGTTTCAGTTGAGGAAATTAAGAATGCTATTTTTGAAATTGGGGAGGATAAATCCCTAGGACCCGATGGTTTCTCTTCCTGTTTTTTCAAGAAATCTTGGCACATTGTGGGTCAGGATTTTTGTCAGGCTGTCTTGGAATTCTTTGAGTTGGGTCGGTTGCTTAAGCAACTAAATCACTCACTCATTGCTTTGGTTCCTAAATCCAACCACTGCCCAGCAATTGGTGATTACAGACTGATCTCTTGCTGTATGTGATTTATAAGGTGATTTCTAAAATTTTGGTTGCTCGTTTGGCTCCCACATTATGCACTCTCATTGACAAAGCTCACTCAGTTTTTGTTGAGGGAAGAAGTATGACTGAAAATATTCATTTGGCTCAAGAATTACTTAAGCAGTATAACAGGAAACGTATATCCCCGAGATGCCTTTTCAAGATTGACTTAAAGAAGGCATTTGACACCATCAACTGGAGTTTTTTGAAGGAGGTCCTTTCAGGATTGGGTTTTCCGCCTCTCATTGTTGGATGGATCATGGAATGTGTTACATCCCCAACGTATTCCATCCAATTAAATGGTGAGCTTCATGGATTCCTTAAAGGGGATCGTGGCATCAGAAAAGGTGATCCATTTCACCATTCCTTTTTGTTCTCTGTCTTGAATACCTCTCAAGATCATTGAATATTGCCACAGCTGATATCAAATTCAATTACCATCCAAAATGTGGACAACTTAAGATTACACACCTTGCCTTCGCGGATGATTTATTACTTTTGGCAAGGGGGGATATTACTTCGGTTGAGATCCTTCTCGATTGTCTTCAGAATTTTGGAGATGTTTCTGGGCTGAAGATGAATGCTTTGAAGTCATCTATTTTTACAGCGGGGATTGATGAGGATATGATGCAGGAATTTTTTGCTTTGGCGAGTATCCCAGAAGGCATGATGCCTTTTCTATATCTTGGGATACCTCTTGTTGCTCAGCGACTTAAGGTTATACATTATGCCCCTTTTGTGGACAAAGTAGCAGAGAGTATCAGTGCCTGGCCGAGAAATTCACTTACTCATGTGGGACGTGTGTGCCGAATTAATTCGAAGTGTTGTTCAGGGAATTGAAAGCTTTTGGCTCTCTATCCTTCCTATTGCAGCTGCGGTGTTTGAGAGAATCATCAAGCTTTGCAAGAATTTCCTTTGGAATGGGGGCAAGCCATTGGTTGCATGGAGAAACATATGTACCCAAATCAGAGAGAGGACTTGGATTCAAAGATCTTAAAGGATGAAATGCATTACTGCTTTCTAAAGTCCTTTGGAATTTTCATGAAAAAAAGGACTCACTTTGGATTCGTTGGATTCATCAAGTATACATTCGTGGAGCTTCCATTTGGGATATCAAAGTTAGAAAAGATGACTCAGCCCTCTTCAAGAGACTGTTAAATCTGAGGGACATTTTCATTCGTTTGGAGGGGAGTGCTGAAAATGCCGCTCATACATTAGGCAGCTAGAATCTTGGAGGTAAATTCAACAATGTTGCTACCTATGACTATTTTAGGGAGTGGGCCAAAACAGTTTGGAAGAGTTGCATTGCACCTAAAATGGCCTTTAATCTTTGGCTGGTAGTACTGGGCAGACTACACACCAAAGACAAACTGACTTACTTGGATATTGACATGAAGTGTGAATTTTGTGACCATCCGACCGAAACACAGCAGCACTTATTTTTCCAGTGCGCATTATCGAATAGAATCTGTGGCAGAATCCGAAGCTGGCAGGGAATTACTTGTGCTATGTCAACCGTTCCTAGTGTAGTCAAATTGGTTAAAAAGGAAGCTAGAGGAACTACTTGGCATGCGAAGTCAAAGCACATCGCATTGGCAGCTACTATCTATCATATTTGGATTGCTCGCAACCGGTTACATTTTGATGATCTTAAGCCGAATGAAGATAGCATTGTTCAAAGAATCAAAACACATGTATACAAATCAATCTTTGATTTGTATCCTCATGTTTTGAATCTCTATGAATCACTTGCGGCAGAAGATTGATTTTCCTTTTGATTTTTTACTTTGTTTCATCATTTGCCCGGGTATGCTCGGTGTACTTGTATTAGGAGTATTGTTTGCTTGATGATTTGCCCAGGTATGCCCGGTGTACTTGTATTTTCAGGGCCTCTTTTGTATTTTTCCTGGTATGCCCACGATTGAAGTATTGTCATCTGCTTGGTTGCATCCAAGTGTTGTATAGAGTGGTAGGATTTTCTTGACATGTATGCTACTCTCTCTTCCTGGGTATGCCCAGAGATTTTGTAAATCATTTTGATCTATATTATTTTTTAACATTCAGATAAAAAAAAAAATCATTAGGCAAGAAGTCAAAGCATGAAGAGAGACCCACTTCCCTTTTTCCTAGAAGCTGCTTTGCGTATAAAAAGAAAGTCTCAGCCTTTGTCTATGCGTAAAAATGTCCCAATCGATAAAAAAAAATGATGTCCCAAGGTCAATTTCAAAAAATCTCAGCAAGTGTCCTAATGGGCCAACTTCAATTATCCCAAACCAATAAATTTGGCCCATAAATTATTTTGCATCAAAAACCTAACACTAAGCAAGGCTGACCTTAAGCATAGATGAGCAATGCCATCCCTTAACATGGACGGTTTGAGGGGGGCTGGACTGGGCTGTAGTCAGGCCCAGATCCAGCCCAAATCCACTAATTGTGAAGAATTTTTTTTTTACAGATCAATTCGGTTTTGATTGAGTCCAGTCTGGTATCAATTTAACTTGGCAGCCCAAATTCCTGACATAATATGAATCATATATAGCAGCCCATTTCCATTCATTCTCTTCGTTAGTCAGGACTCAGAAGACAGAAATTGAAGGTACGCTTCAAAAATAAAACCTACCGCTGCTGCGTGACTGAGTCTCTGTCTCCATTGCACTCACCGCCCGTCGGCCGGTTGCTCCGTCCGGTAGAACATCCGTCGTCGCCTTTCGGAGAGATAATGAAGTAATATATATATATATATATATATATATATATTCTCATTTCGTGACTTCACTGACTTTTCCCCTCCATCCCTGTTTCAATTTCGGTTTTCATATGTGTGTTGTTCAATTGAGTTTGTTCCTTTAGTTTTTATGATCTGTATGTATATGTTTATATATATTAATTGACTCGATTAGTTTAGAATCTTTGGATTAAAAATTGAATCTTTTTCTAGTTAAATGAATAATAAAAAGGTTCATGTTGATGCTAAGATTTGATTTGTTTTTCTTGGACTTTTGCTCTCCTAACTTCATCCCCTGACTGAAAATGTTATGTTGAAAATTTATAGGGATAAAGGCAAAGAAATGACATTTAGTTAGTTATATACAAGTATTGATGTTCAATGCAATATATGTGGTGCAGGGATTTTTTTTTTTTTTTGACAGAAGATTGATAATTGTACAAAGGTAAAGAAATGACCTTTTGGTTATGTAATTTTCAATCAATTTGTTACAACATTTGGTTTTATTTTTTGAATTCTTATGTGTTGGTTTTGTGATTGTTAAAGAATTTATTAGAGGTATAGGTTATAGCATTGGAATTGGGCAAAAAATAAATTTGCTAAGCTTACAGCATTTGTTAGAGTCTTGCCCCATTTTGGTTGAATTGTTCCTCATTTTGATTCCTTTTTGTTTACATTTTTTTAGAATCTACAAATGAAAGGCCAATCGTCTTCCAAGAGAGAGAAGACATTGCTTTCATTTTTTTCAAAGGTAGGTCAATCCAGTGAAAGCACACTTCATGATGGATTGACCGAAGATCAACCTTCGATTCCTGTCCCAAAAAATCCTCCAACTCCTACATTGCCAGAAATTGGACATTCAGTAGTGTCAACTCCTGAACTACCATGTGCTAACATTGAACGTGATCCAGGAAAAAGAATGCCTATGTTTGATCATCCTATCAATACACGAGATGAGGTTAGAATGGCATATTCAAAAGTTGGGCCTTATCAACCAAAGCTAACGGTATATGCAAGGATAGAATGGAAAACCCAATCTCGTAGCTTTCAGGAAAAATGGTTCACAGAATTTCCTTGGTTGGATTATTCCCCCTCAACGGAGAAGGCGTATTGTTTCTATTGCTTTCTTTTTCAGAAAAATGGCAATTCATCCAAGAATTCAAAATTGATTAGTGATGGATTTAACAATTGGAAGAGGTTTAAAGATGGAAAGAAATGTGCGGTTCTTACTCATGCCAGTTCAACATATCACAATATGTGTGAGACAAGAGGTAAAGATTTAATGAGACCTTCTCAACATATTGACAAGGTGATACATACCGTATCAGATGAGGAACTTCAGAAACGTCGTTTGCGTCTAATGACTTCAATAAGAAGTGTTCTATGGCTAGCACTTCAAAGTTGTTCCTACAGAGGTAATGATGAATCTCCATCTTCACTAAATCGTGGAAATTTTCTACATCTTTTAAGGTTTGCAGGGGATTCAAATCCAGCTATTGATAAGGTTATATTGGAAAAGGCTCCAAAGAATAATCAATACATTGCTCCTGTCGTTCAAAAAGAGATTTTGCACATTATGGCCTCTAGAGTACGGCGGATGATTCGTGAGGAAGTTGGGGATGGATACTTTTGTATTCTTGTTGATGAAGCACAAGATACATCTAAACGAGAGAAAATGGCCATCGTCTTGAGGTATGTAGACAATCAAGGTATTTTAAAAGAACGCTTCTTTGCTATCAAAAGAGTTAGTGACACCACTTCATTAAATTTAAAAAATGAGATATGCCATGTTCTAGCTCAACATGAACTTGATGTGAAGAAAATGAGGGGCCAGGGGTATGATGGTGCTAATAATATGCGTGGTGCATGGAATGGACTTCAAGCATTATTTCTCAAAGATTGTCAATATGCATATTATGTTCATTGTTTTGCCCATCGGCTACAGTTGACATTGGTTACTGCAGTCAAAGATGTTTATGTCATTTGGAATTTTTTTCTCACTTGGACAATATTGTTAATCTCATTACTTCTTCTCCTAAGTGAGTTAATGAGTTACAAACTTCGCATAGAGAAGAAATCCAGCGCATGTTGGCTACTGGAGAGCGTGAATCTGGACGTGGGGCTAATCAAATGGTTAATTTGCAGCGATCAGGGGCCACTCGTTGGAGTTCTCATTTTGAATCTGTGAAGAGCTTGATAGGTATGTATAGCGCAACTCGCAACATGCTTCAATATATTTGTGACCATTGCTCAAAAGGAAGAACTATGTCTGAGGCTTGTGGTGCTAATAAAACATTGGGAAGTTTTAAGTTCGTGTTTATCTTACATTTGGTACATAAGATTATGAGAATAACTGATATCCTTTGCCAAACACTTCAAAGAAGATCTCAAGACATCTTGGCCGCTATGAGTTTTGTCTCTACTACAAAGCAACTCCTTCAAGAATTGAGAGAGCATGGTTGGGAAGAATTTTTTGAGGAAGTGAAAAATAATTGCTCAAAACATGATATTAAAATACCTAATCTAGACAGTTTGTACAACACTGGTCGTACTAGTGATGAAACTACAATTGAGCATTATTATCACTTCGATGTTTTCAATGAAGCATTAGATTTCGTAGTTGTGGAGTT
Organism: Ligustrum vulgare; assembly: GCA_963555705.1. Classification (NCBI taxonomy): domain Eukaryota; kingdom Viridiplantae; phylum Streptophyta; class Magnoliopsida; order Lamiales; family Oleaceae; genus Ligustrum; species Ligustrum vulgare. The sequence continues at coordinate 9,966,598 of OY743180.1, read as the reverse complement.
AAATACAAGATTTAGTGAAACATCAGTGGAACTCCTTTATCTCAGTACGGCTTTGGACCCTAAAGATTCATTTCAATCATTTAATAGCCATGATATTTGTACACTTGGAGAGTTCTATCCTGAAGATTTTTCGAAACAAGACATCATTACATTGGAATATGAGTTGCAGCATTATGAGCGGGATGTGACGCGTGACTCTTTGTTTCAAGTATCTGCTCTTGCTGAATTATGCCGAAAATTGTTTGAGAACAGAAGATCAGAGACTTATAGTATGGTGACTAGATTGATTCATCTTGTATTGACATTACCAGTTTCTACCGCGAGTTCTGAGCTAGCATTTTCAACAATGAAACATGTGAAAACAGTTGTTCGTAACAAAATGGAGGATGATTTTCTTGCTGATAGTATGGTGCTTAATATCGAATGGGAGCTTCCTGTAAAATTAGATCTAAATTCTATTTTAAATGAATATGGTGATTCAAAACCTCGTCGAGAAAAATTGAAATAAATTTTGTTCTTCATTAGATGAGTTCAAATATAACTTTATTAGTGTCTTGGTGAGTTTTTTTATAGCATATATTATTTTTACAGGTCTTTCTACTATATAAATTTCATACAAAAGTAATATACGAAAAAAAAAAATTCGAGGGCAGAACCCCGACAAGGGGGGCCTGCCCCCTGCAACCCCCCCAAGTTCAGTTTCAGTCCCCCATGAAAAAATTCCTGGATCCGTCCCTGTCCCTTAAGGTCCCTATAAAAAAGGTCCTTAAAACCAAAAAATCAAATTCAATATTCCACGATTCACACACACACACACATAGAGAGAGAGAGAGAGAGAGAGAGAGAGAGAGAGAGAGAGAGAGAGAGAGAGAGAGAGAGAGAGAGAGAGAGCCATATTTCTCCGCACCAAACTTCCTCTCGTAATGGCTCTGCGTCGTTTCTTCTCTACACTCCAATGTTGCCAAGGATAAGGCTTTCCTACCATCATCCAAGCTAGGAAAATCTGGTGGAGGCAAGCAAAAGAAGAAGTGGGGGAGGGGGAAACAAAAGGAGAAGGTTGATGAAACATTAAAGGTGCGTTTGATGTACCCAAATTTGCCATGGAAAATGCAAATATTTTCCATTTTTTATTACTTTCTTGTGTTTTACAAACCAAATTTAGAAGGAAAAATATTTTCTTGGTAAGCATCCACGCGCCAAATGTTTTTTTTGGTAAGAAAAAGTTACATTTTTGTCACGTTTGATCAATTTTATTATTATTAATTGACTTATTTTTGTTTCAAAAAATAAAATTTAATTATTATCAAGTACAAATATGTTAAAAAGGTAAAAAAAAATTTAAAAAAAATTTAAATAGCTAAATTTTAATTTATTTGCTATGGAAAATAATGTCAATCAAACTCCAAAACTGGGAAAATTCCTCATTTTTTCCACATAGAAAATTGAACTAATCAAACACTTTCAATTGATATTTTTCACGAAAATAATTCCCATATTTCTTTCCACCTATTTCCACCATAGCAATCAAACGCACTCTAAGTGTGATAATCTTGTATTCTAAAGAGGAAAGTGAACTGGTCGAGTTTGATGAAACGTTAAATGTGATAATTTTTTGTTCATAAGTCGTTGGGTATTTTTGAATTTGAGACACTCATTTTGCAATTTTAGTCATCTAGCAAATATGAGTGTGATTTGTTTTGACTTCGAGAATAAGAGTTGTGTGGTAGTTGTTACAAGGCAAAGAGATATTGATGTTGTCACAAGAGAAGCAACGAAGGGACTCACATGGTTTGAATATGGATAATTGCATTGCATGTCTCAAGGATTTTCAGTCTCTTGTCTTGTGCAGGTTTACCCATACTGTGCCTCAAAATTTCTTTTAATTGTTGGAATATAGAATTCGACAGATATGATTATTAATTATTTTAAATTGCTGGAGTATCAAGTCTTTCAGTTTTCATCGGTTAGTATTTGGAAATTTCGAAACTTATTGAGACGGTGGAGTCTGATTTTTTGGAATGGACTTATTCATACATCATTTGACATTTTTTATACTATTGCATTTTTTTTATGACTCAGATGTCCAAGTTTTACGTGACTAATTTCGGGGATCAAAATTCATTAAAATGTGTGATTAAAATTGAGTATTAGAAAAAAATAAATTAAAAATAATGGGGATCAAACCGAGGCCAAATAAGAAAATTATGTTGCTTATTTGACCGTCAATTAATGTTATTGCTCATAGGAACAACGTACTGAAAGGCTTGATATGGCCCTTTGAAAGAAATTAAAATTTAGATTTTTGTTAAAATCAAAATCAACAATATATTTTAATCATACATTTTATATGACTCACAACTTTTTAATTACATATTTCATCAATTTTTATTAAAATTTACTCAAAATCTAATTTTAATCCCTACCACACACACACACACACACACAGAGTGACAATAATACACACGGACCCTATACCCTTGGAGACCCGATATAGATGGATAAGAATTACCGACTAAATGGGTTCATGTGTAGGGTATTGAGGTAAACTTTAAAACCCGACACAAGTATGAGTCGGGTGTGAGTTTTACTACAATACTCACATCTGACCAATATACCCATTAATTTCCTTAAAAAAATATTATAAAATTTAAAACAAAAATGATTTTGTAAAAAAAAGAACCCATATATCTCTCGACAATGTTAACGTCTAAACTTTAATATATTTAAACTATCGACTTTATTAATGTCTAAAAAAATTGTTCAAAATCGCTTGTTTAGTTTCAACATAGAACAAGCATTTTTCAAGTCAAATTCAAGTGAAGCCTAACACTTAACTGATTCAAGTTAATCCGGAGCACCTCTAACCTATAACTTATTTACAGCCCTAAAAAATAATAAAAAATTAAATAATTAGTAATGAGTTTCAAATGGGTATAGAAGTATACTCGCCTCCGACCCTGATTCTTAAATGGGTATATGGGTAAGGTATGGAGGTTGTAAATCTTTAATGTGTAGGGTAAGAGTTTGGCAAACCCGACCCATTGCCATCTCTAGTGGACGTAAACGTTATATACTAGTGGGGCACAGAGGAGAACATATATTTTTTGAGGCGGATTTTACGAGGGTTCCCCTCGATCTTTTTTAAAAGGAAAAGATTAAAAATAAGGGGAAAAATTCAAATTCATATACAAGATAAATGTACTAAATATTCAACAAACATTAATTCATAAAATCATACTACAAATACACAAATTGGTTGGGAATCACAATTGTAAGCAAATATTTAACAAACTGACTCACTAACTACTGCAAATACGCAAATATTTAACAAAATCACCACATTACATACTTCATAAATTCTAAATAATTCAAAATTCAGCATTCATAATGATAAATCACCAGTTCATAAATCATAATTCATTACTGATTCAGTATTTTAGTTGATTTATAAAATCATAAATATTCAATAAAATCACCAAGAGAGGAAATAAGAAAGACTAAATATATTCACACACATTTTCTTATATATGCACAACATTTTCTTTGCGTTGATGTGTGATACCAAATGATCAAGTACACAAGAATATAATATTACATAAGTAGAGTAAAATTCTCACTCTAACATGTAATAGGGAACAACTAAAACAAGGATATGAAATAATCCTCTTGGTCGTCCCTTATGTGTATATCTATTATCTATTATTATATATTAAACTTGTTGAGCTTGTGTGGGTCCCAATTCATGTTTTTCCGCCTAAACGCATATCTAATTGTGTGCCTACACTAAAGTTATATATATTTAGTAATAATAAATAACAATGAATGCAATTCCTAGATAACAACGAATGCAATTCCATGCGAGACCCAATTCTTGGTGTACACTACAACTGTTAATTATTATACTTATTGACTTATTGACTTCTACCTAAGTTTATTTTTATAAATAAAAAATTATACTTTGATTATTTATACTATGAAAAATTACTAACAAAAAAATATTTTTAATTCTAATTCTAATAACTTCAAATCACGTTTTGTATTATGAAAAAATAAAAATTAAAAGACGTTTTTCATTTATTATAATACAATTAAAATTCTTTGTAAATTTCAATGTTAATTAATCTTGCAAAAACTGATTTTTTTAAATGCATTTTTAGTGTGTTTACTAAATGTATTTCGTAACAAATATTACAGTTTCAATTGAAACTAACCATACAGAGTTTAAATGGACCATCAAAAGTTTAAATAATTAGATGTTTGATTTTGCAAATTTATTCAAATATCAAATAAATTTAAACAAAACAAAAATTTTTAATTCTAATTCTAATAACTTCAATTCACGTTTTGTAAATCTTTGTATTTTTCGATGTTAATTAATTTGCAAAAACTGAATATTTTTAAATGTTTTTTTTTTGTTTTTGTTTTTAATTTATAATACCTAAGCAAGTCTTATACTATGAAAAATTACTAACAAAAAATTGTTTTTAATCTATATCTATATCTATATCAATATAATATATAAAAGCAGCTCAGTTTTGGCACGAAAACTCAACTTTTATTGTATTCACATTCCAAAATCAGATTTTATTGTGTTTACAATGTTACTTCCACTTAAATATTTTTATGGAGAATTTTTTTTTTTGCTTATTTGTATTTGGTTATTTGTGTTTAAACCTCTCTTTTCAAAAAATTATTCTGATCTTTTAATGTTTTGAATCTTAGGAATAAGTATTTACGTTCAGTCATACAAATTTAATAAAAAAATTTCTTCAAAATTATATTGAAGTTGTATTACACATCTAATACTAAATAAACCTTATTATATAAAACTTTTTATAAATAATCTTATTTTTTTCTTTAGTTAGTACATCTAAAATTTTGAGCTCATTTGTATTGCGTTCTATTAAATTAATTAGTATTTTTATACAAAGTTATACTTAATACGTAAATAAACTTTTACAATAATTGTGATATTTTATTAATATAAATCTTATAGATGAATAATGTCGTTACGTCATACAAATCTAATGTCTAATTTTCATTTACATTTGAATATTTAATCAAGTTGTATTAAGTTTTGTTATAAATAATCATACTTCTAAGTTCTTTGTTACATATACATAATAACATTTTTTTCTATATCAGATTATTTATCAAAATAATTTTATTTACAATTACATTTAACTATTAATTATTTTTTTATTCCAGAAAGTCTCAGATCACATTTTTTAACATTATCGATTAACAAATTTATTTATATTGCTTTGAAATTATATAGTTATTAATAGTTTTTGTCCTAACTGTTAAGTCTAGATTTTAAAACATAATTAACTATGACATGATATTAATTGTTATATTTTAATTTAATATTTATGATTCTTAAATTTCTACAACAATAAGTAAATTGTCTCACAATTAACTTAACTGAAAATTGAGATGATCAATGTTATATTATAATTTCCATCAGAAAATAATTACGTTGTATAAATATTGAAAAAACCTATAATATTATGAATTTGATGCATCTTTGTCAATCTCACAATTTTAGTTTTTTTATTTTTTATTTTTTTATGATTATCGAATTCTTTTTTTATACGTGTTATTTTTCATTGTCAATGGTCAAAACAGTAAATCTTATCTTTTATACGTATGATCTATATTATTAATTGTTTTATCTATTGTTTGATTATTCATAGTGCATGGACATTGGAGATCCTACATTTAAGTGTTTATTTTTCAAGGAAAATTTTTGGTGCGAGGAGACAGTAGATAAGCGTTATAAAATATGTCGTAATTCGAAGTTCTCACTTTGTTGTGGGGTGAACACGGTTTGGTTTGGGCGATTTGTAGTAATATTTTAAACAAAACCATTTAAAACGGTGTGGAATTTTTTCAAACCAAACCAAACCATTTCATTTTCTAAACAAAGCCAAATCACATTATTTTTTTGCGATTTGGTGCGGTTTGAAACCGCGGATTGCCAACGAATGAATTAATATATTTCAAAGCTAGCTCAAAGATACATATTCGTCTAAAATTTTGAGTTGAATCTAGCTCAAGAATAGTATTAAGTTTCTTAATTGAGTGCTATATTGTGAATCAATTCGTGTTGACAAACAAAGTGTAGTTAGCTCTTATATTAAAAATTTTATTTTAAGAAAATATCTTGGATGATGATTATGAATTGTAGGAGCGAGAATTATTTCTAAATGGTTGTGGATTTGAACAAATTAATATTTGATTCCTTAATTTTGATTTGTTAATAATAAAAAGTGTGTTGCATTTTTTTTTTTTTAAATTGAACGTTTGCCTTTATTTTTATTTTAGTTTTTTTTTAATTTTTTTTAAAATTTGGCGGGTTGACTATTTGAAACCGCGATTTGGACAATTGAAATATAAACCAAATCATTTAAGGCGGTTTGAAAATTTTCCAAACCGAACCAAACCAAGCTATTTGTTGCGGTTTAGTTCGACTTCGCGATTTATTTATTCGCCCATACTTTGTTGTATGCAAGAGAAAGTAAAGATTCATTTTATGTAAGATCATCATCTTATTTTGAAAGATTTATTATATGGCAGGGACGACATAATTAAGAATTTCGTTGAGAACATTCAGACATATAATATGATGTTTTCGTTCATTTATATGGGGGAATAGATAATGGGCTAAATGAAGGTAGATGGCATCCCATCTTCAGATTACAAGGTCAAAATTGTCCTAAGATTGAGAGTTTGTTGCCTGATGACAGTTCAATTCTGCAATTTGCTCGCTTTACATTGTTGACAATGTGAATGAGGTTGAAAGCAGAAAAGGGTTGTGGAGTACATATTATTTATTTATTGCTTTTATATTTATATTGTTTACGAATAATTTTGTTGTAATAGTCTAAAATTTAATTTATATCTTTTATTGTTTCCCAGTAGGAGTGAATCATGCGATTCAATGTTGCATGATTGTATAGTTTCTAATTTGAAGGATATGCTAGACAAATACAACAAATTGTTAAGGGAGTTTCGGTAGGTTTGAGAAATGATGATTGAGGAAAACACTTCAAATGTAAGACTTATACTTATTGGTTGGTGGGCGATCAATAATAGCCAATATGATTTTCCTATTGACGATGAAATTGCCGAATTGATTGTCGGTGGATTTTGATACACGACCTGAACACTTGGATATTATTATTGTGTCACATGGTGGACCGTTGCAGGGAATAAGTGAAGGACACAAGTTCTTTCTGAGAAATATTAATCATACACAGGGATTATGCAATGAAACAATATTGATAGTTATAAAATTTGGCGACCATGTTCTAGAAGATCAAATTCTTTATGTCATCAATACAGGACAGAAGTTCTTTATTCCAATTATATTATTGACCCTTTTTTATTCTAGGATACCTACTAGATTTCAAAGGAGACATTTTTCATTGATGGTGTCCTATACCATGACCATCAATAAGAGTCGGGGACAATCATTCTCGCATGTGAGACTTCTTCTTAAACGGCTGGTGTTTATACTTGAACAACTTTATGTTGCGATTTCTAAGGTGACAAATCGTTTTGGATTAAAAATGTTGATTTGTAATAAGAATAGAAGACTAACAAAATCAACAAATAATGTTGTGTACAAAAAAGTATTCTAGAATTTTTAGTCATATGAAACCAATAAATGATTATTTTATCTCTTACTTGTCAAATTTATTTATTTTATCTAAATGATTCATCTAATTTCACACTGAATTATATTTATTCAGACGTTTTTTCTCGTGCATCGCACGGGTGATTCACTAGTATAGGGGAAGACTTTTAACTCTTCTCATATTCATTGTGAGATTAGAATTTCATACTTATTCTACACGTGAAACTCTTTTCATTTTCCTTGTGGGATTAGAGTTTCATACTTGTCCTACAAGTAAGTCTATCATAATTTTTTTTAATATCTCAATTCAAGAACTATCAAACTCTTTACAAGTTAGTTTTTCAATTCTTATTTAGGTTATTAGGGGGACCTAATTGGATTCATATATTATACTCCCAATAATTAAATTTGGTTACGTCAATTAATAACCATACAATTTAATTATCTAATAATTCGCTCATGTCATTATAGGCGAATTATTGCAACTTCCAAATATATAAAATAATCATAAAAGCAACATATACTTATTCCCCACAATTATTTATCCTCTTAACTTATCATCTAATAGTTTCTCCCCATTTGAGATCTATAATTAATTAGACATACAATTAACCGTTTCACCTAATTAATTATTTATTGCTTTCGCCTTGACATGACGGTGCTCTGACCAATTGAACTACAATTCTAGGGGAATAAGGAGCGCCTCAAAACTTGCTTGGTTTCAAGATGTAGAATTTATGTTGAATCACCATTTAGCGGGTCAATATTTTTATTTTTATGATTTCTATTTAACAACGATTGTTAAATATTAATCTTAGATTTCTAAAATTATACTCATACTTCGATACTTAAAATATTTAAGCGATCCCCTTAAATCTACAACTCGAACAACGGATTCCTCTTGCAATGCATCATTTATTAATTCACTTTCCTTTGGCTCCCAACGTACAAAGTTAATGATCTCACTTTTAATATATTAAAGACCCTAAGGATTGTTACATAATAGATACATCTAAGATAGGTTAAGACAATTCAAATGATAGTCATGTGAAATTTCAATTTCTAAGCACGGTCATGCTAGAGAATTGATTTCACGATAATTCAGTCCAATATATTTATCCCGAAGTATATTAATGATATTACTCACAACTTAACTAGTCGCGACGATTAAGATACTATTCTGAATAATTAGAGTAATAATAAGCACACCGTTCTTTTACACAATTATTACAATTTAAAAATCAATTTAAAAATAACAAAATTTTTTAAACCACTTTTTAACCACACGCATTTTCTCTCTCCAATTTTTAACAACAAATCTTACCTCGATGAATGAAATAAATGGCGACTGTAAAAAAAATAGTTACCGAACGATCTGCCTCGATAGAATAAAGTGTTTATCATTCTTTATTCAAGGTTCAAAATTAAAGTATTTTCGATTAAAATATAATATTAATCTCCTATACTTCAAAAGTGTTAACATTTTATTATTTTTAAACAATCGAAAGCTCTTCATTACATCTTACATATAATAATGAACTGCAAACGTCAAACAAGGCCTCCGTTTGGTAACATTGTTTGATTTATAAACTTGTTTATTTATGATTTTGAGGTAAAAAGTAATTGTTGAAAATTGGAAAGAGAAAATGTATGTGATTAAAAAATGATTTAAAAAATTGTGTCGTTTATAAATATGTTTATAAACAAAAAAGATTTCGTTATTCTTAATGCTTTCAGGCATATATTCGAAGCTTTATTCTTAATGCTTTCAAGCCATGAACTTTATTTAAAAAAGGTTGAACCCCAACCTTAGGGGCCTGAACCGAACATGCCCTGGGCCCTTGGTTCAGGAGGTAAACCGCAGGTTATGCCTCGTCCATGGTCAGGGTAGTACTTATGGCAAGGCCCCTACGTCGGGGTAACTGAGTCACAAGCCACAAGGTCCTACCGTCACGCCTTTCACATCACCAATCACAACACCAATAAATTGGCTGCTCCTGGCTGCTCTTGGCGGGTTTCGAAACCGAGCACACGGCGAGTGCCAGCCCAATACCGTACCTCCTTTACCACTTGGAGATGTGCCCTGGGGGCAGCCATGAACTTTATTTTATTCGAAGCACGGTTGTTTAATAAAGAATTTTATTGGACAATTTTACCTTTTTTGGCCCGTTCAAAATGACCATTTTTGCCATTTGGACAATTCATGCAATAAAGTATGGGACCATTTACGCCAATTTCCGACAGAAAATGAATGTCAAACTTAATAGATGGTCTTACTGAAATATTATGTAAGTCTCAAGAGTAAATATGAAATAACATAAAGTTAAGTGACTAAAGCGATATAAGTGCAAAGTAATTAACCCATTTTTGAGATAAAAATGTAATATTAAAAACTCAAAACTATAGTGGCCAGATCGAAATATTGAAACAATTAGGGACGTTCATGCAAACAATCAAACTCTTCTATAAAAAATTCAGTCAGAACCCTAATATGGCCATTCATCTAATTTTTATTTGCACCGAAGAAAAAACCCTAGCCACTTCAAAACCCACGCCCAAATCCATATCCAAATCCAAAGCAGTGATGGCGGTGGAGGCAGCAATGCAACCTAGCAAGGTGAGATGGGGGGAGTTAGAGGAAGACGATGGAGAGGATCTGGACTTCCTTCTGCCGCCAAAGCAGGTGATTGGTCCTGATGAGAACGGGATAAAGAAAGTTGTGGAGTACAAGTTCAACGAAGAGGGAAACAAGGTGAAGATCACCACCACCACCCGCATCCGCAAGCTCGCCAACGCCCGCCTGAGCAAGCGTGCCGTGGAACGCCGCTCATGGCCCAAGTTCGGCGACGCTGTCCACGAAGACGTTGGCAGCCGCCTTACCATGGTTTCCACCGAAGAGATCCTACTTGAGCGTCCCCGCGCTCCAGGTAGATTTTATATTAGCTTATGTATATTCTTGTACGCGTCGCACTTGTTTTGTAGGATTAGATGTAATTCTGGCGTTTATATGTTATGTTGGAAAATGGATTTCTGAAATTTAGAGCTTTATTCATTTTTGTTTTGAATAAATCTGAATGATTTGTTTTCTGGTTAAGCGAGTTATGAGAATTTTAGAGGTGAATCCGAGGTGCTTCTGGAATGGGTGTAAAAAAAAATAAAAAATTTGGAGCTTTATTAGTCTTAGGAGTACTTGAATTTAGGCGTGTACGTTACTGCTCGGGCTCTAGGTCCGATTTCCTAAACTAAAATTTTCAAATTTTAGCGATGAAGCACTCAATGGTAGATTCCAGCCGGTAAGAGTCATAAAACGTTAAGTTCATCGATCTTGATCAATATACGAAACAGTTATCTTTGTTTGTTGAAGATTTCTTGTTTGTTCCTCGAAGAACTGAAGGTTGAAGGCTTGAAGCTTAACGACATAATCACGGGAAGAAAAATGATTTTAGATTTATGATTTTTTGTTTATTATTTATTTTGCTTATAGTTATTGTAATATTGAATGAGCTAATAGTTGTTGGGTAATTGATAATTCTAATGGACCGAATAGCATGCATTAAGATTAAGAATTGATTATTTTTTTATTTTTTATTTATATTTTAAAAAAATAAAAAAATCGTGATTTGCTCTATTAGTTCTATTTCTTCGTTCTGGTTCTGAACCTAGAACTGAAACCAAATGGTTCTTGATTTTTAGAATCAGAATCGTTTAAAATTTTGGAAGAACTGAATCGGAATCGAACTGAATCGTTGTTCTGGTTCTTTTGCCCAGGCCTATTTGAATTTATATGATTTTGTTTCTCGTTTGGTGATTTATTTATGGTACATTTTAAAGGTGAATCTAAGGTTCTTTTGAAATGGATTTTTGAAATTTAGAGCTTTATATATTCATTTTAGGCGTGATTGAATTTGAATGTGTTCGATCTCGATTTGATATGAGTTATGCTAGAGGTGAATTTTAGGTGCTTTCGTGGCGGACTGATAAGTGATGAGGCTTATTATGATTGTTGAAAAAGGAGATAAAGATGTGGAACTCATGGGATTTATTTGAATTTTTTATCTGAAAAGTTGGGAAAAGTTACAAACTTTATATAAAACAATGTTTCCTCACATATACTGCAATACACTGTTTTCAGTGAGGTAATTGATGTTTTAATCTCATTCTCTAGGTAAATATGCTTTAGAGATTCCTTACCAGTAGCTGCAGTGGGCTTACTAACTATTGTTTATCTCCACCCCCCCCCCCCCCCCCCATGGTATCAACATATAATTATCTCCTCAACGACAATGCTTTCCAAACAAGTGCACCTAGGTTCAGGATTTTTTTTATCACAATGAAGGAAAGATGAAAATATCATTCGAGTTCTAATGGTTTAACATTGCAGTTCTTTAATTTGATAACTCAAGAGATTATATGCTGAATTTGATAAGAATTGATCATATATTAAGAGAATAGCAACTTATGTGGTTCAGGCATGCATTTTTTTTTTTTTTTTTGCTTTAAAAGGTTATGATTCACTAAAATAGGATAAAAGTTTGATAGGTGGATTAAAATTACTGTAGTTTGATGCTTTTGTAAAGGAATTGGTTCAGTAGATCTTTCACTACATGTAGTGATGGATTGACGTGAAAAATGATTCATCTACAACAATTTCAAATTTTATGAGAATTTGGCTTAGAGTTTGTTGTATGTCTTTATTTCCAGGTGTTAATCTGTGCTCCGATCTTCACATTTTTAGTTTCCACACACTTTGGAACTCGGAATTTATTGATTTTAATGATATTTTTGCCCCTTGAAAATTTCTATTTAGATGTTCATTGATTAATATCAGAATCTTCAATGCAAAAAAACTCATTTGTATCCTGAGGAAGAAACTTTATGCCCAGTTGTCTGATTGTCTTAACCTTTTTGAATCTATTTTATGCACTAGAAGTCTAGAACGTTTGAAAAACTGCATGGAATTATTATTTCATTGTTTTGCTGTCCATGTGAAATTTTTGTGTATGGGTTTTTAATATGGTTTGTTGTACTGTTATAGTATGTTGCGGATAGTTAAGCATGATTGTTTTAGCGTTTATATTTTACCGTGTGCTAGTGATTGAGTCTTGCAAATTTGCAGAAATTTTAAGCTATTTTGTTGGTTTTCACTTGCATTGCAATTTTTACTTGAACTTGCTTTTTGATGAATGGTTAGGTACCAAACAAGAGGAGACTAAGGTCGCTGGTGATCCTTTAGCTCAAATGGGGAAAGGAGGAGCAGTTCTCATGGTTTGTAGGACCTGTGGTAAGAAGGGTGATCACTGGACAGCAATGTGCCCTTACAAGGATCTTGCTCAATCGGGTGAGAGCTTCACTGATAGGCCACCTTCGTCAGAAACTGCTGCTGCTGCTGCACCTGGTGCTACAAAGGGAGCATATGTTCCTCCAAGTATGAGAGGCGGTGGTGCTGAGAGGACTGGTGGGAGTGACATGAGACGCAGGAATGAAGAAAACTCTGTTAGGGTCACTAACCTCTCAGAAGACACACGGGAGGCTGATTTGCATGAGCTTTTCCGTCCTTTTGGTAATGTCAGCCGAGTTTATGTTGCCATTGATCAGAAGACTGGCATGAGCAGAGGTTTCGGTTTTGTCAACTTTGTGAACAGGGAAGATGCTGAAAGAGCGATTAACAAACTTAACGGGTATGGTTACGACAATCTTATCCTTAGAGTCGAATGGGCGGCTCCTAGGTCAAACTAGTTCTCTCCATAAAATCACTGAGTTGCTGTATTCGTCCTAAATGAAGAATCCATGGATTCTTCTCCCGACTTCCGTGTGAGATTATTACTTGCTCCTTCAATATTTATGTTTATTGCAACTTAGTTCAGAGTATTTGTAGCTTTGCTTACATTTCATTGAAGTACTGGTGCTGCTTTTCCAATGTCTTATAAGGATATTTGTGTGTAAAAATTGCTTTTATTTGCGGTCACTGAACTATTAGTAAATTTCAATTTGGTATCTATAATTTTATTCATCTCAATTAAGTCATTGAATTTCAATTGAATATTAAATAATGTCTCTAAACCTTTATTTAGTTTCAAATTTCACCATTTTCGATCATTAGCCATCTCTCAAATGGATAAAAATGGTTTTATTGAATTAATTGAGCATTTCTTCTTTTAAATCAGTGGCATTTTTCTAATCTTTTAGCACGATTTGAATTTTTTTTTTTTTTATGTTCTTATTGTGTGGGGCCATAGTACTGGCAATTTCATCTCAAATTCATTTTTCACGGTACAGTTTTATGAAATTCATCATTTTTCATACTTTTCAATCACACATTTATAAAAATCCAAAATTCTTCCAAAATAACGGGTTCTAATTAAATTAAGCTAGTTATAATGATCCTCGGCTTGTTCCACTATAATATAGGCAATATCTGTATGTTTGGGAGGATGAATTAGAAGTTCGAGATACAATCATATTTCCATTTGATCAACACCTTGATCTTCCTTGAACTGTTGAGCATCTCTGTTCTGTATCATCTCTCTCATTTGATCAGGGCACCATTTCATCTTCCAAGCAATTACGAAGCTTTATCTCGGTAGTATTCGTTCCTGTTATATTCATAACGTCGCAACATTCTCTTCTATTTCCAATCTGAGAAAGAAGAAGAAAAACACGAGTTATAAACGACTAGTCTATCCATCGTCTAAAGTATAAACAACTTATGTAGAGAGACGAAGAGAACTTCACTGGATCGTGTTTCCATCTAGGGGAGAAAACATATATTTTGGAGACATTATTAGCAGATTGATCTCCGGTCGAGGAGCAACGCGGCGTTAAACTCGCAGGCCTTCTTCTACTATAGCTTGTAACGAAATAATCACGACTTTTATTTTCCACAGAATCGAAGAAAAACTCATATGGAGCTTCACAGGGATTTCTTGAGGGAATTCTGGTATTAAAAAGGAACAAAGGCCAAACGGATTTGCTCCAAGGCGTAAACGTCTGGAGCGGTCTCTGGAGCAAGCTTGGAAGGAGGATGGCTTCATAAACTTGCACAGAATAGCCCCATGATATGGAGAAGCTCCAATTTCTAGGTTTGTGATAGCATATGCTTTGCTGTAGTAGCCTAGATTCATCTGTTTTCTTCGCTTCCATTAGACGATTCAACGATTCGTACTGGTTCATGTAAGGGAATATTGGATTGACGTAATCGAGATGGTGGAGGGATACGAGAGGAGACTGTGGATGTGCTGATAGAAGACCTGATATGTCACTATGTACGTCAACCTGAAAAGGAGAAATGAGTGGAACTTGTTATTTAGCAAGGTTGAATATTTTTTCCTTATAATATGCGACTGCTCTTCCTCACTCGAATTCTTGGATCCGCCACTGATTATATGATGTTCGTTGATCCAGAAATTGTCCTTGTATAATAAAAGTGTGTGACTGGTTGGGGGATGCATACAAGTTATTTGGGGGAGATGGGATAGGTTGCACGGAACAAGAAACAAAACGAAACGCGACAAAACATGACATGTGCATTATTTTTGAAAAAAATAGGACACGAAACGCTATGTAGTATTCAGATTGGAGTTATGTTACTTGTACTAGGAGCAAAACCAACGAGTTGACATAATCTATGCGTCGCACAATTGTATCGCATTATCCATCGCATCAAGTCATAAATCATCACACACAAAGTTGCTACCTCATTTTATGTCAACCTCTTGGTTAAGTTCTTAATATGAGTAGCATTAATCTTCAGATTGAGAGTTTTTACCTGATGGAACCCTTTTTCACAAGTAAGAGAGACACCCAAATCAGCCACACAGGACTGCAAAATGTGGTCACTTCCATATAGAGTAGGATATCTCTTTATACAGACATCCAAATTATTCACCAATGCCTTAGCAAGAGGAAAACTCAAAGCATATCCAGCCCCACCAAAAGCCATATTAAACGAGTGATAAACATTTGATGCATGACTTTCTGAATTCATTCCAATGTAAAAGTACTTATTGTGATCATATCTTGCAAGAACATCCGCCAAATTGTTGACGAAAAAAATCGTGTCATCATCCGCCAAAACGTACCACCTTACGCCTTCGTTTTCCGCCTTAAATATCTCTAAGATAATATGTGTCATTCTAATGGCCTGTGGGATTGGGTGCTTATCATACATTTTGTATCTAGAAGTGTCCTGGTAAACAAGAAAGGGAGGCGAAGAAGGCGGCCATGGAAGAAACCCTCTAGGAAATCTATCCATGAAAATGTAGCCTCGAGTTATATTTGGGCGCCACCATGTCTCAGCATACCATCTTCTGTTCCTCCATGTCTTGGCTGAGCCAGCTATACCGAAAACAACATGGCTAAGATTGGTGGGAACGGGAGGAGGACCGGAGTATTTGGGATATTTCGGCCTCAACATAGTAAAAATGGTGGATGAGTAGCAACATGGATGGTTGGACAAGATATATAAAATATACAGGATGAACCCAGAAATTAGAAGTGACTTGAACAACTTAATAGATACATCAGATAAGTTGGTGAATTTTTGTTGAATAGCAATGAACTTTGAAACAGTGATCATAGACATCGAGAAGAAGAAAATGCAAGATGAAAGGAAGTAGAACAGAAGCAGTCCGTTTACAGAAGAAAGAACCACCTTATACCTTATGTTTTGTACCTATTAAATTACCAACTTGTTGCTTTCCGTGTGTTGCTGATGATTAATGTGATGTGCCATCGAGAATTTGCTCTTCTAACTTGCTTTTCATGCTACGTACCAAGGTTTTTGCTCTTTTGAATTTTAATTTTTTTTTAAGAAAATTATTATTATTGCCTAGGGTGGGTGGGTTAGTACTGGGGGTGTTAAATGGAAATTGGCTTGCTAGCTCCAGAAAATCGTTGCTAGGCTTCTTAGTGCTCACCCCACTAGTACACCCCTCAATACTATAGTGATTTTGGAGATGAGATGTATGCTTGAAAAATTGTACTCCTTCATAAAATGTGAGGTTAAAATTAAATTATTGACTTAAATTAAAATTTGATTTTAATTGTCACCAAACATGGCTTAATTTTCTTTACCAAGGATTGTTTAGTCATTTCGTAATTAGGTAGGGTGATTATATTGATTCCACATTTTATTATTAGTGCATCACGTTTTGAATTCATTAAAGATACTTAACCTTTTACTTATTATCATATGGTTAAGTATATTCACACCACATTTTTTTTTATATGTACACCACATTTTAATTGCATGAAATGTCATAACCTATAATCAATGTCACAACTATGTCCCTCACCTTTTTTTTTTTAATTGTATTCTTATTTTGCATCTTTCATTAATTAATACATCTTGTCTCTTCTATCGAGTTCTATAAAAAATTGTTAAAAGAAAATAAAAAGTTTTATTTATCTCTCGTAAATTTGATAAGTAAAAAAAAAATCAAAATTATAATTAAATACTTTTCCGTCGTTTTAAAGCACGATAACAAAAATTATTTGGATGAAAATCTTAGTTGAGTAAAAGATTTTTTAATTGCTGAAAATTTAATAATAAGAATGTGGCGAAAAAAAATTAAGAACGTAAATATAAAAATCTATAAAGATTAGAGACCAATAATACAATTAAAATGTGGTGTGTTTATAAGAAAATTGTGGTGTTAATATAATTACCCTTATCATATTCTTGTCTTTTTCTTCGCATTCTTAACTTCAACATTCCATTCATTAGCATATCTGGTCAATAATGCTAATTACTAGGTAGTTTTCGATAAATTTTAGAAAATTTTAGATTTTTGAAAGAACGTATGGTTGAAAAGTGATTAAAAGTGTGAAAAGTAGTGGGTCCCATAAAAATATATGGTTAAAAATGAATTTAAAGGAAAAGTTGAAAAAAAAAATGAATAGAAGCAAACAAGTTCTAAATTCTATTAAGAGTACGTAGAAAAACTTTACCCTTGTAATGACCCTAACTTATACCCATTTCTGCATAACCCAAATCATGCAAGGAGCATATGCCTCTCTATTAATTGTGGAGCTACCTCGACTAGTAAATTTCAAGCTCTAATATTAGACATTGCCCAATTGATCCTGTACTATCTACTCTAATTATTAATCTGTTATCGTTCTTCTAAAGGCTAATGATTTTACCCCTCAAATTATATAAAATCACAAAGCTTATATTCCGTAATTACATGCCTTCACCATTCAAGCATGTCTTATCAACACTGGTATTTCTCCCGTGCGATGTACGTAAGTTATTCAAAAATGTCAATTTAAATAAGTATATGTAAAACTTTAATGTTTATACATAATTAAAACAAATTCAAAATGCGTGGAAAATAATATTATATCACAATAACTATTAAATTTTAATAAATAATATAACTAATCCAAATTATAACAACTTATTTGAATAGTAATTAAATTTATATATTTAAATAATGCATGACTGTTAATTTCAATAATTTTTATGAGCAATTATTAATTTCAAAAAAATACAAATTT
Organism: Ligustrum vulgare; assembly: GCA_963555705.1. NCBI lineage: Eukaryota > Viridiplantae > Streptophyta > Magnoliopsida > Lamiales > Oleaceae > Ligustrum > Ligustrum vulgare. Next base: position 9,948,456 of record OY743180.1, on the reverse strand, counting down.
AGTAGTTCATTTAATGGTATATATAATGTTTGATATATAATATTATAGTACAATATTAATTTTGTGAAATACATTAATATATTTTTCACGATTTCTGTATTCTCCTCTCATATTTATATTTAAATCTAAATAATATACTTAAATCGAAATATTATTGTATTAAAAAAAACTGATAACATAATAGAAAATTATAAATTTCAAGAGAACAATAATTTACAAATATAAAAATAATAAATTTATATAGAAAGTTTATGATGTGTTCCGGACCCTCGACAATCGGAGTCATAGCAGGCTTGACGGAAAAATTTAAATATTCAAGCCAAAACAAGAATTCAACAGGTTCGACGAGCTTTGAAGATCAAACCGTGTCGAAAAAAACCAGAAAATTAAGCAGCAGCAGGTCTTTTACGGCTGTAACCTTTGGAATTATGGTCGTAACACAGTTATCGCAAATTTGAGCAGAACATTCATTACGGCCGTAAAGAATATGGTCACGGCCGTAAGTCTTAAACAGAAAGTCATTTACGGCCGTAAATCTAATTTTTCGGATTTTCGGGGATTTTGATTATTTTTCCGTTTTTAATTATTTGTTTGCCTATTTTAGAATTTTACTCTAATTAGAATTCTATTTTGAGTAAATTAGCGACTAGGGTTTTGTTTTGCTTATTTATACGCTTTTTCCATTCATTTTAATGCAGATTTGATTTTGAATAAACAGTTTATTGACGATTCAATAAAACATATAGGTGGATTCCTATATTTCATAGAACTTATCAAGATTATCATCTTGTGGCGTTCATCCCGAACTTATCAAATATTTGTGGCGTTCAAAACCAGAAACTTATCAGGGAGATTGGACAAATCTTTGTGGCGTTTCGAAAGTCATGGTTCTTTAATCCGCATCGTCGAGTCATCGCGTCGTGAATATCGGGTCATGATTCATCCGTACAACCACAACTTGAGTTTTGAACTTTCCGGCGTTTCTTCTGTACTTCTCGAATCACATCTGTTTAACAGAACAATTCTTCGCTTTCCATTGTATAAGAAAGTAGAGAATTCTTTTTAATTTATGTGTAGATTATTTTATTGGTGTAAAATGAGCAGAAAATGATTTTTTTATTTTAAATAATGATATTCTGAATAATGAATATCAATATATTTTTCACTATTTCTGTATTATCCTCTCATATTTATATTTAAATCTAAATAATATACTTAAATCGGAATATTATTGTATTCAAAACAATATTGATTGATAACATAATATAAAATTATAAATTTCAAGAAAAGAATAATTTACAAATATAAAAATAATAAATTTACATAGAAAGTTTAACCGAATGATTCTTCGCTTTCTATAGTATAAAAATCATATAATTTCTCAAAAATAAAAAAATAAAAAAATAAAAAAATAAAAAGTAGAGAATTCTTTTTAGTTTATGTGTAGATTATTTTATTAGTGTAAAATGAGCAGAAAATGATTTTTTTTTTAAAAAAAATGATATTTTGAATAATAAATATCAAGATGAAATAGACATTGCATTTATTAAATAAATATAAGCTTCTATTTTTTTATACAATAATTATAATTTATAAATCAATTTATAAACACTATAATTTCTCAAACTACTTTGTAACTTCACACATTTTCTCTCTACTTTTAACCACACTCTTTCCACTTATTCAAAATATCATTTCTTTTAAAACTCATTTTCTGCCACATTTTATAATAATTTACAAATAAAATAAAAAAAATTCTTTACTTTTATCCTTACATTTTGAAAGAAATTTACTATTTCAGACCTCATTATTTGAAATAATGTGTCGTTTATTATTATCACCATTTCAAAAAATGTGGTTTGTAATTTTTTTTGTAGAATGTGTTAGTAAAATTTAATACTTGTACGTTTATTAAAAATTATTATGACAAAATATTAAAAAATCATTTTTTGCTACATTTTACTAATAAAATAATATACAAAAAATTCTCTACTTTTAACCTTAAATTCTGAAAAAAATAACTATTTCAAACTCAGTATTTGAAATAATGTGTCGTGTTATTATTAGCCCCATGTTTGATATCCGTCATTTCAAATAATGTGGTTTGTAAATGTTTTCTAGAATGTGTAATCGAAATTTAAAATAAAAACACCAAACAAATAAAATAGATCATACAATAATAATATTAATTATAATAACTATAAAATCAACATTAGATAGAAGCATAGTAGACTAAACTACTTTAAAATATCATTTTTATTTTCTTTTAAGGAAAAAAAACAATTCAAAAGAAGGAAAGAGAAAACAATCCCAAAAACATCAAAATATTAATATCTAAGCCTCTGTTCGGATCTTTCCCCAAGTTTAGAAATTTGTTCTTTTGTGGTTCGAGGTAAGATGTATGATTAAAAAATGAAGTTAAAAAAGATGTATGATTAAAAAATGATTTGAAAAATTATATAGATTATTATTTGATTTATAAATAATAATAATAAAACGCAATTGTCGAACAATAAGTAAAAAAAAATTAAATGATGCGGTTGTCACATCTGACAGCCACATTTCCCAAGACAAAAGAGGATGTCAATTGACATCCCCAATTTGAAATAGTTAATTAAAAAAAAAAAAAAAAAAAAAAGCGCCAAAATGAACACTAATTATAGTATAAATTAGATGTCTGATAAATAGATTTTGATGTATTTGGTAAACTATAAAATATATAAATCACACAATTTTATCAACCACTTTTTAATTACAAATATTTTCTCTTTTTAATTTTTAACAATTACTTTTTAACTCAAAATCACAAATAAATCAAACAATGTTATCAAACGGAGGCTGAGATAACCGTTTTGTCCTTCCAGTTTGAGAGGCTTCCATCATTTCACATGGTTCAATAGTATATGTAGACATTTTGAGTTATGAAGTACAATCCTTGTATACATGATCATGTACTTATTCAAATATAAAACTTTTGCGCTTTGAATAACTTGATGATCCGATTGAGCTAATTAAAATACAAAAAAATAAAAAATCGATCCAGCATGAGAGGTCGACTGTCCTCACAAGGGTCTGGATCTGTTCTTGCCATAGGGCACCATTCTCAACAAACTTCCATCTCCCGTCTTTCTAAATGATCCTCAAAATGAATATATATATCCTGCTTTGGTTGCTGGATAAACTAGGTTCATTGGAGATGCAGTAGTCTGGTTAAACATTTTAATTTTGTGTAAAGATAGGTTGTCAGGGTAGAGAAATTTTTATAATTGATGATTTGATTATTGAATTAATTCTCTCTTCCCACCGTGTGAGCAAGTTTGCCAATCCTTTTCTATCTTTTTCTTATTAAGACCGTGTTTTCCACCTTAGAACTTAGAAGTTCAATTTCTATTTTTCAGAAAAGTAGTTCAAATCTTTCTATTTGATCTGTATTTTGGTAATTAATCGATGAAATTAGAGTATATAGAATTCAAGATGGTGACTCATTTAAACAAATCAATCTTGAAGGAGTAGTCATATCTCTTGTATATCTATATTTCCATAAATAGTCGATATTAGATTCATCCCTATACATTTCCCTCATATTTCTTTTTTATTGCACTTGTTGTGTGTGGCGATGTTTACTTTCATGAGTAAACAAAACCCTCGTACATTATTTTCTCTTAAAATCAAAACTATTCATTATCCTCTGTTTGATAAATTATTTATAAAACAGATTATAAATAGCGACATAACAGCATTTTATAAATTCATTTTTTTGAAAAGGCAAAAATATTGGACGAAAATCTTTGATCAGACAAAATTGTTGATTTTTCAAAAAAAATTGTCCAATTAAATGTTACAACGTACGTTGATGTTTATAAACAAATTTTATAAACAAATTTTCCCAAACAGAGGCTAAAAGCCTAAAACATATCGTCACGAACTTTGGATGATATACAAAACGGAATACAATCCAACAAGAAAAAAAAAATTATTGACAATGCATTCAAGCCACTATTTCATCCTTCATGCAGTTCCTAAGTTTGATTGTCATAGAATCCATTCCCATTACTTGTACTATGTCACAGCACTCTCTTCTGCTTCCAAACTGTGGAAAAAACAATGACAAACAGAAACAAATGTATATGAATGCACAAAAATAACAAAAGAAAAAAAATTATCAAACAGCTTAAAATTTCACTCACCCCTCCATGCTTTTTGATCGGTGAAAGGACTCGGACTTTCGTAATGTTATACGTCGAACAAGTGCTACTCGAGACACTCTGTGGTAGACTAGGAGGAGGAGGAGGAGATGTCGAGGCGTAAGTTGTAACGACGTGGTTTTTCATTTTAGTTTCGTCAACCGAAGCAAAGAAGAGAAAGTGAGGAGCTTCACAAGGATCATTTATAGGGACACGAGTGTTAAACATGTAAGGCGGTGTTGCCCCTTTATTCCACGGAAGAAATGTTTCGAGCGGTCTGTAAAGAATGCTTGGAGCGAAGATTTTCTGGTAGATTTGGACTGAGTATCCCCATGACACGGAGAGAGTCCAGTTGTTTTGTTTGTGATAGCATATGCTTTGTTGTAATAATCTTGATTGATCGACTTTCGCGGCTTTCATCACATGATGTACTGATTCGAAACGATTCATGGAGGGAAAGATGGCATCTACAACTTCGAGGTGGTGTAGAGAAAGGAGTGGAGATTGAGGGTGAGCTGATAAAAAACCCGAGATGTCACGACGTAGATCAATCTGCATTCAATAAGAAAACCAATCTACTTAATTCATCGGTGAGAACGCTTAGGTTTAATTAAAAATTGAATGTATTAATTCGAAGAAATTACAAGTTAATGATGAGGCGGCTAGAGAGAGAAAAAAAAATGGTTTTTTTTTTTGTTGTTTTTTAGGTCGATGAATGGTTAAAAAGTGAAGAGAGAAAATATGTAGGATTAGAGATTGATTTGAGAAATTGTGTAGTTTAAAAATTGATTTAAAAAAAAAAAAAAAAAAAAAAACAAAGAAACTCTTTTACCGAACAGAGGCGAACGATATATAGCCCCTATTGCCCCCAGTGCACATCTCCAAGTGGCAAAAGGGATGGGTGGTAAGTGCTCAGCGCAGCTGTGTGCTTGGTTCGATTCCCCGCAAGGTGGAATTGACCTTGTGGCAAGCGGGAGTTATTGAGCGTTTCTCATGCTTACCATAAGCCCTTCCACCCTGGCTCCTTGGAGGCATAACCTGGATTTACCTTCTCGAATCAATGACCTTGGGCGTGGTCGATTCGGGCCCGATGTGGGCTACACCTTTTTTCCGATCAAAAAAAAATATATATATATATATATATATATATATATATAGCCCCTATTTGAGCGCACTTCTTTGTACTTTGCAGCAAATTTTTTAACGTTTGGTGGTCCCCACTTTTGCAACAAATTCTGACGCATCATTTTGCCTTTTATATTCAAAAGCAAGTAATCAGAAAATGACACTTATGCCCCTCAAGTAATCTGTCTCGTATTTTTGCCTTTGGCATTTTAAGGGTGGTGTTGTCAATTCATGAAAAAAGACTATCAATTTTTACACTAACAATGTTTAGTAAAGCTAAAATTTTAATAAATTCATTTTCAACAACACATTTTTATAGGACTCACATCTTTTTCAAAATTTTCATTTACTCTTCAATCACACATTCTTCCAAAAACTCAAAGTTCATTCAGACACTCTTATACAGGCACATAGCCATCTCTAATGATTAAAACTTTAGGATTAGATGGTTCAATACGCCCACCGGACACATGTTCGGTGGACAACTTATTGTGCCCAGCGGAGGCACCATAACAATTTCATATATTATAGTTCAAATCTTGGGAAAGCATTTTTATGATAGCCAAACCTGTTCTAACGCTAGAGTAAAGCAAAGACGAAGGAATTGAAAAAGTTGAAATAGCGCGGAAAGCTAGTAGCACGAGCCCTTACTATACTATAAAGGAAAATGCTACTTTACCACCCAATGGTATCACCCTTGATGATCGAATTGTTGTGAGCTGTTGATTTTGATGATAATGTGATGGATAAAAAAACAGATGATTGACATGTGTATGTGTAAAATTTTATGTCAAATTTTACATTCTTATTGCATGATTGATACTATAAATGAACTTTAATCAGAGTGTTAGTTCGAGGGTTGCCTTTTGTTTTGACTATATCGCGTCGAGTCAAAGGTCGTGTCTTACGTACTTAATGTAGAAATGATAACATATACCTGATGAAACCCTTTTTCTTGAGTTAGGGAGACACCCAAGTCAGCTATGCAAGATTGTAGCATATGGTCACTACCAAAAACAGTTGGATATCTCTTAATGCACAAATCCATGTTCTTTGCCACTGCCTTTGCCAAAGGATAACTCAGAGCAAATCCAGCTCCACCAAATGCCATTTCAAATGAATTGAAATTGTTCGATGAAATAGACTCCGAGTTCATCCCAATGTAAAAGTATTTCCGATGATCATACCTCGATAAAACCTCTAACAAGTTATCGATAAAAAATACCGTATCATCATCACCCATTACATACCATCTTACGCCATCTTTCTCCGCTTTAAAGATCTGCTCAATGACGCGTACCAATCTGATAGCGAAAGGCATCTTGTGTTTGTTGTACGCTTTGTATCGCGAGTCATCTTCATATAGCCGAAAGGGGGGAGAAGTGGAAGACCACGGTAAATGCTCGATAGGAGGTCTCTCTAGATATAGAAATCCCCGTGTAATATTCGGTCTCCACCAGGCTTCGACGTACCATCGTCTATTGCCCCATAAATTCGAGGATCCTGCGATTCCGAAAACAAGATGATCAATACTTGTAGGAGAGTTATTTGCACTAAAATGAGGATTCCTCCATTTGTGTAGATCAACTTTGGTGTTCAATAGCTTAGAAGAGTGGCAGCAGAGAGAGCTAGAGAACCATGTATATAACAAATACACAGTAATCCCAGAAATCCCAGAAATAACTAGTGATTTCCATAGCTCTCTGCTAAATTGACTGGAAAAACATGAAATTTTTCTTTTGACGATGGGAAATGAATTTGCACCAAAAATCTCCATAGTGAAGGGGTTGGAGAGATGAGCAATGTGCTGGAAATAACAGCTTAAATTACTGCTTCATATGCACTTAGTGTTGCTGATTCATGTGAGATTCAGGCTTTTGAGTATGCTCAGAATTCGTAAGTCATGCTTGGAGGAATAGTTTCCATTGCTACCTCATGAACCGGACTGACTTTTTTTTGCTGCCCCAATAATCATGTGAAATGCCCATGAAGAGTATGTCTAGTTCAAGTTATTTTAAACATCACAGCAATAGCGAAATCAACCACCCACACAAATTCAATCATACTTTCGATCTAATTTCTCGAGCTATTTAGCATTTTCCTACTTGGGAAAATTATGGCAGAAGTCCCAACCTTTCCTTGGACCTATTTGATATTGACAATGTTAAGAAGCACCTCGAAACTTACCCTCGAGGTGACCCCCTCCTCACATGGAGGGGGTGGAGCCCACTTCGCCAAGTGGGCTCCACCCCCTCCATGTGAAGAGGGGGTCATCTCGGGAGTAAGTCTCGAGGTGTTTCTAGCATTATTCATTTGATATTATGGGATTGGATCTCGTCAGCGTGACGAAAATCGACAATGTGAAAGTTAAAAATACACAAGATTTTCAAGTTAAAATTAGGGTTTATTAATAGATCTCCGTAAATTAATAAGCCTTTGTTTGGTAAATTATTTATAAAATTTACGTGTAACCTATTTTATTGATTGAATGTGTAATTGAAAACGAGTTTTGAAAAAAATGAAGCTAAAAATCAGTAAAATCTTAAAAAAAAAAAAAATCTTATGAAAATGTATTAATTATATATACAAAAAATTTATGAAAATGTATTAATTATATATACAATCATATCAAATAAAAATATAATACAATAATATTCTAATACAAAATATTATCGAATTCAAAATTTAAAAAAAAAGATAAAATTAATCAAAATAGGTCATGCAAGTTGCAACATGTATAAAACTAATCAAAATTAGGAGATCCTGATCTTTATAGGATTTTTCTTTTTCCTTTTTCTTTTAAAAATATTTTCTCATTTAAAAAATTATTTTTATTTATTATTTATTTGTTCGATGAACTTTTTTCTTCTAAATAATTATTTTTATCTCTTTTATATGTTAAAACATTTTGAAATGAAATATAATATAAAAAATAAAATTAACAACCATAAATCTATATTTATTTCGAACTGATAATTTTGATATTAAAGAATATTGCTGTTATATTTTTGTGTATTTAATTTTTTCTTCAAATGAATAAATGTTACTTTATTTGTAATTTTTTTTTTTTTTAAAATTGTGATCATTGAAATAATTATTAATTTTTTAATTAAAATTGATTTAACCTTGGTTCAACCCATTCCGACTTTCTGACCCTTGACTTGTTGCATTTTTGCGAAGAAAGAGTGTGTTTATAATTTGCTCTCACTTGTCATCTTGTATTAAATTTTTCGTTGAAGTGTTCAATTTGACACCAATATTTCATATTTCTAGACAAAATAATATAATAATTATCAAAATTATAAAAATTGTTACAAAAAATTCATTTTATAGAATTAAATGATATAATTTAAAATGAATATATAGAGGATATTGAGGAAAATTAAAAAATATATAAAATAAAAACTTCTACGTTTGATCTTTGAGACAATTTTACGGATAATATATTTTCAGTTTGCTCTCACTTGTTATTTTATATTAAACTTCTCGTCGATTTGACACTCATACTATATATTTTTTCGACTTCAATAATTATCAAAAAAATAATAATTAATACAAAAAATAGTTTATAAATAGTATTATAGAATTTAAATGATAATTTAAAATGAATGTGATGTTGAGAAAAAGTAAAAAAGTATAAAACCTTTCAATTTGATCTTTGAGCCGATTTGATGGACTATATATATATATATATATAATTTGCTCTCACTTGTTAGCTTGTATTAAATTTCTCGTTGAGATCTTCTATTTCAAACTAATATTAAATATTTTTTGATTTCAATATAATACAATAATTATCAAAAGAATAATAGCATCTTCAGCAGACTCTTTAAACTCAAAATCCTCTTTAATTTAAAGAGCAAGGTCCTAAAATAATACTCCAACAGCCTCTTTAAATTAACTTTTAAATTTAGAGAGTGAGTTTGACTCTCCAAATTTGGAGAGCCAAACCCACTCTCTATTATTAAATACATTGAAATATTTCACTTTTCAATACTCTCCCTATTTCTTTATTAAATATCATGCACAATTATCAACCTCATTTTCAACTACCCTTTTATCCCCCGTCCACGCTATATTCATATATGTGTATATTTGTTCTCCGTGTTTGCAAATTTTCTTCAACATGATTTTTTTTTTTTTTTTTTTTTTTTTTTTTTTTTTTTTTTTCTTTTTATGGGAAACCAGCAATGCGAATTTTGTAATTGATAGGGATGAAAATCAGTACAATAGCTCAAATTATAATACTTGACAGGGAAGATGTTTATTTAGAACTAGAGGAATTACAAAATTTGAGGGAAAAAATTTAATGCTCTTTGGAAAAAGAAAAATATAGAGGAAAAGATAAAGAGGTTTTGGAGTAATTTAAAAAAATAGCTCTCTAAATTTATAGATTCTCTCTAAAGTGTGAAAAATGCTCTCTAAGTATAAAGAATGTACTGGAGATACTCTAACTATTACAAAATAAAAAATAGTTTATACATTAAAATATATTTAAATATTGATGTCATTATTAGCATAGCACGAATTCTAATGCCATTAATGACACTCGTACCATAATATAATTGTTAAAATATTTATTACATTATTTTTTTATTTTGCATATTCTATTACAATAATTATTAAAATTTAAAAAATAATAATAATTAATCTATAAAAAATTATTTGGATAGTAAATGTAAATTTATATATTTAAATAATAAATGATTGTAGATTTTAATAATTTTTATGCGTTATTGTTAATTTTATTGAAAATGCAAATTTATATAATTTCTACATTTGATTCTTGTATTTAGCATTTTTTTTTCTCATTTTTCATTCAAAAAATCTATCACGATAATTACAAATGCGTGATTAATCTCGACCCGACAAATATTTATATTTAACCAATAAAATTATATTTTATTTACAAAATAAAGTAGTTAAAATAATAATTACAGAAATCATCAATTATCATGATATGACAATTGGACAATGTGGGAGATAAAAAACTTATATCGAAAATATTATACTATTTTAATTTTTACACTTATTAAATTTAAGAATGAATAAAAATATTAAGCATCTGTTCGGTAATTTTGTCTATAAATTTATTTACAAACAGCAAATTTTTTACCAACTTTTTAATAATGCATATTTTTCAAACCTACTTTTTAATTATATACATTTTTCGAAGCCAATTTTCAACAATGCACCTCAAAAACAAAACAACAATAATTTTTTTTATAAACAAAAACATAGAAGGTTTAAGTATTTTCTATAAATTTATTTACAAACAAAACATTTTCATCCATATTTATTTACACGGGGTAAATACGACATTACAAATTAAAATTACATTAATCGACACGACTTTAAATACGATGTTAATATACACTGATTTTTATTTTATTATATTTTATTTTAGTTTTTTATTTCCAAAATTTTTAAGTGCATTTTGGAGGAAAATGATATTTAATATTTACCTCTCATCACTTCTATTTTGATATATGTATAGATAATGTGCCTAAAACGTGAGCTCAATATGTTAGGAACTAAATACGCAAAATATTTGCAAGTTAGAGACTAAATACGCTAAATGTTTTTAGGTTAAAGACTTAATACGTCAAAACGTTCTCATTCTAGGTATGTTATTTACATATAACTTTTTAATTGGACTTAATACGCCAAAATCTTTTGAAAAAGACAAAAATACCTTTTTGAATATTTAAAAAATAGGGTCAAATAATGTTTTTAACGGTTGAAATTAACAGAATCTGATGGTGAGGACCATTTTCGCAACGTTTGATGATTCTGAGGATATAAATATTAAAATCTAAACGTTCAAAACTATTATCTTAAAAAATTCAAAAATTGAGGATCATTCATGCTATTTACCCAAATTTTAAAGTTGTCTGTCCAAAGAATTACTGAAATTAACGTGGCAACTGGCAATAGACTTTCGATCCAAAATTTGACTATTTTTATTCATTCATGTTATTTTTATTTTTTTATTTTTTTTGAGGGATATTTGGCTATCGTTTTGTGGACTGGTTAGGAGAGTTTTTCTCTGTCACTCACTCGTCAAAATATTCTCATAAAATTTTAACCGGAGAATCTAAACTGAATTTCAAGCAATCATAGAAGAACTCCTGTGAGAAAAAGCTTCTCGAGCACTAGACGAAGAAGTGATAGAGAGAATATCTTGAGGGAAAGGAATCCAAGAACAATAATCAGAAAGACAGAAAATGCAATAGAGGTGCTCGATGAAATGTCTCGTACAAGAAAGAGGTATCAGGTATGTCTAAACTTTTATTATCCAAGAAACTGTCAAAGAGTTCTTTCTTTGTTGATATATCCCCTGGTATCACTGAACCCATGGAATTGTCTCAACAAATACAGACATTCTTGGTTCGTCCGCATTACATTTAAGTTACACTTGAGCTTGTCCAGGAGGGACAAAGATTGAGTTCTTAATGTTCTGGATGACTTTAAGCTAGGCAACTGTGCATTATTTTTTAATCAAAGTTTCTTAATTGTTGTTATCAAATAGCTAATTTGGTCTGGAAACCATTATTTAAATTGAATGTTACCGATACTAAGATCTTTTAAGATGGGCTAAGAACCCTTTCCAATTGAAAGCAAATATTTGAAAGTATTGACAGGTTTTGCAGAAAATACATAGTTTTTACCTCGTCTCACTTTAGAAGCTTCCCACAAAAATTTAATATACATTTCAGCTTATCTTCTTAGTCATCATCGACATAGATTGTCTCTTGCTTGAATAAACCCCCAAACACCTTCCTCACTTCTGTCTTAGACTCTACTTCTTTTGCTTTTGGCTTTGGCTTTGGAACCCCATTTTGTTTCAATAAAGAAGGTTTTGGCTTTGGGGCTGGGTTTTTGACTACCGCTTTCTGGAAAGGCAGAGACCGAGCCTTAGTCTGCCCCCTGATGGTAGCAATCTGCACTTTTGATTCCTCAGTTGACTTTTCAACAGCTGATTTAAGCTGTGAACTCAACTTCTCCCAAGAGATCCCTGAATTAAAGCCTTTTGCTTTGTCCAAGAGGCTTTCAACTGATGCTCCTGCAGCTTCTGCCTTCTTTTGGGCTTCTTCAGCAAGATTGGTGGCTGTAGCTTCTTGTTTTTCCAGCTTTTTCACCTCTTCCTCAAGCTTCTTTGTTGCTGCTGCTGCTGTGCGAGCACGCTCAGATGCTTTAAGTGCTTCCTCCTCGGCTTGAGCTTTTGCAAGGGCTTCTGCATAAGCCTTTCGTCTTCTATCCTCAGGAATGGCACTGTAAGATAAAGATTAATTTACAATTTGAGACGGCATTCTATCCAAATATTCATAATAGACCATACTTATGTAACGTAAGAATATGATTACCCAAAAAGTTCATCAATAGTCTTTGAGGGTGCTGATGGATCACTGAATACCTCCACAACCTGAATATTAAAAAGTAGGAGATTAAATGGTTAGCTATCTAATTGATTTTTCACTTGTAAGAGAATCCAAAGAAAGAAAGCAGAGTTTCATATATTTTTAATGAATAAAAATCTCAGTCATGATACAGACCATAATAGTTCCCAAGATAAATTGAAGCATTTAAGGCTGGTAACACTGTAGCAGTTCTAAATTGGTTTATTTATATTCTTGAGGTAAAATGTATGGTTAAAAAGTAGAGAGAAAAAATGTGTAGTTAAAAAATGATTTGGAAAATTTTGTTGTTCATAAATTGTAATGATTGCGTTAAAAGAACAAAGGCTAAGCAATAAAGATGATAGAAGAAGCTCCCAAGCACAAGAAAGATCATGTCGAAACCAGCATTTCCTAATACCTTTTCCCCCTAAACTAATTGTGCCTTTGATCTCTCTGACACCCGAGCAAGACTATCCACGCCATGATATATATATTTTTTAGCTGTTAAGAGTTGCTACTTATGTAAATTAGTCTCCTTCATACTCATAAGCTCCTAACTTCATGTTGCTGCATCTTTCTGTCCAAGGTAATTATATAAAAAATTTATGTACAGAAGTATCACAAGAACAACTTTTATGCAATATGTTTCCCTGTTATCATCGCCATAGAGCAATACCTTATTTTCTGCCACTGCTGTATTGGAGAAGACATCTGCCACTAGTGCTGCTATTCGTGACTTTGCAACCTGTTAATAGAGAAAAATAAGGATTTGTAAGGAACGAATAACAAACTGCATCTAGTTGAAAATATTGAAGGAGATAACAATTTGTCTAAAATGTCTTCTTTGCATCTGCTAGAAAATCTTGAAGATGTGCAGCTTTAACTGAAAGACCAGTAAAATGCTAACATGCTCAAACTTCCAAATTGAAAAAAGAAATTGCATACATTACATTACTTTGTAGTCGTTCGCATCACTTCCTTCAGCTGAAACTACGATGTTATATGAACTCTCCGGCGTAAAATCTTCTGTTAGCTTGGTCTTTATGAGAGTATAGGTAACATCAGTCTCAACTAACTTTTGCAGAAATTCTGTCAAAGTCAAGGGTTGAGATCTTGAGAAGAGATTGTTGAAGAATGAAGAGATCCCGTCGAGCACATTGTAGGTGGAGGCAGTTTGTGATGATTCATCATAGACTATTGCCACATGACCAACATTTGCCAGCTGTGCAGCCTGAATCACTTGCAATGCATCTGCCGTGCTTACCTCTGCGCCCGGACCATTCTCTCCTGGACCTATAGTGACCACGACTTTGCTAGCATTTCCTATTGCTTTCGCAATAGATTCCGCTTCTTGGTATGTGGATTCTACAGCATTCAGGCGCTTCGATTCACTGGTAGATATTATCTGAAATGAAGACGCGTACTAGTCACTAAGGGAATAACCAGCTATGTGATGATAATTTTAATGCATATATTTGCATAGAACTTGGTATACTTTCCAGATTATACTGTGTCCAATTGTTACTTATGTAGAGTGCCACTGTTCTAACTTCTATGTTGTGCATATAAACTTTCCCATAATTCAGAATGCTAAATATCCTTAAGAGCTAACCTTATATTTGGAGGCCAAAAGGGCCAACTCTTGTGCAGCACCAAGGTCTGGAACACCAGCTCTCACACTGAACCCGTCCCTCAGAAGTGTTTGCGCAATGCGTATTCCAACTAGCCCAGTGGCACCGGCTACGAACACCGTTCCAGGGTCTTTACGCCTTTGGCTTCCCAAACTCAAGCCCGAGGAAGGATTGATCACTGCTGGAACCAAAGACTTCACATCAGGTAACTTCCCAAAGTCGAACCGAAAAGGATTCGAATTGCCTGAATTCCCTTCTTGGCTTTCTTCGGCGGCATCAGCAGTTTTTCCTAGCCGGAATGACGGGAAGGATTCACCTTTCTTGGAAAACACCGTAAGCCTCCCCCGACTTTTGAATCCTAATCTTGAATGGGGAGTTGTAATTAGAAGAGATGAATTTGATGTAAGGGTTGGCGCCATGAATGGATAAGAGGAGAAAATATAGTGTCAAGAGGCTTTTGAATTTTCATTCACTCATCCATTCAGTTTTCATGGGTTTATCCATTCATTTACTGATATGAATGTTGAATATGATGAGAGGCACGGGACATTTTCTGTGATGTGAGCTGCCATAGAGAAGGTTCACCTATCATTAATCTTTTGGTTGGGTATGAGATTTGGGATTTGGGATGCATCCAATGAGAGTCAGCCTCGTGGTTCATTTTTATCTACTTGAGAATACTGCTAACCAAACATATCTGAGTAGCAAAGTCCACATGCACCAATGTATGCCAAGGAAAAATTGTGTTTTTATTTTTATTTTTTTAAAAAAGCTATGAAAACTGTATAATAATAACATGACACCACTATTTTTGTTAGGTAAACCACATATTAATTGCAATATATATCCCTAAATTTATCTTATTTATATATTTATGTTGCCAAGTTTTTGTACAAAATTTTTATCATTAACCCTTTATTACTTTTTACATCTTATTTATAGAGACGATTTTCTTCCATTTTTTTTTAAAATGAAAGCAAATAAGACTTGTTTATCTTGCCTATTTTTAAATAATTGAAATAAATAATTAATATAAAAGCTAGGCAAAATATTTGCACATGTTTTCAATGCACGGTAGTAAAATATTTGAATAAAAATTGTGATTATAGACAAAATATTTTAATTAATTGAGGTTATGAGTAATGATACGATGAAAAGAATTTTGAGGATATAAGAGCAAAAGTAAATAAATACTGAAGATAGTTTTTGCAATTAAAATGTGGTATAAATAAAAAAATATGGTGTAAATATAACTACCCTTTGGTATTGGTGTAAATAATGTCTGGATTACATTAATGATAATTATACTGACACCACTAATTTTGTTAATCATATCATATTTTTCATATTTATTAAATTAGTCACAAATTTAGTGGTCTCAATATAATTATCCTTAAATTAATTTGGGGAGCTACGAATCATTAATGTAATAATTGGATTAAATTAATGGGAGATGAGTTTATAATTAGAGAGAAATTAGTTGCATAGAAATAAATAATTTTACTCATGTAAGTATTTTTTTTTTTTTTAAGTAAATAAGTTAATTTTTTATATATAAATTAAAGTTAAAAATGTATACTTAATTTGATTGTACGTAAGAGTTACTATTAAAATGATAATTTTTGTTTATTTAAAAATAAGTTACCGAAATTCGTCAAAAAAATAAAATAAAATAAGTTACCCAAATAAGTTTACGGACTGAAAATAAGCAAGCCCCTGTATGATACTCAATTTTTTTAAAAAAATGATTTTATGAATAGTGATTTTTTGAAAAAATATGTGGTTAAAAAGTAGAAAAATCTTGTGCATATCTGCAAAATATTTTATTGTGTTAATATGTGGTTGAAAACAAGTAAAAAAAGTTTTGAAAAAGGGATTTAAACGGGGGCTAAATAAGAAAATTTATTCATAAGTAAATAAGCCCCTGGTTGGCTTGGATAAAAATTAGATTTTGCTAGATTTTGATAAAATTTGATAAAATATTTGATTGAATTCTTGATAAATGTTGTGGCTACCTATGAGACATGTGATTTAAAATGAATTAGAAGAAAGAAAAAAAAAAAAAGAGAATTTTAAGAAATTGAGGATAAAGAGGGTTTAAGTTTTGACAAAAATGCTATGGTGCTCTTCAAGAGCACACACTACAGGGTTTAAGTAAGTTTTGAACAAAATAGTTCATTTGCTAATCAAAATGAAAAATAAATAAGTTACTGATTTTAACATGCGTAAGAATTTGACATTTCACCCTGCAAATCGCTTCTATGATACCAATTTTGACATTTCGACAATTAGGTCAACATTTTTTTGTCGAAACATCCTTTCCTTGTTTCAAAGGCTTGTCCAATCCTCAAAACTACTTGCCAATGATTCCTTCAAGCATTATACAAGAGGAGGCAAATATAACGAATAATGCTACTCTCACAACCATTTTTCACAACTTCTCACACAACTCAGCTGAAATGACGAAATTACCCTTACCTAACTCCCATTTTACCATTCCACACCAAACTCTGTTAACCGTTTCCCATCTTAACCCATTTCAAAATCACCAAACCTTATCAGAGAATCCGTTCTTCTATACTCTCCAAGACCATTTCCTCACCACCGGAAGTAGAGAACAGGGGAGCCCTTTCGACTACCGTTGAATCTGGAAATCAGAGTAAGGCAACAATCAGACTACTCTGATTTAAAACTTGCTGCGGCAGGAAGGTGAGGGACAAAATTACCCTTACGTAACTTACATTTTTCGACATTTTTCTTCTTCTTCGACCGAAGACTGAGGCGGGCAGGTGAGGGACAAAAAGGGTTGTGGCGTCAAACTTTATTTATAGCGGCAGCCCGCAGGGAGGTGAGGGAGGAAATGGCAGTGACGAAACAGTTATCAAGGAGGAAATGGGTTGTGACGTGATTTTTTTCTATTTTCGAAAATACTACTCTGCTGGGTTCAAATGGCAGCAAGGGGGAGGATGGATAAAATTGACTTACCTCGAGAGAGTAAGAGACGAAATCATCATTTGTCAAATGAAGAATCAGGAACCGATCACATTGAAACATTCACTTGAAATCTTTAAAATCATGATGGAAGAACACCAAAAATGGAATCAAATGAGAGGCTTGAACATGTAATTAAACGTTATCTTAAAAGTACATTTGTCACATCTCGATTGAAATGCTTAAAGGATTATATAGCAAATGTTTTAGCGGAGTAATCAAGCTTACAAGTTATGTATTTATTAAACATAAATAATCCATGAAAGAGAAACAAAAAACAATTGAAAAATGCAATGCTTTCAGACTCGGATCAGGCATCGACCTGGTCGAGAGACTGGGTCAAGGGTCAGATGGTCAACCGGAGTCGACTTGGGGTCGACCCGGGCATTAATTGATATTAAAAAATAAGAAAAAAATAAAAAATATTAAAAACTTGGGTCAAACTCGGGTCTAGGTCGACTGGGTTTCCCCGGGTCGTTGACCGAGTATGACCCGAATGAGTTTTTAATATGACCCGGCCTGATTTTTGGACTGGGTCGCAGGTTTTCAATCGACCCGGCTAGGCAACGACCGGGTTTGACAACATTGGAAAAATTAGTATTAATTTTGGTGGAAATGATCTCTATAAATTTATGGATGTTTCTCATATTTTCATCGTGAATTATATCTCCATTTATAGAGTTCCAACACCCCATTTCGTGATTCACACATCTTTTCACAAAAGAGTACCAATGGTTGATGAAAATGTGCCAACAACAAATCTGTAAATTTCTACCGATGGTCGGATTTTTTCACCATGCGATCGCATAGTTATAAGACCAAGCGATCGCATGACGGTCAATTTCTTAAACTTATTAAAAATCTGCCTTACCAAGCGATCACCTAACCATGAACTAAGTGATTGTCTGGTTCATATTATTGTCCGGATCTTGCACCTTTTCATCTGATACTTTGATTTACTCATTTAACAAATATTTGAACAACCATTTGAAAATAATAAATTTCCAACAATCCCCCATTTGTTCAAATATCTTCACCAACTTATTTTATAACGGTGTTATGCATAAAATAAGTTATCTTTCGATTTGAATCTTACCTTAGTGTAAATATCGCAAAGTATTATCGAAATTCCGGGTAGCTGTATTCCTTGTGACAATATCTGCAACATCACATAGACAAAACTCAAAGTCTTTTGTTCCACACAAATTTTTGCTTTAACGCGTTAATGACCTTGCGCCCATTTGATTCGTGATCTTTTTAGAAAGTAACTCAAAACTTTCCTTGAAGCGACACCGCTTCTAGGTTCATATAGGTGAAGTTCTTCTAGTATCTTTGTTACATGTTCGAGCAAATCCTGCAAGTGCACGAAATCGTTGACAAGTAATAATTGTGGTGAGCTGAAAGTATTGTTCCCACGAGGAATAAATTTTAGTCTTAATTATCAATTTATCGTCGATTCAATTAAGTGAAACAATAAATAAAAAAATGGTTTTTTTGTCTAAAAATTGCAATGATTAAATAAAATAAATAAAAATGTTGGGAGTAAATATGAATGGAAAGCATGTATTGGAATCCGAATCCACCTAGTTATATTTATTTCAATTAAACAATTTTCTAATTAAGCTCATTCATGCGTTCATCACAATCGATAAAACTAATATATATAACTTTCTTTTTCAAGACAAATTAAATCTACCATAAACACGACCCGAATCTATTCCTAATACGAATGTGAATGTTCATAATGCATTAATCAACAATTTATCCAATTGGTGATCAAGCAATCAAATAATTCAATAAAAATGTAAGAATAAATCAACAAATGCAAGAATTTACTAAATTATAGAATCATGATTTAAAATAATAAAATTAGGGTTCATCTCATCCAATACATAAAGACATTAGCCTAGCATAATAATTGATGAATAATCAACAAAAGAATTAATAGACATCTCCCAATTTAATGCACAAACCAAACTGGAATTCTTTCCTTCAGCCGTGACTCCTCTGCCAATAGCTCCCAGCCGTATTATGTCTTCTCCTCCAAGCTGCCTGCTTTTTTTTTTTTGTTCTATCGACCAGCCCTCAATTCACACCAATTCAGCCCTATCTCTTAATTCAATGCCCAGTAATTCCTCCCAGCTTTCACCGTTTTTTATCCACCACCCGCGGCTCTCTCTTCGGTAATGTATATATAATATATGTATATCTCCAGCCCCCACTCACCGCCAACCTTAATCCCTTCCACTTTTTTGTCTCCTCCAACACGTCGACTTCTTCTCAAGAATTCTCTCCCTCTCCTAATCACACCCGGCTCCCGACTAGCACCTCCCCAATGTATATATTCTCCTCCTAAAAAATATGGCAACCGTGTGAACTTGTTGTTTTTAAAGGGACTTCATTAAATTGGTTAAAGCCCAAATACACATAGGTAGTAAGTTTTGCATTAAGACCTCAATTTTCCTAAATAATTCAAGTTGATGCTTGAGTCTTTAATTGTGTAGTCCATGTCTTCATTCATGCTAATTCACGCCCTTTAATTCTTGATTTTGCACTTGAATCTCACTTTGTCATTTTTTGTACGATTTTAATCACTTTTCTTCGTTTTGCAAGCATCCAAAATCGAGTTTTTCCTAAAACAAACAAAATAAATATATAATTAGCAATATAATATCCTAAAATACTTACAATTGTCCAAATTTAAAGTCAAGATAAATACGAACATTACATTTAGAGATACTTGTAATTCTGAACTTCATTAAGAGTTTTAAAACTCAACCTTCCAACTGTAACAATCAACATTTTTAATCCAGAATGAAGTATGTTTTGATAAAGTGTTGAAACTATCTACTTATCGAATAACTTGTTGTTACCCTTTGAATACTTGAATTACTCATTTCGTAATGGCAGATAGTATTGCCGTCATTGGCGGATCTTTTATAAAGGAGCTTCACATCATACTACTCGATTATGTTCTTATGATTTTACATAAGATATAAAGTCAAGTTTTAGCTTAACTCTTTCACAAGTTATTGAATCACTCTTTGATTCAATTTATTTTGTTTATGTCTAGACTTCTTTAGAATATTTAAATGTGATCACTTCTCAATTATTTGTCTAGTCTATTTTGTGCATTTTATAGACTTCAAAGTAATATTATTTTAAATTTTAATTGTACTACCCCCACACTTCTAGGATAGACTCAAAATTATTCTTTCATTCAATGAAAGAATCTAACTTTATATTATAATTTATTTACTTGATGAAATAAATTGTTTTCGCAATTCATTCACTCAATTGAAAGAAATAGAGTCGTAATTCTATGAATAAATTTTATTCCTATATTAGTTTAATTGTCTCCTCAACGAGTACAATAAATATTTTACAATATTCGTTTGAGTGTTACCCCTACACTTTGGGATAAATTTCAAATTTCTCAATTTCATTTAAGTGAATGATTCTCCTTGTGAACCACATTATTCAACAATAATCTATATTCACTTGTATGTTTCCTATTATTACTCTCAATTAGTACTAATGCTTTTCACATATGATTTCAGTATCAATTAGATAGACTCATTCTAACATATCATCTTGCACACTTTCTCAAATTATATAAGAATAATAATCAAATTTGATTATACACAATAGTATGAAATACGATGATAATAAAATTTGAACAAAAATTTCATAAAATGTATTTATGTATAGCAATAAACCTCTATTTGTTCAAATTTCTCAAATAAGATATTTGCAACTCTACTTAATTAAATACATATTGATAATAAATACTTCACATAAGTATCTGTCAAGGATTCACATTTTTTAAAGAGAAAAATACTTTATTGTTGCATGGTATACATTTATCGTTTGACTAATATCCATGCCATATAATTATCTCATATACCAAATCCATTTAGTGTACAATAATTTAGCAATTATACTATGAATAAATGTAGCATATATTTTTTCCTCAAAGAGTCCAAGCAAATGAAATTTACATGATTCAACACTTATATTGTGTAGTTTAAATAATATAAAGAATAACATACTTATCATAATGAGAATTTTTCATTTGTTTGGTAAGACATGAATTTAAAACTTGAAAATTACATATTTCAAAATTTTCAATTAAGTAGTATATTGAATTATGCAATAATCAATATAGATTTTCACTTATCTAATGCACACAATGTTACCAACAATTAAATTTAGTATTTAATAACTAAATCCAATTTCAATGATATGTTATTTGTCAAAATAAAGTATAACAATATAGTATTCTACATTGCAAATTTAACATATGTATTCCATGCATAGAATATATTATGTAAATGTATAATGTATGACAACTTACTTACATTTGTCATTGCACTCTATGATTTTCTTCCTCCACTGCTTGTATCCATCATCTCAGAAATTTTTAAAAAGTCTCTTTTAGGACATAATCATTTTGCTTCCACATTTGAGGTATAACAAAATTAAATTCAATATTCTTTTTGCTAAAAGAATGAATTTACAATACATTTTGTTAAATGTATTTTAGTGATTACACTTAGTCACTTCTTCAATTGACAACAATATTGTCAAATACATAAAGTGACTCTATCACTTTATTAAGTTATACTTCTCTCTTTTAGAAGTATAGATAATTTTGTTTATGTGATCCAACTTAATCACTTGTTTACATTTTAATATCCTTTAAACTTGTCAAAGTTTCTCCTAGAATATTTGATCACAATCATAATATAATTTCACTAATTTGGAAATTATAATTTGAACCTTTTGTCAAAATCTCACTCTACATTTTAGGTTAAATTCAATTTTTATCTATAATCTTTCAACTCAATTGAAAGAAACATTTTGTAATAAAACCTCAATTGTTTATTGATATTTTTGTTGCAAAAAATTATTCTCTCCACTATGAGCACAATATAATTTTCTTATGTCATAGGCCTTATCCCCACATATTTGGAATAAGCACAAGTTTCTTAATTCTTTCACTTCATTTGAAATAAATAAATTCGTAATTTTTTCACTCGTTGAAAGACTTTGTTTTTCGAGATATGGGAAAATTTGTTTTACAAAACAAATATCAATATTAATCAATAGTCGTGATAAAGTCATATTTGTGATCTCATCATCCAATTGTGTAAATATTTATCACTTTTCATATGATCATTGTAATAATCACAATAAGTATAGAAAAATCCAATCTCATGTATTCACAATGAGAATTCACACATTTTCAATAATTGTTATGCATATCTATGCATTAATAAAAATACTTCATATAAGTATTTTATTTCAAAAGAGATAATCACTCTAATGAATCTCAATATTAATCAATGATCATTCTTGATCTTATTTGATCTCACCCCCATAATTCCTTAATTAGGAAATTCTACTAATTGGGTAACATTGCTTTCACATGCAACATATGACACCTCCTGATAAGTGTAGTGTATACACATATTTACATGTTTAAATTAGAATATATTGTTGTCATTTTAGAATATTTACTATTTAATTTGTGTATATTTTTTTACTTTTCAGAAAATATCCCAAAAGATGAAGAATGAAGCAATCGATGAGAAAAATGCATAATTGGATACTAATTATAGCTAAATTGGACAATCGAGAGGCTAATGACGTCAACAGGGAAATATGCAATGTTCCAAAGTAAATGAATAAAAAGTTGGAGGATCCAATTGAAGGAATTGAGAGTTGAAACGAGCAAATTGAGAAGATTTCAAACTAAGGGTACTATATTGTTGCAATTGGAAGTTGAAGGACTTAAGAACAAATTAAACATGAGGGAACACCTTGCAAATATCAAATGATTGACTTGGATCACAAGAAAACACTTTGAGGACTTTTAGGAGTCAATTGGATGCAAGTAGAAGTCCAAAAATGAATGAAATATGATAAGAATTTTATCATAAATTAATTCCAATCTCATAAGATTTCGGACAGATTTCTAGTCGGACATTGAGACCTAATTATGGGACAGTAAACGTTCGAATTGGGAAAATCCTATTTCAGGAAGAATTATATCCCTTTACGTCATATTTCCAAAAAACTTTGAATCACCTCAATCGGATAAGGTAATAGAAAGATATGGTCGAAATACTGAACGCTGTGCAGAAACAAGAAAAGACTATCTCGCGGATTTGATGAATTTCTTCCCTTCTTCAACTTGATCTCTTCACCAACTATAAATACGACCTCTTTGCAAGAAATCAGACCTTTGCCTCACCTAGGAACATGCCTAAACTCAGATTTTATCATTCAATTCTTGGAGTTCGAAGCATAGTAAAAGGGTGTGGATTGAAGATAATTGAAGAATTGAGACTTGGTGCATGCTTTCATTTCTTCTTCTTGTTTTCAATGAACGTTTTATTTTATTGTTTATAATTTTTAATAATGATGTATAAATAAATTTAATGTTGGGATGAACGATGTAGCATAGTTAATTATTTTAATTCCAAGTTCCTTTGTTTTAGTAATTCGTAGCATGTATTGATTTATTATTGTTCTTAATGCTTGAATTGTTTTATCACCAATTCATTATTTATTGAGTTATTTCCATAATCCGAGAGGTGATTTAATAATTTAGAACGTGGTAATAAATCCGGAAATTAAACGAGAGATAGAGATATACTCTTATTATTATTGCAGTCGTATGTGAATTCTTGCGTGTTATGCATCTAGATAAGGAATATTCGGACCCTCTGTAGAGATACATGGTTGACTTATTTAGGTAGAATTTATTTAAACTTGAGAGAGGAATTTCAATATACATCAGTGAATTCGACCGAATGCATATTTAGGAAATAAAACTGGAATTTGAATTGATTTAATTGGTTAGGTGAAATCATGAATCTCAACTACTTTACAATCATTTTTAAAAACAAAACAAATTTCGCAATTTTAATTCTTTAATTGATTTTCTTAGTTTTAAATTTCAAATATCAATACAAACTCATCTGTTCAAATAAGGTCTAGAACTAAAACATTTCGATACTTAATAGCAGTCTTTGTGGAAACGATAATCCAGACTCTCAGGTCCCCTTTATTACTTCTCACGACCCGTACACTTGCGGGGAACACCTCCATAATTTGTTGTAGAGTCATTTCTCATTTCTTAATACAACAATAGGTATCAAGATTTTCACTACCACGTTTAAGCCAAACAATGAGCATTTTTAATACAAGTGGTAGTCTCCAATTTACCATTGAAAATGTCGCTCGCTTTAATACAAATAACATTATTAGCAAATATATCATGAAATAATTGAAGTAAACTATCATATTTACTTTCTCTACAATTAATATTTGATTATCATCAAAATAATATTTAATCATGATTACATGCTTCAATATTTAGAACTTCCATTTCATATAATAAAATGGCATCACAAATATGTTGGGAATTACACGTTGATTCCCCCCTTCTTTAACTCACAGGATCTTTTGACGTTCAAGAAATGATTGAGCAAAAAAGAAAATAATATAATAACGACGCAAAGTTTTCGAATCGTCAAAGTCTTTCACTATATATTAAATTATTACAAATATATAGAATTTCACTCACCAATCCAATCCCATATACTAAAGAGAAAATACTAATAATAAACTTCTATCTAACCCAAGTTTCTACCCTTTGAATTATCCCACAAAGATTTCACAAGAAACTACAAAGATAAAGGTCTCAAATTCTCTCTAATTAGTCTCACATAAGATTCACAATATTATGCCTCCGTAACACACATATTTATAGGTTAAAACAACCCCTAAAATATGTAAAATTCGTGTCCAAGTAAGTTTCCTTATTGAAGTAGAATACTAAAATAAAGTCTTTTATTTTCGTTTTCACCTTTAACTTGATCTTCAGATTAACCACTTTAATATGAAAATCAATTGTCCAAGATATTCTCATTCTTAATTTGGGTCAAATATCCCAACAATCTCCACCTTGACACAAATTCATCCGAGCCAAAATATTCAAAAATTAATCATTGGGTAAACAGGCAAGTTTTTTTCACTTTGACGATCCCATACTCCACCATATGAGTATGATCACTCATAATTATCAACGAACCCCGAGATTTTCATCTTCTTATGCTAAAACAAAATTGTTGAAAAATTATGGTGCAACTCCTACCGTTTGATTTCCATAGGAGCTCATCGGCCATCGACATCAATTCAACCACACACCTTGCATCCAAGTCAAACCAATGTTGTGTGCAAACACATGCACCCGCCAGTAAGAACACATCATCTATTATGGAAACTAGCATCATGTC
Source organism: Ligustrum vulgare (assembly GCA_963555705.1). Taxonomy (NCBI): domain Eukaryota; kingdom Viridiplantae; phylum Streptophyta; class Magnoliopsida; order Lamiales; family Oleaceae; genus Ligustrum; species Ligustrum vulgare. The sequence goes on along the minus strand of OY743180.1, from coordinate 9,922,816 downwards.
ATGAGGATGTCACATCTTACTCAGAGTACATCATCACTGCTCTCCACCAGGAGAGTCGCATTGTCCACCTTTGAGCAGTCAGCCGAGTCTGCTCCACCTTTTGGACAATTTCTTCTTACGTGACCGGATTGTCCATAGTTCCAACATATAACTTTCTTCTTCATGGAGTTACCCATCTTCCACTTTTCAGTAACAAGCAAATTATTTCCAGATGAATTATCACCTCCACCTAATCTCCGCTCTTTAGAAATCAACTTACTTGTAACTTCTGCAAAGTCCACCGTTTCCTTCCCGTACATCAAAATGAGCTTGATGTGCTCAAACGTGGATGGAAGAGACCAGATGAGCCTCAATACTTTATCCTCATCTTCAACTTTGACTCCAATAGATTCCAGTTCAAAAACAATCCCGTTAAGAACACTAAGATGGTCAGAGATTTTTGTACATGTGCTCATTCTCAACGAATGAAACTTTTTCCTTCAAATACAAGCGATTTGACAAGTTCTTAGTCTGATACAATTCTTTCAGTTTTTCCCAAAGTTCCTTAGCAGAAGATATCCCATGAATATTTGCAAGAACATTCTTGGCCAAACAAAGTCGTATTGTACTAGCCAAAATTAATTCTCCCATCAAATTTCTCCACGTCGTACTTGATAGACATATTTTCTTTTGCTCCAATAAAATTTTTGAACCACCTGACGCTCTGATACCACTTCCTGGGAATTACACGTTGATTCCCTCTTCTTTAACTCACAGGATCTTTTGACATTCAAGAAATGATTGAGCAAACAAGAAAATAATATAACAACGATGCAAAATTTCCGGATCGCCAAAGTCTTTCACTATATATTAAATTGTTACAAATATATAGAATTTCACTCACCAACTCAATCCCATAGACTACAGAGAAAATACCAATAATGAACTTCTATCTAACCAAAGTTTCTACCCTTTGAATTATCCCACAAAGAGGTCACAAGAAACTACAAAGATTAAGCTCTTCAATTCTCTCTAATTAGTCTCACATAAGATCCACAATATTATGGTTCCATAATACACATATTTATAGGTAAAAACAACCCCTAGAATATGTAGAATTCATGTCCAAGTAATTTTCATTATTGAAGTAGAATACCAAAATAAAGTATTTTATTTTCCATTTTACCTTTAACTTGATCTTCAGGTTAATCACTTTAATATGAAAATCAATTGTCCAAGATATTTCATTCTTAATTTGGGTCAAATATCCCAACAAAATAAACATAATTTTATTCACCAATTTATTAAATTCACATGCCATGTTCAAGAGACCAATTGATTCATACATCAATCAATGTACTTACATAATGTAAGAGAGAAATACACTTCTCATAAATGAATCAAATAGAAACAATATTATTGAAAGATTCAAATTTCCACTATCGTGAAAATTTCTTCATAATGACTAATTACAAAATCATCATATCTCAATTAAAAAACATACTTTTCATGATAAATTAATAATCACGATAAAAGCATATGAAGTAATATAATATTATTCCTTATCAAAATCCATTACTTGTCACGAGAATTAGGATTAAAACATACATAATAATTCCCTTGAGGTTTACACTCTTTCATGAAACATTACATGCGGTTACGGAAAATTTAAAATATAAGTATGTTCGTGAAGGTTCACACCTTTTCATTTTTTTAATTTATCAAGGCTTTCCCTAAATAATATGGAAGTTGGCACTTCAAAAAGATGCATTGTTTCAAATTCTTGAACTCGAATAAAATTAATAACAATTGGAATCAATTTTAAGTTGAAAGGACATGAATCAATTGTCATAGTGCATTGACTTCATGAGTAGGCACATCCTTTCGCAATCAAAGTAAATGTAAAGAAAGATTAAACTCAAATCTTTCACTGATTAGTGACATCTTCCAATAAACATAATTACACATATTATGCAAACATCTTTACTAAATGCAAAGGTATAATATCTGAATCGGGCATTGTGATTTCTCATGCACGGACTTATGGAAAATTTATAAGAATTTTATCATTGATTTGACAGTGTCACAATTCTAGATTCTCAAGAATAATTTCGTCTCCATTGGTGAAAATGTATTTTTAGATTGTTATAAAATTGACTTACCTCGAGAGTTGAAGACAAAATCATCATTTGTCTAATGAAGAATCAGGTACCGATCACATTGAAACGTCCACTTGAAATTTTCAAAATTATGATGGAAGAACACCAAAAATGAAATCAAATGAGAGGCTTAAACATGTAATTAAACGTTATCCTAAAAGTACATTTGTCCCCTCTCGATTGAAATGCTTAAAGGGTTAGATAGCAAATGTTTTAGCGGATTAATATATTTATTAAGCATAAATAATCCATGGAAGAGGAAAAAAAACTATTGAAAAATGAGTATTAAATTTGGTGGAAACGATCTCTATAAATTTATGGATGTTTCTCATGTTTTCATCATGAATTCTATCTCTATTTATGGGGTTCCAACACCTTATTTCATGGTTCTCTTATCTTTTCACAAAAGAGTACCAATGGTTGATGAAAAGGAGCCAACAAGAAATCTGTAAATTTTTGCCAATGGTCGGATTTTTTCACCATGCGATCGCATGGTTATAAGATCAAGCGATCGCATGATGGTCAATTTCTTAAATAAATTAAAAATTCGCCTTACCAAGCGATCGTCTGGTTCATTTTATTGTCCGGATCTTGCACCTTTTTAATCTCATACTTTGATTTACTCATTTAACAAATATTTGAACAATCATTTGAAAATAATAAATTTCCAACATTTGTGGGGGGTGGTGATCAGGAAAATGGCAGTCGTTAGACGGTGATCAAGGAGGAGAACGTGTTTCTTCTTGGAAGCTTTGTTCCTCTTGCAGGATGAAGGAGGGAAGGTTGGGGGGAGAGGGAGGAAGTGGGTGTGGGTTAGATTTTTAAGTCAAAATCTCATGATAAATAGACAACAAAATATCGTGATATGTAAAGGTTGTGTGAGAAGTTGTTAAAAATGGTTGTGAGAGTAGCATTTTTAAAATATAATTGTAGAATAACTTTAAACACGTGTTAGAGTGAGAATTTATTCAATGTAGATTTTGAAATTTTTTTAAAGAATTTAAAAAGTTTGAATGTATTCAATTTAGATTTTAGAGACTTCATAAAAAACTTGAGGTATTTATTATAGATTTTAATGGACTTTCTAAAAGTCCATAAAAAACATGGTGTATTATATAAAAACTTTTAAAAGTCTTGTACTATTCAAAATGTCAATAACTTTTAAAACTCATATGAAATCTTTTAAACAAAAAATATAACCACAAAATCTCTTAATTTGTCTCTCATTAATCTCCAAAATTTTGAAAGGCTTTAAAAATATCTTTTAAATTATAATTTTATTTCTTCTATATTTTTCTTCATTCTTTGTGCATGTTATTTTTAGAAGCCTTATACCTACGAATAAACAAATCATTATTTTTCCATATCTATATATATATATATATATATATATATATATATATATATATATTTGCCCTTTTTCCTTTTCATCATTTTCTTCAATTTTTCTATGAAAATAATATTCAACTAAAATTTTACAAAATTTTATAGAAAAATAATAATTAAATCATATCAAAACAAATAATAACTAAGCAGAGTAATTCTAGATTTTTCTTTAAAAAAAATTGTATGTTCAGAATTTTTAATTAAAAGTCAACCAAAATCTATAAAAGCTTGTATATTCAAAAAAATTTATGAACATAGTACTATTTCTTTAAGTCGATATTGAATGTGATTTTGTTTTCCGCCATTTTTTTATTACATATGTTTCTTCGTCCTAAAACTATTTATATCTTAAGCCGCATTTTTTTGATTTACTTGACATATAATTATTATTAACAATTAATATTAGCGTAATAGGAACATTAACATATTAATATTCAAGTTTTTCAATTGAAAAAATAAAAGTCCATAAAAGTTTTTAAACGTTTATGAAAGTCTTTTAAAGAAAAATCTCAAAGATCTTTGAAAATCCATTAAAGTCTTTTAAATAAAAGTCTGCAAAAGTCTTTCAAAATCTATACAAATTGATAGAAGTCAGTAAAATTTAATGAAATTCTTTAAAAAAATCTTAAAATGTCCTTCAGAATTTATATTGAATAAATATTTCATCTTTTTTCTTCTACTTCAAAAGTTTGAGTCTAGTTTCTTCTTTATCTCTCTTTCTTTGTTTTCGTCATGTCCTACCCCGAATCTCATGCTCATCATCATATACTTGTAAGAATCTTCATCTGAGAATTAAATTCAACAGTCTAGGAGAGAGTACACCATGTCGACCCTTGTGCTCATATAATTACACGTACGAAAGTCTCGGGAATTCTCTCTTCCACTCTTTGCCTTCTCCCTCAATTTTTGAAGGGATTTCTACAGAGAAATCTTAAGGGCTTCTCCTTTGTTAACATCAAACTAGTGTTACACCCGTGCGATGTACAATCATTTGTTACTCATATATATCGAATTTATATGTTGATCTATGAAATGATATAATTACACATACCTTAATTTTTTTGCGTTTCGTATGTTTACCTTTCAAGGAAATTTACGCTCAGAATTTTATTAAAATGAAAAGGAAAAGAAAAAATAGATTAACGCTCCAATTTTACTCTCTTTCGCTTTCTATTTTTAAAGAAAAAATATTTATGTGATATTGACAACGTTTTATTTATTTTTTCTTACAAATTTAAAAAAAATTATAATTGATTTTCATATGTTAGCATATGAAATGTGTAAAGGATTTGAACCCAGAATACTCAAAGAATCACAAAGTATATTGAAACCACATAGATGTTTTACAGAAATCGTTGTAGAACTTTTACGTAAAACCACAAAGAAAACACGAAGTTTACATAGATAATTTTGCAGACAAACTGCATACAAAACCCTCTCTTAAACTGATGAACAAATCAATCCCACAAAGTTCTCTCAAACAATACTACAAAGACTTACAAATTGAAGAATAGATCACAAAGCATTTCTTCGAATCAGAAGATTGAGAGAAGAAGATGAAAGTCGCCTCTGAGAAGATGAAGGGAGAGGGAAGAGAGAGAGAGAGAGAGAATATCTGGCATCTGAATCCTTCTTCTAGACTCTTCATTGGTATTAAAAGGGCGAGAAAATCCAACGGCCAGATACACTCCAGGTGGTTGGTCTAACAGCCTGAACTGATTCTTGTTATAACAAATAAGTCGCGTTTTGGTAATGTGAGATGGGCTCCTGGTTTGGACTTTGAGTTGGAGTCCAGCAGGCTGTAAAATGTTGGGCTTGAGCTCTGAACTCTTCATACTGGGCTTGAGTTTGGACTGGACCAATTATCAACAAATCTTCCCCTTAATTGGTGCAGTCAGCATCCATATCCGGTTTCTTGGTACAGATAACTGTAGCGACCAAGAATTTTTACGCGATTAATAATTATTTTAATAGAAAATCGTGTCGCTACTATTTCACCCATTTTTATTAAGTTAACGCCACGACGTATTCGTATAGCCAAGTCAAGAAATAATCGAGATCGTTCGATTTTAAATTAAATTCCGAATTTCTAAAAATATCTCCATTCTCTTGATTTAAAGTATATTAAGTCTAAGTACTTAATTCAATGTTATCCCAATATTTATTTATACAAAAATTACTTTTATTATTTAAATTAAGAAAATATATGCAAGCATGAGAGGTTCCATTATATATAATAATTATGAGAATCTTAATTTAATAAATATGGAAAAGTATATAAATGGTTGATAGATTCCATTATATGTAATCATGAAGAGCATAATATTTGTATAAATATGGAAAAGTATATGAATGAATTATATACTCCATTATATATAATCATGAAGAGCATAATATTTGTATAAATATGGAAAAGTATATGAATGATTGATAAGACTCCATTATATGTAATCATGAAGAGCATAATATTTGTATAAATATGGAAAAGTATATGAATGAATTATATACTCCATTATATATAATCATGAAGAGCATAATATTTGTATAAATATGGAAAAGTATATGAATGATTGATAAGACTCCATTATATGTAATCATGAAGAGCATAATATTTGTATAAATATGGAAAAGTATATGAATGAATTATATACTCCATTATATATAATCATGAAGAGCATAATATTTGTATAAATATGGAAAAGTATATGAATGATTGATAAGACTCCATTATATGTAATCATGAAGAGCATAATATTTGTATAAATATGGAAAAGTATATGAATGATTTATATACTCCATTATATATAATCATGAAGAGCATATTATTTGTATAAATATGGAAAAGTATATGAATGGTGCTTTACTTTAAGAAAAGGATGTGTTAAAATTAATAGAATTGAATGATTATGTTTACAATATGCCAACTTTATACATCTATTTAAACCCATCTCTTTTACACACAACTCTACACATATACACTTATTTCCAATCTCTTGACAAAATCCACAAGTAAGAGAAATTCAAGGTGGTCAAGAAAGTTTTGGTCCATTTACTACTACACTTCATTTTAATCTTTTAAAAGGTAAGTATATCTTATGTTTTTATGAAAATTAAGTATGTTGTTATGAAATGTAAGTATATCTTATGTTTTTATGAAAATTAGGTATGTTGTTATGAAATGTAAGTATATCTTATGTTTTTATGAAAATTAAGTATGTTGTTATGAAATGTAAGTATATCTTATGTTTTTATGAAAATTAAGTATGTTGTTATGAAATGTAAGTATATCTTATGTTTTTATGAAAAGTAAGTATGTTTTTATGAAAGGTAAATATACCTTATGTTTTTATGAAAAGTAAGTATATCTTATGTTTTTATGAAAAGTAAGTATGTTTTTATGAAAGGTAAATACACCTTATGTTTTTATGAAAAGTAAGTATGTTTTTATGACAAGTAAGTATATCTTATGTTTTTATGAAAATTAAGTATGTTGTTATGAAATGTAAGTATATCTTATGTTTTTATGAAAATTAGGTATGTTGTTATGAAATGTAAGTATATCTTATGTTTTTATGAAAATTAAGTATGTTGTTATGAAATGTAAGTATATCTTATGTTTTTATGAAAATTAAGTATGTTGTTATGAAATGTAAGTATATCTTATGTTTTTATGAAAAGTAAGTATGTTTTTATGAAAGGTAAATATACCTTATGTTTTTATGAAAAGTAAGTATATCTTATGTTTTTATGAAAAGTAAGTATGTTTTTATGAAAGGTAAATACACCTTATGTTTTTATGAAAAGTAAGTATGTTTTTATGACAAGTAAGTATATCTTATGTTTTTATGAAAAGTAAGTATGTTTTTATGAAAGGTAAATACACCTTATGTTTTATGAAAAGTAAGTATGTTTTTATGACAAGTAAGTATATCTTATGTTTTTATGAAAAGTAAGTATGTTTTTATGAAAAGTAAATATACCTTATGTTTTTACGAAAGTGTTTGGATCATTGCTATGAAATAAATCTCACAAGATTGTTATGGGTTCCATATGATATGTTTATGATTATGCTAAGGGGACCGGAGTTTAGTAGCGCTACACATAAGAATTCTTGCCATTTAAGTTCGGTAAAATTCTTGTGTCTCCCTATGTTTATGAGTATTTCGATCCTATCCTATGTTATGATGAAAATGATCCATATGCTTTCAAAAGAAAATTTATGCTTGGTATACTTACTGGGATTTTATAAATCTCACTCCACGATATTTACCATTTTCAGATAATTGAAGGTTCGAGGCGGTCAACATGGAAGTGGCAAAAGTGGTTAAGATTGATGAGATAATTATGTTGAACTTTATGTAAGAAAATTATGTTCTATTTTTATTCACAAATAAAATTATGGAATTCTAATTATTCTTTTGAATAATTTTACATTACTATTTAAGTCTCGATAATATGATATGAGTCACTTTTAGTGGCACTCGAATGGTCGAGAATTCGGGTCGTCACAGTTGGTATCAGAGAAAAGAGTTTTAAAAACGATTCTGTAGATTTTTGAAATATTATTTCTTTAAAAAAAAAAAAAAAAATCACTATTCACGTGAACAGTAAAACGACGTGCTATTCATGATGAACAGTGAACGAAATCACTATTCATTATAAAAAAAAAATTGAATTTTCACATGTCAAGTATGGTTATGATTTTGAAAAGCATGATGAAATTTGATGTGCGAATTTCAAGGACAAAATTCATTTTAAGCAAGGGAGTTTGTAATGTCCTGAAAATTTTATGGAATATAATTAGTTAGTGATATGATGTTTATATTGATGTCTTTGATAAATTTCTAGAAGTTCGGGGACTAAAGGAAAAATAAGATTTGACGATAAATTTTATTTGGGTTAAGTTATTAATTATTGATGGGGAGATAATTACTATATCGATATTGGATTTGTTTTGAAGACTGTGATTAATTAGGAATTATGATTCAAGAAAATGTTGATTTGGATACAACCACATTAAATTATTGTTGATTAAAGGAAAATAAGATTATATGAAATATTTTAACTCATCACTCTACTATGTCACTCTCCACGTATTGACTCCTCGAACCAGGTATGTTATATGCTTTGCAAGTCATTTACGATTTTATTAAGACATGTTAAGTATGAAATCTTCATATGTTATGAATCTTTATGTGTTACACATAATATACATGTCAAGTATGATATAAATTGATAGAAGACTCAATTTTTTTATTCTTTTCAATGTAGAATCATGAGACAGAGAGGATATTTATATGAATTTTGGTTCATATTAAGCTTAGTAAGATTGACTCAATAAGAAATTAAGTTGGGTTGTAACTTTTGCCCAAAATATATGGAATAATATATTAAACAAACAAAATTAATAATGAATTCGTACAATAATTTATCCCTTTATCACTACCTTTGTGTAAAAACAAGGGAAAAACTGTGGATGGTTATTAGTACTTCCTCTTCAAGTTTCAATTTTCGGTTCAATAATTTATCCCTTTATCACTACCTTTGCTTAAAAGCAAGGAAAAACTGTGGATGATTATTGGTACCACTCTTCAAGTTTCAATTCTGAAAAAAAAATTCGGAAAGAAAAGAAAGAAAGAGAACGGGTGTTGAGCATAATGGGAATAATATGACTTAAGAATGATTTTCAAAATAATTGTTGTCCTTGAGTTTAGAAATGATGAACCTTAAATGGACTTTGCATAATTGATTTTAGACATGGCACTAAGTATGAGAAGTCAACAGAAAGGACTAGATAATATTTTCGAATTATTCATCGTTTAGATTAAACGAGAAATAGAAAGTCAGTTTTATGAAGTTATGATGAGATGTTGAGATTATAAGTGATATGATTTTATTGAGATTTTTATGAGAAGAATTATGAAGTTGGAGATTTAAAGTTTAGGCTCTTAATTATTGAGAAATAAGGACTTGATATGGTGATATTAGAAATTATGATTTGAAATTTCTATGTTGAGGAATTATGAATTGATTTTCTGGAATATTTATGATGATATTGAAGTTTGATGAAATTGTGATCAAATGTACAATTAGTTATTATTGTGAGTTATGAAGTATGCTTACGATTTGGATAAGTCCAAATTTCAAAGGAAAACTCTGCCTAGAATTTTATCGTTTGGAGTTAAGAGCATAGTATGGTATGCAATCACTAAGAGAATTGAAGTTAGACATACAAGTTCATTTACATCACGAACGAGATTTAGTAGATGATAACAGAGATATTATTATTTTCTCATAAGGAGAACACACAAGAGTCACCCTAGAAAGGAAATACATGAAAACACGCAAAAGCAAAAGAAAGCAACATGGGAAATTCCTCAAATTGAGAGATGTGTTTCCGGAGTAGCCGTATCCTACCACCTCTGACCTTTTGAGGAAATAAAGAAACCTTCAAAGAGGTGTGTTTCGAGAGTAAGAATACTCCGTAATCTACCACCTGGAACCTTTGAGGTACACACAAGATTTAAACATTAAGGAAATCCTAGGAAATTAGAGGGGTGTCTCGAGAGTAAGAATACTCCGTACTCTACCCCCACCTATTCTAAGATTCATAAAGTTAAGTTTACATTAACCGGACTCCATTTTCGCTTGATTCCCCTTCCTTGCGACCAATCTATCTTAACCCCTACTGGATCTTGTATTGAGATATATGACTGCAGCTTATCCAGTAGTTCATCAATAGTAGGAGCAGAAATAAGGAGCCTTCTGGAAAATGGAGAGATGAATCCCTGTTCCACAGCATAATCAAGAAAGGTTAACAAGCCATCAAAGAAATTGTTAACATTCAGAAGCCCAATAGGCTTAGTATGGAGATCTAGTTGAGCCCACGAGGTAATGTTAAAGATTTCTTCTAAGGTACCAAAACCTCCGGGCAGGGCTATAAAGGCATCAGAACCATATAGCATACAAGTTATGCGTTCATGGATGGATAATGTTTGAACTTCATGCCCTCGTGTTTTGCCTGCAACATCTACCAAAGGGACAGGTATGACACCGATTACTTTTGATTTCTCTGCAAGAGCAGATTGGGAAACACAACCCATTAGACCACTGCTACCACCCCCATACACAAGAGTGATACCTTTTTCCCCCAGTTTCTTTCCAAGATCTACGGCCGCTTCTAGATAACTGAAGCCTTTCCCCACTTTTGATCCACAAAATACACAAATAGTTTTGATCTGTCGAAGTTTTGGTGCTTCCATCTTTGATAGTATAGAAGAGAAAACTTACGAAGAAGATGTGATTTTGGGATGCCTGAACTATGAAATATGTTTGGCTATTTAAAGCCGAAAAAATTTACTGTTTTTGATTGATTATGAAAAAGTAAAGATTTACTTTTGTCAAAATCGGCCAACTTTTGACTGTTTTACCAAAGATATCACCTTTCGGTGATTTATTTCCAGCTTTATCAAAACTCGAGAAAGGAAAATATATTTTATTTCCAAAACGCGTGAAAGAAAACAGCAAAATATTTTAAATGTGTATCAAGAGATTTACCTTATATCATTGTTGAACTGCCAGAAGCCTCATTTTGTAAAACAGACTGGCAAACAGGATCTTTTGCTATTATATTTTGGAGATTATAACGATTTTTGTCCTCGTTAAACTGAGCGTATAAGGAGAGAAGTTCACGTTGCACATAACCACTTGGGTGCGTCTCAAGAGTCAGTCGAATATCATCCAAAGACTCCTTACTCAGTCCACCCTTTATGAATTTGATTTTATCATCCCGATTAGTAGAAGAATATCCTACTGTTTTGCAACGAGTATCACAGTTCCAACGAGCACATTTGTAGCAACCATTCAGCCTTTTTGCTCTTCGTTTCTTTGCGAAGGTGCTTTTGCCTAAACCAGGCATGTGCTTTGGAAATGTCATAGGTAATTCACCAGATAGTCGAACCTTTGCTTCGATCAACCAGCGAACATCTTCTGAAACACCATGAGCCATCAGCAACCTCAATCTTTCGAGTCTTATTCGATAAATTTTCCTCAGATCATTCATTGGAAGACTGGAATAATACTTGCGAATGTTTGTAAGAATGATATCCATGTTTTTGATGGATCTAACCTCTTCCCAGCATGAACTATTTAAAAGCATTAAGGATCGGAGGGAATCCGCGTGATATTGATTCCAGCAAGAAAGCGCGGAATAGAATAATGGAAAAGAGGGAACAAGAGTTTATGCGCCGTTTACTTTCTTGATAAAAGGAAGATTTGATGATGACGGGATTTGAGATATGGAATATTTTCTTGGATTTTGGGTACTGATATTTTGATATAATAATCAAGGTATAGAAATAATACGGGGATACGTGAAAGTGAAATAAGGACTGTATTGAATCAGGATTAATAAGTTTGTGCAAGTGAAAGGAATACCTTACGGGAAATGTTATGATATTTGAGTTAAGAATTTTAATTATTTGGGAGATATTTGTTTATTGAATTTTGCAGAAATTTTGGGTTACAAATATTGGAAAGATAAACTGATGATTATGTTAATATGTGAATAACATGTTTGGGTATATTACATAGAAAATATTCAGGTAATCGTTTTAATTATTTTGGGATATTTGGTGATAAGAAGAAATGACAAATTATTATGGTATGATATGTTAGTAAAGATTTATTGAAATTTTAGAGATATTAATACGAATATTTGAGGTTACATGATACGATGATAAGTGACAGGTTACATGAGTACTACAAGATATGATGAAATATCACATACGATTGGGAATTTTCATTTTGAGTCAGAAGAATTTATGAGTAGACATATGTCTATTATTGATAGAAAAGTTCATGTCTTAAGAAAACAAATTGATGCATTTAGTCAAAGTCCAGTGGGTTAAATATGGTTGGGTTAAATATGGTAGCGATGATGCTACATAAGAAGAAGAAGAAGAGATTCTGATTAAGTGTTCAGAAATCATAAGATCAAGTAAGTTTAATTTCGAGGACGAAATTATTTTAAGGGGGTAAGTTTGTAGCGACCAAGAATTTTTACGCGATTAATAATTATTTTAATAGAAAATCGTGTCGCTACTATTTCACCCATTTTTATTAAGTTAACGCCACGACGTATTCGTATAGCCAAGTCAAGAAATAATCGAGATCGTTCGATTTTAAATTAAATTCCGAATTTCTAAAAATATCTCCATTCTCTTGATTTAAAGTATATTAAGTCTAAGTACTTAATTCAATGTTATCCCAATATTTATTTATACAAAAATTACTTTTATTATTTAAATTAAGAAAATATATGCAAGCATGAGAGGTTCCATTTTATATAATAATTATGAGAATCTTAATTTAATAAATATGGAAAAGTATATAAATGGTTGATAGATTCCATTATATGTAATCATGAAGAGCATAATATTTGTATAAATATGGAAAAGTATATGAATGAATTATATACTCCATTATATATAATCATGAAGAGCATAATATTTGTATAAATATGGAAAAGTATATGAATGATTGATAAGACTCCATTATATGTAATCATGAAGAGCATAATATTTGTATAAATATGGAAAAGTATATGAATGAATTATATACTCCATTATATATAATCATGAAGAGCATAATATTTGTATAAATATGGAAAAGTATATGAATGATTGATAAGACTCCATTATATGTAATCATGAAGAGCATAATATTTGTATAAATATGGAAAAGTATATGAATGAATTATATACTCCATTATATATAATCATGAAGAGCATAATATTTGTATAAATATGGAAAAGTATATGAATGATTGATAAGACTCCATTATATGTAATCATGAAGAGCATAATATTTGTATAAATATGGAAAAGTATATGAATGATTTATATACTCCATTATATATAATCATGAAGAGCATATTATTTGTATAAATATGGAAAAGTATATGAATGGTGCTTTACTTTAAGAAAAGGATGTGTTAAAATTAATAGAATTGAATGATTATGTTTACAATATGCCAACTTTATACATCTATTTAAACCCATCTCTTTTACACACAACTCTACACATATACACTTATTTCCAATCTCTTGACAAAATCCACAAGTAAGAGAAATTCAAGGTGGTCAAGAAAGTTTTGGTCCATTTACTACTACACTTCATTTTAATCTTTTAAAAGGTAAGTATATCTTATGTTTTTATGAAAATTAAGTATGTTGTTATGAAATGTAAGTATATCTTATGTTTTTATGAAAATTAGGTATGTTGTTATGAAATGTAAGTATATCTTATGTTTTTATGAAAATTAAGTATGTTGTTATGAAATGTAAGTATATCTTATGTTTTTATGAAAATTAAGTATGTTGTTATGAAATGTAAGTATATCTTATGTTTTTATGAAAAGTAAGTATGTTTTTATGAAAGGTAAATATACCTTATGTTTTTATGAAAAGTAAGTATATCTTATGTTTTTATGAAAAGTAAGTATGTTTTTATGAAAGGTAAATACACCTTATGTTTTTATGAAAAGTAAGTATGTTTTTATGACAAGTAAGTATATCTTATGTTTTTATGAAAATTAAGTATGTTGTTATGAAATGTAAGTATATCTTATGTTTTTATGAAAATTAGGTATGTTGTTATGAAATGTAAGTATATCTTATGTTTTTATGAAAATTAAGTATGTTGTTATGAAATGTAAGTATATCTTATGTTTTTATGAAAATTAAGTATGTTGTTATGAAATGTAAGTATATCTTATGTTTTTTATGAAAAGTAAGTATGTTTTTATGAAAGGTAAATATACCTTATGTTTTTATGAAAAGTAAGTATATCTTATGTTTTTATGAAAAGTAAGTATGTTTTTATGAAAGGTAAATACACCTTATGTTTTTATGAAAAGTAAGTATGTTTTTATGACAAGTAAGTATATCTTATGTTTTTATGAAAAGTAAGTATGTTTTTATGAAAGGTAAATACACCTTATGTTTTATGAAAAGTAAGTATGTTTTTATGACAAGTAAGTATATCTTATGTTTTTATGAAAAGTAAGTATGTTTTTATGAAAGGTAAATACACCTTATGTTTTTATGAAAAGTAAGTATGTTTTTATGACAAGTAAGTATATCTTATGTTTTTATGAAAATGTTTGGATCATTGCTATGAAATCAATCTCACAAGATTGTTATGGGTTCCATATGATATGTTTATGATTATGCTAAGGGGACCGGAGTTTAGTAGCGCTACACATAAGAATTCTTGCCATTTAAGTTCGGTAAAATTCTTGTGTCTCCCTATGTTTATGAGTATTTCGATCCTATCCTATGTTATGATGAAAATGATCCATATGCTTTCAAAAGAAAATTTATGCTTGGTATACTTACTGGGATTTTATAAATCTCACTCCACGATATTTACCATTTTCAGATAATTGAAGGTTCGAGGCGGTCAACATGGAAGTGGCAAAAGTGGTTAAGATTGATGAGATAATTATGTTGAACTTTATGTAAGAAAATTATGTTCTATTTTTATTCACAAATAAAATTATGGAATTCTAATTATTCTTTTGAATAATTTTACATTACTATTTAAGTCTCGATAATATGATATGAGTCACTTTTAGTGGCACTCGAATGGTCGAGAATTCGGGTCGTCACAATAACTTCCTCATTTGGTTTCTTGCAAAGATTTAGAGAAGCAGTATCAAATTCAACTATATTAAGTAATCTAAGTGCATCTTTAAATTTAGCTACAGGGATCACTTTAGTTCCACATCTGCTACTTTGAGTTGAGTGGGAATTTTTACAAGTTTCACAAAGCCATTTTCAATAATATCCCTTATAAAATGAAATTTTACATCGATGTGTTTTGATCTGTTATGAAAAACAGGATTTTACTAAGATATAAGGCACTTTGACCATCAGTGCAAATTTCAACTTCAGACTCAATTAGACAACCAATTTCACTAAGTAATCCCTTTAGCCACATGCATTCTTTTACGCATCTGTTGCAGCAATATATTCTGCCTCAGTTGAAGAAAAGGAAACTAACTTCTATAGTTGTGCTTTTCAACTAATGTAGGAATTATTTAAGGTTAAAAAGTAGGCTGAAGTAGATTTTCTGTTGTCAACATTTTCAGCAAAATCAGAATCTACAAAGTCTTTAAGTTTAAAATCATTTGTAGACTTAGAATACATAATACTCAAGTTTAAAGTTCCTTTCAGATATTTCAGTAGAGATCTCAGAGCATCCCAGTGTGGTTCACTTGGATTACTCATATATCTACTTAAGACACTAACAGAGAAGGCTATATCAGGTCTAGTTGAGACCATAAGATACATCACAGACCCAATTGCATTGGAGCAAGGCACGTTATGCATTCTGTGCTCCTCCTCTGTAGATTTAGGACACTGATCACTTGATAATTTGAAATAACTGGGTAGACGAAGTGAAACAATTTTGAATCAAAAAGATAAAACTTTTTCAAATTTTTTCAATGAGTTCTTTTGATTCAGAAATAATTTTCCTTCATTTCTATTTCTAAAAATATCAATTCCAAGAATTTTTCTAGCTGGTCCAAGCTCTTTCATTTCAAATTTTCTTTAAGACAAGAAATGTCATGTAGATTTCTGCCAACAATTAACATGTCATCCACATACAGCAATAAATACATAGAATTAGATTTGTCAATTTTAAAGTAGAAATAGGGATCATTTGGCTTTTCTGAAAATTTAAACTTTGAATATAAGTATCAAATCTTTTGTACCACTGTCTAGGTGCTTGCTCAGTCCATAAAGTGATTTATGAAGTAGGCACACTAGATCATATTTTTTTTTCTTTTCAAAGCCTTTTGGTTGAGTCATGTAAATAGTTTCATGATTCATCAAGCAGACCATACAGAAAAGTAGCTTTAACACCCATCTGCTCAAGTTCTAGATCATTCTGAGCAATTAAAGCAAATAATATTCTGATAGATGTATATTTCACAAAAGGGGAAAAGATTTCAGTGTAATATATCCCTTCTTTTTTAGAGAACCCTTTTGCAACTAATCTAGCTTTGTATCTAGGTTTACCCCCTTCCGAATCCCCATCTTTTTTAAAAAAAAAAAAATCCACTTACAATCAATTAATTTCTTATCAGGAGGTTTTTCAACTAAAGTCCAAGTTTGGTTTTTGATTAAGGAACTCATTTCTTCATTCATGACTGCAAGGCATAGATTTCTATCTTTAGATTCTATTGCTTCTTCAAATGAGCCGGGTTCAGAATCTAAAGTAGTAGACAAAGTAGAGGCAGAAAAATATTCAAAATAATCTAATCTAGATGGAGGTCTAATATTTCTCCTAATTCTGTCCCTAACTAATTGGTAATCACAAAGATCAGATTCATCATAATAATTATCAACAGGTAAAACAGGTGAAGTGGGTACAGAAATGTTAGCATGTATATGTTGCGGTTGCTCAAGCTGAATATGATTATCATCAAAGCTCACTTCAATTGTTACAAAATCCTTTTCACAGAGTGGATTTTCATACTTTTCAGATTTGAAGGGAAAAATATTTTCATTAAAGACAACTGACTTGCTTAAAATCAATTTAAAACCTTTCTGCTCTTTAACCCACAGCCTATAACCCTTTACCCCTTCCCCATAACTAATAAAAACACATTTTAAAGACCCGTGATCAAGTTCGGATTGAATCTGATATGCATAATCTGCACAGCCAAAAACTTTTAAAGAAGGGTAGTCTAGAACTGCAGCATTCCAAATCTGATTTGGAATGTTATAGTTCACAGCACTTGAAGGACATTTATTTATCAAAAATGATGGAGTTTTAACTGCTTCCCCCCAAAAAGATTGTAGTAAATTGGATTAGATTAATATACACCTTGTTCTTTCAAGCAAGGTTCTGTTCATCCTTTCAGCAACTCCATTTTGCTGTAGACTGTATGAAACAGTCTTATGTCTGAGAATACCTTGGTGTTTACAAAAATCTTCAAATTCAAAATTGCAGAACTCTAAACCATTATCAGTTCTGATTGTTTTGACTCTTATTTTTCAAATTTTCAACCAATGTAATCCAAATTTTGAAAACGGAGACAGTTTGGTCTTTCGATTTCAACAAATGAACTCAAGATTTTCTGGAATGGTCATCAACAATAAGCAGAAAGTATTTAAAACCAGAAACGGTATTGACAGGGGCAGGACCCCACAGGTCTGCATGCAAATATTCAAGAATGTCTTTAGATTTATGTATCCATTTTTCGAAAGATGAAACTTTTTGTTTACCTAAAATACATTCTTCACAGATTTGAAGTTTTTTCTTTACCAAAAACACAATTTTTATTAAAAATTTTAAGTCCCTTTTCTCCTAAATGACCTAACCTTCTATGCCAAAGTTCAGATAAGTCATTATTCAAATTTTCAACAGTAAAAGAGGTAGGAAAATAGGACTGCACAGAGAGAATGTAAATACCATTGGACTTGGTTGTACTAGCAATCAACAAATTATTTCTCAAAATTTTAGTGTATCCATTATTGACTCTAATGTTATAACCTTCATCATCTAGAATTCCTAAGGAGATGAGATTTCTTCTTTTATCAGGGACATACCTAGTTTGATTTTAAGGTCAAGGTATTATTATCACTAAGTTTTAATACCACTTTCCCAACCCCCTTAATATCATAGGATACATCATTGCCAAATTTCACATAACCAGTAGCATGCATAGAGAAATTATTAAACAAATCCCTCTAAGGGCACATATGAAATGTACATCCAAAGTCAAGAATCCATTCATCTTTCATTTTAGAAGCAGTGGTCACATACACAACTCCACAATTGTTTTGTATATCCACAGTTTCTTGTTGATTATTCTTACTACCCCTTATTTTCTTAAAACATTCATTAACTAGATGACCCATTTTTCCACAATAATAACATTTCCTAGTATCATCAAACTTCTTATTATCAAACCTATTATGATTATCAAATCTTTTATCTCTAGGTTTGTTAGGCATATATTTCTTATTCTGATATTTTTTGGTCTGACTAGGATTATTTCTATTATAGTTCCAGGTTTTATTGTTGTGACCCCTAAATGAGGTCTTTCCTCTCGTGAATGTGGACTCTACATTATAGGCCTCCTTAAGTTCAGATTTGGAGTCAAGTTATTTGTTCTTAAGGGATGTATGAATTATTTCAAAAGTTAATTTTTTACCCCATATTCTAAAGCATTTCTAAAATCTTTGTACTTTTCTCCCATACTATTTAATAGACAAACAACTTTTTGATCTTCAATAGTTTTTTTCACCAGCATTTAAAAGATCTTGTGTTATTCTATTAAATCTATCTATGTTTTCTTCAGCACCCACGGAAGGATCAAATTTATAGTTAAATAATTTTTTCCACAAAAAACATTCATTTGGAAGAGAAACCGTGAGAAAGAGTTCTTCTAGTTTATCCCATAGGTCAACAACAGTTTTAGTTTCTCCTACTTTCCTAATCACAGCGTCAGAAAGATGAAGAAACAATGCAAAATTGTTATGTTTCCAGAAGTGGGCAACGTTATGTTTCCCACCCCCCAATGAGAATGCACCAAGTGTCTGATTTCAGACACTTCACGCATTCTCATTGGGAGGTCGTTGCCCACTTCTGGAAACGGAGCGGACCTGAGAAACAATGTACTCCAGGGTAATTCAACCAATTCAGTTCTTCTTTCTTCGGTTAAGTTTTTAGGTCATGTTTCATCAATAGCCTTAGCACATTTTAATTGGAGTAAAAGGGCTTTTATTTTCTGACGCCATAAACTAAAACCCCCTTTCCCATTCCAAATCTCAACCTCAACTTTTACAGTAGCCATTTGAAAAAGATTTGGGAGAAAAGAATTACAAATTACAGAGACCAACAAATGGAAAATAATACAATCAAAATATTGCTGTAAAATGCAAGACTAAAGATCACAAAAATCAAGTTACACAAAGTAGTCACAGCACAAAGCAAAAATACCAATTATAGTTTACAAAGTATACAGAAGCACAAAGTATAGGTTAAAATAAAAAGAGAATAAGAAAGAATATCTTTCTTTTCCTCAACCCTACTTAGGTCTGCCCTAAACTCCCTCAGATTCTCAGATTCTCTAAAAGAATCCTGGACAAAGGAAAGTAAAGAGGTCTAAGAAGGGCTTCAATGGAGGAAGAAACAGAAAGATTAAAAGAAAAAAGGTTTAAAAAAACCCGATAAATTGAAGGATTTCACCTGATTGATGCGAAAGAATTATCAGCGCTTCAGTTCCATTCAGGAGTTTTACAGCAAAGGTAGATCCGGTTGCAGATCTTTCAGATCCAAGTATAAAGTACCAGAAAATCAACAGATCTGTCAGCCAAATTTACAGATCTTAAGGAAACTCAAAAGTATCACGAAGAGTCAACCCTGACCCTGAGTTTTCAGATCTAGGGATTTTTCACAAAGATTTTACGATTTTGAGAGAAAAAAATTTAAGATCCCCCAAAACCCCAAAAATTTCTTCGAGTATCAGAAAACCCTAAGGCTCTGATATCACTTTAAAGGATTTGAACCCAGAATACTCAAAGAATCACAAAGTATATTGAAACTACAAAAATGTTTTACAAAAATCTCTGTAGAACTTTTACATAAAACCAAAAGGAAAACAAGAAGTTCACACAGATAATTTTGCAAACAAACTACATACAAAAACCCCTCCACACTGATGAACAAATCAATCTCACAAAGTTCTCTCAAACAATACTACAAAGATTTACAAATTGAAGAAAAGATCACAAAGCATTTCTTCGAATCAGAAGATTGAGAGAAGAAGATGAAAATCGCCTCTGAGAAGACGAAGGGAGACGAAAGAGAGAGAGAAAATATCTAACGTCTGAATCCTTCTTCCAGTCTCTTCATTAGTATTAAAAGGGCGAGAAGTTCAATGGCCAAATACGCTCCAGGTGGTTGATCTAACGGCCTGAACTGATTCTTGTTATAACAAATAAGTCGTGTTTTGGTAATGCGAGATGGGCTCCGAGTTTGGACTTTGAGTTGGAGTCCAGCAGGCTGTAAAATGTTGGGCTTGAACTCTGAACTCTTCATACTGGGCTTGAGTTTGGACTAGACCAATTATCAACAAAATGAATATTTAATTAAGAATGAGAAACGAAGGAAAACAATTAATTACAAAAAAATGTACAATTATACATACCTTAAATTATTATTTTTTAGGATTTGTATGTTTACTATTTCAAGAAATTTCTTTAAACGTTATAATTTAAATTAACTTAAATCTTAAAGTTTAGTAAGAGAACAAAATTACATTTAAATAGAATTTGTAATAAGTGAAAAAATATATATATCTGCAATACACGCTCAAAATTTTATTAAAATGAAAAGGAAAGAAAAAATAGATCGATGAACGATCCTATTTTATTCTCTTTTATTTTCTATTTTTAAAAATATATATATTTATGTGATATTGACAACTTTTTTTTCGAATTTAAAAAAAATGTAATTGATTTTCAAGAGGGGAATGCAGACCAAAAAACTTTGGAACAATTTGATCATTGAGACATTCTTTGGGAATATTTTTAAATTTTAAGAGATATTGTGATATGTCACACATACATTAGGTGATGAAAAAGTAAGTGATTGGGTAATTATTTTTACCACCCAACGAATGTATGATATGTCACAATGTCACTTAAAATGTCCCAAAAAATGTCTTCATAGATTTATTGTTCATAATTCTAGAGGGACATTTATTCTGAACGTTTTAAAGTGATATTGTGATGTGTCAATTTCTCATTGAGTGATAAAGATGTGAATTAAATAATTAAGTTATCACTAAATGAATTATCGCCCAATGAAAAAATGAGACATCACAATGTCACTTTAAAATGTCCAAAATTAATGTATCTCTAGAATTACTCTTTATTATTACAATTTTTTTCAATTTCAAAACAATACAATAATTATAAAAAGAATAATAATTAATAAGAAAAATAGTTTATTACTAGTATTATATAACTTAAATGATATATAATTTAAAATGAATGAGATATTGAGTAAAATTAAAAAATATAAAAACTTTTACATTTTATCTTTGAGACGATTTTACGGACAATATGTTTACAATTTGTTCTCACTTGTTAGCTTGTATTAAACTTCTCATTGAAATTTTCGCTTTGACACTCATGTTACATATTTTTCAACTTAAATAAAATAAAATAATTATCAAGTGAATAATAACTATTAGAAAAGAAAATTGTTTATAGATTAAAATAAATTAAAATATTGATGTCATTAATAGTATAATACAAATTCTAATGTTATGTAACATAATAATTGCTAAAATGTTTATTATATTATTATTTTTTTACATATTATTGTTTTGTATAGATTTCCAAATTTAAAAGGTTATTTTGGGCGGGATATTATGCGCATGTTATTTTTGGCATGGACTTTGTGTATATATATATATATATAATAATAATAATAATAATAATAATAATAATAATAATAATAATAAAATAATTATCAAGGGAATAATAATTATTACAAAAAAATTGTTATACATTATAATAAATTAAAATGTTGATATCATTAATAGCATAACACAAATTCTAATGTTATGTACCATAATAATTGCTAAAATATTTATTTCATTATTTTTGTTTGCATAGATTTTCATATTTAAAATGTTATTTTGAGCGAAAAACTATGTGCGTATTATTTTTGGCATGAACTTTATTTTTATATATGTATAAAATAGTCATAGATAGATAGATATAAATAAATATTGATATAGATAGATATTCAATCTCTTCTGTGGATCTGAGGGGGATTTTGTTTATACATTTTTTTTGAACATTGGTAACCACTTGACTATGAAGCTGGAGTACTTTTTATATCATTTCGAATTGCGATGAAAGTGGATCAAACACGCGACCTCGTTTCAATGTGATGCTCTTCCAACTGAGCTATCCCTATTGTTGCCACAAGTACCTGTAACGCGTTTCTAGAAATAGGTAATCCTCCACAAATGACTAACTTGCATCACTTTCGAGTTGATTTATTTTATGCTATCATCGATATGCAACTTCAAAAATTGAATGATCGTTTCTCTGAGATATATACTGAGTTACTCCTTTGTGTAGCTTGTCTATGTCCACAACATTCATTTTCTGCTATTGACAAAAGAAAGTTAATTTAACTTGCTGAATTTTATCCACGAGATTTTTCAAAAGTAGATATCTTCACACTTGATAATCAACTTGAAAATTACATTTTTGACATTCTCTCCAACAAAGAGTTAGAAGAACTGAATGGCTTCGGTGCTCTTGCGCAAAAATTAGTTTTGATGGAGAAGAATAGAGCATATCCGTTAGTTTACAAGTTTTTGACTTTGGCACTAATTCTTTCGATTGCTCATGCTATGGTAGAGAGTACGTGCTCTGCCATGAACATTGTGAAGAATATATTGCACAATTCAATTGGAAATGAGTGAATGAATGATAACCTTATTGTTTATGTGAAGAAAGATATGTTTTTAAAGATTGATAATGAAGTGATTTTACAAAAATATCAAAGTATGAAAACTTGCAAAGAACTATTGTAAGGTACTTTATTTTAATGTATATAATAATATTTATGTTATTCTGTTTGGTAAATGTACTATTTTTTATTAATAAATCAAATTATAAATCACACAATTTTTCAAATCATTTTTTAACCACACATTTTTCTCTCTTCAATTTTCAACCACTGTTTTTTACATCAAAATCATAAATAAATCAGTTTATAAACCAAACAGTGTTACCATTGTTATTTTTTATTAATATCGCCTACACTGAACAAAATTTTTGGATCCGCCCTTGATGGAACGAGTAGCAAAAATTGAAAGAAAAATGTGGAATTGATAATTCTCAAAACTTAAGGCTCCGTTCTTCTAGGATTTATATATGATTTTTTTTTTTTTTTTGAGGTAAAATGTATGGTTAAAAATTGATTTTGAAAAAATTTTTTTGATTAAAAAGTGATTTGAAAATTTGTGTTATTTATAAATTAGTTTATAAAGGAGTAATAATTGCTTGGGTTACCGTCTTACTTAAAGGCTAGGACTAGAGGTGGCAATGGGCCGAGCCGAGTCGGCTCGGTCCATAGCTCGGGTTGCTCGGCTCGTCAAACGGACGAGTTAAGCAACGAGCTCGGGTCAAACGAGCCGAGCCTGGTGTCAAGGACCGCAGCTATCACTTAGCCCCTTGACCCAATCGCTGCCTGCAGTTTGCCCAACTTCGACCGCACTCTGTAAATATTATGTAAATTATTGTAATTCCATTTTAATTGTAAAAGTTTATTATGATTCTTCAGCCTCTTTAACGTCTACTGATGTAACTTAGGTTTTTTCTCCGAAGTCTATTATAGGGGCTATAAGATTTTAAGACTTTCAAGCTTTCTGGTGTTCCCCATGCACCAATCTTTGTAATTTACTGCTTTCAGCAATTGATGTAATTTACTGCTTTCAACAATCAATGAACAATGATGTTTCAATGTATTCAAGTCTTCTCTTGTAAAGTTTTCTTTCATTTGTAATCAAATTCAACTTTCGTCTCGAAGGTAGTCTAGCGGAGCAGACCACTGCCGCACGGTGCCCCTTTCTGTGCTAAGAGGAAATGCGCCCCGTGAAAGTTGGTATCAGAGCTTTAGCTCTCGTCCCTCGATAAGAAAGCAATGGATCTGAAGGCTTTGGATCTGAGTGCATCACAGATCACCGATATGACTGATGCTAAGAAGATTACTAAACAGCGCGTGGATGCGCTTGATGGGCAAACCACAAGGTTATGCTATGCTGTGGAAAACCTGAGGAAAATGTTGAAATGGCGGAATTGTATATTCGAGATATACACATCCAACTGGATGAAAGCCGAGCGGCTTGCACAGCAATGACTGAAGCTGTTGCGATCATTCCTGGTCTGCAGGAAGAGATGGAAACAATGAGAGTTCAGCTACGAATTCTCCAACATGCGGTGGGCAATGGGCAAGCTCCCGCACAAGAAGAGTATGCACCTAGGGTCAGGATCCCCGAACCGTGCACCTTTGGTGGGGCACGCGATGCCAAGGAAGTTGACAACTTCTTGTTTAACATGGAACAATACTTTCTTACTGCTGGAATCAGAGATGAAGCAAGAAAGGTGACTACAGCTACCATGTATCTGGGTGGAGATGCAAATTTGTGGTGGCGGTCGAAATATGTTGATATTCAGGCCAACAGGGGCACGATAGACTCTTGGGAGCTTCTGAAAGAAGCAATTCGAAACCAGTTCTTCCCAGAGAATGTGGAATATGAAGCCCGTCGGGCATTGCGGGAACTGAAACATACGGGCTCCATCAGAGAATACGTGAAAGCCTTTTCTGGACAAATGCTGAATATTCGAGATATGTCGGAAAAGGACAAGCTCTTCACCTTCATGGAAGGCTTAAAACAGTGGACCCGCAATGAACTCTAGAGGCAGAAGGTTACGGATTTGAGCACGGCAATGGGAGCTGCCGAATGCCTGATGGACTATCAGAACGAGTCTAAGAAGGATCGACCACACACTAGTGGTCAATCGAATGCTGGAGGAAATAAACAGTTCAGAACTGGCTCGAGTTCTAATGGGGGAGAACGGAATTCCACTCAGAGAGGAGGTGGCTATCAAGGTTCTCGTCAGAACAACTTCCAGGGTTATCATCAAGGTAGTCGTCAAGGCAACTATCAGGGTAGTAACCAAGGTAATTGGAGTAAAGGAAAGGCTGTGGAGGGTAGATTTGATACCGCTCCTAAGATTTCATGCTTCCTGTGCGAAGGACCTCATAGAGTGTCGGAATGTCCACAGAAGCGAATGGTGAATGCCTATTGCCAACTGGCCAGTGGGGTATCAACGTCTAAGCAAGATGCTCCTTCTGCTAGTAATAATGGCGAGATTGATTCCGAAGAGGACGAGGAGAACTATTGATCATGAAATTGAGCTTATTCCGGGTGCCAGGCCGCCTGCCAGGGCACCCTATCGAATGTCTCAACCTGAGCTTGAAGAGCTTAGGAAATAGTCGGGAGAAATGCTGAAAAGTGGGATTATTGTGTCTACGAAATCACCACACGAAGCGCCCATGTTGTTTCAGAAGAAGGCGGATGGGTCTCTCAGAATGTGTTGTGATTATCGCGCCCTGAACAAGATCACTGTGAAAAACAGTTATCGTATCCCGTTGGTGGCCTATTGCTTTGACCGATTAAGCAAGGCAAAATATTATACGAAGATTGATCTTCGATCGGGATATTGGCAAGTTCGAATTAAGGAGGGAGATGAAGCAAAAACTACCGTGGTGACCAAATATGGAGCTTTTGAATTTAAAGTCATGCCTTTTGGCTTGACAAATGCTCCGGGTACTTTCTGCACGATGATGAATCAGGTGCTGCACAAATTTTTGGACGATTTTGTAGTCGTATATCTGGACGACATCGTCATTTACAGTGAGACGTTAGAGGAACATGTGCTCCATGTCAGAAAAGTCCTCAGTCGACTCTGAGAGAATGAATTGTATGCGAAGCCATCCAAATGCTCATTCGCCCAAACCTCTATCAGCTTCTTGGGTCACATTATTGAGTAAGGGAAGGTTCGCATGGATTTGAAGAAGGTTCAGGCCATCAGGGATTGGCAGCCACCGAAGAACGAAAATGATGTACGCTCCTTTCTTGGGCTATGTAATTATTATCGAAGGTTCGTGAAGGGATACTCAGAAATTACATTACCCCTGACGGAGTTAACGAAGAAGGAAAAGGTTTGAGATTGGTCTGCACAATGCCAAGCAGCTTTTGAGAAGTTGAAGAAGGCTATGTGGACAAACCCGGTTTTAGCCTTACCGGATGTGACGAAACTGTTCGAAGTTCAGACAGATGCTTCAGACTTTGCTCTTAGTGGAGTTCTTATACAGGAAGGACATCCTGTCGCTTTTGAAAGCCGAAAGCTCAATAATGCAGAACGTCGATATTCAGCACGCGAAAAAGAGTTGTTGGCGGTTGTTCATTGCCTCAGGGTTTGACGTCACTATCTATTGGGGTCCCCATTTATTGTGAAAACCGATAATACTGTGGTTAGTCACTTCATGTCCCAACCGAAACTTTCAAATAAACAAGCTCGCTGGCAGGAGCTTCTTTCGGAGTTTAACTTTGTGTTGGAGTATCGTCCAGGATCCAACAACCATGTCGCAGATGCTCTCAGTCGTCGCACTGACTTAGCTCCAATATGCGCAATCGCGGCTCTTTTAGGGAGCGAAGTTACTACGGATATAAGGGACAGAATACGGGCACTTCTGGAGAAGGACCCGGCTACAATATATTTGGTCGACCTCATCGAACAGGGTAAAACACGTCAGTTCTGGTTGGACGAGGGTCTGGTGAAGACAAAGGGGAACCGTATGTATGTCTCAAAGGGTGGGGATTTGAGAAAGTCCCTGATAATGGAATGCCACGATACACTCTGGGCTAGACATCCGGGAGAAGAACGCACTTGTGCACTTTTACAACGTGCCTTCTATTGGCCGCAGATGCTGGACGACATCGCCACTTATGTGAAAACTTGTCTTGTTTGTCAGCAGGATAAGACAGATCATCAGAAGAAAGCGGACTTGCTGGAACCCCTTTCCGTTCCATCTAGGCCATTCGAAAGTGTATCAGTGGATTACATAATTGGATTGCCAAAAGTTGCAGATTTTGGCACCATTATCGTGGTTGTTGACCGGTTATCGAAGTATGCAACTTTCATCGCAGCGCCTAAGTATGTTTCCACCGAAGAGACAGCTCACCTCTTCTTCAAGCATATTGTCAAATACTGGGGGCTGCCTAAGGACATCGTCAGCGATCGGGATACTCGATTCACTGGCATATTTTGGACCGAATTGTTCAAACTTTTTGGTTCAACTCTGAGCATGAGTTCTAGTTTTCACCCACAATCTGATGGACAGACGGAGCGGTTCAATTCTATGCTGGAGGAATATCTTCGGCACTTCATATCTACGTGGCAGAAAAATTGGGTGAAACTCTTAGATGCTGCCCAGATATGCTTCAATGCCCAAAAGAGATCTTCCACCAACAAGAGTCCTTTTGAGATTGTCACGGGCCAGCAACCGTTACTTTCCCACACGGTTGATTTGAACTTAAGTACCAAGTCCCATCAGGCAAGGAACTTCTCTCAGGAATGGAAGCGAAATATTGAAATTGCTCGAAGCTATCTTGAGAAAGCTCAGAAAAGATATAAGAAGTCTGCTGATCTGAAGCGCCGTTTTGTTGAGTTCAATGTGGGAGATCTGGTTATGGTTAAACTTCCCGACAGAAATTGCTACAAGCTCACCAGAGGAAAAGACTCTAGATTGGTTCCAAAGTACATTGGGCCAGTGCCTATTGTGAAGAGAATTGGGAAGGTGGCTTACAGAGTAGATTTCCCGTCATGGTGCAAAATTCACAAGGTTCTCCATGTCGGTGTTCTTAAGCCATATTTTGCAGACAATGAGGATACATCCAAAAACAAGCCGAAACGACCAGTGTTCGAATTGAAGAAAATGGGAAAGAATGTTGTTGAAGCTATTCTTGATCACCGAGTCACTCGAGCTTCCAAGCAGAATCATCAAGAGTACTTGGTAAAGTGGAGCGGATGCAGCAGTGATGAGAATACCTGGGAAAGAGGAAAAGACCTTAGTGCCTTCAAGCAGCTCATTGAAGAATATTATAAAGGGATGGCACCGAGGACGTTGCCAAAACAGATGGGGGAGAATGTCAGGGACCGCAGCTATCACTTAGCCCCTTGACCCAATCGCGGCCTGCAGTTTGCCCAACTTCGGCCGCACTCTGTAAATATTATGTAAATTATTGTAATTCCATTTTAATTGTAAAAGTTTATTATGATTCTTCAGCCTCTTTAACGTCTACTGATGTAACTTAGGTTTTTTCTCCGAAGTCTATTATAGGGGGTATAAGATTTTAAGACTTTCAAGCTTTCTGGTGTTCCCCCTGTACCAATCTTTGTAATTTACTGCTTTCAGCAATTGATGTAATTTACTGCTTTCAACAATCAATGAACAATGATGTTTCAATGTATTCAAGTCTTCTCTTGTAAAGTTTTCTTTCATTTGTAATCAAATTCAACTTTCGTCCCGAAGTAAGTGAGAAAAGACGAAAGGTAGTCTAGCGGAGCAGACTATTGCCGCACAGTGCCCCTTTCTGTGCTAAGAGGAAAGGCGCCTCGTGAAACCTTGGCTCGGCTTGTTTGACCCGTGCCAAACTCGGCTTGGCCCACGAGCCGCGAGCTTGTGGGCCGAGTCGAGCTCGGCTCATTTAGCTCGATTTTTTTTTTATTATTATATAAATAAAACGGTAAACCCCTCTACCGTCTTACGTTGATTTAGTCGACAATAGAATCGATAGTTAAAATATTTGAAATCTTGAATATAATATTTAATATTTTGATATAAATTCTTAATTAATTATACACTCATACTTATAAGTTATAAATATAAGTAATAAGTTATGCATTAAATAAATGATGATTAATAACTTTTTTTTCCTGTTATTTTGACGAGCCGGCGAGCCTTTTTTTTTTTTTTTAAAACCCATCTACCATCTTACGTTGATTTAGTCGACAATCGAATCGATAGTTAAAATATTTAAATCTTGAATATAATATTTAATATTATTGATATAAATTATTAATTAATTATACACTTAATACTTATAAGTTATAAATATAAGTAATAAATTATGTATTAAATAAATGATGATTAATAACTTAGCTTCTGTTTGGAAAAAGCCAAAAAAACAAGTTTTTAAACATCACAATTTCCCAAATCATCTTTTAACCATACATATTTTATCTCTCCAATTTTTAACCACACATCTTACCTAGAAAATATAAAAAAACATGTTTTAAACACTAAAATTTTAACAAACAAAGGCTTAATTTTTTTTTTATTTTTTTTCTGTTATTTTGACGAGCCGGCGAGCGGCTCGTCAAAGCTCGTTGGCACGAGCCGTTCGGCTCGCTCGTGCCAACGAGCCGTTCGTTTAACCACGAACCGGTTCGGCAACGGTGATTGGCTCGTGGTTGAGCTCGTGATCTTGACGAGTCGATCCGGGCCCTCGGCTCGTGTTTTTACGAGCCGAGCCAACGAGTGACTCGACCCGTTTGCCACCTTTAGCTAGGACTATTTGACCATCTCTTTAGATAGGGACGAGGCAGGTAGATGCCTTAAACAGAAAGAATATAGGAGTCATCTGTCTCGGGCGCATGAGCATGTATAATATGTTGTTTTATAATTTTCTTAGAAAAGGAAATTACATTTTTAAGTTCATTTTGACTTCCAACACTTCTGGCCCATTTTCTTAACCTTCTATCTATACAGAAGGTAAAACCAGTGCAATATATAAACGCTATTGACACCAAATGATAAGTGACCTTACCCCAAAAAAATGATGAGGATGAGAGAGAGAGAGAGAGAGAGAGAGAGAGAGAGAGAGAGAGAGAGAGTACAAGTTACAAGTAATGAAAGGCTCCTAATTGAAATTGAGGTGTGGAGAAGGCGTTGATATTATTGAGATAATCTGGAGAAAGCAACTTACGAAATGACTCACTTTTGCCAAGAACCAATAAACGGCATACTCCAATCTACTTGTGACCCTTAGGGCACATCTCTCAACGGTAAAAGGAATGATAGTTTAAAGATCAGTCTCGTTTGGTAAGGAGTTCGAACCCTTACCAAGTTAAAGGGTAAGCCCTCACCCTACACTTTGGAAGACATAACATGCGATTTACATCCTTCGCTAAGGCCCAGGTCAGGGCAGGTGGGGAGCCCCTAAGGTTGGGGTTCAACCTTTTTTTTTTTTTTCCCTATCTACTTGTGTTCCTGATCTTTGGTCTGTTATCGTCTAGCTAGCGTTTTGACGCGATTCCGGTCGGGGAATCTCGTCGAACACGCGGAATAACGAAATTTAAAACCCTAGGAAAGATCTAAATCAGATCTGACACGAAAAATAACAAGAACACGAATAATTGAACAGAAATTAAAAGATAGATTGACGATAGGACCTTGACCCAAGATTCACGACGCAAGAAATTGACGATGCGGAATCGAGATCCAAGGTTTTCGAAACACCACAAGGACTTGTCAATTTCCTTGATAAGATTCTAATCAGACACGCCACAAATATTCTCGCGAATATTTGATAAGTACAACGCCACAAATATTTCCACAATATTTGATAGGTCGGATTTGTTCTTGAAGAACACAAAAGGGACTCCTCAACCTTTCAATTGGAGAAAACTCTCTCAACTATATTAATCTCAAAATCAATCTTAACTGTTTTTTACAATGAATTGAAAAGCGTATAAATAAGCAAAATAACCTAGCATCTAATTTACTCAAAATAGAATTCTAATCATGCTAAAATTCTAAAATAGGAAAATAACCTAAAATAATAAAAGGAAATAAATTAATTGAGAAATCCGGAAAATCTGGAAAATCTTGAGTTACGGCCGTGAATATTAGTTTACGGCTGTAACTAATATTCTGCCTCAAATTCTAAATCAGACGTTACGGCCGTGATCACTATGTTACGGCCGTGATCAATTTCAATTCCATTTTTACGGCCGTGAGGAATATCTTTACGGTCGTGAATCAGTTTCTGTCTTATTGTTTGATTTCCTGCCTCGGCTCGATCCTTTCGCCTTCTCGGCTCGACCCAACACGGAACTTGCTCCGTTTTGCACGTAGATCACTATCATATTGTCGATGGCTCGACTTCGCCCTTCGATGCCTGGTCCGGATCACATCACGTTTTAATCAACTGTCAAGAAGTTGTACTACCTCTAATAACAGTGTCTTAAAGAGAAGGGTAGCTTGCATACGTCTGAGGAGTGTAATAATTTTTATATAACAATACATTTTATCGATCGCTAAATAAACGTACATGTAATTAAATATATAGTAGCAAATGACACCAAGTAGGTGGGATTTATTTAAGGAGAAGTTTCCACTTTAATACCTGTGATCTTTTAGGTATCCAACTCAGGTACAATCTCAAATAATTCTGTTCAATCATACCTCTTTAAGTCTCCGTGAACACCCCCAACAGATCCAGAGCTGCAAATCGAGCTTCTTAGGAGTTGTGGTTCCAATAGAAATTAGAAATAAATAAATAATTAAAAAAAAAAAAAAAAAAACAGTTTCATACAGGAACTAAACCGAAATCCTACAGAGAATTCCAAACAACCAAGAGTTAGAACTCTTGGACATCAAAATCTGGATCATGTCCATGATCCCACCAAACAAGAGGTTTCTTGAAAAGTAATACCAATTTTTATGATCGTGGAATAAGCGTAAAGAAACGGAAAGGTCAAAAGCAAAAGCAGTATACCTTGGAAAGCCGTAGGAATTTTGGAGATGAGTGCATCTACCACTATATACTTGAAAATATAAAGTTTTCTTTTGTCCTACTTTCCAACATAAAAAAGGATTATAGTTTCCAACATAAAGAAGGATTAACACCCAGGCTAAAAAATTAGCACCAGTGTAATGGAAGTGCAATAACAGATTATTTAAATAGAAGTATCCTCTATCTGGAGTGGACTTTGGTCTCTATGCAATGTAGCTTTAAAGTAAAAAAAAAAAAAAACAAGGAAAGTGAAGAAAGTTTAAGGTTGTCTAAACACATTTAACATCCAATGAAATCTAATTCATCATGCACACAAAAGTAGATCATAGATGATAACCAAGATGGGAATTTAACAAACCACATTGTGGCTAATTAAATAAATGCTAAAAGGTGGCCCTCATAACAAAATTACATACCATAAGAGAGCTTGTGTTTTTCAAGAAAGTAGAGCACATTCTAAAGGAAGGAAATGAACATGTATTTCAAAAAGTTAAATCATTTCATGAATTTAGCAGTACACATATACACCACAACAGGAAAAGAACACAAAATAATCAAAATCGATTACAGCAACCACTAGACAACAGAAACTGGTTACTTCTATTTTACAGTTTTATTCTTTCCTATAAGTCTTTCTTGGTAATTTTTAACATTTGCAAAAGAATTATATTTAGATTAACACAACTATTTTACTATCTAGAGCAGCACATCAGAAACCAGTAATGTCTTCATCTAGTCACATTTCCAGTGTATTGAATCCAGTACCAGTCCCTGTATTATCAATTCAATATCAGCAAAGCAAAATCATATGCAATCACTATAATAAGTTAACCGAAACATTTATGGTAAGCTATTAGTATGAAAATTGCTCACCTATTTTTCCAATATCCAATTTGGATTATGCAAAGATTTATTTATCATTTGAATTAGCATGGTGCAGGTAACCATTGTACTTATTCCCAGACCAGTCCCTCTGTTGCTGCATCATCATACTATTATACTGCTGCGGATAATGACTGTGACGAGAATGAGCCTCGTAGCCATTGATTCCATCCGGGGAATTCATATTTCCTGGCATTCCTACATGCCCCTGTGATGCCATTACCATCATTGGCATGGGCATAAGTTGCTGTGGAGGTGGATATGGCATCCGAATAGGGATGCCCACGTGATTCTCACAGTTCCCACCACCACGACTTCCATTTGCAGCCACATTCCCATGGCCACTGCAGCTAGAAGAATCATTAAAACTCTGGGACGGCACTGGTGTAGACGCGAACAAATGATCCGACGCGGAGGGTCCCTCGACTCTCTCGTTCGACAACCCCTGCATCCTCTTGACATAAAGTCTATACTTCTGTAAATGACTGGCCACGTTTTCCCGAGTCAGTCCCTCTACGTTCATGAGCTGCATAATCGTCTTCGGCACCGCGTTCTTCAATCCCAAGTGCGCCACAACGTCCACAAAACGCTTGTGGAGCTGCGGGGTCCACACAAGCCTTGCCCTCTTCAGAGTCTTCGCCGCCGCTGACTGTTCATCCGTACAGTTGTCGGTGGTGGCGGTTTGAGTAACAGAGTCAACCTCCTCAGGCTCCATCCTCCTAAATTTCTTCGGGTCAGATCCTTCTCGTGTCGGGTCCGCGTCTTCCATCTCAGTCTCCTCCATCACGTGATTCTGCAAGGAGGGCTCATTTTGATGATTCCGATTGTTCAAAAACGGCTTGAAGGTGGAGGAAGGGTGGGAGACGCCGCCGCAGAGGGAGGATATGGTGTTATTAGAAGCACGGTTGACATCGAGCATAGTCCGGGTAGGCTCAGGCGATATTTTGAAAGCCGATGCCAGTTCCAGCGGTATCAGAGCCTGAGACAGCGGCGTCAGATCGTCGACAGTTGGCAGGCCGGCTTCCCACTCCGCCACCCTATGCTCACCGCCGTCAATTTTAACTTCCTCCTCACCCATGGATCAGTAATTTTCTGAAAATTTTATAAATCGAATTGTGAGATTTGATAGAAGAAACAAGAATTTTTTGTTTTTGAAGGGAAAGAAAAAATATATAGAGGATAAAAAAGTGCAAGATTGATTCCAAAAGCGGTGCCAGCGTGGAAGCTTTACAAAGATTTTTTTGATCTCCAATATCTTATCGCGTATCTTCTTCTAAATTTGTACTCGCTGCCCAGCTTCTTTTCCTAAAATAATATAGTACATTAATTTTAGAATAACGCTAAAGGAGACGAAAATATGGATCCGAAGTTGTACCGAATTGATATGAACTGTTGATTTTGATATTGATTTGATGAATAAATAAATAAATTATTGTCATGTATGAACGAGGGTGTAAAAATTTATATCAAACTTTAATTTTGACGTCATTTCCGATCTTTTTAATGTAATAAAAGCCTATTTCGTCCATGTAAAATTTTACAAAATTTTGAGGAATTTTCAAGTTTTTGAAGAATGGGCAATTGAAAATCTGAGAAATAATGGATTTTATAAAAATATTATTTGGGAAAATTCAAAAAAATCGTATAGGATCACACATGCTCGAAGAGCATAGGTAGTGTGGGGGGTTTATTCCCCTATGTTTCCCTACATTCAAATAGTGTGGGGGGATATGTGGGGAAAAAAATGTAACGACCCAAAAATTCGTCTGATTATTATATTAAATTATTCACATTTAACATTTAATGGGATCCACTCCAAAGTCAAATAGAAAATTTAATTTATTTGACTTATTTAAAGGGGCATATTCGAAATTAAATCAGACTTTAAATTTAGTTAATGTATTATCAACAAAAAATGAATAAGAATATTAAATGTTACTTTAAGTAATTTTATCGTTTAAGTAAATCGATTCTCGATTCCATAAGTGAGAAGATATGGATTGAAGTGTATGAAATGTACTTCAAAATGGAACTAAGAATTCGTTCTAACGTTGAAAAATAATAGACCAAAGTTAAACCGTAAACTTTTGGTTAAAATAATAATAATAATTAAAATAATATAATAATATAAATTAATTAATTTGGATGTAACACACACACATGTGTGTATATATATTATATTATTATATTATTTATTAACGACGAATTAGTCGTATAGTTTCGGGACGCATAAATTCTTAGTTCTGTCATCTGTCTTGACTATTCAAGAATATCATCATGTAGAGTATTGAATGACTTTCAAAATGGCACATTGTAGACACGTATTCGGTTTTCGTACGTGTCTCGAATATTTTAATAAAGAAGGTTGGTATTCGAAATGTTAGTTTTAAACGACCTATTTTGATAAGTCGCAACTTTTGATATAGTTGACCATATTGCGTTTCGGTAAGGATACGAGAAACTACATCGTGAGTATTTTAGAATGGTACATTGAAAGTTCAATTTTGATGATAATAAGAGTACCGAAAATTAAGACGAAAGTAGCCACTTGATAAGAAATCGAAATAAAATAATTTTAAGTAGTAAACTTTGACGAGCGATAACTTTTACCTCTGTTATCGATTTTATGATCCGAAAATATTGTTGCGATGTATTCCTTGAGAATTTCATATAGGACCCAAGAATTTTCTATTTCGACTTCATATAACCTATAAGTTTTTAAGAGTCGTTTTGATAGTTTTTAATAATTTTGGGACTAAAATGTAAATCTTATATTTTTTGGAACTAAAAGAACAAATAAAATAATTGCAGCTTAGTCCCCGATAAAAAAAAACTATAAATAAGGGCAATCGATTGTCAAAAAAAGAAGAAAAAAAAAAAAGAAAGAGTTCCCTTTCTATCTGGGGGGGTCGACCCCCCTATTTAAAATAGGGGGGCGGAGTCGACCACCCCTAATTATTTTGAAAAGTGGGAGCCCCCCCCCCCCCCCCCCCATTTATTTTGAAAGGGGGAGGGTCGACCCCCTCCCCCCAAGGTAAGGTTTGTTTACTTTTTTTATAATTCTTATATTATTATATTATGTATGTATTATTATATTATATTATGTATTATTATATATATATAAAATATAATATAATATAATTAGATTTATGTTTTTAATGTTATGATCAATATTTTGGATATGAGAATTAAATTAATTTTCTTATGAGGTATAATAAAGTGGGTCCATCTCTTTAAAATAAAGTTGGTCCGTATAATAATTTAGATAAAATATTTTACAATAAGATGACCCATTTTAATCTCATATTATTTAATAGACCCTAATTAATATGGGTTAGTTGGAATATAATATATTATCACGCAACTAATTTGTAATTTATACACATGATAAGCGAGGAGTGATGATCAATCTAGTTTGACTCCAAGCGGATTTGTATTGCAAAATATTGAAAAATAAAGTCGTCAACTCTAGAATAATCAAGGAACGAGGTAAGTATTATTTCAACTACAATGGAAAACATAATATTTATATTATTATGTCTTCCATTGTGATTATGTGAAGTATATTGTGGGTGCAATATACGTGAAATATAATGTGACAATTATCTGTATATGGTGAAAGCACGCGAGACGTGATTTGATGATATGATATGATATGTTATTAATGCACATATGATGTGGTTATATGACGTGAAACTGGTGCACGAAATATATGTTAGCATTCATGGGCATTGACATATGCATTGTGTGGACTTAGAAGAAGTCCATCATAAATAACAAAGAAATAGATAAAGAGTATATGGAAATATATTGAGAGAGAATAATGTGGATGGTGTTGACCCAAGAGTAAACTAACCAAGAGGGGGGTGAATTGGTTTATAAAACTTTTTCGATAAATAATCTCAAACTTAAAACCAATAGGTACAAGTATTAGCACTTAGTGATACAAGTAACTAAACTATCAATGTAGTGTGCTATATATGTGTAAACTTAATTGATAAGGTAAGTATAGCACTAAGATAAAGCGTTGCACAATATAAATTGATAGAATAGAGTAAGTGCGATGTAAGTAAATAAAAGGGATGAGAGAGTGCAAACGCGATTTATGGAGGTTCAATCAACCAACGTGATCTACGTCCCCCGTTACCGAGCTCTCCGTCACGAGCAAGGCCAAATCCACTATTTTGGTAACTTACAACAAGGAGTACCAAATCCTTAGGCGACTTACAACAAGGAGCGCCTATCCTTTACAATCGAGTTTTCACACGGCTCTCGAAACCAACAATCGAGTTTTCACACGGCTCTCGAAACCAATCAATCGAGTTTTCACAAGGCTCTCGAAACCATAAGATATAATGAATTGAATTTACAATTGAAATAACTCTCTTGACAAATGATATACTCAAATTAAGTACCGAGAGAGTTAGGCTAACACTTCAATAGATAGCAATGAATTAAGCTCGAGTGTTAGAGAAAAACTTTGATGCAAATGATAATGAAAAGTTCGATGCAATCAAACAAAGTTTTTCAAATGATCTCTTGTTAAAATATTGAATCAAATTAAGTACCAAGAGATGCCACACTTGAATAATTAACAATAAGTTAAGCTCAAAGTGTTTAGGCAATGGAACTTTGATGAATCAAATGATAATGAAAAATGTAGCACAAATAATCAAAGTTCCTTAATTGGAATTTCTCTCTTTTAAAAGATTAAAACAAGTTTAGAACAAAGAGAGACTTACACTTCAATTCCAATATTGTGTGAAGATGTTGAAGAAATTTAAACAATGTAAAACCAAGAATCTTCACAAAACTTTCTTCCAAAAACTTTGATGAAATTGATAAAACAAAGTTTAGATCAATCAAAGTTTTATGAAAATAAAAGATGAATATAAACAAGTAAGAACAATGAATTTTCACAAGAAAGTTTGTATAAAATGTTTTCTAAGTTGTCTTAAATTGAATGCAAATGTGATGGCTATTTATAGATGAAAAAATTCAAGTTCAGCCAGTTTCGGTCGACCAAATTTGGAGTTTCGGTCGACCGAATCTTCCATATAGCCGTTACAATTTTACCGTTGAACTTTCGGTTGACCGAAAAATTTCGGTTGACCAAAAGTTCGGTCGACCGAAATAGTTCGGTTGACCGAAAGTCAACTGTTGACCGTTGACTTTTGAAAAATATGAAAATTTTCGATTTTTAGGTTTCTAACTTATTTTTCAAAGTGGTTTAACATAGTATAATCATGATTTAAGATCAAATAACCTTTGAAAAACAATCTTGACTTAGATGAAAATATTTTATGCAAGTGATGAATTTTCAAGTAAGTTTCTTGATGCATAAAAATCATTTTCGAGCTCTTTGAATTTCATCGCTAAAGATTGAGAGTGTTATACCTTTACATATGTTAAATCAACTCTAATCTTGTATGCTTGAATTCTTGATCTTCATGTCATGCTTTTCAACCTCAATTTTGATCTTTGAATATCTTCAATTCTTTCATGATCTTCTTTGCGTCTCATGTGCTCGATCACATAATTTTGATTTATATCTTTGAGAGACGATTTGAACATAGAGTGCTTTGAAATATTTATCATTACGTGAAACACTTGAAGCACACTTGTTAGTAACACAATAAATTCTTGTTTGTTATGATCAAAACAATAAGGTCAAATTGACCATAGGTCAACAGATGGTAGTAGAATCGCCCTACGAGTATACCATACTTTACTTCGCGTCCGAATATATATACCCGCTTAAGGCTCCTGACGGTCATTAAGGGTAGTCGATGAGGGGGTGTTAGCGGTCCAGCGCCGATATACGGGCGGTGTCGGGAGGTCTCTTGGTGGCCTTGGGACTGCGAATCGGCACGCCGAGCACCGTATATAATAGGTCAGGCCTGATTGATATAATATAATTCCGGGTGCAATATCTTGAGTTTTGGTGGGCGATGACGGATACAAACTGTGGAGTCTCGATGGGCGATGACGGACCACAGGCACTAGAAGGCGCATGTTATCGGCCATGTGATGTTTGAGTTTATAGGGTATAACGTAAAGAGATTCGGGCCCAAGTAGAAAATGTGAATAAACTTAAATAAAGAAAAGACACATCGTGAACGAAATAATTGTGAGAAAGTGATTGAAACTCATGCGCATGATCATGCATATGTTGCTTGCTGAGCAATTAGCTCATTTAGTTTTACATTGCAGGTGTGACAATGCATGGATTGGAAGTTGGTGCAAACTCTCAAATGACAGGATAATTGTGTACTGAGTACCTGACCGTGGTTCATGGGCCTCTCACCAAGGAAACCCCAAAAAGGTCCAACTACTTTTAATTAATTTCATTTCGTTTCAAAATAGTTAAATATTTTAAATAGCAAATTCCTAGCTATTTTCCGTTATCCACTCTCTGTTCCCTGTTTCAAACAGATATTCTTATATCAACTAATAACTATAAAGTTTTCATATTATAGTTATTTTATTTCATTTTCTTCTAAATTAAATTACAAATGACATTCCAAAGAAAAATGCTTATTTTTAATAACGTTCAATTATGCTTTAAAAATAAAAGTTCAAATTTACTTTTAGAGCGGGTAGATAAAATACTATTTTATTCGTTTGAAAAATCAAAATATGACGGGAGAATAAATAAATGGATAAAAAATTGAAAATGAATTTGGGGCCCTACAAAAAACCTATTTTTGGGGGTGAATTTGACCCCTCTTTTACATTTTCCCCCCGCCATTTCCCCCATAGTTTTTTCCCCCACCCCCCAACACTTGCAAATGTTGTTTACTGTCCATTTGCAGCCTAAAAATC
This sequence comes from Ligustrum vulgare, assembly GCA_963555705.1. NCBI lineage: Eukaryota > Viridiplantae > Streptophyta > Magnoliopsida > Lamiales > Oleaceae > Ligustrum > Ligustrum vulgare. Next base: position 9,883,105 of record OY743180.1, on the reverse strand, counting down.
TTGCCACAAATAAAATCATTATCTCATATGATTTGGAGTAGGTAATACTAGTAGTGTAATCAGTGAATAATACTTCTATAAAGGGCAAATAGTACAAAACGCCTTTAAATTTGCACATCCTAATAAAATCGTTCGTAAACTTTTAATTTTAGTATATACCCTCAAAATCAGGTTTCTTTGCAGAAATCATCATTCCATCAAATTAGCGTGGGAGATAGATTTTTCAACTATTGCTACTTTTTTTTAAAAAAAATATTTTGTTTGTTTAATTTTTTGTCTTTTTTGGTCTTATAATTTGTTTGTTTATTTAATTTTTTTATTCTACTTATTTATCTTATAATTTTATCTTTTTGTAATGCATTATTTTTGTCTTTTATTTTGTTGTAAAATAATCTAATAGAGGTACATATATTAATTTTTTTTTTTTTTTTGATATTCTCCTATTTGTTTTGATTAGCATCCATTTGGTAACTAAAATAAACTAGTTTATAAATCAGTTTATAAATTGCACAATTTTTTAAACCAATTTTTAATTAAACAAATTTTCTCTCTAATTTTCAAATACTACTTTTATCTCAAAATCATTGATAAACCAATATATAAATTAAACAATGTACAATGTTACTGTGAATAACAAACGAAATTCAATACATGTACGTCTGTTAGAATTTATTATGATAAAACAATGCATTACAAAAAGACCAAATTATAAGATAAATAATAAAAAATTATTTTCAAAAAAAGTAGAATGAAAAAATTAAACAAATAAAACATTAAAACAACAAATTACATTTGTTTATTTTTTTTTGAAGTTTAAACAAACAAATTATAAGATAAAAAATTAATAAGACAACATTTTAAACAAAACAAAACAAAACATTTTAAAAATAAAATAAAAATTGCAGCTGAGAACTCATTTGAAAAGTCAAATGAGCTTTTACCGAACTATCCATCAAACACCGTTAAACTACCATTGACACATTACATCCCTAAAGTTTGCATTTTTGGGGAGTGTGGAGTACATCCATATCCTTTTAATTTTACTCAAAACATCCATCAGTCGCTCAAATCTTTCTAAATGTATCATATTCGTCATTTTGCCTTATTAAAAAAATAAAAATAAATTGACATTGTCATTGTTATTTCAACATTTTCTTGCAAAGTTGATTTTTCCCTTAGGGCAAAAACATCCACGTTGTTTGCCTTCATTGCTCAAATCATCCATATTTTTTCAACTTTGACATTTAGATCATCCAATCGATCTTTTTTTATGAAAAACTCATTACCATCTATTTTTTCTATTATAAATTACTATTTTACCCTCTTCTTAAATAAACATACCACAATTATTTTAAATTTATTTTTATTTAAGTTTTTATTTTTATTATTTTGATTTCATTTTCTCTCTACAAATTAGTTTTTTGTGAAGTCTCTTGATTACATTGTGAAATTTAAAAAAAAAAATCTTGTTATTTTTAATTAATATTTTTTACGAATGATTAAAAATAACATATATAATCAAGAGATTTTATCAAAATAAATAAATGTAAAATAATATTGGTATATATTAATATATTTATAACAAAAGTTGGTAATCATTTTACAACGAGAAAAATATATCGTAATAAGTTTTTTGCAATAAAGCAATGTTTAGAAAATCGGATCCCCATGACACATGTGGAGACATGACTGCAATTGTCACAAGTCGCACAAAGTCATGATTAGTCAATATTTTGATAACAATTACATAATAATTTATCACAATTACTCATATAATTGGTCATATTTTGATAGATAAAAATTTTAACATATAAATTAATTAAACAGTTCACGTCTCGTACTGAAGGTCACAATTACATAATAATCGATCAAAATCATCCATAATTGATCACATATTATTTATTTATTGGTCACGCCTTACTCGTTTTCTTGGTCAGGTAAGTCAATATTTTTTGTTACGATTACTTAAATGTTGATCACATTCTGTATTTATTACAAGTTGTATAAAGTCACATTTAGTCGACATTTTGGTTACGCTTACATAATAATTGGCCTTAATTACTTATAATTGGTCACAATCACTATTCAAGTTATCTTACTCCAATCCCACCCTCCTAGGGATGGCAAAAAAACTCGAAGGACCCGAAATTCCCCCTGAAAATTACCCGCCCCGTCAAGTTCCCGGGGCGGGTTAGGGGCGGACCCGCCCCGAGACCCGGATTTTTTTTTTTTAATATTGGAATGAAAAACTAAAAATAAATTTAATGAGGTCTAGAAGAATTGAACATTGGTGGGATTTAAAGATATGAGAATACACAACTACTATACCATTATGTTTATTGATTATTTTTTCCTTCAAATATATACATATTATCTTTATAATTCAAACTTAAAAATCCTAACTAGTTCAACGCCTAAGTTTTTCACTTAAAATTTCATTACCAAATTTTTTTTGGGGGGCGGGGCGGGGGGGGGATTTAATTTTGGGTCATTGACGAGGCGGGTAGTCTCCCCACCCCGCGAATTGTCGCGGGGTGGGGTACAGTATTTTCGTGTTCGGGGTGGGGCGACCCCGACCCGACCCATTGTCATTCCTACACCCTCCACCGCACCCCCAATCCCCATCTCTCAATCCCAAGTCCCACCCCCAACACCTTCCAAACTAATCACTTTCTTCACCACCATCGTTCTGCTGACGCCACCAACACGATTAGCCGCCACCGCCACCACCTTCACGACCACAATCACACACCACCACCACACTATAATCACAATCACAATTACATCCACAACAACATAAAAACAACCTCCATCTCAAAATTACAGCCACCAGCCCACCACATCTGTCGTTGAAGCACAAAGGTTGTTGTCCAAAAACCGTTAATTGAATATGAAGTTATAATACGTTAAAAACCACCAAAAGTAGATCTAAACACCACCAAAAACTATCACTTAAACATCGTTAAGAACTGTCAGCTACTGCACACTATTGCCGCCCAGTGCTAAGGCACACAGGTTGCTCTTCAAAAACAATCACCACTAGATCTACATCACCACCTAAACACCGTTAAAAATCATCGACTGCTGCACCACCACCACCTACTATATAGTCCTATGCCACCATCACTATCCCACCACCACTTCCACAACCTCTCAACATCGTCACTTCCACAAGTCCTAACACCACTTGCACCAACTTGAAGATCTCGGCGATACTGCGCGTGACGATTGTACGTAGTAGCATGAAGCACTGCTAACACAGCTATGTTGCGCGACTGAACACGACTTCAACTACAACGGCTCTTACTGACGAAGGTGAACACGACGACACCACCGCCTCCTCTACTGCATTTTACTTTCAATCGAGGTGTCACTATAGTTGGATGTTGCTCATTAGTTGGATGTTGCTCATTGCCAACGATTGTGACTCCAACATTCACTGGTTGCAATAGGGAGAGAGGATAGAGATAGAGCGGAGACAGATGGTGGGGGTGGAGTGAAAGGTTCTCTGTATCTTTTCAATTTATTGGGTTGGGTAATTTAATTTTAATAATAATATATTTAATTAATAAATATTAATTCGGTAATTTAATACCTGATTTTAAAAATGTAAAATTCAACTTATTATTATAATGTGATCTTTAAGTATAGGTGTGCAAGTAATTTTCCCAGCAATTAATGCGCATGAAGGTTGTTGCACGGGAGGGCTTGGCTCTGGATCAGAAGGGAGTTTCGCTTTCTAACAAGGGAGGTAGCAACAAAAACAACATTGTGAAGCTCATCCCAGACAATATCATGGCATGTCCGAAATCATAACACAGCAGATATAGCGATAACTAAGTAACGGCTAAAAAACTTGACATGAAAAATTCCGAAGCATGCTCGAAGCAATAAAGCCAAAACAGACCAAGAAACCAGAATATGAAGAACTGAATGTATCAACTAAATAAGAAAATAGCATACATTGTAGCCTTGGCCTCACCTAGATAACCAACTCAGTCACGTAGCAACTTATACTACCTCACCCTTCTATCCTCTTTACACCCTTAAAACTCGTCTTTCGCCACTCCTTGGCAGTGGAGCACCGGGAAACTTTGGCCTCTGAGCCGCAGCTTACTAGACTATTATGTATAAACTTAAAACTATACAGTGTACAGTTTTAGTTTTTAGTGCAGACAACACCTTTATTTGCAAGTCGCTTGTACCTTCCTGAAAGACAGGTAGGAGCATAGCGGAGCGGAGCAGAGCACCACATACAGAAGAAAGAGATGAAAGAGAGAGGCAGCTCAAACTAGCCTCGATTAGCTGTACAACTTCTTTCTTTCCTAAAGCGTCTACTGATGTGAAGACTGGGCAGCAATTCTCCTTTCTGTGAACATTGGAACAAGCAGTAGAAAAGTTATCTGAATGGCTAGACGCTGATTGCATATTTGGGACATAGATATTGACTAGTGAAAGAAAGAGCCAAGTAAAGTTCACCTCCAGCTGCAACAAGTTTCTCTACTCGGGCTACGATATGCTTCCCATATGTGTACTTCTTCAGTGCATTCAGATGAACTTTTATTCTTGATAGTATCAGTTCGCGCTGCTGATCACTGCATGTCTCAAGTACTTTCTGGACGACATAATTTGCGAATTGGTCTTTCATCATAGCCTGGATGCAGGTTAAATATTGAAAAGAAGAATAAGTAAGTTCGACGACATGATAAAATATAATCAAACTGCAGTCACCAGCTATGTGGACTTCAAATCTAGCCCACGGGTCTCTGACTAATAGCCGAACCATACGTATTCTCAACTTTCTTGATCTTATTCCACTACATCCTCACCACCAACATTTATGTACATACTTCAAAATTTCATTGTAGTCAAGACGGTTTGAATGTTTGTGCATCTTCTTTAAGGTTTTATGTCAGGAACTGGAAGTCTAGATTGTTTTCTAACAGCCTCAAACACCGACTTTTCTTAAAGAGTTTCCTATATGGTTAACCCTTACTGCACAAATGTGTACCTACATGAATACATCGATTGGTATTCAATACCGTCATGTGACAAAAACAAACTCCCAAGCTTCCTTGTGTAATAATATTTCACAAGCTTATGGAGAATTATGTGGAACTTACCACAAATGTTTAATACTTCTTGAGTTACTAAGATGAAATGAGGTAGCGGGCAACAAATGTATGACTAGAAAGTCATAAACACTCCATGTCTCATCCGACACATATTTAGATAGGCGATAATAAATCACGGAGACATCCAAGGGGTGGGAGATTAGAGGGTCTGGTATGAATGTACAATTCAAACCCTGTAGGTTTAGGTCAGAAGTAAACATGAAACTTCAAAGTCACTCAACATAATATGATATCTGGAAGTGAAGACACATATGTGAAGCAGACCATTTTTGGATTTATCGAGACATCACAGGAAGTAAATAAGGCTGTAACAAACCTGCAGAGGCTCATTCTCGTCAGTTGTTCCAAGCATCTCATTCACCAAGAGCTGGCGCTCATTTGAATCACTAAAAGTCAAGCACTTTTCAACAACATTCGAAGCAAACTTCTGCTGACTCATTTGAACTATCTTCCCAGTTAATTCCTGAATTATAGCAGATCGCTCGTGTGGCTTTCCATGCTCCAGGACGTGCTATGATAAGGAAACCAGAATAGTCAATTAAAGCTAGTTCAATTGGTCACAGAGAGAGAGAAACTAATTTAATACATGCAGATCAATCAACGCTGACATGCTGGGCAGAGAGCAGTGGAGATATATCCATAATCACACTATCGCATAAGAAAATTAAAGAACAACTGAATTGATCTAAGACATCAACTTTGAAGTTTGAAGTTTATTGTTTATTCATCTGAAATATTGTCCACTTTATATTCTTAAGACCAATTTTATTAAATTTACTACCAAAGTGAAATAAATGGATGTCCAACTCAAACTTGTTGGAATAAATGTCAATAAGTGCAATATCAGAACGTTTATCACTTGAAATATTTCTGCTGTGCATCTCTGCTTTTAAGTTCTAGAACTCAAAAATTCATGAGGTAACCACACGGACTGAGAGAACAAAACCGTGCTGCCAAAGGTACAACCATGAGTACTTAATAATATTTCATAGTGAAGATTTTTATGCACAAATTTGACATCATAATCATCCACACAAGACTCCTAAATAGAACCCAATTTTGAATGCCAGGTACTAGGCCTTACTTTATATTTAAAAAAAATAATAATAATAATTACAAACCTGAATGACATAATTGCCATATTGATCCTGTGCCAACATACTTACACACCCCAGAATCTCTACCATTACTTTGTCCTGGGTTATAGGGTCCTCGCAGTGCTCTAGCACTCTCTGCTGATTGACAATGTTCAGTAAATAAGTTAATAAATCCCATAAAAAGCAGGTTTAATATTTAAACCAAACAATAGTACACTTTCTTAACCTGTATCACACGGCACCCGTATGGATGAGTGGAGAGAGTCACAACTTGGTCAAAGAATGTGGACACAATAAATTGAATATGCTCCTCTGGAACACACTCGATACATTTCTGGATGACATGGTTCCCATTTTGATCCCGCACACAGCGCATGACATGTCCATCAAGCTCTTCCACCATCTTGATCTTTTGATCCAAATCAACAACTTCTATTGCCTAAATTTAGACATGTTTATATGTCCAAAAACATATATTTAACATGTAATTGGAAATAAAATACATGATCAAAATATCATGAGTATATATAGTGAATATAGACACTGTAGTACACGTCATTAAGGATTGGCCTTTATGCATGACTTAGAACAGTCAGAAGAACATCGATAAATGCATTTCAGATGCTAAGCTAAGTTTACCTTCTGTATCACCCGACACCCGTACATTTGGAAGCTAAGTGTAAGAACATGTCCAAAAAGCTTGCCAGCCAATTCTCTTCTCTGAGATGCCATTCCATGTTCAAAAAACTAAAGGACGCGAAATTTTCAAGTGTTATAAAAATATTGAATAGACCCACAATTAACAACGTCAGTTAAACCAATAAAACTGGAAAGCTTATGGTGTATGCATGAGTACAAATGTGCGGAATCATAAATATTAACTAATAAACAGCCAGATATCACAATACCTTCTGGATTACATAATTGCCGAACACATCTGTCATTAAAGTAAGAGCTTGAGGAAAAATTTCAGAGAAAACCATGGTCTTTTCTTCTACAGTAGCAGTTTCAAGTTTTTGTTGAATGAACCGGCTTCCATATTGATCAGCACTGATTGGAGATGTTAAGATTTAAAAAAAAAAATTAGATTTCAATTATCTTAGCTTAAAAAGTCTACACTTAAAAGTAATACATACCTGAAATCAACAACATGACCAGTAATCTCTGAAAGTTCAAAACACTTTGTTTTATTGCTCTTAAACTCTTCTAACAGAGAGGAGCTGAAGTTGGTGTCCAGGTTATCCAAATGCCAAGGTCCCATGACACCACCAGCTATGTTTCTCATCCCGCCAGGAAATCTCATGTTGAACTCACCATGCCTCATAGGGCTACCAGGTCCTCCAGGAGAGTTTTGAATTACAGGGCTAGCCAATGGACTTCCAGGATATGACAACCCAATACCAAATGCTGGATTTCCATAGTAACCATGAGGACTAGAACCACTGGTCTTGCCACTCAAGGGAACGCCATACTGCAATTTATGAGGGGATAGCAGAGTACCAAGATAAGCTTTCTGAAGCAAGTCCATGTATGAATTACCCATGTAGTTTCTATCCAAAGAAGGATCATAAAGAGCTGCAAGCTGTGCTGCAGCATACTCTGAAGGGTCAACATAAGGCACCTGCATTGCAATCCCTGCCATCTGATTTCCCATTCGACTCATGTTCTGTTCTAAGGCAGAAGCTCCCATATTTGATGCCCCCAACATCCTAGAGTCCATCCCAGGCATGGCCATAGCAGATGCAGCGGCATTTTCAAACAAAGGCGGCAAATTAGAATTACCAAGTTGACCAGATATTGGACTCATGGGGTAGCCACCCAAACTATAATTTGAAAATGATGAATTTGCACTATCCAGATGCTGATATTGAGAAAATAGGCCACCCCCACCATTAACTGCAGAGGTAGAAGATCCATGCACAAAAGAGTTTTTAGAAGCAGCACCAGTTTTGTGCAGCTCAGTTTGAAGAGAAGAGTTGCTGAGATCCAAACTGCCACCATTGCTTAAACCAGTGTCAGTAGGAATCATTTTTGCTTGCTGAGGAACAGATGACATAATGAATTGTCCAGATTCAGATTTCTTCATATATGCATGCTGCTTCAGGTTATTCTGACCACCTGGAAAATTGAAGAAATTCTTATGGTCATCAACTTCTTGATTAATCCGAGACGGTAAATGATTCTCCTCGTCCATAGCACCAGTTGAAAGACCCATGCCTGACAAAGCAGTTACCAGGTCTTCAGACTCATTTATGCGAGTCGAAATGTCATTTAAGTCGTTAGGGCTGTTAATGCTTCTCTTTTCAGAATTTCCTATCCTGCCTCCTCCAATGGGGGTAAGACAAGGACTAGGAGCCCGAGCAATGCGTTGAGGATCAGGAGTGGAGCTTCTTGACAAGGAAGCTCCCAAAGCAGCTGCGTAAGAATATGATGCAGGCGGTCCAACATGTTGAGCAGCAGATGAGGTCTGAACATTTGAAACAGAGCGTACAGGGTCTGTAGATGTCAATTTGTGATGCATATGAGCCAGCTCAGCCTCTGCTGAGCCCATGTTATCAGCATTCTCATCAAAAGCATTTCGGCTCGCTGGACGTGAAGGGTGCCTAGATACAGGAGTAGCACGGGAAAATTCATCCTGCAAACACACCAAGCATTAAACTGAATTGCGAAGGCTAGAGAAAATAATTTTCATTTTACGTACAGCGGAAGTTTAAAAAATTATATCAAAATTGAAATTGATGCAACTTTGAGTCAACATGACGCGACTGGAGAAGGTAAGGCAGGAAATCAAACATGGAACTATATTAAATTAAAATTTAAAAAAATAGGGATCTAAATAGTAAATACTACTTCAGCACTCTTCATCTATCCAAAATAGAACAAATAATTTATACCACAAGAATAGCATACAATCATCTAAATGCAAAAAACAACATTTATAAAATTCCAAGGCAGCACATTGGAAAGGGTGAAAGTCTTCCAGCATTCAGGTTCTCTGATTTAGGAAGCTTGAAGACCTAACTCCAAAACCAATACCTGTTATTCAAAAGCACATCTAACACTACCATAGATTATACCAAGATGGACCCAAAGATTTAAACCAAGAAATTATGAAAACTCAAACATTAAGCACAGAACAACATTTATTGAATTCCAAGGAAGCACAATGGAAAGGGTGGAAGTCACTCAGGATCTCAGATAGAGGAAGCTTGAAGACCTAACTCCAAAACCAATACATGTTACTCAAAAGAACATGTAACACTACCATAAATTATACCAAGATGGACCCAAAGATTTAAACCAAGGAAGCATGAAAAATCAAATATTAAGCACAGAACAAATTAGCACACATCACAAGGGGACATCAGAAAGAATATAACAGTGATCAAAGCATGTTCAATCACATGATTTTTCCAGTTGAAAATGATACCAGTGTTTTATGGCTGTGCTGCCAGGCACATCCTCAAAGCAAAAATAATTAATTTTTTGCAAATCATCATTCATAAATTATTATGTTTGATCAGAGAATAAGCTTATGAACACTTATGAAATCATGTCATATTTCACAGCAGCTAGTGATCTCATGGCTTAGAGGACTGACAGCATGCTTCTTTCACATAGAAAGAATAGGACTTATGCGACTCAACAACAAATACTAAGAACTACAATCCACAAAGTATAAGATTATTATTTCCTAAATCCGCCCAGACAGTATTGCTCCGCCACTGAGTAATAGCTAAGCTTATTAAACTCACAGAACAAATTTATTCCAAAGTGTGTATTAATAAAGATATCCAATTCCGACCCATACCAACACACACACACGAAAACTTGGACATTCAGGTGAATAAATGATAGTAAAAATATAAAGGATTAATTTCAGATGAAAAGCACAAAATCACGTGTGAAATTCAGATAATCAACAGTTGAGAAGCATTTCACAATCTCAAAGAATTAGGACATCTCCAGGTAAAGGATTACAGCAAATCTATGAAAAGAAGGCAAATTTATGCAAGTTGTTTACCTGAAATATTTCGGCAAGACTCTTCTGTTTGCTACCCAGCCCTAATCCAGGCAAACCAATCAATCCATCAATACCCCATTCCGTCTCATTTTCGCTCTCTTGGTTCTTAGAATTGAATCCTGGAGGCATCGAAAACAGGGATCCCCCACCACCATCAGTATCAATCCTATTCACCTTCCTCCTATCCCCAATCGTCGAATTCCCTCCTTGCATCCTCTGTGCAAACCGCCAATCCTCCTTGGACAACAGAGGAGGCGGTAGCCTTGGGTTCAGATTGACATTTGAGTAATAGTAAGATAAATATGCAGGATCGGACCTAAGCTCCTCCTCTGACATGAAACCATTACCACTCTTATTTCTTGCATACTCAGCAAAGGCGGAACTGTTGCTACTGCTGCCACCGCCACCAACACCAACACCATGGTTAAACAACCCACCAACAGCACTCAATGAACCCTCAACAGTAGGTGGAGCTGACCCACTCCTATACAAATTCAGCTCCTTTTCACGATCAATTGCCTCTTGGCGCCGCTGTTCACGTAGCAAAAACCCTATCTCCTTCTCCAAGTCGCCTCCAAAGGAATTTTCATTATTAACAAGCATCGGTCGGCTACCCAATTCAGATAACATTTTTTTCACCAAGAAATTACCCACAAATTATGCACACATTCCAAAAAGGGGGGGAAAAGCTTAAATTAAATCCACCAACGCCCGGAAACCCTAAAAGATCACTACTAATGTTCACAATAAAAAACAACAAACCCCATACAGGAAACGTGAAGATCAAAGCTATGAACTCATAAAAATCCTATCTTTGACGATCAAGATTCGAGAAGTTCAATTCTTGGTGATAATAAACCATCAGACCTCGGTGATCAGAAACTTATTTCCATAAATTAAGCGAGTATAAACAAAGATAATCAACAAATTTGCAAAGGGTCCATTTTTACACCATAAATTTCAATAAAAAGAGCAAAAGAAAGCATGAAAGTGAGCTAGGAAGTAGGAGGTGGACGAGGGTTTGAAGAAAGGGAAGTCATGAGAGAGAGGGTTACGAGTTATACAAGAAAAGATCAACCTGGCGGCGAATTTTTCTTACAGACTTTTAGGGTTCTGTTTCCCAACTACTACTATAGAAAGTAGGATTAAAGACGGTTACTGGATTTATTTTGTATTTGCTATAAATAAATGCTTTCCAAAAATGATTTTCATTGGATTTCTGTGTGTTTCCTGAAGTGTTTAATTTGTATCGAATTAGTATTAATTTTTATGGATGAGAGAAAATAATAAATTGGTAAAATAGAGCGAGAATGTGATCATGTATTTATTTAAAAATTCCTGCAACAATATATAAGCGACACGTTTACCCCTTAGATTCGGAAGTTGAAGCAAACTGCCCTTTGTTGATAAGGCACACACTGGTCACTAGGTGCCTGCCACGTTGCTAAATGGGCCGGACCGTATACTAACATACTTAGAAACGAGATGCACCTATTGGGATTAGGGCAAGGGAAAAAATCACATATGGATCACTTAAAAATAAACTATATACTTGAATATTGGGTTTTTAGTTAAATAGGTTTGGTATGTAATAAGTTTAGTAAAATAGATCCCTTAGTTGAAATGTTAAAATTACCCTTAATGAAAATGACTGTTTAATTTGCAGGGTATATCCCCAAACTTAGTCAGGTTGATTTAATTCAGTGCTTCTGGTTCTATTTTTTAATCTTTTAAGTTCCTCTAAAAATGTTCTATATTGTAATAATTTTTCAAAAGATTTAGGATGATCATTTTTAGTTATATATCCTAACATTATTCCTTCTGATACTTCTTCTTCTATATCTTCGTATTCTTCTATAATTTTATGAATCGTATTTATATTTTTTGCTGTTTCAACAAAATTAAATTCTATTCTATTTAGGATTGCATAGTCAATATCTTCGTATATTTCTTTTAGTTTAGTTTGTCCAACAGAATGTATATTTTTAGATTTTTCAACAATAGTTGATAAAAATGAAATTTCTTTATCATTTAAATATAGTTTATATTCACAGTTATTAGATGTTGATGTTTGTAAAGTATTCATAGATTATTGGGTTGATAAATTATTATACAAAATTTTCTGGTATAATTTCATTCTTTGGTCTAGTAAAATACAATAATCTGCAATATATTGTTCGTATTTTTCTAAAAGTTTATTGTATTCTTCAGAAGATATATTTTCATTTTCCATTTGATGTTTAATATCTTCCATTTTATCTCTTAATTTTTCTAAAAGATTATCTAGTCCTTCTATTGTATACCCTGGCATTTAGGTTTAGACTGTATTGTTACTATTTTATTTTCTAAATCTATTTTAAGTTGTAATATATCAGAACAATCTATAATGTATTGATCATGATTTTCTAAAAGTATATAATATTGTTCAGATGATTAATCCATATCTATTAATTGAGATATAATGTTATCTATTTTTTCCGTTATCCTATCTAACAAATTGTCTAATCCTTCAATAGTATATCCAGGCATTATAAATACAAAGATAAATAATTTATAAAATTTCAAGTAATTTTTCAAACTCTATCAATGTTTGAGAATTGATAATATCTATATCAGCCATAATATCTATGCTTGGTTCAAATGGTATATTATATTTTGAAATACTTTTCTTTCTCTTTTCTAATTTATCAATTATATCTTGAATATTTTGTACCATTATAGATCTTACAGTACCTCTAGCAAAGTTTTCTATCAAATTTTCTTTAAAACTTTTTAATAACTCTTGTGATGCATATAGTTGCTCTTGGTATCCTATTTTATCAATTTCATTTTCATATTCAATACATTTTTTACTTTTGATATGCTTTTGAACTTTATATGGACCTCTTTTAGTTCTGGATTTTTTCATGATATAATTACTATTATTCATGATATTAAGATTTTCAAAAACTGGTAAAGAAAGATTCATCTCTTCCATTACTGTCATAATCTATTACAGGGTCATAATCATTATCACTGCTAAACACATATCCTAAATATAATTCATTATTTATTTCAGTATTATCACTATCAAGCCAAAAATAAATAATTGATTTTGTAATTTCTAATCTTAATATTCTTTTTAATGTTGGAAAGATAACTAACAAACATGGCATATACACATGATATAACTTTTTTATTTCATTATTAGGTCTGGTAAACTGTTTATACATGAATAAAGGTTCAATTATGCTATGGTGTTCATCATTATAAGGACTGTTTTGATAATTAAATTTAATAATCCTGAATTCTGTCATGTTAAAAACTCTTCTTCCTCCTAATTCCGTAAAGATAGATATATTAAGAATACTAACCTCTTTTCCTGTTCTCAGTACCTTTGTATTTTCCTTCTATTGTTAGTGACCTTCAGGCTTATAGGTTTCTGCTCCACACCCTTCAATGGCTTCCTGCCTTCACGGGTTATTAGCTGAACCTGGTTGCCTTCACTGTATAACGTTTTAGATGGAAAATATTTTAGGACAGAGTGTAGGGAGTTTTCTTAATAATATATCTTCTTCTTGGAAACAGGATTTAGAAGACAAGAATTTAGAAACTCATCGTAATTTGATAAGTAGATTGAGATTTTATTGATAATATGAAGATTGAAATAAGATTGATACGAGAATTTTTCAAAGACAGAAGATTTTTGGCTTTCTCACAAACTGAGTGCTCAAGTGAGTTCTGCCTCTTTTCTAATCAGAAGATCCTTATTTATACAACTTCACGAGGTATTACTATACAACCTCTTACATCATTGCTTATGTAATGGATACAATAATTTGAATTTTACAAGGACCTACAAGGACACACCTGTCCATCTATTCTTTATTACAAGGATACAGCTGTCCCTTTATTTCTTCACATGACTATATTATAGGGACACCTATCCCTCTATTTTTAGTCTTCTTATGGCCCTTACATTGTGCTGTCTTGTTCCATTAAATCAGATCTATCAATTGGCTTCCATCTGTCCATCACTTCTGTTGGTATGTAAAGCAGACTTATCAAATGGTTTCCACCTGTCCATCAATTCCTTTGGCATGTGGGGCAATTCCTAGCTACGCACGCCTCTTGCAAAGTGGCAAAACTTCCATGGATTTGATGAGTATCAAATTTATTGATGTATTCTTGCAAAATTGTTGACTTTTATTTTCCTCCATTAGTGAGTAAGGTCCATCCATTGTACTAGCATATGCATTTGAATTTTTTCTCATATAGGTTTTTGGCAATGTTGTAGAGAACTTTAATTCCCAACACCCTTCGGGATCTAAACCATGATCTTGTAATGTTTGGTACTGGCTTGGTATTTTTCCCAACTTCAATTTGAAAATTTCGAGCAACATACCCAATCGTGATAATATGCTCAGCGGGATAATATATCCTTCCATCAATTTCAGGACTGATCGAATAAAATTTTAAATATATGGCTCTTCCTTGAGCAAATTTTGAAATTTCTCCTTTTAGTAAATCATCAAATTTTTCGATTTCTTTCAAATCTTTTCCTGGATAGATAAGATCCAAGAATCCATAATCAGCTGCCATTTTTGTCATGACGGGATCTCCTCCCTGAGTAACGATCAATCGTGGGTATACATGGTCTCCAGACGAAATGTAATAGCAATCACATTCTTGAAGTTCATATATAACTTCAACAGTAGTTTTATATTCGTTTTCTTTTGGTAAAAAAGGGGAATCATCTTCTTCTTCAGGACGAATTCTGACTACCCTTGTATGTTCATCTTTGGCATTGATTGTGATTTTTCGAGGACTGGCTTCATTTATAACAACTTTTTTGGGACTTGGTTCATCTCTTTTAATTATTAGTCCACCACGGTTTCCAGAAGATGTACCTGTTTGTATTTTTGGTATAACCTATTTGGTAATCAACGATTCAAACTGAGATTCAATCTCAATTATGTTATCGCTCAATTCTTTAGTATAATTGTGATGAAATGTTGAGATTTCCATCAATTGCTTGAAACTTCCTTGGAGAGTTTCTGCAAGTTGTTCAATTTCAAGCTTTATATCTTCAGCTTCCTCCATGAGGAAGTTCATTCGCTTTTTGGCTTCTATTAGGGATCTTTTGATATTATCCATCTGCAAATTCAATATTCCTGCTTAAAAAGTCCGCAAGATAATTATTAACACCTTTAATATAAACTATATCAAAATTATAAAATGCCAAATAGGCTTGCCATCTATGGAGCCTTCTATATTGAGGTTCTAGTGGTAATTTATTTTTTACTAAACCTGCAACTTGAGAATTATCAGTTTCAACAATGAATTTCTTAGATAATAAAAACAATGAAAACTTCTTTATTCCTCTGATGATTGCTAACAGTTCTTTCTCATGAGTGGTATAATTTATTTCTGCTTGATTAAACGTTCCACTTGAATATCTACAAATTTCATTAAGATCTGTTTTTAATATTGCTGCTCAATACTT
This sequence comes from Ligustrum vulgare, assembly GCA_963555705.1. NCBI lineage: Eukaryota > Viridiplantae > Streptophyta > Magnoliopsida > Lamiales > Oleaceae > Ligustrum > Ligustrum vulgare. Next base: position 9,867,364 of record OY743180.1, on the reverse strand, counting down.
ATCTGAGGCATCAGTATTAACTATCAGATTATCTTTTTCATCTGGTAATCTTAATTTTGGCAAATTTTTACATTCTTCTTTTAGTGATTTGACAATTTCTGTATGTTCATCACTCCATCCTTTGGTATTTGTTTTCCTGAGTAAAATTTGAATTTTATGTCTCTTTTTTGATAGATTTTCAATAAATCCTTCTGCATAATTTAAACATCCTAAAAATTTTTGTATTTGTTCTTTTGATTCTAATTTGTTTGGAAAACTTTCTATCTTTTTAGATATATGGGTTTGTAATTTTATCCCTCTTTTATCTATTGATAATCCAAGAAAATCAATTTCTTGTTTTTCTATTATAGCTTTATTTTTTGAAAGAACAATTCCTTCTTTTTTGCATTCATTTATAAATTTAATTAAATGGTTTCAGAACATATTAATATATCATCGACGTAGACAATTAAGAATTCATTGAATTTTCTAAATATGTTATCCATTCTTCTTTGATATATTTGTGGTGCATTTTTTAAACCAAATGGCATAACCATCCATTCATACTTACCTTGAGGTGTACTAAATGTTGTATATTGAATACTATCTTCTTCCATTTTTACTTGCCAAAATCCTGATTTGCAATCAAATTTAGAATAATATTGTTTTCCTTTTGCAAGATTTATTAGTACCTCTTTATTGGGTAAAAAGTATCCGTCAAATTTAGTATATTTGTTTAATTCTTTATAATTTATCACTATTCTAGCTTTTCCTCTTTTTTGTTCAGAATGTTTCATGACCATAAATGCTGGACTACTATGGGGTCCATTACTATGTCTGATTAATTTTTGATTAAGTAATTCTTTTATCTGAGTTTTAAACTCTTGTGTATCTTGTATGGTATACATCATTGGTCTAACTCTTATAATAACATTTTCTGTTAATTCTATTTTAGCTTTTGGATGATGTGGTTTCCAAAATAATAATAGATTTTCTCCACAAATTTTTTCTAGTTGATCAATTATTGTTTCCATATTTGTTTGTATGTTAAGGCTTTTTTATACATTATTCTTTTATTTTTTATTTCATTTTGTATAATTGGTTTTTTCTCCCATTTATCACCACGCTGTGTTGGCTGAACTCTGTAAGGTCTAAATTCTCTTGGTATTTTTAGTAAATGTGCACAAGGTGTTTGTAACATTACCATGTAATTATTTTGTTTATAATATTGAAATTGTTATATAAAGTCATTTCCTAGTAATATATCACATTCTAATTTCTTATAATTATATACTTTATTTACAACTATTTGTTTACTCTCAAGTATTATATCAATTTTATCAGCACTATTAATTATATGAGTACTTTCTCCTGTTACTCCTGTAATTTTTATTTTTCCATTAGTATTCCATGATTTTATTAAGAAGCTTTTGAATATTGTTATATCACTTCCCGTGTCAATTAATGCACATGTTGTTATATTTGTTTCAACAATTGTAACTTGTATATAAACGGCTAATGGAAAACTTATTTGGTTATTCATTTATTCAGCCTTTCTGCATAGTATAGTTTGACCATTATGAGTTATATATAATCCTTCACGTTTTATACTATAATCTTCTAGTCCATCTAGAAAGCTCATACATAATAATACATGAGGATTTGCCATACTACTATCTACATGACATGGTACTATGAGATTTATTCCTCCTATTTTTATTGGTACTTTTACTTCAAGTTCAGTCATATGTATTTGTCCATCAAAATTTATATATCTATATGGATCGATTCTATGAGATATTAGTCCTTTATTTCTATTTGAAGCTATATGACATTCACTAGCTCCTGTGTCAATTAATATATTTGATCCTTTTATATGTTCTATTCCATTAAAATATTCACCTTCTATTTTCATATTTCCAGCATTTCTATTAAGTTTTATTTCTTTTATATTACTAGTTTCTCCTAATTGTTTTCTATTAGGTAAACTTGCTGATTTCCTAATTAATCTGCCATCTTCAAATGTTATGTTATTATTAGGGTATTCTTCTTCTCGTAACTCTATGATTTCTGGTTTATTTTTTGTTATAGTAAGTTCATAATTTCTTGGAACTAAACTTATTTGTTTATCTGGTTCTACAGCTTTACCAAAATCTTTACATTCTTTATGAATTTCAATATATGGTTTTTTAGAATAAATGTTTCCATAATTAGAATTAGTAAATGTGTATAATGCCCTGTATTCTATAGTCATAATTTTATCTCCTGGCTCCATTATATCATCTTTATGTAATTTGAAATGTAATCCTAAAACGTCATTAAAATTTCTATCTTTTAATGATATACAATATTTTGGGTAACATGTAAATATTAGTTTCTTATATGCTAGATTTCCTTCTACTGTTCCTAAATGACTGTCTTTTAAATTTATAATTCTTCCATCATGTAAACTTACAGTCAAAGGCGAATCTAATCCTTCTCTAAACAGGGATTTAAACATTATTTGGATACCTGCTAAGTAAACATATTGAATCTTTTCACTTTGTTTTCTATTAATCTTTGTTAATAATTCTGCAACTGTATTTTTTGTTAAAAGATTTAATTTGTGTGTTCCTTGAGTGGTTCTAACATCTATTGCTCTTTCAATTATATGATATTCATTTATTGCTACTTTTTCTCTTTTCCATATTCTGTCTAATATTTCCCATTTTCCTATTTTCAAATCTAAAGATAATTTTTGTATTTTTCTGAACTTATTATTATCAAAAGTTACTTTTAATCCATAACCTTCTATTCCTTCATATTCTTGCTTATCTATGTTCTTATTTGTTTCTATTTCTTCTATTTCTTTATTCTGATTCTGATTCATTACTTTCTGAATCTGTTTCGCTTATATAGACTTCTTGATCATAGTGTTCTTCAATATCTGATATTTCATTTAGTTCACTTTCTATTTCTAGATATTCATTTTATAATATTTTAACTTTCTTTTTGTTACAATCAGGGCTTATATGTCCCATTTCTCCACAATTCCAACATTTGCATTGGCTTTTATCTTTCTTATAAGTTTTATTTTTCTGTTTTTTATTTGGATTATATCTTCTTTTGTAATATCTCCTCTTAGGTTTTATATATCTTTTTCTGAAGTTTCTGAATTTTTTAAATTTTCTATTATTATTATATTTTCTTCTTTCAGGGTTACATCCCCATTGGGTAGGTTTTTCCATATCTTCACAACATATTCTAGTTAATTTTCCTGATTTCTTTAATAATTGTCTTTGTTGACATATATATGCTAATCTTTCAAATAAGAATTTTATCTTTGATCCTAATGTTCTAGGTGTTCCAGGGTTATCTCTAATAAATTTTTCAAATTCTATTTTAAAGTATATTCCCCATGAACCTGGTAATTTATTGTAATACATATCTCTATATACTTCTTGGTTTTCATTACTATAGAATTGGACATAATAGTATTCTTTAAATTCACAAGTATATTCTTTAATTTTACACATATCACATATTGTTAAATTTATTAATCTTACTTTTGCATTATCTTTTTCTCTTATTGATTCTGCTTCAGAATTACTTATCCAATTTTCTCCTAAAAATTCATCCGCAATATAATCTACTAATTTTTCTATTCCCTTTCTATCTGATTTTATTAGTTCTGTCTGTATATTTCTTCTTATTAATGTTTTTGTATCACTACTTATTCCTTCCCACCAATTTCTATCATGTCCTTCAAAAGAGGCTATTAAAAAATTTATCATTCTATCAGTATTTTCCCATATATCATCTTTATTGTATAAAAAGAATAGTATCATTGAATCTGCCCAAGTTAATAAGGCTTTTTTAGTATCTATTTTACAATCAAGATCCAATTTTGTTCCTCCATGATTAATAGGTTTATCATAATTATTATTTGGTTCAAATATATCTTTATATTTATTCTCTCTAGGTGGTTGTCTATCTCTGACTATATCATAATATTGCCGGTGTGGTTTACTATATAAGGGTGCATAACTTTCATCTGGATCTGATAATTCTTGTTTGGAAGTTCCTATTGGAGCAGGGTTAGGTGCTCCTTCAGTATTCATTAAAACTTGGTATTCATTAAAATTTTCTATACTTAATTGGTCAAAATTTTCTATAAGCAAGTCTAACTCTTCATTCATTTTTTGTCTTGTTCTTCTTCAATTTTTTCTTCAGCTTTTAATTTTCCTAAAGTTTTTTTCTATAGATTTTTGTAATTCTAATTCTTCCTCTAGTATTTTTGGTAATATGTTTCTTCTAAATTCATCATCCATACTTCCTGCTTCTATTATAATTTTTTCTTGTTCGAAATGCTTTTTTCCTATTCTAAATATTTCTTTTTCTATGAGTTTTTTGTCTATTTTCTTATCTTTGCTTTTATTATTTTCTTTAAATTCTCTAATCTCTAGTTTTAGTATATTTATATCATTTCTTATTTCTTTTAATTCATTTTTTACTTCTTGTACATCACTTATTAATGTTTTTATTAATATTTTTAGATCTTCAATATATTCACTTATCGACATTTTATACTCTTGGGTTTTGAGTTTTTTGTACCTTAAATAGTCTGTCATACATATCATCTATTTTTATTTCTAACTTTTCGATTCTTTCTTCTATTGATATGATTTTTTCATTTTCATTTTTTCTTATTTTTTCATTTAACCTATCTATTTTTTCTATAATTATTCCAATTTTATTTTGATTAATTAATTCTCCTGATTTTCTTTGGAATTCTTTTAAGATTTCTTCATCTATATTTTTAACTTCTCCTATCATTTCTTTTAATTCTTTAAATTGTATTGTTAGTTTATTTTGAATATTCTGTAATTTTTCTTTGATATTCATGTCCTGTATATTTAATTGTTGTAATTCTTCGATAGCTAATTTATTTTGTAAATTTATGTTTTTATATGTTTGCCATAAAAATGCACTTATCCAATTTAATTGCATGTTAAGAAATCCATCAGACTCTCCCCATGAGCTTAATGGCTGAAACATAGTTGTATTAGCTCCTTTTATTTGATAAGATCCAACTGGAAGTCTTATATTTTCTATTATTTGTTTTTCAAATTTTATTTCTGGAAATTCTGTCATTAATTTCTTCCTTTAATATGTTCGATTTCTAAAATAAGTTCTGTTTCATATTTTGCTTCTTTATAATTCATTATTTGATATTCACAATATTCTTCTATTGATCCAATCATTGATTTTCTATGATATATTCTATAATATTTTAGATAGTCTTCACATGTGTTTGTTTTATCATATTTTTCTTTTCTAGTTTTTTCTTTATCTTCTAAAATCGTTTGAATTTTTGGTAATTGTTTTAAAATTCTATCAAAATATTCTCTCTTTTTCTCCAATAATCTTAATCTTAATTTTTCTTGCCGTTTTATATTTCTTTCTTCTCTTATTTGGTCCATTAAATTTCTTCTTTGTTCTACTATTAAATCTAATTTTTCATTTGTTTCTATGTCTAGATATTTAATTAATTGAGGATCTGCTCTATGATAATCCATTTCTATAATCTTTATATAAATTTTCTAGTATATCTTTGTGGATTAAATCTAATATTTCGTTTATGATAAAATCTTCTTTTATTATATCGAAATTTATTAGATCATATATTTCTCTTCTTATATCTTTGTCTAAATCTTTTAAAGTTCTCAAGATTTCTATTTTATAATTATCGGGTAGTATTAATGTATGCATTATAAATCTTGATATATATATATATATATATATATATATATATATATATATATATATATATATATATATATATATATATATATATATATATATATATATATATATTTATTTTTAATTTTTGTCATATAATATTTATCTTTTAGATCTGTCATATGGCTCTGATACCAAAGTGATGGTGCTACTATGAGCGAACAAAAATCATATAAACAAAAATCATTTAAAATTATGTAAACAAAATTGTCTAAGGACTTAAATGAAATCTTTCCATACTTTAATGGTTTGTATTGCAAATTCTATATATAAGGGTATTTTTGTAAGTTTAAAGAGTCAAAGTCTATTTTTACAATATTATTGTTTCAAAATCTATTTTACTAAATACTATAGTTATTGGATCCATTTTTAATTATTTCCCTTGAATATTTACTAAAAATACTACATAAGATACATAATAATACCAGAAATACTATTTCCAAAATTTACTCCCTAAATCAATGCTAATGGAAATTCAAATTTAAGCACTCATCACGCTAATTAATTAGCCCCTGTTTTCTTTGCTGTTTTGAGGTCGTTTTCTGTTTTTATTTTTGAAAATGTTAAAAACGCGTTCTCTTTACTATTTTCGAAAACGCATTTTGGAAAACAAAAAAAAAAATTTGTACACAAAACTGAAAACGCCCGAAACATTGTTTTGGGCGTTTTGTGTGTATTTCGACAAAAAATGTCCAAAACGCGGAAAACGCGTTTTGAGAATATTTTTTTTTTTTTTTTATCTTATCTTAACTTAGAACTAAACTTAATATAAAGTTTTTATTTTTTTATTTTTTTATTATTTTTTTTAGAATTATCCTAGCTTGGAACTAAACTTAAATAAATATTTTTTTTTTTTTTTTTGAAAATTATCCTAACTTGTAATTTAGTTTAAATAAAGTTTTATTGAATTCAATATCAACATTACAAAAAAAAATTAAATGAGAATTCTTGTTGTTATATTTCAAAAAATTTAATGATAAATGGACTCTGGTGATTTTGAAAGAACTTGCATTTTCTGGATTTTAATAGAAGTAGAGTTTTCTCAAGTCCCGAACTTGACCAAGCTGTGTTAATATAGACTCTTAATGCTCACATTAGTGTGTTGCATGTAACCATATTTTTAGTGTATTGTGAAAGGAAATTTGAGTTGAAGTTAGTAATATTCTGCAAGCAAATTAATTAAAAATAGTTTAAATAGTGTTTTCCAAAATTTCAAATAGAACGTGTTTTCCAGCTTTTTATTTTCAAAAACAGTTTTTAGAAATGACAAACCAAACGCGTTTTCAGCAAATTTGAAAAGAAAAATGAAAACACAAAATACAAAATATTTTCGAAAATAAAAATACAAAATAAAATACAAACAGAACGCCACCTTATACTCCATAATAAGAGCCAACTCTAAAACAAATTCGTATGGAGAACATTGTAGAAGCTTTATTGGTCGTGTATGAATTTCGGAATAGGGAAGCAAGCCTTGAAATTACATTCATATGCAGATTGCAACCTGATTGATTCAGAGTTTGGAAATGAAATTACTGCAGTAACCCTAAATTCATGTAAGATCACATACTATTAATTTACACAATCGCCTGGTTGTATTTTACAATTTGATTTAACTTTCAAGAAATTCACTCATGTTACAATAATTTGGTAATTATTATGTAAACTATTTTATGGATTATAAAGTATAAACATAGGTATTTTGAATTCTGTAATTATTCGTAACAAGTGAATTTACTGTAAGTTTTGATGAATCATCCCGTCAATTTCCAGTATTTGTGTCATGAAATGTTTGATGTGATCGAAAAATTGTTTTCAATTTCTACCGATAACTTAACTGACGCTGTCAAAAATCCTAATCTTGACGTGGCAGGATCTGATGATACTTGATTGCTGAAAAAGATCAATGAAGTCGTCTTGAATGACCTGCAAAAAAGGCGAGGAGAAATCTCTCTGTCGCCCCTCCGGTGTGAGAATTAGTTTTCTGGGGTAGAGAAAATATATAACTGGAATATATGAAAAGAATTGTGAATGAATATATGCGATCAAATGAGCTATATTTATAGGGCTGAAAAAGCCCATAACTTGCTTTATTTAAGAAATGATTCATTTTGCTATAAACTTACATTTTAAAAAGAATTCTAAACTCACAAGGATTCAGTTTCCTTTTTGCAAAGAGTTTCCTTACGAATTATGCATTGCTTTGATGCTCAAGAATATGACCCATTAACGAGGCTCATTATCGAAAGAGATTGTGAGACCGGCTTGCATGGCTCAAAGGCCGGGAAGCGCCGATCTCTCCCTTAAGCTCCAAAATTGAACGATCAGATCGGGTTCACCCGACCTGTTCGAACCAAGCGTAATACTACATCCAAGCCCGTCATTGTTGAGTCCAAATAAGGTCAGTATAGGCCCGACCATACAAAGACGGGGGAGCCCGAGCAAATGCGGGGACGAGGTCCGTAGAGGTCGGGTCATGGAATCCTAATCGTTAGGGAATAGGAAAACAATACTGATCATTGGCCCCCCGTGCGCCAGAGATAGGGACATGATTTCTGGGCGCATGACAGCTACTATATATGATTTTCCAACTCATAGAATTTAATGTTTTGCCATAAAAGACTTGCATTTAGAAAGATGACACGTGGGAGGAGGCAAAAAATTTTATTTTGAAATTTTCCCGCCAAATTTTTGCATATATATATGTGGTCCTCATAGTCTCATTCTTTTTACTTTGCGAAAAAAGAGTGATCAGAGAACTCCTCGAGTCGTCACGACGCCTTCAACGATAGCTATTTAGTACTTAGGTAAGCTCGACATATCCCGTCCTATATCTGATTTTATTATTTATTAACGTAATGGCTAGGCGGGTGCGGGTTCCTGTGGGCGACCTTAGGGAAATAGAAAACTTAGATGAACCATTAGAGGTCGAGCCTCTAGGTTTCTACGAACCCTCGACCAGTCCTCAGGATAATGAGTCGGAAAATGAAGAGGAAGCGGAAAATGATCCTGGGGTAGATAGAGATCCGAGAGAGGCCGACCTCGAATTTCCAACACTTTTCAACAAAATGAAAGAACACATGATCGAGGTAGATTTGAGGAGGTATAACCTAGTGGATAGGTATACGGAAAGGGTTCCTGATAGAGATGAATACCCTTATCATTGCTGGGAGGGGGAAATAGTAGTATTTAACGAGGCTTTAATGGCCGGGCTTCGATTCCCACTCCATTATTTTTTTGTAGACTTCTTGCTGACAGCGGGCATATTTCCGGGTCAGCTCGCTCCAAACGGGTGGAGGATTCTTGTATACGTTTTCATTTTGTGTAAGAGTTTAGGAATAGAACCTACTGTCAACCTTTGTAAATGTCTTTTGGAACTCAAGTTTCTTCCCTGGTGTAATTCCTTTGTTTACCTGTACGGGAAAGGTAGATTTGAAGCTTCATGGGTTCCATCATCCATTAAGTACTGGAAAAAAAAAAATTTCTTTATTAAGCCGAGAGAAGGGGACAACATTTTTTGGCCGACCTTTTGGAAATCCGACGTTGATTTTTTTAAGCCGAGAGAAGGGGACAACATTTTTTGGCCGACCTTTTGGAAATCCGACGTTGATAGCTTCAATAGGATAGGGAACCTAAGTAAGGACGCCATCACCGAGCTTATGGCAGATGCTGTAAGGGTGTGCGACTTTGGTTTATTGGCCGAGGAGGCCAATGACCTTGTGAATAATGACATCCTTGACATAGCTGGCCTTTGTCTCCAGCCCGGTAGGGTTCGACGTAAAAACAGTACTTCTACTTTCTTATATTCTTGGTTTGTCTTATTTCAAGGAGATCTAACCAACCTGACTTGTATTTTTTGTTTCAGGGATGGCTTTTGACTCCGAGTCACAGAAGGAGGCTGCTCTAACTAAGGCCCAAGTGGCTCGGAACAAGCGGACTGTGGACGAGGTGACTCGACGACATCCCCAAAAGAAATCAAGAGCTTCTGCTTCAGGCCCGGGCCAATCTTCTAACATGGCTGCTGAAGTTCCTCGTGCCAGGGTGGAACGGCAGCAGAGGGGTCAGGCTCCCCCGCCCTCTTACTCGGAGCTCGAGGCTGAGAACCCTTCTCTAGCGGACTTCCGGAAGAGGCTCCAAGATTCTCTCCACCCTGATCTTGTAAAGAAGTATCAATACGAGATCGGGTTAGAGCGAGGAGTGGAACATATAATGAGCGCAGCACTTCAGGTATGGTCTGGGGTGTCCCACTACTTCTTAGCTTTCATTCAACTAAATCTTCCTCTAACTTGTTCTCTCGATTTCCAGATGCTCAGCATTACCCGAGGTGTTGCTAATCAAAGTATTGAACAGAGAGAGACTGCCAGCCAGTTGGTTCATTCCGTCCAATATGAGGCGACCCGGGCTAATGCTGCCAAGGAAGAGCTCAGGAAGGTGAAGCTTGAGCTTGAGGTGGTTGTCCAAGAGCGGGAATTAGCCTGTGACCAAAATAAACGCTTGGAGGAAGAGCTCAAGCTGGCACATGAAGGGGAGCTCCAAACCCGAGAGCTGGCAGTTGAAGAATTCAAGGGGTCTAAAGAGTATAAGCTTGCTCTTGGAAATTACGCCCTTGAATCATACACTCAAGCGATCAAACAAGCTCGAGCTTGGTTGTGACGACCTGAAACCTTAACGAATCGAATGTCACGAAACTTGCATAAAGTCAGAGGATAAAAATAATTTAACAAAAATTTCATAATATTTAAATCGTCATAAGAAAGAACTTAAATTAAACATAACGATTTAATAAAGAAGCCAACAATAATTAAATGTGTCTAGAACTTTTAAAAGTAAAAACTATGGATAAAAGTTAAATTTATTTTCTGATCCGTTATCGCTCGCCATCTCCACGCTGACCTTCTCGAACCAATCAATTATCTGGAAAGAGGGAAACATGAAGGGGGTGAGAAATCTCAATAAGTATACACGTGTTTATCATAAATCTTGAAATCATAATTCATACGTAATGGAGACACGAAAACTATACCAAACATAGGTGGTATGAGTTTGCATGCGTAGCGCTACTAAAACTTCGGTCCAAATCTTAGAACATACATATGGACCATAACATATTATTTCAAAATGCATAACTTAAAATTACACGTATATACTTACCGTCTCGTGGATGAATTAATGATATAATTTTAAAATGCTTCGAACTTTGTGCGTGCTAAAATTCTCTTGCTTCGAAATTACACACACACACACACACACACTACGTATGTAATATGTATGTTATGATTGACTGATAGAGAGAGAGAGAGGGAGAGGGAGAGAAAAAGATGATTTTGTGTGTGGTAAAGAGAAGTGACGTGAGGGGGTATTTATAGGGTGAAGTTTAACTAGTTTTGGTATCAAAATCATTCCTTATATTGAACACATGATTTTGGCCAAGATGGAAGTAATATAATTTGTCTTGGAGTAAATAATATTATTTCCATATGAAATAATATTTTTATTTTCATAATTCATAATTTTCATGCTTACATATATCTTACCACTATTAAGGTAATAACTATTGATTTGAAATAATTATACTAAAATTAAATATTCTAATATCATAACATGCATCATACCAATTATATATTATATTATATTATATTACATACATATACATACACGCTAACATATATAATATATAACATATTTAATATATAATATAACATAGAAATTTAACCCTAAAAATATACGTGGGTTTTCAATATGCAGTCCAAATTAATTGCACCCAAGATCCTTAGTTAGTGGTCAACATCTAATTGACCCCTAAACTTTAAAGAGATTTAACTTAAGTGTGTGGGTGTTATAATCTACCATCCTTAAAATAAATTTCGTCCTCGAAATTTACCTTCTTCACTATGTGTTCTGCACTTAACACCTCTCATGGGGAAAGATCAACCTCTAAGGGGTATTAGCATGTTCCAAAGGTGCATAAAATTCACTAAGGGGGATCCTATCGAAGCATGAGCAGGTGTATGAGATATAATAATGTCACCTGCTAAAGTATTGCGGTCCTGATCCTCTTCCAGCCCGGTGAGTGAAAACACCCGAGCTTGCCCTTTAGGGAGATCCTCAAACTTATGTTATTGCTGTTGCGTCTGACCTTTAGGACAGAGTTTTTCCATGTGACCCGTTTCTCCGCAGTTGAAACATGCACGAGTTCCCATGAGACACACTCCAGCATGGCGCTTTTAGCATTTCTCACAAATCGAATGCTGCTGGAAGTCTTTTGTAGTTGAGTTCCATTTGCCTTTCTTTGAAGAGTCCAGTGTTCCTTTTTCATTGTTGTCCTCGCATTTACGTTTCTCAGGTAGTCCAGACTGTTGGTTATAACTACTATCAGAATTCTCCCTGAAATTGGCTAGTTGAGCTTTGGCTAGCACTGCATGGTATGTAGGTAATTCAAAAGTAACCACAGCCTGCCTAAGATCATCCCTCAAACCTTGTTCGAAACGCCTTGCGCGTTTGAGCTCGGTGTCAACCAATTCTGGAGCGTAGCGTGACAACTCATCAAAATTTCTTTCATAGTCTGTCAGGGTCATTGCTGTGACGACCCGAATTCTCTTCCATTCGAGTGCCACTAAAAGTGACTCATATCATATTATCGAGACTTAAATACTAATGTAAAATTATTCAAAAGAATAATTAGAATCCCATAATTTTATTTGTGAATAAAAATAGAACATAATTTTCTTACATAAAGTTCAACATAATTATCTCATCAATCTTAACCACTTTTGCCACTTCCATGTTGACCGCCTCGAACCTTCAATTATCTGAAAATGGTAAATATCGTGGAGTGAGATTTATAAAATCCCAGTAAGTATACCAAGCATAAATTTTCTTTTGAAAGCATATGGATCATTTTCATCATAACATAGGATAGGATCGAAATACTCATAAACATAGGGAGACACAAGAATTTTACCGAACTTAAATGGCAAGAATTCTTATGTGTAGCGCTACTAAACTCCGGTCCCCTTAGCATAATCATAAACATATCATATGGAACCCATAACAATCTTGTGAGATTGATTTCATAGCAATGATCCAAACATTTTCATAAAAACATAAGATATACTTACTTGTCATAAAAACATACTTACTTTTCATAAAAACATAAGGTATACTTACTTGTCATAAAAACATACTTACTTTTCATAAAAACATAAGGTGTATTTACCTTTCATAAAAACATACTTACTTTTCATAAAAACATAAGATATACTTACTTGTCATAAAAACATACTTACTTTTCATAAAAACATAAGGTGTATTTACCTTTCATAAAAACATACTTACTTTTCATAAAAACATAAGATATACTTACTTGTCATAAAAACATACTTACTTTTCATAAAAATATAAGATATACTTACCTTTTAAAAGATTAAAATGAAGTGTAGTAGTAAATGGACCAAAACTTTCTTGACCACCTTGAATTTCTCTTACTTGTGGATTTTGTCAAGAGATTGGAAATAAGTGTATATGTGTAGAGTTGTGTGTAAAAGAGATGGGTTTAAATAGATGTATAAAGTTGGCATATTGTAAACATAATCATTCAATTCTATTAATTTTAACACATCATTTTCTTAAAGTAAAGCACCATTCATATACTTTTCCATATTTATACAAATAATATGCTCTTCATGATTATATATAATGGAGTCTATCAATCATTCATATACTTTTCCATATTTATACAATTATTATGCTCTTCATGATTATATATAATGGAGTATATAAATCATTCATATACTTTTCCATATTTATACAAATATTATGCTCTTCATGATTACATATAATGGAGTCTTATCAATCATTCATATACTTTTCCATATTTATACAAATATTATGCTCTTCATGTTTATATATAATGGAGTATATAATTCATTCATATACTTTTCCATATTTATACAAATATTATGCTCTTCATGATTACATTTAATGGAGTCTATCAACCATTCATATACTTTTCCATATTTATTAAATTAAGATTCTCATAATTATTATATATAATGGAACCTCTCATGCTTGCATATATTTTCTTAATTTCAATAATAAAAATAATTTTTGTATAAATAAATATTGGGATAACATTGAATTAAGTACTTGGACTTAATATGCTTTAAATCAAGAGAATGGAAATATTTTTAGAAATTCGGAATTTAATTTAAAATCGAACGATCTCGATTATTTCTTGATTTGGCTATACGAATACGTCGTGGCGTTAACTTAATAAAAATGGGTGAAATAGTAGCGACACGATTTTCTATTAAAATAATTATTAATCGCGTAAAAATTCTTGGTCGCTACAATTGCTCCCTGTTTCAACATCAAAAACTCTGCTTCCTTCTGGCTCCTGATACTCTGTGGGTAGTACTTTTGAAGAAATAGTTCCTTGAATTGATCCCATGTCCATATGTGATCACGAGTTCTGGACCTAGCGGTTGAGCCCCACCAGTGCCTAGCACCTTTTTGCAACATAAATGCTGCACAAGTCACCTTCTTCGGGTCTGGACATTCGATGAGATCAAATATCCTTTCAATGTTAGTTATCCAATCTTCAGCTACTAACGGGTCAGGATCGAAATACTCATAAACATAGGGAGACACAAGAATTTTACCGAACTTAAATGGCAAGAATTCTTATGTGTAGCGCTACTAAACTCCGGTCCCCTTAGCATAATCATAAACATATCATATGGAACCCATAACAATCTTGTGAGATTGATTTCATAGCAATGATCCAAACATTTTCATAAAAACATAAGATATACTTACTTGTCATAAAAACATACTTACTTTTCATAAAAATATAAGGTGTATTTACCTTTCATAAAAACATACTTACTTTTCATAAAAACATAAGATATACTTACTTGTCATAAAAACATACTTACTTTTCATAAAAACATAAGATATACTTACTTGTCATAAAAACATACTTACTTTTCATAAAAACATAAGATATACTTACTTGTCATAAAAACATACTTACTTTTCATAAAAACATAAGGTGTATTTACCTTTCATAAAAACATACTTACTTTTCATAAAAACATAAGATATACTTACTTGTCATAAAAACATACTTACTTTTCATAAAAATATAAGATATACTTACCTTTTAAAAGATTAAAATGAAGTGTAGTAGTAAATGGACCAAAACTTTCTTGACCACCTTGAATTTCTCTTACTTGTGGATTTTGTCAAGAGATTGGAAATAAGTGTATATGTGTAGAGTTGTGTGTAAAAGAGATGGGTTTAAATAGATGTATAAAGTTGGCATATTGTAAACATAATCATTCAATTCTATTAATTTTAACACATCATTTTCTTAAAGTAAAGCACCATTCATATACTTTTCCATATTTATACAAATAATATGCTCTTCATGATTATATATAATGGAGTCTATCAATCATTCATATACTTTTCCATATTTATACAATTATTATGCTCTTCATGATTATATATAATGGAGTATATAAATCATTCATATACTTTTCCATATTTATACAAATATTATGCTCTTCATGATTACATATAATGGAGTCTTATCAATCATTCATATACTTTTCCATATTTATACAAATATTATGCTCTTCATGTTTATATATAATGGAGTATATAATTCATTCATATACTTTTCCATATTTATACAAATATTATGCTCTTCATGATTACATTTAATGGAGTCTATCAACCATTCATATACTTTTCCATATTTATTAAATTAAGATTCTCATAATTATTATATATAATGGAACCTCTCATGCTTGCATATATTTTCTTAATTTCAATAATAAAAATAATTTTTGTATAAATAAATATTGGGATAACATTGAATTAAGTACTTGGACTTAATATACTTTAAATCAAGAGAATGGAAATATTTTTAGAAATTCGGAATTTAATTTAAAATCGAACGATCTCGATTATTTCTTGATTTGGCTATACGAATACGTCGTGGCGTTAACTTAATAAAAATGGGTGAAATAGTAGCGACACGATTTTCTATTAAAATAATTATTAATCGCGTAAAAATTCTTGGTCGCTACAATTGCTCCCTGTTTCAACATCAAAAACTCTGCTTCCTTCTGGCTCCTGATACTCTGTGGGTAGTACTTTTGAAGAAATAGTTCCTTGAATTGATCCCATGTCCATATGTGATCACGAGTTCTGGACCTAGCGGTTGAGCCCCACCAGTGCCTAGCACCTTTTTGCAACATAAATGCTGCACAAGTCACCTTCTTCGGGTCTGGACATTCGATGAGATCAAATATCCTTTCAATGTTAGTTATCCAATCTTCAGCTACTAACGGGTCAGGGCCACCATCAAATGTTGGCGGTTGAAGTTTCCTAAATTGCTCAACAATAGCAATAGTATTCCTTTGGCCCTCGGTAGGAGGTACCGGAGCTGGCGGCGGTGCTGCCTGTGTGAAATTTCGCATCATTTCTATGAACTGTTGAACAAATTGTGCGTCATTGGCATTGCCCGTAGCGGTATTCCTATTGTTCGTATTTCTATTGCAAGTATTCATGTCCTTAAATAAAATGGTAAAATTACTTAGAATTGAAACGAGTTAGGGAAAGGAAACATAATTACTTTTCTTTCAAGAATGGAAGTTTTTCAAAAGTTTCATAAATGGATGTTGCTATTATCAAAATTTCATAGGTGTTTCCTCAAAGTTTATCCAAAAAGTTTTGAGATGAGGAATTGTTTTCTAGTAGTACTATTGTCTTTGTTTTATTGGTTTGGACATCACTATTAAAAGGCTTCGAAGAAATTGGAGGGGTCACTGCGGTCCCACTTAAAACCCAATTTCTTTAGGCATGTTAATAGCCTAGTGACAAAGCCCTCTAATGCCGTGAACGTGCCAATCAAGAAAACTCGAACAAAAGTAACAATAATTTTCCACAGTTTTTCCCTTGCTTTTTACACAAAGGTAGTGATAAAGGGATAAATCATTACACTAGGATTTGGAATTTAGAGAGGAGATACAAATAATCATCCACAGTTTTTCCTTGATTTTACACAAAGATAGTTATAAAGGGATGAATCATTGTATGAGAATTTATTATCATCTTATTGTTTATTATGAAAAGGTTTATACCCGACTAAAAATTTCCCCTCGCTAGGCATACATGCAACTCGCATAACAACTACAATATCTTACTAACAAAACTAAAATCAATTATTATCATATAAAACATTTATGACGTAACATTATTAATTTCCATACTTATCATGCTTCAATGAAATCATAAATAACTAAAAACTTGTAACACAAATAACATACCTTGTTCGATAAGTCAAGACGTGGAGAGACGTAGCGGAGCAATGACTTAAAATATCTCATGACTAAAATACTTGTTCATTTCTTAGAGAAATAGTTATCAATTCATATATTCATATAAGGTTGGACTTAATTAACATATTATCATTACATATCATAATCTAAGTAGCACAATTAAAAGTTTACATAAAATTAGCCCAATTCAACATAATAGCAAAAAAAATTTATTAGTCCGATTAAATTTTCATATAAATTGAGCTTATTTTAATACTATCATAAAAAAATATTTTTGGTAGTCCAAATAAATTTTCATACAAAGGCAAGAGCCCAAAATCTAACCTAATCATAATTTAATCTATATTTTCAAAAAAAAAAAAAAATACTTTTCTTGAACAGTAGCAGTGAACAGTGACTGCACACTATTCACGTCGATGAACAGTGACGCTGTCTGTGAACAGTAGACGGCACTATTCACCGAAGTGAACAAATTATTATTATTATTATTATTTTTTATAAAAGCAATAAGACAAACAAATATACTTAACCCTAAATAACATAATTTATCTTCTATTTCCAAACTTTTTTTTTTTAAGATATTAAAGTCTACAGGAAAGCATACCTTTGCTCTGATACCAACTGTGACGACCTGAAACCTTAACGAATCGAATGTCACGAAACTTGCATAAAGTCATAGGATAAAAATAATTTAACAAATAATTTCATAATATTTAAATCGTCATAAGAAAGAACTTAAATTAAACATAACGATTTAATAAAGAAGTCAACAATAATTAAATGTGTCTAGAACTTTTAAAAGTAAAAAGTATGGATAAAAGTCTAATTTATTTTCTGATCCGTTATCGCTCGCCATCTCCACGCTGACCTTCTCGAACCAATCAATTATCTGGAAAGGGGGAAACATGAAGGGGGTCAGAAATCTCAATAAGTATACACGTGTTTATCATAAATCTTGAAATCATAATTCATGCATAATAGAAACACGAAAACTATACCGAACATAGGTGGTATGAGTTTGCATGCATAGCGCTACTAAAACTCCGGTCCAAATCTTAAAACATACATATGTACCATAACATATTATTTCAAAATGCATAACTTAAAATTACACGTATATACTTACCGTCTCGTGGATGAATTAATGATATAACTTTAAAATGCTTCGAACTTTGTGCGTGCTAAAATTCTCTTGCTTCGAAATTATATACACACACACACACACACACACACACAATACGTATGTAATATGTATGTTATGATTGATTGATAGAGAGAGGGAGGGAGAGAAAAAGATGATTTTGTGTGTGGTAAAGAGAAGTGACGTGAGGGGGTATTTATAGGGTGAAGTTTAACTAGTTTTGGCATCAAAATCATTCCTTATATTGAATACATGATTTTGGCCAAGATGGAAGTAATATAATTTGTCTTGAAGTAAATAATATTATTTCCATATGAAATAATATTTTTATTTTCATAATTCAAAATTTATGATTGATAGCAATTAGAGTGACCGGGCGTGACGATCCTTTATAGCCTATTTACCAAGTTAAAGTCGTGCTCATAACAGGGTAAGGTCGTGTTTACTCGACCTTTAATCATTGTGAATTACTTGTTGGAAATAATTTGTAACGTCTTGTTACGAGACCTTGTAAATTATTCGTGGAAGAATAATTTGTAAAGCCTTACCATGAAACATTGTAAATTATTTGAGGGAAAATAATTTGTAACGTCTTGCCATGAGACCTTGTAAATTATTCGTGGGAAGAATAATTTGTAAAGCCTTACCATGAGGCATTGTAAATTATTCGATGGAAAATAATTTATAACATATTGCCATGAGACCTTGTATATTATTCGTGGAAGAATAATTTGTAAAGTCTTACCATGAAACATTGTAAATTATTCGATGTGAAATAATTTGTAACGTCTTGCCATGAGACCTTGTAAATTATTCGTGGAAAAATAATTTGTAAAGCCTTACCATGAGACATTGTAAATTATTCGATGGGAAATAATTTGTAACGTCTTGCTATAAGACCTTGCAAATTATTCGTGGAAGAATAATTTGTAAAACCTTACCATGAGACATTGTAAATTATTAGATGAAAAATAATTTGTAACGTCTTGCCACGAGACCTTGTATATTATTCGTGGAAGAATAATTTGTAAAGTCTTACCATGAGACATTGTAAATTATTCGATGAGAAATAATTTGTAACGTCTTGCCATGAGACCTTGTAAATTATTCGTGGAAGAATAATTTGTAAAGCCTTACCATGAGTCATTGTAAATTATTCGAAGAAAAATAATTTGTAACGTCTTGCCATGAGACCTTGTAAATTATTCGTGGAAGAATAATTTGTAAAGCCTTACCATGAGACATTGTAAATTATTCGATGGGAATAACTTGTAAAGTCATGTGAATGACCTTGTAAGTTACTTCAAAATCTGATCTTTGTAGTGCTCATTCTTTGGAAGAAGTATTTTTATTGAGGGGGACTGGACGATGGGTCTCATTAAAACCTTACCTAGAAAAACCCAATGGGAAAAAATCTGGATAAGGAAAAAGAGTACCCGTCCCTGACTTTGAAAGAAAGAACAATGGGCACGCAGGCCCAACCTTAACAATCATTAATGTACGTGCAAGTCCGAAAGTAAAAAGATAAAAAGGGGCGCACAGGCCTGACTTCTTTATGACTAAATGACTTGATGTCAACAGAGACATGACTACTTATAGTATGGCTTCAAATTCTCTGCATTTCATGGCCGAGGAAGAGGTTTTGTGGTCCTTCCCATATGGGCCCAAGTTTCCCTAGTTCATGACCGGCAGCCTCACTGCGGCGAAGGACAAGATCTTCCATTTTGAATTCCCTCTTCTTTACTCGGATATTGAACTTCTTAGACATGGCATGTTGGTAAGCTGCTATTCTTAATGATGCATCTTCCCTGACTTCTTCCAGAAGATCCAGACTTTCTCTATGTCCCTCAATGTGGTCGGGCGATCCCGTGGCCATAGCACGGAAGCTTGGGATTAATAGTTCCACCGGGACAGCGGCCTCCATTCCGAAGGCAAGCACGAACGAGGTCTCCCCTGTTGCAGTTTTGAATGAGGTTCGGTTAGTCCATAGTATTTCTGGGAGGAGATCAGGTCAATCTCCCTTGGCACTATCAAGGAGAGTCCTCAAGTCTTGCAAGATGAGTCTGTTCGTAACTTCAGCTAACCCATTACTCTGCGGGTGCGAAACTGAAGTCAACCTGCGTTCTATTCCTAGGTTCTTGCAGAATTTCTTGAAGGCTTGGCACTCAAATTGACGCCCGTTATCTGTTATTAATGTCTTAGGAAGACCAAAACGGCAGACTATCGATTTCCACACAAATGCTTCCAACTTCTGTTCTGTGATTATGGCGAGTGGTTCGGCTTCTACCCACTTAGTGAAGTATTCTGTATTCCACAGCAACTGCCAAGAACTTGAACTGACCCCGAGCTATGGGGAAAGGTCCAAGTATGTCGATTCCCTATTGAGCGAAAGGATATGGGCACATAATCGAGGATAGCTCTTCCGCGGGTTGATGTAATCGGGCTGCGAATCTTTGGCACTTGTCACAAGCTTTTACATAATTAAGTGTGTCTTTCTTCATATTTGGCCGGTAGTACCCGTATCTTATCAATTTCAGTACTAGAGCTCTTGCTCCCGGTGTCCTCCACAGATTCCTTCATGAACTTCGGCCATAGTAAGGGCTGCTTCTTTTGGAGTTAGGCATCGCAGATAAGGAAGTGTGAAGCTTCGGCGGAACAAGGTATTCTGCAACAAGGTATACCTCGGGGCCCTTGCTTTGATCCTTCTGGCTGCTGCTTTTTCATCTGGAAACTTTTTCGATGTTAGATATTCAATTATCGGGTCTATCCAACTGGGCTCTTGATCTGAAATATCCATGACCTCGGCTTCTGTGCAATACTGGGCTCATGAAGAGTTCGTACGAACACGGTCCTTTCTAAGTGGTCTAGATTGGAAGAAGTAAGTCTTAATAAAGCATCTGCTTTGTGATTGGCGAATCTCGAAATTTTGTCTACGCAGCACGATTTGAACTTTCTTTGCAAGTCCAAGACCATCATCTTATAAGATGACATTTTCTCATCTTTTGCTTCAAAAGTGTCGTTTACCTGTTCTACTACCAACTGCGAATCACTCAGGACCTTGACATGCTCGACCCCTAGATGTTGAGTTGCTTGAAGTCCAGCAATCACGACCTCATACTCTGCATCATTATTGGTTGCTGGGAAGTCAAACCTTATTGCACACTGAATTTCCATTGTGCCATCGTCTTTCTTCAATATGATTTCGGCCCCCGAGCCCACAGCATTCGATGCTCCATCCACTTGCAAGGTCCATGTGGCCTCTTCCCTGTCATGACCTGTTGGCTCCCGAGGTCTTGGTGCGAGTTCGGCGATGAAGTCGGCCAAGACCTGTGCTTTGATGGAAGGTCGAGGTTTGAACTCGTTGTCATATTCTCCAAGCTCGATTGACCACTTGAGTAGACGGTCAGATACTTCTGGTTTCTGCAAGATTTACTTCAAGGGCTGATTTGTGATGACGGTTATGGCATGGGCTTGAAAGTATGGTCTTAACTTTCTAGCTGATGTAACCAAGGCAAGTGCAAGCTGCTCGGCCAATGTATATCGGGTTTCTGCATCTAACATCATTTTGCTGACGTAATATACCGATTTTTTAGCCTTCTCTTCCTCTTTAACCAAAACGGCGCTCACAGCATGATCAGATACTGCTAGATACAAGAACAGATTGTCCCATGGATTTGGCTTTACCAATATTGGAGGAGTCCCCAAATATTCTTTCAACTTCCTGAAGGAGACCTCGCATTCGTCGTCCCATCTGAAGTCTTTGTTTCCTTGAAGAATGCTGAAGAAGGGAAAACATTTGTCAGCTTCCCTTGACATAAATCTGCCCAATGCTGCTACTCTCCCTGTCAGCTTCTGCACTTCCCTAATACTTCGGGGAGGCTCCATTGATGCTAAGGCCGAAATTTTATCTGGATTAACTTTGATACCTCTCTGAGTGATCATGAATCCCAAGAACTTTCCCGAGCCTACTCCAAAGGCGCACTTTACTGGATTCAGTTTCATCTGATGCTTTCCAAGTGTACTGAATATGTCCTCAAGGTCAGCAATGTGATCTTTCTTTCTTGAGCTTTTTACGACCATTTCATCGACGTAAACTTCAATGTTAACTCCGATGTGCCTGGAGAAGGCCATTTTACCAACCTTTGATAAGTAGCTCCAGCATTCTTCAATCCAAATGGCATGACCTTGTAGAAGTATATTCCTTCATCTGCCATGAAGGAAGTTTTTTCCTGATCTTCTTGTGCCATCCGAATATGCTGATATCCCAAGAAGGCGTCTAGGAAGCTGTAAAGTTCTGAGCCTGATGTGGAATCCACCAATCTGTCGATCCTGGGAAGAGGATAACTATCTTTTGGACACGCTTTATTCGAGTCTGTAAAATCTATACAAACTCGCCACTTTCCGTTCGGCTTCTTCACCATTGGCTAGCCATTCTGGATACTTCACCTCCTTGATGAATCCTGCTTTCAAGAGTTTATCTACTTCCTCTTTTATTATTTGCCTTCTCTCTGTGGCAAACTGTCCCCTTCGCTGTTTTATGGCTTCTTGTCGGGCATGACATTAAGCCTGTGTTCGACGATTGCGGTATCAATCCCGAGCATGTCTTTTGCACTCCACGCAAATACATCGATATTCTTCTTTAGACACTGTGACAACTCCTCCTTCATTAGTTTGGGGAGCTCTTTCCCAATTGTGAAGCTCTTACCTTCCGAGATTTGAACTTCTTCCAACTCCTCTACTGATGACATTCTTTCTTCCGTAGGAAGGTCTATTGACATCAGATCTGTCTTACCCTTTTCAATACAGCTGATATAGCAACTCCTGGCTACCGATTGACTTCCCCGAACAGATGTTATGCCTGCGGAAGTTGGGAACTTGATTGTCAGGTGATATGTCGATACTATAGCTCTTAAGCTGTTCAGGAATGGTCTTCCCAAGATAGCATTATAGGCCATGGGGGTCTTGACGACCTGGAACGTAGTCATCTTTGTTACCCGTTTTTCCTCTTGTCTCAGTGAGGTAGGAAGGTCAATTAGGCCTTATGGTTTCACGGTTCCTCCACCAAACCCAGTTAGGGGAGTAATGACTTGTCGAAGTCGATCTTTGGGGAGCTGCATCTGGTTGAAGGCTTCTAAAGAAAGAACATTGACTGCGCTTCCATTGTCGATTAGTACTCTCTTGACATCAAAATTGGCGATTGTTGCACTGATGACAATAGCATCGTCATGGGGATACAAAATTCCTTCCATGTCGGCATTGCTGAAGCTGATGCTGTTCGCAACTTCATGGTCATGACTTCTCGACTTTTCTTCCCGATCACCTAGTGCCCGGGCATGATTTTTGCGCGCGTTATTTGAATCACCTCCAGATGCTATTCCTCCGACGATAAAATTTATGGTGCCAACGGATCTGTTATTCTCTTCCCCTTTTCCATGCTCTTTATCGTCTTTCTTTATGTAGTGCCCCAGGAAGCCCCTTTTTATGAGGGCTTCTATCTCCTGCTTTAATGTTCTGCACTCATCCGTGGTATGACCCGAGCTTTTGTGAAAGTCACAATACTTATTTCGATTCTTTTCGTTGATTTTTCCCTTGATAGGCTTGGGCCAACTCAAATCTTCCCGTCCCTTGATTTCCATGAGAATGTGGGATCGGGGGGCATTTAGCGGAGTTAAACTCTGATGTCCATGACCATTCCCTTTTGAGTGAGTTAGGAAAGAATTTTTCTCATCCTCTTGTCTTGACCTCTTATTTCCTTATTTTATTGATTGTGAAGACGTTGCTACCGTCCCCTGCGCTTGATCCTGTGCCCGAACTGACAAAAGTGTTTCCTCCATATTTATGTATTTCTCGACTCTTCTGAGAAGCTCATTTACATTTGAGGGCAGATTCTTGGACAAGGACATTCTGAATTTCGGACCTCGAATAGTCAAGGTCAGGGCCGAGATTGCTGATGAGATGTGATGATCTGGAATCTGAAGTCTCTCAGCGTTAAAGCGAGTCATGAACTCTCGTAGTGTTTCATTCTGCGCTTGCCTTAACTGCATGAGGGATGCGGCGGTTTTCTTGATTCTTTTGTTGCTTGCAAAGAAAGCAGTAAACTTCTCTGTAAGCTCAGCAAATGATGAGATGGACCCTGTAGGTATTGTAGAAAACCAGTCTCGAGCTGAATTCGTCAAGGTTTGCGGGAAGGCCTTGCACAGAATCTGATCGGGAGAATTCTGCATGTCCATGACATCAGTATAGGTATTCAAGTGGTTGTTAGGATCTGTCGTTCCGTCGTATTCTTTTATTCGGGGATATTTAAATCTTTCTGGTAAGGGGAATGATGTTATTTCGGGAGTAAAAGGGGTTCTTCTTATGAATGACGTCCGACCCTGTGTGTTCTGCAATATTCCATAGGCAATTCCCTCCTGATTGATTCTCGAGAGTTCTTGCTGTGTTAAGTTGGCGGATCCTTCCGTCATGGGATGGGCACCCCTAATTCCCAGGGAGTTGTCAGCCACAGGATTAGGTGGTCGGGGATCTTCCCTGGGAATTGTGCCTGGAGTGCTCGGGTCAAGCGCTGCTTGATGATTGTTCTGCTGTTGAAGGACTTGACGAAGTTCGCGGAGCTGCTGCTGAAGTTCATTGAAATCTTCTCGACTAATGGGCTCGTTGTTTGGCGTGATTTCTGGGTCTTGTCCTTCTCCAACATCTTCAAGAGGCGGAGGATTTTCTTCTTCAGCCGGAGTATTGGCCGGAAGGAGCTGACCAGTGGATGTGGAGGGGCGAACTTGGCGTCTATTAACCATGGCTGAATGTATCTTTTCCCATAGACGGCGCCAATTGATGTTGTCAAAAATCCTAACCTTGACGTGGCAGGATCTGATGATACTTGATTGCTGGAAAAGATCAATGAACTCGCTTTGAATGACCTGCAAAAAAAGCGAGGAGGAATCTCCCCGTCGCCCCTCCGATGTGAGAATTAGTTTTCTGGGGTAGAGAAAATATATAACTGGAATATATGAAAAGAATTGTGAATGAATATATGCGATCAAATGAGCTATATTTATAGGACTGAAAAGGCCCATAACTTCCTTTATTTAAGGAATGATTCATTTTGCTATAAACTTACCTTTTAAGAAGAATTCTAAACTCACAAGGATTCAGTTTCCTTTTTACAAAGAGTTTCCTTACGGATTATGTATTGCTTTGAGGCTCAAGAATATGGTCTATTAACGAGGCCCATTATCGAAAGAGATTGTGAGGCCGGCTTGCATGGCTCAAAGGCCAGGAAGCGCCGACCTCTCCCTTAAGCTCCAAAATTGAACGATCAGATCGGGTTCACCCAACCCGTTCGAACCAAGCGTAATACTACATCCAAGCCCGTCATTGTTGAGTCCAAATATGGTCGGTATAGGCCCGACCATACAAAGACGGGGGAGCCCGAGCAAATGCGGGGATGAGGTCCGTAGAGGTCGGGTCATGGAATCCTAATCGTTAGGGAATAGGAAAACAATACCGATCAATAACTAATCTTGATTATGTAGCATGAATCAACCAACTACGTGGTTGGATGCATTTTCTGAGAAGTGGAAGACTAAAAATAATAAATCAAAGTCGTCTAAAAAGGAGTCTTCTTCTTACGTTTCAAGTATGTGGTTCGAAATTTCATTCACGACTGAAAACATAGTTCCTGCTTTATTGTTAACATATCTAATTCCCAAATTGCTGATATTAAAATCTAGAAGGTTTTGGAGAAATAATTCAAAAAATATATCATACTATGGCTTACTTACTGATGATGTTGATGGTTAAACAAAAATTAAACATCTTTCACTTGTTTATTGATAATTAATCTGTTCTTTATGGGTAGAAAATTAAAATTAAAGCATGAGGCATTGAGACAAGTGGTTGCAAAATGGGAATTGCATGATTGCAAAGTCATAACGAGGCGTCAGTGGCGTCATTCCTCGTTTCTAAAGCTCTTCAGTCCCCACTCAGCATGATATGTACGTGCCCTCTAGCAGCAGTTACAACTTGAAATAACTGAAAAATTAATGTCTTTTTCAGTTTGAATACTAATTTGTATTGTCAAATTGTTTATCAAACACCATTTACATATTATTTATTTTTTATTTTTGCATTCAATGAATATATTGATTTCCATAATATATGTGATTATGAGAACTTCTTGTAGATGAGTTTACTAGACAGAATGAAACTAAAGAAGTCATGAATCCAGTGGAATTATGCACCTAAATATCGCTCTTGATTTTAGAATATGAACACAAATATAAATTTATGCTGATCTATTACATACAATGTTCACGTGATTTAGTGATTCTAATGATATTACATTTCGTATGTACCATGGACTCTTGGCACTTCAACTCGAAACGGATTTACATTTCATATATGCATATAACATGTGTTTTTGACACTTCAAATCGAAACATAACGTCATTCAATTGTGTGTGTATTAGCATAAAGTTGGAATGTAATGCAAAAATCTCAAGATTTTAATAGTTGTGAATTAGCATTATCATGCAATAGCAAGTATTTATAATACATGAAAAGTTTCTAAAATAAGAACTAAGCCAAAAGTAGGCAACATATTTGAATTAGGCAAACATAAACCAGAACAATGCCTCTGTTCTCATTTCCAAAATGAAAGATCTAAAACAGTAGTTTACAGTATCATTTCCATGGAAACCAAATTTGTCACCAAGATACTAAAGTAAAACACGATAATGTGATGCAAGATTTTGAAAACATGGGTATAGAAATGAACAGACGTCCAAACATCATTATCTGTGGTCCCGCAACCAGTAGTTTTTTTTTTTCCAGTTTGAGTTCTAGACTCGTCCCGGATTTATGCCATTTCCCTCTTTCCTCAAGCTCCTTGTTACCAGATCGGCATCTGTTTCATATCCCCTAAATATCTTCTAGCTTCCATGTTTGTACAATTTACAAGCTAGGTGAGTCCAAACAATATCGAGAATTGACGTAGAATTCCTGTTAAATAATCCATTTAACAATTTCAGATGTCTATACAATGCAAAAAACGAAAGCCTCATAAATGAATGATATCTAAGTAAATACTTTTATAGTTTTACATTTCATGACATTCTACTTAATGAAGACAAGTCCACATTCAATACATTTTACACGTGATATTGTGTCCATAAGCAATATGCAAGTTTTGATAGGGTACTTGCTGAAATACTGGAATTAAAAATAAGTTAGGAAAAGTTGTAATCATGATTTTTGTCGATTTATCTGTTTTCATGATTCTGTGAAACTAATTGATGATACTATGTGAGATAAGGCTCATAGTTGAATGAAATTATAAAGGCCTATGAAATCTAACACACCTAATTAAAATATACATTGCAGGTTACAATTGTGTATAGTCGTGAAAAAACATACCAAAAACAAAAATCATAGGCCTAAGAAATTTAACGCATTAATTCAAACATGTATAATACGATACATTTCGAGTTAAAATAGTCATGAAAAAATGTACCAAAATCACAGTCCTATGTAATGTACCTAATTCAAATATTATAGCACACTTGAGATCTTGATAATGCTTATCTATAGAAGAGGATATCTCAATGTGCCAGTTGAGTAGCTACGTCATTCCAACTTCTAAGTGCGCGTGCTTGTTGAGAACAATGATTTGAAGATCGACTTTCTAAAGCCAAAGAATTCTCCATCACCAAGGATGCTATCTAGAAAGACTTTAAAAAAAAATCAATATACATCTTCAGTAAAGATTAGAAACGATATTTAAATAACTTGTCCTCAATATCCACATAGTTTTTCCCATCTATTGAAGCATGTGTCAACAAAATGATAGGTTCGCAATAATGAATCAGATCTTACACATGTAAATTTAGAAAAATAAAAGATACATGCTACCATTTTTCTCCTTAGAAATCATTAAAAATATCAAACTGATTACTCACAACATGATTAACAAGGAAAAAAGAAAAAGAAAACCATGTAAGTTGATCGCATAAAAAAGAATCACAAATTTCATTGTGAACAAATGCTTAATTACACAACTTCAACCATATAAGAGGTTTGATAATTCTAGATATGTGCACCACATCCTCATCGAAAATCTATAAATAAAATATGAAATGTTCATCCTGAATAATATCGCATAACTTAAATTGTGAATCTAATCACTCAAGAAGTGGATGTTTCATAATTTACAAGATCTACTCTCACAATTTTTAAAAGCGGATTAATTTAAAAAATAACTTACACAAGAAAAGCAGAGTTATTTGAAAAGACGTTCTTCTGAAAATTCGAATCCGACTCTTGCTTCAATTCCAAAGGTTTCGCACACAGAAGTTGAACACCCTATAACATCACAATAAACACATAATATTCTGATGAATAAATGCTTGCTCACAAGCAAAAACATATAAATATAAAGTGCGAAAGGAAAAGAGGCTAAAATTGAACATCAAATGCACTATAGGCAAAGTATGTTTTAGATTAACCTTGGCAGTGATGGATTGAAGCTTGGCATCGACATTTTCATCACTAAATACAAAAGAAGAATCTACACTTTTGGCTTTCTGATGAATATGCATTTTATTTCAAGCCCTAATCAATACAAAAATGAAAATCAAGAATGAATTTATTGGTATAAAGCTATGGATTAAGGTGCTAGATATTGTAAAAGATAAATCCATGGTACGGTTTAGGTATTTTATTGGAGAAGCACTAACGTTGGAGAGGAGAGGTTTTTTGGGAAGTATAATATGAAGAAAAAATAATTTAGGGATTATGAGCGTGATTACGGATTAGCTTTTACCGGGGCATGTTTGGTGGAGAAAATTGAGTATTGATATTAACTAGTGTTACACCTGTGCGATGCACGGTCATTTGTTACTCACGTATACTGAATTTATATGTAACATATAAAATGAGTATTTAATTAAAAATGAGAAACGAATAAAGACAATTTTTTACAAAAAAAAGGTACAATTATACATACCTTAATTTTTTTACGGATTGTATGTTTACGGTTCAATGAAATTTATGCTTAGAATTTTATTAAAATGAAAGAGAATAAAATAGAGTGTAAGAATAAAACGAAAGAGAATAAAATAGATCGATGAAAGCTCTATTTTATTCTCTTTCATTTTTTATTTTTAAAGAAAAAATATTTATGTAATAGTGACAACATTTTTTTCTTTACGAATTTAAAATATATATATAATTGATTTTCATATGTTAACATATGAAATGAATATTTAATTAAGAATGAGAAATGAAAGAAGACTATTAATTACAAAAAATGTACAATTACAAGTACCTTAATTTTTTTAAAGGTTCGTATGTTTACTGTTCTAGGAAATTTTTTAAAACATTGCAATTTAAATTGACTTAAAACTTAAAGTGAGAAACAAAATTATATTTGAATAGAATTTGTAATTAGTGAAAAATTAGATATATTTGTGATATACGCTCAAAATTTTATTAAATTGAAAATGAAAGAAGAAATAGATATCGATGAACTCTCCAACTTTATTCTCTTTCATTTTCAATTTTTAAAGGATTAAATATTTATGTGATATTGACAACATTCAATATTTTTTTTTTTTTCAAATTTTAAAAAAAAAATTGTAATTGATTTTCAAGAGGAGAAGACTGACTAAGAAACTTCAGGACTATTTCATCTTTGAGACGATTTTATGGACAATATATTTTTTAATTTGCTATCACTTGTTATCTTGTATTAAACTTCTAGTTGAGATATTCGATTTGACACCCATATTTCATATTTTTTCGACTTCAAAATAAGACAACAATTATCAAATAGAATAATAATTAATACAAAAAATAGTTTATAGATAGTATTATAGAACTTAAACGATATAATTTAAAATGAATGATGTATTAAGTTTTAAAAAATATAAAAATATTTACATATGATTTTTGAGACGATTTTACAGTTTGTTCTCACTTGTTACTTTGGTTTAAACTTCTCATTGAGATTATAAATATGATACTCATATTACATATTTTTCGACTTAAATATAAAAAAATAATTATCAAGTAAATAATAATTATTAAAAGACAAAAAAATAGTTTATAAATTAAAATCTTGATGTCATTAATAGCATAACACGAATTTTAATATTATGCACCATAATAATTGTTAAAATATTTGTTGTTGTTGTTATTATTATTATTATTATTTTGCATATTATTTTTTGCATATATTTCAAGATTTGGAAAGTTATTTTTGGCGAAAAACTATGTGTGATAATTTTTTACATGTACTTTGTTTTTATATACGTATAGATAAATATAATAAAACTATTATTAAGAGAATAATAATTATTATAAAGCAAAAAAATAATTTATACATTAAAATAAATTAAAATCTTGATGTCATTAAAAGTATAACACGAATTCTAATGTTATGTATCATAATAATTGCTAAAATATTTGTTACATTATTTTTTCCATATTATTTTTTTCCATTGATTTTCAGATTTAGAAAATTATTTTAGGTAGGAAACTATGTATATTTTATTTTTGGCATGCACTTTGTTTTTATATATGTATAGATATTACTGATGAATAGATGTTTTTTACTATATTTTTTATCCATGTATGAAATTACTCAATTGTTTCATCTGCAATTTATTTATAAGTAGAAAAATGGATTCTGTCAATTATGACACATGCAGTCAAATTGTAATGATGATTCATTTATCAATGCAGGCTCTTGAAAAGATGCACAGTGCATTTTAAGCCTATGTTTGGTAAATATGTTTTTTACAACACAATTCCATAAATCATTTTTTAACCACACACATTTTTTCTCACCACTTTTCAATCATACATTTTACCTAAAAAATATATATAAAAAAATATTTTTAAACAATTTTTTTTTTAAAAAAAAGAGACCAATATTTCAAAACAATGAAAAAAAACATTTCAATAGCACGTTTCTGTATTAATTAAGCTTGTCTTGAAAAATTCTTCAAAGTTTCTATATTTAGAAAGGAGTTTAGGCGGGAAATTAGGGTTTTCATTTTTTGGCATGTATTTTATTATTATATATAGATAGACAATCTTACATTTTACCTAAAAGTATATATATTTTTTAAAACAATTTTTTTTTTTAAAAAATAGAGCCCAATATTCAAAACAATGAAAAATAAACATTTCAATATCACATTTCTGTATTAATTAAGCTTGTCTTGAAAGATTTTTTAAAGTTTCTATATTTAAAAAGGAGTTTAGGCGGGAAATTGAGATTTTCTTTTGTTGGCATGTATTCTATTATTATATATATAGATAGATACCTACACGAGTGAAGTATGATTACATATTTTGATTTTACTATAAAACTACAGTAATTGTAGGATAAAATATGTTCAAATGTATTATTTAAATATTAATATTAATTAAAAAACAAGTCTGTGGTGTAATTTCCTCTTTGAGAAAAATACATAAATAAAGTGATTATAAATGTCAATTTCAAAATTACGGTGAAACCTGTAGAATTTCAAAAATCAGGTTATAATTAGAATCAGTTAATTAAAATATTTTATTAATTATACATATTAAGGTCACAATACTATATATTTCAAGCCATAAAACAAAAAAATTTTAGGTAACAAATTATCAAAATATTGGGTCACAAATTAAACTTATTTTTAGGTCACAATAACAATTTTTTTTTTTAAAACCAGGAACTGATTTCAAGGTCACAAAATGTCAACTAATAGAATCCAACATATTTAAGGTCACAAATTATCAAATTATAAGGTCATATTCACTTGATTTCTAAGTCACAGCCCATCAATATTAGGTCACATTTTCTCAAGTCTAAGCACCATAAAAGTTGTGCCTCAATGCCACTGTTGCCACACCGTCGCGCCATCGCAACCTCCATCATCAATCAACCTCAACTCCACAACTAGATCAAAGCACCACCACCACTAGATCGAAGCACCAAAGCAGCACAAGTCCCAGGCCGCCTCAGTAGTCGCCACCACCACCATCGCATCTATTTGCACCACTTTCATCAACGATCATCAAATGCCACCGCTTCCACCACCACCCACAATCGGCTTTAGATCCGCAACTTCACCACTCCCCACGTGCACCACCATCAAACTGCCACCACCAATAGAGCACCACTATATCAACCACCACCTCCACCTTCGACCACTACCACCAAAACTAGAATCACCACCTCATTGCCACATCAGCCACCACCACCTCCACACCGAAACCACCCCTCACCGCCATCGTCAGCAATAATAAAATCATCAAAAAATACTCGCGAGATCAAAGTGGCAGTCTAGATCGCCTCCGCGCCACCGCATGGAAGAACGAAGCGGCGATCTCATTGCTGTTAGATCGAAGTAGTGGCACAGATTGCGATGGTTAACTATCGTTGCCCCACTGCGTGGGAGATGGAGCGACAATTTGTGCCGCTACTTGATCCTCATCTTCTACAGTGGTATGTAGGGTAGGGTGGGTATTTGTGGTGTGGTGGCCGCCAGATTGGGCATCGCTGCTTTCACGCGATGCAACAGTGGCACCCTTACCTTGATATTGTCTCTGCCAACGGGTCTCTTGTGACGACGTTCAAAGCAGTGAGACTCCGACGAGGATGGGGTGTGACCGTGACGAGGAAGGGGCGGATTGGTGGTCTGAGCCAGAGAGATAACGTATTTTGTTTTATCATAATAATTTTTAATACACGTACAAATATTAAATTTCGATTACACATTCTAAAAAAACTTAATAAACCACATTTATTTGAAATGACATATCCCAAATAGGGGGCTAATAATAACGCGACACGTTATTTCAAATAATGAGGTTTGAAATAGTAAATTATTTCAGAATGTAAAGTTAAAAGTAGAGAATTTTTTAAGTTTATTTGTAGATTTGGTAAAATGTGGCATAAAACGAGTTTTTTTGGAAAAAAAAATTATGTTTTGAATAAGTTGAGAGAAAATGTGTGGGGTTAAGAGGTGAAGAAAAAATGCGTGTGGTTAAAAAATAATTTGGGAAATTATGTTTTTATAAATTGATTTATAAATTGTAATGATTGCATTGAAAAACAATAGCTTATATTTATCTAATTTATGCAATGTCTATTTCATCTTGGTATTCATTATTCAAAATATCATTTACCACACATTGCACAAAAAATTTACAAACCATATTATTTGAAATGGTGGATCTCAAATAGGGGGCAAATAATAAAATGACGCATTATTTCAAATAACGAGGTTTGAAATAGTAATTTTTTTTCAGAATGTAAGTCTAAAGGTGGAGGATTTTTTTTTGTTTATTTGTAAATTATTTTAATAGTAAAATGTGGTAAAAATGAGTTTTTGGGAAGAAAAAAAATGATGTTTTGAATAAATGGAAAGAAAATGTGTGGTAAAAGGTCAAGAGAAAATGTGTACGGCTAAAAAGTAGTTTGAAAAATTACGTTGTTTATAAATTGATTTATAAATTTTAATGATTGTATTAAAAAACAGAAGCTTATATTTATTTAATTTATGCAATGTCTATTTCATCTTGATATTCATCATTCAAAATACAATTTACCACACATTCCACAAAAATTTTACAAACAACATTATTTGAAATGACGGTCTCAAACAAGGGACTAATAATAAAATGAGACATTATTTTTCTCTTGAAATTTATAAATTTCTATTATATTATCAATATTTTTTGAATAAAAAATATTTCGATTTAAATATATTATTTAGATTTAAGTATAAAAACACATAATTAAACACACGTTTATAATTACTGTGATTGATTTTTTAAAAATTTTTCGAGAAAATGTTAAAACGATGGGCAAATGCAAAAAATGTTAATACTATGGTTAATAATGAATTATATTTTTTAATCATTCTTAATTTTAATAGTTGCGTAAATGTTTTATGATATATGACTTTCAGTATAATTTTTTTCTCATGTTGTCATATCATTATAATTGCTAGATTTACGTAATTATTATTTTTTCCTATTTGATTTATAAGTAAAAAAATATAATTTTATTGGTTAAATACAAATATTCATGGGTTTAAGTTAAGCATGCATTTATAATTATTGTGATTGATATTTTTTAATGAAAATTGGAAAAACTTAAATACGAGAAGAGAATGCAGAAATCATGAGAAATATATTGATGTATTTCACAAAATTAATATTGCACTCATAATATTACATCAAACATGATGTACAATTAAATAAACTACTAAATTTGCGTTTTTTAAAATTAATAATAGTTTATAAAAATTATTGAAATTAATAGTCATGTATTACTTAAATATATAAATTGACTTACTATTTAAAGAAGTTATTATAATTTGAATTAGTTATATTATTTATTAAATTTTATTAGTTATTAAGGTATGATATTATTTTTCATGCATTTTGAATTTGTTTTATTTATGTATAAATATTAAAGTTTTTTAAATACTTATCAAAATTAATATTTTTGAATAACTTTCGTTTATCGCACTGAAAAAATACTAGTAAAATGACATAGCCATCCGTTTTGAAAGAATAGAAGGAGCAGCCGACTCTTGGAATTGGGCCAAAGATTGCTTGGTTAAATGGCTCATTAGGGCATTGCCTCAGACTCTCAATTATTCCATCTCTGTGAATTTTGCATTGAAAAAGAATAGAGGAACGTATGGGCTGCATGGAATAAGGAGAGCTGGCAGCTTTGAAATTGAAGTCAGTAGCCGTTTTCAACTGAGGAAAGAAAATTTTCTTGGACACCACTTCTACATATTTTCAGGTTGTCTTTATCTATAAATATGTGTTAGGGAGTCATAATAAGTATATCATGTGTGAGATTAAATAGAGGAAATAAAATTTTCTTGGACATAACTTCTACATATTTTAGGGTTGTCTTTATCTATAAATATATGTTAGGGAGTCATAATAGGTATATCATGTGTGAGATTAAATAGAGAGAAAATTAAGAGTTTTATGTTTATAATTTCTTGCGATTCTTTTTGGAATAATTCAAATGGTAGAAACTTGGGTTAGATAATAATTCATTATTAATATTTTCTCAATAGCCTATGAGATTACGTTGGTGAATAAAAGTCTATATATTTGTAACAATTTAGTATGTAGTGAAAAGTTTTGGACCTTTTGGTGATTTGGAAATTCTTGTGTTTTTGTTATATTTTCTTGTTTCTCCACTATTTCTTGAAGATAAAAAATATCTTGTGAATTAAAGAAATAAGAATTAACGTATAATTCCCAACAATTGTAAATTATGGTCTATAATCGAAATGACGCATAAACTTTGGAACTTGTTATTTAAATAGGTGGGTATATTGCTACCACAATTTTTATATATTTCTTTTATTTAAAAAATAGACATGAATTGAAAGACATAAATATCCATTTTTTGTTGTAAATATTATATTGTATTAGTGAATGACAGTTGTACCCCTAAAACCCTAGTTATAATTACTTTGTATATCCCTTTCTTCCCCTATATATATGGGGCTCTGGTTCATAATATAATACACAAATTTATTGCTGTCTCTACTTCTCTTTCTTTTTCTCTCTAGTTTATAACACGTTATCAGCACGAGTCTCTACCAAATTGAGTTAGAATTTTCTTTTTCAAAATCTCATATATCAAAATATTAATTAGATGGTAAAATCATATGCACCGAAATTAATTTGGTGACATATGAATTTTTTTATTACTATTCAATTGGAATTCACATCTATTCATTATGTTGTTGCTCCTAAAGTAGCACAACAGTATATATTAATATTTCAGAAGAATATTAATTATAGATTTGTCCATTACAAATTTATTGATGTTATTAATTAATTCGTTGTTGCTCCTGAAGTAGCACAACATTATATTAATATTCCAGAAGAATATTAATCATAGAATTGATTATTATTCGTTGTTGCTCCTGAAGTAGCACAACATCATAATTAATATTCCAGAAGAATATTATTTGCTCCAGAAGAGCATAAATTAAAATTTCAATATTCCAGAAGAATATTGATTTATTATTCTTGAATAATCGAAATTTTAGAACTATAATTATTCTAGAAGAATAATTTGTGGTTGCTCCTGAAGTAGCGCAACTGTATAATTAATATTCCAGAAGAATATTAATATGGGTGTTTAATTTATATATTATTGTTGAATTTTTTTTCATTACGTTGTTGCTCCTGAAGTAGCGCAACTGTATAATTAATATTTCAGAAGAATATTAATATGACCATCATAAATAATTTGTTGTTGCTCCTGAAGTAGCGCAACTGTATATAATTAATATTCCAGAAGAATATTAATATGACTGTCATGAATAGTTTGTTGTTACTCCTGAAGTAGCACAACTTTATAATGTTCAAGAAAGATTATTATTTGCTCCAGAAGAGCATAAATTATAATTGTCAATATTTCAGAAGAATATTTGACCTATTATTGAAGAAATAATAGAAAAATACAATATGCTCCCGAAGTAGCATATATATCGAAGAATATTGACATTTTATTCTTGAATAATAGCAATTTTAGATTTATAATTATTCCAAAAGAATAATTCGTTATTGCTCTTGAAGTAACGCAATAAATAATTAATATTCCAGAAAAATATTAATTGTAAAATTGTCTATTATAAATAATTTGTTGTTACTCCTGAAGTAGTACAACATTATAATTAATATCCTAGAAGGATGTTATTTGCTCCTGAATAGCATGAATTATGATTTCCAATATTTTAGAAGAATATTGATTTATTATTTCTTTTGGAAGAATCAGAATAAATTCGTTAAAGTATACATTATTCCAGCAAATTATTATTGTTATTATTTTTTGCTCTTTCAATTTTGTCATTGGAAATCACTACGTTATTTTGAATTCTCAAATACATTATTAGATTTGATTCTACTATATATTAGTTATATATCTAATTTTTATATATGGAATTCACGTGCATGTTTAGTATCTTTTGCATATTGGTAAAAGATTTAGCCAATAAAAGATTTAGTCAATTTTGTTAACTTCTATATATGGAGATTCTTTTTCCTGATATATGTTTGGTAATTCATTTTTATATATAAATTCATACTATGTTTATATGGTAATTAATATTCGTTAAGATGATTAAATATTTGTAGATGTTCATTCATAAATTCTGATTTAATAATGTATCATATTGTTGCTCACGAAGTAGGACAACAATAGTAGTATTATAGAAGAATATTACTTGCTTGTGACGAGCAGTATATTACAATTTCAATATTCCAGAAGAATATTGATCCAATGCTCTTGAAGAAGCATAATTTAAAATATGCTTTAAACGAATATGGTGTTGGTGTTCTCGAATAAACACAACCCACGTTAAATAAATATTCCAGAAAAATATTTTAACGTCACTCGTGTAGAGCACAAATATTGTTGGTTTGAAAGGAAGAATGAATAATCAATATCAATATTCCAGAAGAATATTGACTTATTATTCTTGAAGAATTGCAATTTTTGCAATATAATTATTCCAGAAGAATAATTCTTTATTTTGCTCCTAAATAGCAAAATAGATATTAATTATTGTTATAATTGAATGAGATTCGAATCAATATTCCAGAAGAATATTGCGTTATTGCTACGTTTCAATATTCTAGAAGAATATTATTTTATTACTCATGTGATAAATATTGCGTTCTTTTTCTCAAAGAAATTCGAATTTATTAATAATCCAAAAGATTATTATGATGTAGAATAACATATTGTTGTGATGATTCCTGAAGAATCATAATTTTATCTCATATGAAATATAGTAATGTAATATAATTTGCTCTCGGAGAGCCCAATATTATGAAATATGTTATTAATTTAATATTACAATTTTCCGGAAGAATATTGACATATTGATTTTGAATGAGTAATAAAAACGTGATTTTCGAAGTAGCATATGTTTCGAAAAATATCTTATTTGAGTTCATGTTTATCCTTGAAGGAAAACATATAACTTATGTCATAAGGACATTGATTAGTTTGACTACTTGAATAATATATGATTCAATCATTGAATTATATCTTATATTGAACCAGAAGTTCAATTTGATTTTATTATTTGGCATGACCAGTTGGACCATCACAGGATCAATAATGATGCGAAATTAAAATTGATACTCAATGAAGAACCAGAAGATTCTTCAATTCAATCATATATGATGTTTGTTCTCATTCATGAAATTTTTCATTATCACTAGCTAAAATAGGGATTAAATCCCCTATATTTCTGAAAATTAATTTGGGTGATAAATGGGGACCCATCATCCTCCACGTTGATCATCTAAATATTATTTGTATCTAATAGATTTGATACATGTGCTAGATGATTGCATGGTGTTCGCAACCTGAAGTTTGCGAAATTATTGCTCAAATTATGAATTATGAGCATAATTTTCAGATTATATAATCAAGAATGTGTCTTGATAATGCTAGTGGACACGAATCTCAACATTTTAATAAGTGTTAGTTGAGATGTCGATAAATGGTTTAACATTTTTGTTTGTTAAACGCCTCCAATTAATTTAATTGAGAACAAAATACTTCCCTTTTTGTTTAGGGAATTCTATTATGCATCATGCCAATATCATAGTTCTCCCTATTATAATTGGCTTATGGTTAGAGTCTAATTTTTCCATATAATTTTTAAATAGTGCAATTGATCCACCACAATGCACTGATATGGGAAATAAAGAATGTTGAGAAAAATACGTTGTTTGAACATATATCCCAAATGGGTGATATTTTACAACGTAAAAAAAAAATGATTGTCAATTTGATTGGACAATTTCCTCAACATTAGGGGGAAGATTAGTGGCTTTAAATCAAACAAATGCATCATATTATGTTATATATATCCTCGCGATTGATAATACGAACTAGAAGTTCGATTGAAAATATGAACGAAAAGTTCAAAGATAACATAATTACAAGATGCATAAGAGATTAATAAAATATCATGCTCTATCTTATATTGATATGTAGCACGCTTGAAGCGTAGCGATATTTTATTCGAATAAAGATCCCCAAATAAATAAAAATAGAGCAAATGATTATAGTGATCTTATTGAGGAGGCATATACTCGTGATAGAGTATTTATTGACATAATTAATTGTAAATCTCTAGAAGAGGTTCAAGTACTTGAAATATTGAAAATTGAGATCTCTATAGTTATGTCTTGTGGGGGAAAGAAATCAAATTGAGATGATAATTGTGTCGACACACTTTTTAAAGCACTTATGCAAAAGCAAATTGCGAAGCTAGCCGCATCATAATTTGAATGATAGCGAGGATAATAAAAGAAAATATGTCGAAGAAAATCGACATAAAAATAGTTGGCAAAAGTATGCATTCAGGCTAAATTAAACTTATTACAAAACCTGAAGTTTTGGGACCTGAAGTCCAAACACATAAAAGTGTAAAGCCAGTAAAATACCTATAGGTATAGTCGTAATACACGACTTGTTGCGCAACGAATGTTTCAAAGATCTGGCATAGATACAATATTTTATTTGCCTGAAAATGTATAATAAGTGCCTATACTTATATGATTATCAGAAATGTATTTAATGAAAAATGATTTACTCTGATTACTAGCTTGTGCTCTTTGATGTACCAATGAGTGATATCAAAATGTATGATCATCAACTCGGTACGTTGGGAGTATTCTTTGAAGTACCAATGAGTGAGATTAAAAAGGGTAATCAATACCTCGGTACTTTGGGATTGCGGTGAAATAATTAGAGAAAATCTATTTGAAATATAGGAATCGTTACCTATCTAATGTTTCACGACTTAAATTTGGTGGTAGCAATTTGATAATTGCAATGTGAAACATATACGATGCTTGAAGCATACAGTATAATCCTTGAAGGATTAAATATATTTGAAATATATAATTCAAGTTTTTAAGAAACTTGTTTGATCAAAGTATAAAGATACTTTGCGATCTAAATATATCATATGCCTTGAATAGATTCAATTTCCAATGGAATGTGATAGATAGTATGAAATTAGATTACATGAAGAATGGTACAAATGACTCTATATGACAAAGTGTTGAAATTGAGATGTACCATTACTGTGAATAAAAATCGTGGCAATTGATTTTCAAATTCAAATTCATGGTTAATTATTCACCTGAAGTGAATAAGTTAATTATTCACCTGAAGTGAATAAGTTAATTGTTCAGTGAAGTGAATAAGTCACTTCCAAATTTTAGAATTGCATTAAATGCATTGATAATATTGATTATAGAATATGGCTCGATGCAGCATGTTCAAATGATTGGAAATATTGAATATATTCAAAGAACAAATAATATCAGATATCAGATATGTGTTATTTATAAATGCTTGGTAAACACATTCGATATTGTACCGATTTACAGTTGAAATAATTATGTGCAGTATCAATATAACTGTAATGTTCCCATGAGGGGGAGCTAATATACGCTACACTCTTTTTTCCTTAGCTGAGGTTTTGTCCCACAGGATTTTCCTGGCAAGATTTTTAATGAGGTAGCTGTCATCAATATCTGTTGATATACTCTCTTATACGAAACTCCTGAAGAGATCAAGATATGAATGATTCAATAGAGATTGAATCAGGGGGAGTAACTATATGGATGATGAATCAGGGGGAGTAACTATATAGATGATTCAATAATATTGAATCAAGGGGAGTAGCTGTACTCTTTTCCTTCGTTCAGGTTTTTTCCCATTGGGTTTTTCTGACAAGGTTTTAACGAGGCAGCATCAAAATACTCCAGAATTTCAACAAATCTACTCAAGTGATAATGAAGCTGATTTATCTACAAAAGTACTATCAACATCTACATTTAATAAACCAGCTCACAAGATTGGGATACATCAACTCGATGATTTACAACGATCAACACTAAGGGGGAGTAGTTGTACTCTTTTTCCTTAGCCAAGGTTTTGTCCCATTGGATTTTCCTGGCGAGGTTTTAACGAGGCAGATATTTTGTAATATCATATGTCATTCAAGGGGGAGTGTTGTAAATATTATATTGTATTAGTGAATGACAGTTATACCCCTAAAACCCTAGTTATAATTATTTTGTATATCCCTTTCTTCCCCTATATATATGGGGCTCTGGTTCATAATATAATACACAAGTTTATTGGTGTCTCTACTTTTCTCTCTTTTTCTCTCTAGTTTATAACATTTTTATATTTGATTCTCGCACCGCACTATTTTCTTATTTTCTTCTTATTATTCTCAGGCAGTTCCACAACTGGCCCAATAGAATCACCCTCTCCACCACCACCCATGCCTCCATGATCTGTTGTGTAGACCACTTATAGAAAATAGAAGCCATGAACCATTCTTGTATAAAAATCACAATTTAGAGCCACATTCAAGTAATGGTTGAGACTCCAATTACCCATGAGGTCCCATCATATCCTCTCTCGGTTCCCCTTATAGAAGGCATTTTCTCCATAGCTCTTTCACATTTTTTTTCTCAGACTTGTACATCCATAGATAAGAATAACAGAGAAACTCGAAACTTCATGAAAGTCGAATCATTTTCTAATATGCCCTTTATTCGTCAGTCTCCAGTCAACGAAAAGGCCATTAGGCTATTCGGTAAAGAATTTGGAGGTGAGTCAACGGCTAATGATGAATCTGAGGTTAGTGAAAATATAGCTCGAGAAGAGGATGAGTTCAGAGAAGGGAACTTACGGCTGTGACGATTGAGATGATGGTAGGGATGGGCTGAGAGTGAAAATTTCGAACAGAAGGCTGGATTGGGATGGTGGTGGGGATGGATTCAGAGAAGGGAACTCACGGCCGTGATTGTGGTGTGCAAATTGAATTTTTTTTGTTTTAAAATTAGATAAGGGGTATATTTGTATTTGTAATGTGGTATATTTATAAAAAAGATATTTTATTAGTGATGGTAATATAATGTGGTGTGTTAAGTAAGTTTTGTGGTGGTAAAATATTTTTCCTATTTAAATTCATCATAAACATTGTAAAAGGTTTTGATACTTATTTTGTTATTATTATCTACACTTGAGAATATTTAAACATCAAAATGTTCTTTAGGTTGTGTTTGGGTGCACTATATTTTTCAATACCTTTTGAATGCTTTTGAAATAATCTAAAAATGAACCTGGGATAAAAATTGAAACAATATCTACATATAAATCCACAATCTATGAAAAAAAAAAAAGAGGATGATGGAGAATATTTATATACCCTATATATCCTTACCCCTTACTTAATAACATTAAATAATTCATTATATTAATTTATTGTCTAAAAATTTATAATGCTATAATATATTTTCATATTATTATACTTTCTCATTTCTTTATTATATTAAGCCCATATTTGGAAACACTACTTTTTTTTAAAAAAAATTTAATTTATTTCAAAATCAACATTTAATTTTAACTACACTATTTATAAGGCATACAACTTTTCAACCATACATCTCATCAATTTTTATCAAAATTTATTAAATAATTGATTTTTATCAATATCAAACAGGGCCTAAATTTGAATACATATTTTACATTTATATATTTTGTTATATACATATGCTTATCCCCTTACTTAATAATAACACTAAATAATTCATTATATTAATTTATTATCAAAAAAATTATAATATTATATCATATTATTTATTATTGAATTATTTTATTATCTAATAATTTAAAAATGTCGTAATATGATTTCACATTATTATATTTTTAATTTAATTTAAATTATATTAGAAAAGTGGATGGGTGAAATGTTTGATTTTCATTTTACCCTTAGTTGTCGATCCATATTATTCTTAATATTTAATTTACTTTCATTAAATATAATAATTATTAGTTAATAATATTAATCTACTATACATTTAAATATTTTATCTTTTGTCAGCAACATCATTAAACTCTTATTAAAATTAATAATTAATTCATCTAAAAAGAAAGTTAATTTTAATTATGTTATAATTAAATATATAATAAATAATTTCATAATTCTTTTGAAAACCAAAAGTCAGAACTGAAATCTTTGTTAAACTTACATAATATTAAATCTTCTCCATTACAAAAATATGCTCTTAAATTATTTTTGTTACAATTTTATTTTCTCTTTAATAATATCAATTATCTCAATTATTTTCAAAACAATATTAATATTTCAAAAACATTAAGGTTGTGTTTGATGAAAGGATGGCAAACGGATAGTAAAAAAATATTTTCTAGGAATTGATTTGCCTGAAAATTATTTTTCGAAAAAAAGTCTATTGAAAGTGTTTGATTATATTAGTTTTCCAGGTGAAAAAGTGGTAAATTTTTCTAGTTTTGTTATATGATGATTGACTTATTTTCAATGACAAATAAATCAAAATTTGGATATTTTAATAATTTTTTTCACTTATTTGTACTTCATAATAGTAATGTTAATTTTTGAAAAAAAGTAAGTCAATTAACAATAATAAAAATGATCAAACGTGGCGCAAAAGTTTTTTCCTCCTAAGGTGAAAAATGTTTTCTTACCAAATATACAAGAAAATATTTTCAAGACAAATGAGGTAGTTGTACTTTAATTAATTGTACCTAAGAAAATATTTTTCAATGAAATTTTTTCAACCAAACATCAAACAAATACAAAGATAAAAAATATTTTTCATGATTTGACATTTTCTGGGAAAATAAAGGTCCATCAAACACAGCCTAAATATATCATGCATCATATACATAAGACGTGCAAAGCACGTATTTAATACTAGTAGAAACAAAAGTAACCATTATCAAATATTTAATTTTATATGAACTCATGTTTATTAATTTAACTTTTTTAATAAAAATTAAACTTAATATAATATCAAGGTTCTTTTCTTTAACAATGTAACATTTATAAATTGGTTTATTAATGTTTTTTTTAGATAAAATGTGTGATTAAATAGTGGAGACAAAAACGTGTGATTAAAAAGTGGTTCAAAAAATTGTCTTGGGCTCCGTTCCGTAAAGTCGTCATGACATGTTTATAAATCAATTTATAATGTACACGATTTTTCAAACCACTTTTTAATCGCACATATTTTCTCTCTTCAATTTTTAATCATACATTTTACCTAGAAAAGAAGATTATGACGACACTCTTTTTGTGAAGGTAAAATATATGTATTAAAATTTATAAAAATTAAAAAAATAGTCTATATTATACTATATATCGAGAGCTTCGATATGAGTATAATTTTGTTATATAATTTTTATTATTTTAAAAATTGTTTATTTTTATTGATAAACTACTTAATTATTTGTAAAATAAGTAACTTTTTGAAATAATAAAATTATATATCAAGATTACACTCACACTAAAACTCTTGATAAATGAAATAATATGTACAAAAAAATTTTAGTTTAACAATTTTAAACGCGTATATTTTATGCTCACGAAAAGAT
This sequence comes from Ligustrum vulgare, assembly GCA_963555705.1. Lineage (NCBI taxonomy): Eukaryota > Viridiplantae > Streptophyta > Magnoliopsida > Lamiales > Oleaceae > Ligustrum > Ligustrum vulgare. The sequence goes on along the minus strand of OY743180.1, from coordinate 9,822,609 downwards.
GATTGTCACAACTCTCTTTCATGAGTCTGAAAAAATTCACACGGTTTTTGATCCTAGACGTCTCGGTCAATCCTGACGTCTCTTTGAATTTATTTCATGTATCCATAATTCTAGTTGCGATTGCATCACACCCGCTCCAGAGATCCACATCATCAATAATGCTCTACATCACTTTCTCAAACTTCTAGTCGTCTTTCAACTTCATATATTTATATGTCCCTATTTGGTAAATAGAACGTGATTTATACTCTGTTCGACGGTTAGCAATTATCGTTATTTTGTAAACTAGTATTTTTACTTGCGATACACGAGAATATAGTTTTGATAGTGATCAAAATAGAAAATATAACATTTACAAAATTAATAAAAAATAAAAAATTATGATCATTATAGGAATTTTTTTTCTTTTCTTTTTAAAATTGTTTGTCTCTTCAAAAAAAAAAAAAAAAATTTTTGTTGACTACAAAATCCGGCTAGACCTTGACCAACACGTCTCAACTCCTCTCTCTTGAACACGAGAATCTCCTGCGCACTGTGATAAACAATCAATTTGTAAAGGGGGCCGAGGTGGCTCCCGTTTGCACTCCGATGCTAAAGTTAGCGCTCATTTCAAGCAGATATAAATTAGGCGTGGAAAATGTAAGTGTGTAAAAAAGAGAAAACGGAGTGAGAATAAAATATTTAATTAGGAGTATGAAATTGCTGACCCCTTTTCAGGCGGGAGAAGTGTTCTATTTATAGAGGAATTTATAATCTTGGATGACGACGCGTGGTGGACTTTAAACGTGTATTTACCCTAGCGATTGGAGAGGAAAATCTTGATTTTTTACAGTAATCATTGCTACGTTTGGTAGGGGATGGGCGCCTGTCACTTTTGGTAAAGACGGTGTCACATCTCTGACTTCATCAATTGTCTCATCACTCATACGTGGCGTCACCGTAAAGCACATCTACTAAACGTAAAGCACATCGGCTAAACGTAAATCAGTTCGGCCAAAGAAGTTCACATGCTATTCTACCTTGGCAGTTGGCCCAAGGTGATGCCCTAAACTTTAATCGTGGGCTAAGGTCCATTGGACCCCTATTGGACCTTCGCTGGTGGTTCAATGTACTATGTTTTTGGGCACGATCTCAACAGTTTTATTTAATATTTATTTGTTAGTTAAACTTTCTTTTTTAAAATAAGTTATTTTTATCTTTTATATATATATATATATATTATTTACAACCATAAATCTATATTTGCTTTTAATTTGGTAAATAATATTGTTGTTATATTTTTTATTTATTTAATTTTACTCCAAATGAGTAAATGTCGTTTTATTTCTAAAATAATTTTTTTTAGAAATTTTTCTGATCTTTGAAAGAATTGTTTATTTTTTAATTAAAATCTATTCGACCTCAGTTCAAATCGATTCAATCTTTTGACCCTTGACCTGTTGCCTTTTTCAAGTCGAACCATTTTAGATTTTCTGAATACGGAGTATTATGTAACTTAAATGATATAATTTAAAATGAAGTAAAAAATATAAAGTAAAACTTTGACATTTGATCTTTTGGACGATTTTATGGACAATGTTTTTACAGTTTGCTCTCACTTGTTATATTGTATTAAATTTCTTGTTGAGATCTTCGATTTGATGCCTATATTACATATTTTTCGACTTCAAAATAATACAATAATATGTATGATTAAAAAGTGGTTTATAAAATGGTTTATGAACCATTTTTGCAAGTTTATCGAACAAATGCTTAAACATAATTTTAAAACTGATAGTAACCATTGGATTTTTCAAATACATTCCAACATGCGAGAGTAATTACTTCCAACTCTTGTTAATTGTCATTATATATGACGGAAAATAATATTCATTCAAGTATGAATTATTCGATTTGAAAGAAAATTTTTGGATTAGTCATTTAATTTTGTTATTTTTTTATATAATCTAATTGGAAAATTTATAAAAAAAATACAAAATATAAGGAATGTTTTTAAATTCTTTAATCTAAAACATTTTTCTTTCTTTAAACTAAAACATTTTTGGGTTATTTAAATATTTTTCAACACATTTATAATATAATTTTATATCTTTAGAAATAATTTAATGTTGCTTTACCAAATTAGTTACACTATAATTAAGCAGAATATTTTTGAATAATTTTTTTTAATTAATTTAACAAAATTTCTAAATTAAGGATCTTGAATACTTTTTTTTATAACAATAGAGAATTTTCTATTTATTTTTTAAATTGGACTTATGACATTTTTGATGTAATTTTTTTTTACATTTCTCACAACAAAAATGAAGGTTAGATTTATAATAAGATTATAGACAATTTTAAATTGTTCTTTTTTTTTTTTAAAGTTGAATGAAACATCTCTATTTGATAAAATATTTTTAAACAACTCGCTTTTACACTACTTTTTAATCACACATATTTTTCTCTCTACTTTTCAATCACTAATTTTACCTCAAAAATATCACATTCTTTTTTTTAAAAACAAAAAATTTTAACTATCATTATTTTTTATATAATTTAACAGTGCTAAAAACGATTATTTTTTATTATTTTTTTATTTTGGAACAAATACATGTAATGCTTAAAAGTGTAATTCAAATTTTCAATTATTACACTTTTCAAAATGCAATCATTTTTTATTTATTTTTAAATTTTTGTGTTTTGGTAAAATCTTTCCAAATTTAGCAAGTGCATTTTGGCGGAAAAGTGTGTGTGTGTGTTATTTTTGTTAAAGGCTTTGTTATATATATATATATATATATAGATTTTGATTTTTTTTTTAGGTAGAACTTTTGGTGAAAAAATGGTTTTGAAAATGTATGTGATTAAAAAGAGATATTAGAAATTGTAATAACACACTAACCGAACACGGGCTTATAAATTGGTTTGTTTATAATTTTGAGGTAAAATATTTAGTTAAAAAGTGAAGAAAGAAAATTTTTATTGTTAAAAATTGATTTGAAAAATTATATAATTTATAAATTGATTTATAAACCAATTTATTTGATTTACAAATGATTGCTTATATTATATTTATTTCAAGAGATACAAACAATTGATATTTACTATGTATAGATAGATATGTCTATATAGAATGTTTTCATTTTCAGCTTGCACAATTTGATTAGGAAGTTGGAAAATGTTTGTGTTGGAATTAGTTTTTTGATTGTTTGATAACTCGAATTTATCTTGAAATTGATTTGTCACCTTTGCAGCTTTGCTTTGGAAATTGGTTTTTGCCTTATTTTCAAAGAAAACAGAACTTGAAAAATTCTCACATTTTTCACATAAAAAATTAAATAAATCAAACACATCAAACTTCTAATTCTTGAAAAAATAAATTCTCAGAAATTTAATTCTCTAAAATTCGTTTTTATTCTATCGAAATTCCAACATGGCTATCAAAAAAAACCCTAAATATATTTTGGCCTCCGCCAACAAATTGTTTAAAAACATATTTTTAAACAACATAATTCTCTAAACAACCTTTAACCATACAAGTTTTCTCTCTACCATTTTCAACCACGTTTTTTACCCAAAAAACATTAAAAAAAAAAAAGTGTTCTTAATCACGAGTTTTCATTCAATAAACAATGGGAACTCATAATTCAAACATCAAGTGCTTATTTTGAATAGCTTAAAAGGTTGGTGTTAAAGTCAATAATTTATTTTAATCATACATATAATTGGATTCATAATTTTTATCAAATTTTCAACTACATATTGATTTTCTTTTTTATTAAATCTGCAAAATTTTTATGAAAATCTTTTTCAAATAACTCTTTAAAAGTGGTTTTGTGTTGAATTTGTGTGTATTAAAAGGCAATAAATTAATAAGATATATAGCTTACAGAAGAGGTGGGAGGTTTAATTGAGGATTTACACAAAGAAGGCCATTTCAGAGTTAAAATGCAAATTAAGATATTTGACTCCAAGGATTGTAACCCCACAAAATGTCACTCTTTAACAAAAAAACTTAAAATTAAAAATTGGAGAATTTTTTAAATTTTATAGTATTTCAATTACGATGTTTCACTTGTAATAATTATAATGTTAAAAGGGGTTTTTTATAGGGCAAAATACACAAGTAAGGAATTTTAAAGATAAGATTTAATATATAAGAACTTGTTCTTTTAACTCAAAAATTAGGTTTTTGTTAAAAATATATATATATGATTAAATTGGTAATTAAATAATTAAGATCACAACTATACAATTTATGGTCCCGGGGTCACAATTCACAAATTTTAAAGGTCACAAATTATCAAATTAATTAGTCACGAATTAATTCTCGATCACAAATTACAAATTTTATAGGTCACAAATTATCAAAGTAATCGGTCACAAGTCAAAAATATATAAGTCAAAAATTCTAAAAATTTAGGCTACAACTTATTTTTCGATCACAATTTACAAATCTCGTAAGTCACAACTTGTTTATTACCGGTTACAAATCTCGATTTTATGAGTCACAATTTATTTTTCGATCATAATTTACAAATTTCTTAAGCCACAACTTATTTTTATAGGTCACAAATCTTGAGTTTTGTAGGTCATAACTCATAACTTTATTTTGATTGTAAATTTTAAGTTAATTGATCACAACTTATTTATTAATCAATCACAATCACCTATAATTGGCCACAAATAAGTTAACACCCCACCCAACCCTAAATACCTACCCTAAACCAGCCTTAATCCCACTCCAACACTACTGTTGCTGCCGATCGTACCAACTATCAAGTGTCAACACTCATCTCATCATAGCCATCGCCAACCACCTAAACCGCTCGACGACTACACCATCACCAAAACACCACCCCAAATGGACCCAGCCACCATGCAACCATTTGCTCTCAACTCACCCCACCACCACCATAATCACCGCCACCAGACACAATACCAATGCCTCCATCCCATCAATGGATTCCATACTGCCACCGCCCTCCTCTACTCTACCCATCACCTCTACCAACACAATGGCAGCGCCACCTCCGCTACCAACACAATTTTATTGAGTAAACTCAACACAAAATGCACCATAGTACTTTGCCAACGCTTGAGAAGATAACCAACAAAAACACACAGTCGCAACAAACTGCAACCACATCGTCATCATCAATCTTCACATATTTAAGTGGTGAATCGATCAAAACGTCATCTGACTGTCACTGGAGATGGGGAAATAGACTTGCAGACATTGAAAGAAGTGGTGGAGTGGTGAGCTACCGTCGCTGAGTGTCTTCACTGCCGATGCTCAACCAGAGACATTATGAGCCCCGCTGTAGCGACCAAGAAATTTCACGTATTGGATAATTATTTTAAATTATAAAAACGTGCAGCTACGATCTCACCCATTATTAAATTAAAGTCGTGACGTATTCGTCTAGCCGGGTTGAAAAAAATACCAAGTCCAATTCGATTTTAAATAAATTCCAAATTTCTAAAATTATACTATTTTAATTATTTATTTATTTTATTCTTTCAAAATCGTTTTAAATTCCAAATCGTGTTAAACTCATCGTATCAGATTCATTTTTCGATCCAGTTGAATTCATGTATTATTGTCTCGAATTTCGTGTCTTGCTTGTCAAGATTTCCAAACTACCCTAGCCAACCCATACCTCTACCAACTACATCAATTATCATACTCTACACCAACCCACTTCATTACACACCACCTACCCTCTCTCACACTCTCTCTGCTCAAACCACAACCCAACACCAATTTCAGCAACACCATTCACAACCATAACTTCATACACCGGTCGAAGCTCAGCAAACTTCAAACCAAAACATTGAGTTCCAGCCTCCTCCCTAAGCCAGGAAACCACCATTCACCACCGGTCCTACTACCAAACAGCCACCAATCACCGCCTAAGCTGCTACCTCCATCCCCATCGCCCAACAACAACACAGCCACCACCAATACACCATAGCCACCTCCTTCGTCGTCGTCGTCGTCATCATCATCATCATCATCATCACCTCAACCACCCTCGACCAAGCACCATCTTCACTGCTAAAAACCGACCAACAAGTTTCACACCAATCACCAAAATCCTTATCAACCAACACCACTGCAGTTTTATCACCATCGTCGAACAACCACCGTCACATTACATCGACCACCATCACCCTCACACTACCTTGAACAGGAGCACCACCACCGCACCCAATTCCAAACTCGCACACCTCACCACCGCCACCTACCGTTCAACACCAAATCCGTATCAAATTCCACCAAATAAAAAAAAATCAGACCAAAGAAGTAGAAGAAGCCGGAACTTACCTCAAACCTTGAACCATTCCAACTGGATTTGTCACCGGGAAATTACCCCTTTGAGCCTCAATCGATCTTCACACTCGCACCACAAAAACCTACCAAAACTCAAACTCCGGCCTCACCCACACTCCCGACTGTACCACCGTCACTCGACGGCTGTATCGCCGTCGGTCGCCGCCGCCGACGTGGATCAATTTTCCCTATCTTTCCGTCGCCTCTCTCCACCTCTGCCCTCAGCTCAGATCGTGAAAGGGAGAGTAAAGATATATTTTTATATATATACTAGTAGGGAAGACACGTGATGTGTTTTATTTGTGTGAATTCGCGTGGAATAGAGAGTTGAGTAAATGTGATATGGGGAAAAAAAATAGTGTAAAGATTTATAGAATTTGTATGGAAGCTGTATAATATATTTATAGATAAGTGGATGGTTGGTAACATAAACTAATGTGAAAATAATTGTGGCAGTGAGGTAACCTGCGAATCATTTAAAATTTATTTGAAAATAAAATTGAAACCCAGTAGATGAGATAGAAGCAGAAGAAAATGAGAAGATCAGTTCATAAGGTTTTCTGTTGAAGGGAAATGAATGCAGTACCTATACACATATTTTTTGTCAGAACAGTATGAAAATTGCAAGGTTTAGAAGGGCTGAATGACCACTTTATAGCAGAAAAAAATTCCATGAAATAAAGTTATAGATAAGTGGATGGTTGGTAACATCAAGTAATGTGAAAATAATTGGGGCAGTGAGGTAACTTGTGAATCATTTATAATTCATTTGAAAATAAAATTGAAACCCAGTAGATGAGATAGAAGCAGAAGAAAATGAGAAGATCATCTCATAAGGTTTTCTGTTAAAGGAAAATGAATACAGTACCTATACACATATTTTTTGTCAGAAGAGTATGAAAATTGCAAGGTTTAGAAGGGCTGAATGACCACTTTGTAGCAGAAAAAATTCCATGAAACAAAGTTAAAAAGTAACAGCAACAGAAAGATAAAGAAGTAGATAGATTCCCATTTAACAAAAGATATATTTACAATAGATGTGATTCTAATATATTTCTTGCATTCCAGCAAGAAATTTAACAAAATCACATAAGTTTTTACAAGTTATAAGTGCTGATATTCACTGAAGCACATTACCACAGACAGCAGAACTGAACCTACAAATGTACAGTTCTGATAATACAAAAGATGGAAGTTTGAAGTTTGATCAAAATATGCATCATTAGAAGAAAGTCTAATCAAGCTTATCGTTCAATTTCTTCTTTGTTGGAGACAGCGTGCCATCAGCTGGGAATAAATTGCGCTTTGCTGGAGGTGGTGAAACAAAATGACTAACCGCAGTGTAGGAACTGTTTGATTCAGACATAGTAGGAAGCTGTTCCTTTTGGATTGTGCTGTGAGGTTGGTTGAACTTGTTTGGGACATATTCCTCAAGAGAAATGACTTCAAATTTATGAGTAGAGGTCTGTAAAAATGTAGCTGGTGCTTTGCCACGATCAGTTGGGCTTTGAGTCATTGGACTTGCTTTGATGTAGAAAATGTATTGGTCATCTATGTCAAATCTTATGTTTCCCTCATCAGTAAGCTTCTGTGCAAAATTTTTTATGTTTTGAATGTGGGTTAAAATACTGAAAGAACAATAATGAAACAAAAATGTTAATGTGTATGTGGAAGTAAATGTAGGTGCTAACCCCTTTAGAAATTCCCATCAGTTTAAAGGCTGAGCACTGCAAATAATCCTCTGCAATTTCTCCCATCAGTGAGGCTGGTAACTTCCCAGTTTCATCTTCTATATAAATGTCTGCTCTTGCCCTATATGGAAAAGATAATGTTATTGAAATGTCGTTTAGCATTAAATTTAAAAGTATGATATGTACATTTTATATTTTTTAAACCTGCTGATGAAAAAAAATGTTCAATCAGCAAGTAATATAGTATCTATAATGATCTAATAAAAAGATGTTATATTTATTCATGTATAAACTAATATGAAATAAAAAATGTTTTGTTTATGTTTAAGAAGATAAAGGGTTATTTGTTGAAACTAACCTAGGTAGAGCTGTCACATTTAGTGTATTGCAGTAGCGACAATCATAACTCTCGCCTGCTATTGATGCACGTGATGATCTATAACATAGAGAACAACTCATATACCAGAAAGGAGCACTGGTCATCTTTATTTTTGCACTACCTCTAACCCAGAAATGGTTTTCTTGGAGCTGTATGTATTAATGAAACAGAAATGTTAGATATTTTAATAACTATATATATATATATATATATATATATAATATATATATATATATATATAAAATAGAATAAGAAATAATAAAAAAAAAATTCAGAAGAAAAACAAAATTTATGTATACCTTTTTTGCTAAGTCAAGTACATCTTCAACTGATGTGAACTGCGTGTCTTCCAATGGAGATATCTTTTTTGGTGTAAAATATGGCTTCAATGAAGTCATTTCAGCTATTGTTTCAGAGTTGTCATGTATCCTGTAATTTGAATAATGGGCAGTGTTAGAAAATTGTTATATGTTATAGATTTGTGTGAAATACGTGAAGAATTCTATATAAGTTACCATTTTTGATACTCCGTTACTTCATTGAATGGAAAATTCACGTAAAAAAAGGAATCAGATGTAGTAGACAAAGAGAGACCTAATAGGAACAATTTAGTTAGTATTGTGAAGTATGAAATATTTGTTGAAGGTAAAAGTTTAAATGCTTGAGAAGTGTATCTATATTGAAAGAATTTACCATTGAAAGATGTGACGAGAAGATGTGTTGCAACAAGAACAGGTGTTTTTGGCAATAACCAAACTATTTCTTCGGCTTCATTATCAATGAAGGAGGACCACATTGTTAAAGTAATTGTGTGGAATCTGTAAAAAGTAAGAAAATGTTGTTTAATCTGATGTAGACAGATTATATATATAGGTTTCAGTATCTCAGTATTATAAGCGAAGTTGTATATGTACTTACTCTTTGTTCATTAGAATAATATCTTGCACAGTAACTTGATTCCCTGTTTTAATGTAAAATGGCCTCTTTGGTTTCACATCAAGGACAATTGCAATAATACCTGAAGGGAGTAAGATAGAAATGTTAGTAGATGCAGGAGTTCAAAGTTGACAGCAGAGTAATTTTATGATAGAGATGAACTATATTTTTGTAAATGTGCATTGATCTAAAAATTCACTAAGTAATTCAGAAAACTGTTGGTGCATTTAAACTATGTGAAAAGAGAGAAAAATATTAAAAATTTGAAATCAGATTACAATTTGTTATAATGGAATTGTTAATAAGTGAAAGATAGAGAAAAATACCAATATGCTTGGTTTTGTCGTCCATGTAATTCCTTAAATCATGAAAAGGAGACAAATGTAATTCCCTGAAGATTATATCATGATGTACTTCTTCAACTTTCTCCACTTTTGTTGTTCCAGATAAGGTCCATTGAAGCTTTCCATCAAATTTCTTATACTTATCTGGTGTTAATCTTACTAATGCATTAGAAATCAGGTAAGTATTTCCAAGGATCAGAACAGTTTCGAATGCAGGGATGTGATGATCCCATATCATCCCTTTGACAGTATTACCCTAAGAGAGGAGAAATAAATAAGTCTTTTATGCAGTAAAACTGGTTGAAGAATACAACACGATAGATAAGTAATGGAAATTGGTTTTTGATAAACTGTAGAATAGTTAAAAATATGGAAAGAAAGATATAGGTAAAGAAGAGACAGAGAGGAAGACAGAAGAATGTTTTTTATATAAGAAAAAAATTACATAAACCTTGAACTTCAGAAAAAAAAAGAAGTAATAACAATATAAATACTTATTCAGAACTTCTTTTTTTGCTGAGAAATGCAAAAGTTTTTAATAACAAGAGAGTTGATTTGATATAATAGCATTGCTGCGAATATGAAATAGAGAAAGAAAAACTGATGAAAAAATAGTTAAATCATTAGATACAGAAAAATGTATCTGTTGGAAATGTTTGATAATGCAAAGTAGAGGAATGAAACTTAAAATTGTGTAGTTATAGTTTAAAATAATAATAAATAAAAAAATACCTCAATGTCCATAAGAAGTAAAGTCTGATACTTTTTTGAACCATAGAATGCCGTCTTTGGATATGATTTCTCAGCTATAATAACCTTTGATGTCCATTTTTGATGCATGGGAGTAATTTCTGGAATAAGAAGTTCATTCCCAGACATTCTCAGTATATTTTTAACTGTAAAAATATAGTAATTAAAGTTAGATAAATTTTTTGAGCACAATAAAATGTAAGAACAAATAGGAGACTTACCAATAAAACTCTTCAATGTAAACAGTCACGAAATGAGGTATTTTTTCCCCCAGCTTTACTCACTGATGTTCTGCTAAGTACAGCTTTATAGTTGTGTATGTGTGCATTTGTGTGTATGTATCATCGTTTCATCTCACTATACATAATAGTGATGAGGTGTGTTTGTATGTGTACTGAGATGATATGACTTGAATAGATTTATTTATTATGAAAGAAAGCTGAACATTTGTAATGTAGTAGATATGAAGTATGATTATAAAGATATATTTTGTTTGTACGTTATTTTATATTGATGAGAGAGAGATTGTATTTTAGATTTTGCAGGAGTGTATGTATTCGTGACTGTTACAAGAAAATGAACAGTGACTAAACGTTTTGAAATGTATCTGTGTTAGGTATGAGGTACTATAGGTAAGGTTGTATAGAATAGAGTGAGAAAAAGCTTTGAAATGATGTATACTTTTGAAATAGTACACAGGGTAATGTCAAAATCTATAAAGGTGTACTTTTGATGCATTGTTTACTGTGTGATACTGATATAAAGTGTTGTGCAGTACTATTTTCAAGAAAAAAGAGATTTACTTTAGATACATTTTGTCAGATATAATATTATTATATACAATAGTTTAATCGGGGGAAAAAAATGTTTCTATTTTTTAAGAAAACGAAAATGAGGAAAAATATATGTATTAAAAAAAAAACAGATTATTATTGTTTCATAAGACAACATATAACAGATAGTAAAAAAAAAAAGGAAAAAAGATTAATAAAAAATTGTAAATATATGAGAAATAATAAGTAATTTGAATTAAAAAAACATAGTAAAAATGTTAATAATAATAATAATATAATAGTTTTGAACTATATTTTTGTATTTAATATAACTAAAATACTCATAATTCTAATAAGAAAACATTTGATTTGATTACATAAATTTTTATATTATGATGAGATATATGTATAGACCATGTGACCAACCATCATACAGTCTATAAAGGAGAAAAGCAAATTTAAATTAGCAGCCATGTGAAGAAAATTGGAAATAATGATGGAAAAGAATCCTTATTGTAGTGAAGTGTGGGTATATTTGATTGAAGTTATCATATTTTCCATGAAGATGCATACTCAGAACTCATAAATTTATATGTACATATGTCACTTTTATAATCAAGAAAAGAAAACTTTGGACTATTTTAGAATGTGTCAGTGGCACATTTCAATTCAGAAAACGATGTGCACTTATATATAGTAGGGATATCTACATTATTTTTGGGGTGGCATGAGACAGATAGTAGATGAAAGAACAATAAGGAAGTGCTGGCAATATTTTTTTTACCAATAAGAGTACTTTCACTGGAACACCATTAACTTCCATATCAACATATGCCATTACCTGAAAAAGGCATAAAACTTTGATGGTTATGCTAACAAACAAGAAATATATAAATGACAAATAGATGGTTGACATTTATTACCTACCCTCCTTGTAAAAGCTTCAGGATTGTAATCTATGGCAGCAGCCTCGATTTCATTGATTCCTTTCTGCATAAGAAAATCATAATTCGTAAAATGTTAATAACTATTTCAAGTGAATGTAATTTGTAAAGATAATAATTTTAATCTGGAAAAATAAAAACAAAAGCAATATATTGGACTAAACTGATGACACCATCTTTTGAACACAGATCACAAGTCTAAAAAATGAGATTTTCATAAAAAATCACAAATATGCAAATCAAATCTCATGGAATCTACAAACAAGCTTCAACTTCATTACAATCACAAGTCATTTGGAGATGATCATGAGAGTAGTGGGCACCAATCATTGTAGAGAAACTTTGGTAAGAAAATTTACAGTAAGAAAGAAACTTAGATTCAATTCTTAAAAAAAAAAAAGAAGACCTAAAACACAATATGATTGAAATCAAACTGATTAATAACAACGTTATTTTTTCTTTGTGCCACCACATCAAATGGGTCTGCATAAAGTAAAGTTTACAATCCAATTGCACAAATACAAGTACATTGGCTTCTTATTATATAAAACGGTTAAATAAAGTACATCAATGTGTGCAAAAAAGGAACCAACAATTTAGATTATAACAATTAAAATTATTTCCAGGGAATGGTTTTTCCACAAAACGTGCTAACACATGCTTAATAATCACCCAACCTAAAAAATAGAAAGGCTCTAAAGGCACTACACTGAAGTCCTTGAAAAAAATCTTTGGCAAGAAACTTGAAATGTTAATGCATGACCCCACTGTTTCCCAAACAAAAGAAGGGTATTATCGTAACCCTAACCACCTACCAGTTTAGACAGGGGATCGCAAAACTTGATTGTATATAATATATATGATGCAAAATTGAATAATTTTTAACCATAGCCTGTATATAAATGTTATCTTGTGGTGAGTAAGTAGCAGAATAAGTAATAACTTCAATAAAGCTTTTACCTTAAAAGGTCTGATGGGGTACCCCTTGCATGTGAATCTTTTCCTGCATTGTGAATTGTTTAGAAAACCCCTAATGCTCCATTGAACTCTGACCCGCACCAATTCATGTTGCCTTTACCAAGCAAACAAAAAGAGTTGATAATAAAACAATGATAAATCAAGTTCATACAATCTATAATGTTAAACTGGACTTCATGAAGTCAATGCAACTTTTCCGCCATAACCAAGTTTATATAGGCCAAATTTTTGTCAAAATTTTAATAGAAAACAAGAACTTATAGAAATCCAAAGAGTGAATTAGAAGCAAAAAAATATGAAATATTCCTTTAGGAAAGCCCTTATCCCTCCATCAAATCTAAGACCTACCCCCAATCAGCGAAAGTCAAGAAAAAGAAAATGACAATAGAACAATGCAGGAAAGAAAAATTATTGCATGGTTAACATAAACAATAATGTCCAAGTTAAATATATTTTCTTTTGTTTGTAAGATCGACAAAGAATCTAATTATAAGTGTAACTTGTTATAAATTCACAATTGAAGGTAAATTTTAAAATATTAGACATGAGCTGTAATAAAAATAAATATTCGAAACCAGTACCAGTTTCAAATATGTGAAATCAACATGAATTGAGCATATGTGAGTAAATTTATAAATTTTTAACAAAACAATAAGTCACTCACCATTAACTAATCAATCTAAATAAATATATATGAGCAACAATGGCTGAAATTTTTCAAAACTAATAGAGAAAGAGAGAATTACAATAATGGTCAAATAAAGCTTCAATGACTGTCTGAGTCGTAAAATGTTCATAATTCAATAAATGGGTATATGAATATATGTAATGGTTTGTTAAATCATTGGATTCAAGAAAGTAAAAAAGAAGAAGTGATGATTAATAACATAAATATAAAATTAACCATTTCACTATTATATATAAATTGTACTCTATTTCATTATAATGGAATCATGTTTTTGTTTAAACTATGAGTGAAAGAACAGTGTAACGAATGGCAAATATAACCTTGAATTTACTAAATGGATCCATTATGCCTTAAAGTAACAGGACTGTAATACATAACGTGGAAATGCATCTACATGGTCAATTTTTTATAGTATCATAACTAATTTTATCCAAGGAACAAGTAATTTCTGTTTTCCTTTAGTCTTTGCAAAGAATTGTGGAGTATAGATATTGTACAAATTAATATAGCCAAAGATATTTAATTGTATGCCATATAGCTCATACCTTTTTGTGATATTTGGATGATGCATCATTGCCTTTTATATGACGACCATATGTCATGAAAAAAGGATGAAATCAACAAGAGTTAAGTTAGTGAGGGAAAATCCTAAAAGGAAACATGGGGGGGGGGATATGGAAATAATGAACAATCCAAATTTGCTTCAACTTTTGTTAATTCTTTTGCTTCCCTGCAAGAAAATAAAACAGAATTGACATGATTTTGTGAATATTGTAAACATTCTAAGGTAATGGCTTTATGTCTAAAATATTTGGAAGAGGAGAACAAGACAAAGAAATAGAAGGAAAAAATTAATAGACTCTTCATTAAATGTGTTCGATAGAGATCAGAGATAGTAAGATTGTGATATAATGAGTTTGTGATTAAAATATTTAAACGTTATTTTTCGGATGTACTAAATCAAGTATTTCTTTATATACAACATTTTTTGTACAATATTCATGAAGCGAATGATCTTCTGTATTTTGTGGTTTTAGTAAGACTCGAATATCAGAACTTGATCTAATTCTAGATAGTGCAACATATAGCTGACCATGTGAAAAGACTGGTTCCGGTAAATATAATCCAATGAAATCTAGTGTTTGACCTTGAGCTTTGTTAATTGTCATAGCAAAGCATGGACGAATAGGAAATTGAGTTCGTTTAAAAGGAATTGAACCTTTTTCATTTTCTAATGGTATAAAATGAATTCTAGGTAAAAAGACATGTTTTCCACAATATTCTCCAGTTGCAATTTCAGCATTAATAACATTGCGATCAAAATGTTTGCAAATCAATCTTGTACCGTTACATAATCCTTCAGAAGGATTGATATTTCGAAGCAAGATAACTGGACAATTTATTTTGAGTACAAGTTTATGGGGAGGTATTCCGTTAGGTGTTAGTGTATTTAAGAAGTCTTCATGAATATTTTTTTCTGTTTTATCAATCATTTCATCAAAGCTATAATATATAAATTTCTCTCCGTGAATTTTATGTAATAATAGATTATTTATAAGATCAACGTTTTCATTTTTTGGAGTTAAAATAACTCTATTAATCATTGATAGACTACATTTATCATATGATTCAATATTTGGAAACACTAAATCAATGAGATTGTTTAATGATTTCATTTCTTCCTCAAATTTTATAGTGATATTATTTGGGAGTTCAATCATGCCACAAGAATGAGCTTCAATGTCATTATTTCCAATAGAAAGCAAATAATTTGAAAAACAAATGTCAAGATGAGCGAGCATATTTTGGGTTAGTGATATTCGTTCAAATGATGGCCATAAGTAAGAGAAGACAAGACTCGCTTTAAGAACATCAGTTTTGGATCCGTTTTGAACTACTGGTAAAATCTGTCTAAAATCACCACCGAAAACAATAACTTTTCGACCGAATGGCACATCAAGTTCTGTTATATCTCTTAATAATTTATCTAAAGCTTCAATAGCTGAACGATGAACCATAGGAGCTTCATCCCATATAATTAATTTAGTCATTGTTAGTAGTGTTCCTAATGCTGATTGTTTTTTGATAGAGCATGTAATATTAGGAGACAAATCAAGTGGAATTTTAAACGTAGAATGTGCGGTTCGACCCCCAGGTAATAAGGATGCAGCAACACTTGATGAAGCTGTTGCGATAGCAATCATTTTTTTGGCTCTAACTGATCCTAAAAGTGTTTTGTATAAAAAAGTTTTACCTGTGCCACCTGGTCCATCAATGAAAAATACACCAGTATCATTGTTTAATATTTTAGCGAATATTCAATGAAATGCATTTCTTTGCTCTATATTTAAGATATCAATCATTGACGATACATTATTGTTATATTCTCTTGTCTCATCAGAAATCATGTTAGATAATTTATCATGTTCATTAGTAGAAACACAGTATGAGACCAAATTAAAATCGTTTATATTTTTACCTGAAAGTTCCAATACATTGTTTATAGATTCTAAAGTTGCACGTTCAGCTGTAAATTCGAAAAATCCTTTCATTATATAATCTTCCATCATAAATTCTTTGTAACTTAACCATAATGATTTTGGATTATCAGGTGTGTAAAATACTAATATTCTTGAAAATAAACGACGCAACGAACATGGCATTTGATACAATATTGCTTCAGACATACAAGATTCTGAGTTATTATCTTCATTTAATAGTCCATATAAAGAAGCTGCTTCACGAAATGTTTTGACTTGAACGTTATTTACTTTTTTCAAATTTTCAAATGAAGTTGCACCTTTAATATGGTTTAATAAGATACGTAGATAGCATCTTTCGCCTTCATTTGGATTAGCTGAAACAATTCTTCCTATAACATTTTTTTGTTTCCTTAGACTCCAAAAACGACCTTGTGTGTTCCAAACAAAATGTATGGGGAAATCTCTATATAGTAAAGTTCTAGATTTTTCATTTGTAACATTCATTTGGAAATATTCTGTAAGCATTGTGCGCTTAAAAAAATCGTTTTTTAAAAATGTTCGTTAAATTAGCATTATCATTGAAGGTAACATTTTGGTGATCCTCTAAATGTAATTGAAGGGAAATAATAGATGGAGAACTTTCACTTAAATTAAAACCGTAAATTCTCCATATTGCTTCAGGTGCTGATATCCATCGAGCACTTTGAAATTTATTAATTTCATCTATTTCAATTTCAGGTTCGTCACTATTTATTGAAAAGTTTATTTGATCATGTCCTTTATAAATATATTTGTACAAGTATTTTACAGCTTTTACTGTAGAGCAAATTTCAACATTAATATGACAGTCAAATTTAGCAAGTAGATATGGATTATAAGGCACAACCCATCTATTATCTAAGTAATGACCTCTAACTTTTATTTTTTCGCCATTGTCAGAACGTCGATATAGTGGGTACGAATTGTTTCCTAAAATAGTATGTGTATTGAAATTTTTGGGATATTTATTTTTACATGTTCGATTGAATTCCATACATACATTAGATGGATTTAGCTGTCCACACGGTCCATGCATCATATGTTTTATTACTCTTGAACGTAAATAGGGATTCTCAGATTCACTTGGAATTTCACATGATACTATTTCGTCAATTAGATTTGTTGATGTAACTTTAAAACCATGTTTCAAAATGAGTAGAAAATGAGCATGAGGTAATCCAAGTTTTTGAAATTCAATAACATAAATATATGCTGCAATTGAGCCGAAATTTTTTTTGTTAAATAAATCATCTTTTAGTTCTTCTAATTTAGCTTTGAAAATGCGTGAAATTAAGTCTGGACGATTTTGTGTTTGATCATTGTATGATAATTCATTTCTAATTTCAACCCAATTTGGATTGCAAGTAATAGTAAGGAAAATGTCAGGTTTACCAAATCGTTGAACTAAAGCCATTGCATCCATGTATTTTTTTGTGTTATCTCTAGGTCCTCCAATAAATGATGATGGTAAAATGATTCTTTTTCCAATCTTATATCCTCTAGTTTCACCTAAAGAAACACTATCAACAATGCCTTGATAAAGATCAGCTCTTATTTGACGTTGATTCTTTCTAAAGTAGTCTAATCTAGACGTTTCAATTTTAACATACATATCAACTATATATTGCTGAAGTAATCGACCTGTATGGAGAAGAATAACATTACCTGGATCTCTAATTTGCAGTTTGTAACAATAATATTCCTTTAAAGAAACTTGAGTTTGCTTTCGATGTTTTGTCAGTGCTGTAATTACAAAAAGATATGCATTAGTTAAGCAATAAAAAAAATAAAAAAATAAAACTTAAAAAGATGTCAAAATCAACTATAAATGTGTAGAATTATTTTAATATTTTATGTTATGTACACATATAGGATAGCTATATTAAACTACCTGTTTCCTCTCTTTCAAATAACTCTTCAGGGTTTGTAATACAATTAAGATCAATACAAGGTGTTGATTGTTGAGTAACAGATGAGTGAGTTCTATAGTGTTTCTGTATTCCTTGATGCCAACCCGGCTCATCATATGGAAAAAGTGAAGGATATTGAAGTGGATCATAACAACCATAATAATAATTGACACAATGTGGAGTTCCAACGTGACTAAAAACACGAATGTCACGTATACTTATATCTGGTGAAGAATTATCATCAACACAAATTGCAGCAACTTGAGAAGCAGAAGGTCTATTATAAGTTCTTTGGTCAAGATTAGGATCAGATTTTAAGATAATATTCAATGATTCAGATGATTCAAGATTACTTAAAGAACGGAAAAATTGAGAATGTGGATTAACACGTAAAATTTCTATTATTTTTTTGATTGTGGATTCAACCAACTTGTTTGATAGACATAGTCTATTTTGTATTTCATGTTCTGTATCATAAAAATAAAGTTGTAAGTATGATGGCTTACTATTTGAAGGTAACAAATCATTCACATAATGATATACTTGACCTTGAACTCTAAAAGTATATATTCCTTTGTTATTTTTACACAATTCTTTGTCATACTCAACACCGAAAGATGTAAAAGCGAAATGATTGTTATACGTTCTTGAAACATTTCGAAACTCAAATGTATCATCGGAATTGGATAGATAAAGTTCACGTAACTCTATAGGCATATAATTTAAACACAATTTTACTTGACCATTAGAACAACAAAATCCTTTAACTTCTTTATGAAATTTCTTTGCATCACAATAAGAACAAAATGTTGGATCAGGTAAAACGTAAGGCTCAAAAGGAATATTATGGATATTTAAGGTAAGTATTTTGGTTGTCAATATTTTGAGAATAAAAAAAGTTGTCACTATTTTCGTTCATTCTAAATGTTTCATCTCTATTAACCAAGAATACATCATTTGTTCCTGTATTACACAATGTCATTACACTCAAAGAAAAATACATCATGCCAAAATAAAAGAGAGATTTTGAAAAAGGAAAAAAATATTATAATAATAATAATAATAATAATAATAATAATAATAAAATTTATAAAATTGAAAAAAGAGAGAGATTTAAGACCTTTGCTTGCACCCTGTATCTCAATTTCTTTCTCGTTAACATTGAGCATGCATGATGGTCCTTGCTCTAGAGATACAATAAGAAACGCTTATGAACTAATCAAATATAAGAACAAATAAAATTTAAATATCATAACCTCACCAGTGATAGCAAACAAACGACGAGAACGTCTTGAAAGCATGTCACTACATGGTTCATTTCTTCTCTTCTTTTGAGCATACAATTCTCTTTGTCGTCGATTTCGTGCCTCCCTTCTTTCAACGTCTGAGACACTACTCATTCTATAACCTTCATTATAAATTCAGCAGTTATAGAATAAAAGTAAAAAAACTACAATCAACAAATAATCGCAAAACAATAGACATAGAATGTACTTTCTTTCCCTCTTTTTTTTGGCAGAAATCTGTTCAATAGTAACATTTAAAAGTTTTAATCATTGATCCCAAACTTTGATATTAGTCATTGATAGTTGTAAACTTTTTTAATTTTAGTATTTCTTCAACAAGTGTATAATTCTTGAATCTTCGTCATAACGATTTCATATCCAGCAAAAAAAAATTTCTTCATTATATTTGGAGAAAAATAAAGCTCACAAGTAGATAAAAAATAATTAAATACAAAATAAGAGAACATTGATGGTACTAAAAAGTAGCAATATAAAATATATAAACACTCAATATTGTAATATAGTCCTATGAAAACTTCAAACATCAGAAGCTAGAAAAAACAAACAACATAGCTATCCACACATATTAATAAAAATATTGTATATAGATCCATTCAAATATGAGACGAATATATGCATTTGTTTTGTATGTTCCAAGAATTCCATATACACTAACGGGAATAAAAAATTGAAAATAAAATTACTATCTGTAACATAAAACAGAAAGAATAATAAAAATGGAAGTAGGTCAAATAAAACATTTAAGAGTAAGAAGGAATTAATGTCACTTTGGAATATCAGAAATTTCATCATTCAAGCTACTTAGTATTATAGTAACAAATCAGGACAAGTTAAGATCAATAATAACAATCAGAAGACATACATATAGATAAAAACTCTCTACATAAAAACTGAATCTTGAAAAATGTAACAGCAATCTTCACTTATAATAATATTAATAAAAAATAAAGAGCATACTCCAGCTTGACAACTTTTGGGTACCCATAATAATCGAGATAGAACATTGAAGTAAAAATTAATTGTGGAAAAACAGAAAAGGAGAGAAGACCTTTCTTGGCCACCAGCATCCCAAATCTGAGCTTTGATGACTTTTCCACAAATATTAAGACTCCTGGTGGCAAAATCAACACCATTAGTGGATTTGGACTGAAGATTGAACTCGTTTTTGCTGAAACTATCCTCTATTTATATTTAATGCAAGTAAAGTATCAAAAATTTTCATACCAATCTCAGACACAAGATTTCTGGAACTTCTCAGTTACCATAAAAGGAGGAAAAGGGGTAGATAACAAATTTTTAAATCTGTCCAACATATGCCTCCAAAAATCCTCAAATTAGAATTCTTAAAAACTGACTTTATTTACTTATTTCTTGTATTCCACATTGTTCCGGTAGCCAATAAGTCAGAAAAATTGCAAAAAGAAAAGAAATTAATTTTTCTTGACCCAAAAAAAATAAAAAATAAAAAAATAAGAACATAATGGAATTCAAACACAAAAGAGTCAATGAAACTATAGGAACCTGATATGGTTGATCATCTATGCTTTTAAGAGTAAGAAGAAATTGATGTCACTTTGGAATGTTTGAATTTTTTTTTTTTTTTTTTTTTTCAGAAGACACTTTAAAATGTTATAATAATATTTAATCATTTTAAGCTATTTAGATAACATAATTAAGTCATGAAATGACGCCAACTTCTGAAACTTCAATAGGTTTGATTGACTAGTAAGCCAATGGATTTTTGGAATCAATGAACATGCAAAAATGTAGTAATTATTGGATAACAGTCAAAAAAATTGTAAAAAGAAAAGAAATTAATTTTTCTTGACCAAAAAAAAAAAAAAAGAAAAGAAAAAGGTAGAACATAAAAGAACTCAACCACAAAACACTCAATGAAACTATAGAAACCTAATATGGCTGATCATCTATGCTTTTAAGAGTAAGATAAGAAGAAATTGATGTCACTTTGGAATGTTAGAATTTTTATTTTTTTTATTTTTTTTGATAAGACACTTTGGAATGTCATAATAATATTTAATCATTTTAAGCTATTAGATAACATAATTAAGTCATGAAATGACACCAACTTCTGAAACTTCAATAGGTTTGATTGAATAGTAAGCCAATGGATTTTTGGAATCAATGAATATGCACAAATTTAGTAATTATTGGACACTGAAAGGACAGCAATTGAAAACATTTGCACAACACGATCAAATTATCGACCAAATTATTTGAAAGTTTTATACAGATATTGAAAGGATTATATTTTGGATAAGACAAATCTAGCTAGGGGAAAATCAATAACTAATTCTATATTCTCCCCTGCACCCAAACACTTCAGTAATGATATTTTGGATCAGTAATGAAATTTTGAACAAGACAATTGTAATGATATTTTGGATCAGTAATGATATTTTTGGATTAGTAATGATATTTCTAATAACCTGTGAAGATAATAACGAAATTGATTAAAAGAGAGGAGAAAAAAAAAACCAACAACATAAAACGAAGGAGTAAAAAAACGAGAAGAACATAAAGGAACTCAACCACAAAAGAATCAATGAAATCGGGGAAAAAAAGGAAGAAAAGGAAAAAAGAAGTACAGAAAACGGAAAAACTTAAAAAAAAAAAAAAAAACCAGAACAACAACAAGGAACTGAACAACAGTGAAGAAGAAAGAGAAATATACCTAACAATAAGAAAGAAGAGCATACCAAACACGCCGATTAACCGAAACCCCTGTCCATATATATAAACAATACAACATTAACCATGAGGAAAAAAGAAAACCACCAAAAAAACAATGAAATCAGACGACCAACTATTACCTTTCAGTCGATCTCCAACCGAAGTTCATCGATGACCATCTACAGTAGAGGAGACGCAAACCCTAGGAAATCTTTATTTCTGGAACACAGAGGCGCTGGAAGAGTCGAACGCCATGAGAAAAAAAGAAAACGACCAAAAAAAACTATGAAATCGAACAAGAAACATTACCTTTCGGTCGATTTCCACCAAAAAATCGTCGATGAACATCCACAGTCGAAGAGGCGCAAACCCTAGAAATTGTTATTTCTGGAACACAGCCGCTGGAAAAGTCGAAGGAATGGTGAAAGAAATATATACCGATAATATATATTGAGAAAGCGTATGTATTAGTGAACTGATGAAGCGTAATCTCTATAGCAAGTAAAATCGATTTTCTGCCTTATGAACAGTGATACATTGTAGTGCAATTTATATATAATAGTGAAACAAAACAACATTAACCATGAGGAAAAAAGAAAACCACCAAAAAAATAATGAAATCGGACGACCAACTATTACCTTTCAGTCGATCTCCAACCGAAGTTCATCGATGACCATCTACAGTAGAGGAGACGCAAACCCTAGGAAATCTTTATTTCTGGAACACAGAGGCGCTGGAAGAGTCGAACTCCATGAGAAAAAAAAGAAAACGACCAAAAAAAAACTATGAAATCGAACAAGAAACATTACCTTTCAGTCGATTTCCACCAAAAATTCGTTGATGAACATCCACAGTCGAAGAGGCGCAAACCCTAGAAATCGTTATTTCTGGAACACAGCCGTTGGAAGAGTCGAAGGAATGGTGAAAGAAATATATACTGATAATATATATTGAGGAAGCGTATGTATTAGTGAACTGATGAAGTGTAATCTCTATAGCAAGTAAAATCGCTTTTCTGCCTTATGAACAGTGATACATTGTAGTGCAATTTATATATAATAGTGATATATATATATATTGATAAGTTTTGAAATTTTCATTTTAGTCCTTCAAGTTTTTAAAGTTATTAAATTCAGCCTTTTTGGTTTTAAAACTAATCATTCAGTCCCTTAGATTTTAATTGGTTTTAAACAGTCCTTTCATTTTTAAAAATCGATTATTTCGATCCCCACAATTTAATATTCATTTTGAGTTTCCACCCAAGTTTTGAAAGTATTCATTTTAGTCCCCCAACTTTCAAATTACTCATTTTAGTCCATCAACTTTCAAATTACTTATTTTAGTCCCTCTACTTTCAAATTACTCATTTTAGTCTCTCTACTTTCAAAATATTCATTTTAGCCCCTCAACTTTCAAATCATCAATTTCAGTCCCTAAATTATAAATTATCATTTTTAAACTATAAATTTCAAAACACTAATTTAACTTATTTTCTAATTGGCTAGATGAAGCGTACGGAGAATTAAAGAAGTGAAGTCGTTTCCCGCTCAACTTTGCACTCGTCAAGTTTAAGGTAGACTCGCCCCTATTAATTGATTCAAATTATGATTGCATGTGAATGTGTATGTTATGTGACTTATGTGAAAGTCATTTTTATGAAAAGAGACGAGAATGTATTTCTTCGAAAATATTTATGTTGAAATGAGAATATATTTCTTATGAAATATTTATGTTGTTATACTTGTCATAACTTATGTGCTTTTATGCATGAGAAAGAAAGAAGAGAATGCCTTGCAAGATAAATGATGATGTTATGCATAACTTATGTGCACGAGAAGAAAGAGCAACCCATACCCTATGATTTTAAAGAGCCTATGATTTTCAAAGAGAAGCCATGTGCTTTAATGCACGAGAAGAGCAACCCACACCCTGTGATTTCTAAAGAGTCTATGATTTTTCAAGAAGAAGTCATGTGCTTTAATGCACGAGAAGAGCAATCCACACCCTATGATTTCTAAAGAGCCTGCATTTATGTGTCAATTATATTGTAGATTAATTAATTGACGATGAGTCTACTGAGTATTTTTATGAAATGCTCATGTCTATTTTAACAACATTTGCAGATTTCAGAGAGGGTGGCAAGTGATGGATGATTGTGGCAATAGTCGTTAAATGGTTGAAAGTCTTATTTTAATGATTTCTGTATTTCTAAACATTGGATAATTTTGAGAATTTCAGTTATTTGAGAAATTATGGCATTCTCAATTGCTTTACAATATAAATGGCTCTATTTATTATTTCGAATTGTTTCATAAATGTTTTCAATTTTATCGACCATTACAGTTTATTTAATGTTGTCAAAAATGAATTTCAGTTATTTCTTTCGCTAAAATATTATTTTAAAATTTAGACCAGAAGATGACGTGGTGAACCGGGTATTTAGAACTCGGGACGCTACACTCGCTATGTGCCTCCACCTGTCCATCTGTTAAAAATGGGTTTCGATGGTGATGGTACATCGTTGCAGCCGGAGCTCCTTCGCCCCCATCTACCTACTATCGTGCTGAC